>CM035101.1:42705294-43360294 GCA_020205505.1 Panax japonicus | reverse complement strand
CAGTGAAAGAGAATTTCAACATCAGGGTTATAAAAATATTATATATGATAATAAAATCAATATAATCAATATATAATCCTGAATAATTCATCACAAATATTTTAAATTCATAAAATTCCTCCTCGAAAATCTCAAATCCATTCACTTATTTTCTTTCTAGGTTTATTATTTAACCTTAAATTAACATTTTAAGATTTTATAAATATTCAAATTCTCGGGTTGTCACAAGCATAACTTAACAGGAATTGATTAATTAAAGCGAAACATCAAAGTGAAATTGAAATCTTAAGCCCTTTTTATTTGAATTCAATTCTCAGTCGTTAATGATTAGTTAGTTTAGTACTTTATTTCAAAATTCAACAACTTTTATCGAATTATTTAAATAAAATTAATTGATTATGAGTTAGTACTTGTTAATTATTATTAAATAATATTTTGTGGGTTTGACACTCTCTAATCATTATATTATTTGTGGACTGTGTGTACTTACGTATTTTGCTAGTATAGATTTGGGTTAAATGCTTCCTAAGTCACTGTACTATATGTCAACTTAAAACTGGGTCACTGAACTTTTTTTTCTTACAGTCAACTCACTGAACTCGATTTTTCTAACAAAAAGTTAAGAAAACCGTTAAACTTGTTTGACTGATAATGGAAAACGGCTGAGTTGTCAAAAAAAGCCAATGTGGCAGTTAGTGTGACAACCCCAAAATAGGTCCATTCCACCCAACCTATTCTGAGTCGCCAAATACATGGTACAGAAAATAACTATAACTTTATTACAACAATTATCGTGCAAAATACAACAACACGTATGCTATAAGTTTTGATACAAATATATACCAACTGTAACTCTCAACCCAACCTTGGATATTACGTCACAATGGCACCATACATAAAGGTATAGTTAAAAATTGTTGTAGAAATTAAAATCTTTGGGAAGTGCTTAAGGAAACCTTCGTACATGGGAGGCCATGCGTCTAGGTTATGATAGATATCATATGTCCACAGAATTATCCTTGGTTGACCAAATAGACCCCAAAGAAAAACGAGAAGATTACTATCATATTCTTTCTAATGGTGAGTCTTCTCTTGACATATCATTATCTCCACTGTCTCTAATTGAGAGTTATACTTCAACCAGACACCAAGATTATATAGGTAGTGCTCGTAGATATACTTAGTAAGTGAATGAGCACAACCCTGTCTTATGATGACCCGAGGTTGTATGTCATTAGACATCTTGTATGATAGTGGCAAAACACCCTTTCAACATTGGGTTCGCCTCAACCTATTTGATTCACAAAATATAACTTCTAAATGATGTATAAAATACAACACACTTTTCTATACTGTTTAGGGAGAACTCCACAGCTAGAGACCACCGTTCTATTCCCTTGTTACCCCCGCTCGACCCAGCTACACTCTTATTACCTGAAAGGAATTGTGAAGCAAAAGGGTGAGCTCAACTAACCCAGTAAAGAATATCATGACTAAAGATAAATAACTTATCAATAGCCTTCAACAGTAATAAATCAGAGATTTAGAACATATGGTAGATGATAAAAAATTTCAACCATAGTTGCAGCGGAACGAGCAATCCATTAGAAGAGTCAAGTAGACTATAAAGTCTATTATCTTTTCCATGATAAAAATCTACCAACATTGTTGTATCCCTGTAACATCAATCAACAGTTCTAGTCCACAATCATATGAATAACTCATAATCATAATTGTGATTCTAAATTACTCTTTGCCTCTAGGACGAAGATAATTTTCATCACATGTCTTTACCTGAAACATCAAAGATCATAGTCATACCAAATCACAATTCTTGTTCATAATCATACTAATAAATTCATCTTTGCACTACGGGCCAAAGATATTCATTAACAGTCATCTTTGCACTATTGGCCAAAGATATTCAACAACAGGTCATCTTTGCACTACGGGCCAAAGATATTCATCAACAATTCATCTTTGCACTACAGACCAAAGATATTCCTCAACAGTTCATATTTGCACTACAGGCCAAATATATTCATCAACAGTTCGTATTTGCACTACAGCCCAAATATATTAATATCTCAAAGAAATATATAATCATTTCAAAATTTATATAAACAATAATTATAACCATGTTGATCAATTCACCTTTGCACTTAAGCTAAAGATATTCAATTATAAATTTAATGGTCATGATCATACCAATCAACAATTCAACTTCGCACTACTGGCCAAAGAGAACCCATAGTTACGATCATACCAATAATCTACCCATCTTTACACTCAAGTCAAAGAGAAATTTCTTCACCAGGATTATAAAAATGTTATATATGATAATAAAAATAATATGATCAAAACATTGATTTAATTTCAAGAGTAAGATTCAAAAATCAACAATAATTTGGTCAAAAAAAGAAACCAATTATGTCGTGATTAGTATCTCGTGAATAGTAATTTATGAATAGTAACTCGTGAATAGTAATTCATGAATAGTTACCCTGACATGAAAAAGGTAAAAATTTCACAATAAAATCCATATCAATATTTTGGAATAATGATATTGAAAGAATAACATTTCTTAAACTTATAAACAATTTATTTTAATTGTTAAAACTTTATTAAATAATTCATTTAATCATCCTAAAATGCCAAACTCATAAGATTTCATTACCAATAACCAAAACCCTCATCAAAAATCTGCATATACCTTATATAGGATTCTCAAGCCATAAAATCCTATTTTCCAATTTTCTTACTTCACATAACATATTTAATTCATTTACTCATAACTAGTCTATTTTCATAAAAATACCAAATCAGTCCCAAAATTATTTCTTTTCAAGGATTTAGCATAATATAGTCCCGTATCGAATATATATGTTTCCCAGAATTTTTAAAATTCATTTACTATTTTTCATATGGCCAAAACAACCAAATATTTAGACATTTATCAAAAACTGTACTTTTATCCAAAAATTCTGAAATTTACAGAGTATACTTCTATCATATACATGTACTCCCAATAAAAATTTCACCAATTTTGGAGTTAACCACAAGGAGTTATAAGTGTTTACTTTTAAAATAGTCTTTTCTCAAACATTTCATAACTCTTAATCTATACATCCAAAAATCACCATTGTTGGACACAATCAAGAAAACTCATCAAATTATCATTTCAAATTTTTTCAGAATTTTTAACGGTTCAAAAAAATTACGAAACTGAAAAACATAATAACCCTTAAAATCTCATACCTCAAAAGAGCAGTATTTCTGACTGGAATTGTAAGGTCCCCAAATCCGGATACTTGAAACCCGAACTCGGTACTTCACGATACCATTTCTATAAGCGGAATAATACTAACAATAATAACAATAATATAAAACTTAACTTAAATTTACATATACATCAGAGTCTTTCTCCCAAGTACGTAACCTTTAGTCATTCATTACATAATATTAGATATTTAAATATCATAGCCTTCATAATCTAAAACTATTACAAACAGTATCACAAATCTTATTTGGTTAGCTTTCCCTTTCTCTTGTTTCGGCATGAGCCTTCTGGTTCTTCACACTTAGCTGAAAACATTTAAATTAAGCAAGGATGAGCATTTGAGTGCCCAACAAGTATTTATATATATATATATATATATATATATATATATATATATATAAGCTGAAAGAATTTAAATGTTTTCTTTATAATACCCTTCTACAACCAATCAATAGTTGTGAAGTCATCTATACCAATAATAATATCATAACAACCCTCTTTCAAAATTTTGAAACTACGTATTGACTATACATGGGTTTCTGTGACATACTATGAACATTGTTTTCATTTTCGAAAAGGTTTGAACAGAAATTCATCTGTAAACCGTCATGACTTACGGGCACGGAGGGTGATCAGCCCCATTGTACCCTGTATTGATCAATACTACATGTACAAGAACGAAGTTATCGTTCACTCTGTCCGCCTTGGGCGCATAAAATTTTTTCCATTATCGGGATGTTCATACCTGTCGGGTTTTTATAACAAAGGTCTTATCTTATTCAACAATAATATAATTCAACATATATATATATATATATATATATATATATCAAAGGTGTATCAACATGTGATTAATTACAATGATTATCCATTTGGGGACACTTGTATAATCATTTCTAGAAATTAACGAATAGAATATATAACTGAATTATCATATACTAACATGTTGATAATCAATGGGTTTATATAATATAGGTTTAACAATCTAAATATTAATAATAATTATTATTCTGAACTTTTTACTTCTGTCCATTGCATAAAGAAAATGCAAAGTTAGGATACTTGCCTGATGCGCTGCTTACAATTCTCAACTTAGTTCTACCCTTTTCTATCACAACCTATCATTAATCAAATCATTCGTTCGATTAGAACAATAAAATATAACACATAGTACTGCATTTCGCAGTCAGCACGTAACCTAATCATCTTATCACACATGTTCTACAATTATGGCATCACAAACAAACATCAACACATACCTAATCACATTGTCGCACAACCTTAATAACCATTGAATCATAATTAAACAGTTAACTAATCACATTATCTAAGTCCAGATCAAGTTCTGAAACATGTCGATCTACCGACAGCTTTATCGGGTAAATATCGAGTCTAAGACTCTAAACCGTAGTTCATTATCCATTTGGATAACTTAAACATCAGTCGCACTATTTTTCATAGTCTTATAATAATTATTAAATAATTATTATCATTTATCAAAATTTTTGAAATATCAGAATCATTATGAAATGATTTTAAATATTAAATAGTTCTATTATCATTAATATTTAATTAATATTAAATTATTAATGAAACCATTGCCAAAATATTAAAGTTATGTATAATAACTCAAATTATCCTTTAAATATTAAAAGTTGTAGTTTATAACTTAAAATATCTTTAAACACTTTATTTTCATTTAAAATGATTTTTATAATATTAAAATCATTTTTAAACTAAATTATTTAATATAATTATTAAATAACTTTAATATCTTTAATAATCATTAATTAATGAAATTTACCTTTAAATATTAAAAGTTATATTTAATAACTTAAAATATTTTTAAATACCTTATTATTATTTAAAATGATTTTTAATATAATAAAATCATTTTTAATTCAATTATTTAATTTATTTAATAAATAACTTAATTATCATTAATATTAATTTATTAATGAAAATTATCACATAATATTAAAAGTTATCAAAAATAACTTAAATTATTTTCTTATACCATAATATAATTTTAAATGATTTTTCATGAATTAAAAATCATTTTTAAATAATTTATTTAATATTATAATTAAATAAATTAAATACTTTTAATATTTCAAAATTATTAAATATTTATGAAATATATTTAAAATAATTAAAAACTAATTTTTAGAATTTAAAATAATTTTTAATAATTTATTTTATATTTTTAATAATTAAAAACTATTTTTTTTTATTTTTTATTAATTTTCGGAAATTATATAATATCTGTCGCTAAAGACCACCTATAGCGACAGAACCGTTGCTATAGGTGTTCTTCATGTTCTTCACCATTTCCAGAACCTTCAAAGGCAGTAACCGAGTGGTCATGTTTGACCAACAATCTTTCATCACACAGAGTGTTTCTGGACCAACTATGAACTAAATCTTGTAGACAAAGTTCAATACTACATGTTCTAACAAACAACATGATCAAACAACCTAACACGAGCTAGATCTAAGCGTCCCAAGATGTTGTCAGAGCTGTTCTTCATTTCCAAAAATGAAGAATCAGTCGGGCAGTCACTTTTAAGCTACTCCCACGGTCAATCCTGTTAATCATTTTGTGATCTACAAGTTGTAGTGTGTAGACAACATACCAGTGTACATATCCATGTCACAACATCAACCAAACAACAACAGATTAAATAGATACAAGACAGTCAAATCATGTCAGAATTTTTTGTTCAAAAATTTCTGGGTTTTTCCCAGATTTTGCAATCATGGCCGTTTGGCCTACTTTGACCGGCCATGTAGTCAAATTACTTGATTTCTAAGAGATGTTAAGGTATAATATTATAGTTCTAATATCAGTCTATAACCTTGATGCAACAAAACAACAAAACATCTAGCAGAATGCAAGATCTGGACCGTCAAATATCCTGTCAGACATTTCTGGGCAAGTTCTTGCTGCCCAGAAAACTTCCGATCAATTCCGGTCAACGGTATTTGACCGTGAATAACTTCATTTCCAGGAATCAAGTAGCTATTCTACCACTTGGATCTTAAAGACCATATACCAGGCTATCTATTCAAACAACAAAACATCAAAAATCACAAACACACAAAGATCTAGACGATCTGACATTCGGTTGTCAGATCCAAAAATAATTTTTCCAGATTTTTGAAAAACATAAATTTCGAGCATTAGATGTTATAGATCCACATCTAGCAGAATGCAAGATCTGGACCGTCAAATATCCTGTCAGACATTTCTGGGCAAGTTCTTGCTGCCCAGAAAACTTCCGATCAATTCCGGTCAACGGTATTTGACCGTGAATAACTTCATTTCCAGGAATCAAGTAGCTATTCTACCACTTGGATCTTAAAGACCATATACCAGGCTATCTATTCAAACAACAAAACATCAAAAATCACAAACACACAAAGATCTAGACGATCTGACATTCGGTTGTCAGATCCAAAAATAATTTTTCCAGATTTTTGAAAAACATAAATTTCGAGCATTAGATGTTATAGATCCACTTCCTACCAACCCAGATCATGGTTTAACACTATATACAACATATTTAAACACTTAAACACAACTTCTATCTACAAATTTTGGACAGAATTTAAAGCTTGGTTTTATACCTTTTATGCTCAATTCTTGATTTTTTGTTATTGATTTTTTGTTAGATTTCGTGGGGCTTCAATAATGGACTGAAATGTTATATATTTTCGTGGCTTTTATAGAGAGAGGGTCTAGGATGAGTGTAGTGAAATTTTGAGCAACAAAATAACATTTTCTCTCTCTCAATCCTTAAATAGGCAACTTAGATTCATGTATTTACTAATTTGAGGCTTGTGTGCTGTCCAATTTCAGTCAATGGAGTTCTTAAGAGTTGGTCAACCACTTATCCTAATGTCAAAACCTACAAGCTAGCCTCTTTAATGCTAAAATGGGCATTTTGGTCTTTTAATTTTCAATTAATGGCAAAATTGTAATCATGCAAACCCTTAGGGTTTAACCCTAAGGTTTAGCACAAAACTTTAATAGGATTTAGCAATAAGGGTTTGTACAAAAATAATAAAATTAAAATAAAATAACTAAATTTTAGTTTCTAAATTTTGAAAATAATAACTTTGTTAATTAAAGTAAGTTTGTAATTATCTAACAAATGGACATTAGGGTTTAGATCATATGATTATTGTTGACTTTGCTAATTTAGCAATTGGGGTTTATTCTTTTGGTAATTAGGGTTACCAAATTACTATTAGGGTTTTCAATTACTAACTTAAGGTTTCTAAATTTAATAATTATAATCATAATACTTGCTAATTAATCACATTATCAATACTTACCAACAATCTCAAACTCTAATTTCAAATTAGAGTTACTAATTATAGCAATTAGGGTTTCCAGAATTTTAATTAGGGTTTACTTAATTAATACATTAATACACGACATAATTAATATTATACACTTATAAAATAATCTTGTACTCTAATTTGGATCTCAAATTAGGGTTTAACATTATTACTAGGGTTTGGTCAAAATACACCGTAATTGACCAACCATTATCAATACGGTAATACCGTACATATTCATAGCACTGAAAAATCAAAATATAATTAATATTATATTATTATTCTCATACCTTGACAATAATCCAAAAATTAGGGTATGGATTCCATATCTGATTTATCCTTTCTATTTAACCTTAATAATTAAGGTAAAATAATTAACTTAATAATCTGTACAAAATTTCATATAATAAAATAATTATTATATTTATTTAAAAAAAATCACTTCATATATTATTTAAATAATATATGATTATATATTCATGGAAAATAATTAATAAAAACATTTCTATCTTAAAATTAATTATTATAAAAATATACTTTATAATAATCAATAATTCTAAAATAAATTTACTTGTAAATATTCATGTAATAAATATATTTTTATTTACCACATAAATACATATACACACAATCTTGTACAAATCCTCATAAAAAAAATTTATACGCAAAATTTATGATTTATTTATATAGAAAATATCGGGTTGTCACAGGAATATCGGTATAAGGCTGAAGAAAACTTGCACTGATAAATAAAAACTCACAAAGTATCTAAATATTCATAAAATACACTCGATAATATAGAGAGAGAAAGAACGAAAGCTTATGTTTCTGGTGTGATTTCCAATTCTAACTTAGCCCTCTATTTATAAGAAAGTATTAGCACGCTGAAGCATACTTGACCTGCTACCTGATGGCTTTACCTGCTAATATTGCCACCCACCATATTTAAAATAAAATTCAGCACATTTCTTCACCAACCACAAATGGGGCCCACTCAATTCTAGAATTTTCCACCAAAATTATTTATAAACCTAATTTATGAATCAGTCACCTCTTAAAATTCATAACAAATTATACGTTCATTTTTAACGGTTCAAAATTTGTGGATATATACTCAAATTATATACGTATAACCTATCCAAAAATCACAACGATCCAACGGTCGGATTAAAATTATAACTCACGCAATAGGGCTTTAAGAACACCGATTTGATCTTTTAATACCTCAAATCCGAAAAAATAGTGATAAAATACCTCAACAGTAATTCCTTCATTTATAACCACATAAATAAATCCATCATTTATATCCGCATCAAATAAATATTTCCTTATCATATACATCAATAATTAATTATTCATAAATAGTATTAC
This sequence comes from Panax japonicus, assembly GCA_020205505.1. Lineage (NCBI taxonomy): Eukaryota > Viridiplantae > Streptophyta > Magnoliopsida > Apiales > Araliaceae > Panax > Panax japonicus. The sequence continues at coordinate 43,351,296 of CM035101.1, read as the reverse complement.
AGAATCACAATTATGACAACCAGGCAGTTCCCAGGAAAGGGGGCTTTCCGATAAGGATTTCTCCTTACTGGCGCGCAATTAGGTGACCAAACCTCTCCTTGACAGAACTTTCTAGACATTGCCAATAATGTTATCTAATAATATCATTCAAATAATATGAATTATTGATCTGATAATGGAAAATACTGTGTAGTGACAATTATTGAACAACAATAATATAAAATATCAACGTAGCAATTATTGAATCAATAAAATAAAATATTGAACAATAATTACTGTAACAATTATTGAGTAGTGTCTTCTTATGTAAGAATCAATAATTCAAAAATACTGTGCAATACTGTGTGCTACTGTGCAACAACGCGTATTACTTTACTTTACCCACCAGGTATTTCAACAGTGTTAACGGTAACGATTACGTCGTTATTTATAAAAATTCAAATTTGTCGTTTTCTTCATCCGACATTTATTCTGTTATGGGGCCCACAAATGGTTGCGTCATCATACGAATATTCCCTGACAGAAAGAATATTCCACGACCAAACAAATATTCCCCGACAACAATAAATATTTTATAACCACTTACTTATTTTGAAAAATTTGCACATTTCACCCATAACCAAAGCATTATATCAAATTAACACCTTATTATTCACAATAATAAATAGAGGAAATTCGATTTTATTCATTAAAAAGTTGGGATCTTACAACCTCCCCTCCTTATGAAATTTCGTCCCCGAAATTTACGTACTTGGTATTTCAAAGAGTTGAGAATATCTTGCTATCATTTCAGATTCTATTTCCCCGATCATCATGATTTCTCCATTGCTCATCTCCCGTGATAACTTCATTTGGGTTCCTCATTTGTTGGGAAGTCGTTACAACCGCTCTCCGTTGAACTACCCGGCTTTGACTTGTATAGGGCATCATTTGGTGTCATCACTACCGTTGGAATATACTTTTCTATAGGGCATATTCCACCCTCAACTGCTTCGTCGTACTCATGATTCATGATCTGAATCATCAATCTTCGATCCATATCGAATTGAGGTTGACCGCTCTGTACATGGTAATTCAAAACTCGATGTTACGTTCTCCCAATTGTCTCACTCGTTTAGTTGTTTCTTCTTTCAGCTTAGATTCCAACTTTATCATCTTATACTCTGCCAAAGAATGCTTCTGTTCAATCATCACATATCGGGTAACACAAGCTTGAATTGTTGCATTCTTTTGCTCCACGACCGTCTGTCGCTATTCAACCTGCTCTTCTAACTCATGAATACAATTTTGCAATTCTACATTTCGATCATAAAATTCTTCTAATAAATTCTCCCCAGGTTCTTCTTCTTCCTCACTCTCAGCTATTACCTCTGCGACTAGCTCGGGTGCAACTATTAATTCTTCCCTCACCACAAGAATATCGCTAATTCCTTCTTCTCCTGACATCACATTATCATGGTTGATGATTATAGGTATCCTCACGGTCTCATTCACTCAATATTTAACATTCTCAGTCGCAATTCTCAAATACTGCCATAAAATAAGGGTTAATTAAACAAATTAACGTATCACATAATATCCGTATATTATGACCGACCAACAAATAAGCTTAGGTAGGACACACTAGCGAAGGATTTACTCATCTCTCCCCTCCTAGTTTTATTCCACAATCTCCGCCAGAGACCATATCCCTAAGCTCTGATACCAACTATGACAACCCTAAAATAGGTCCATTCCACCCAACCTATTCTGAGTCGCCAAATAAATTGTACAGAAAATAACTACAACTTTATTACAATAATTGTCGTGCAAAATACAAAAACACATATTCTATGAGTTTTGATACAAATATATACCAACTGTGACTCTTAACCCAACCTTGGATATTGAAAGTAGTATGCACACAAGCCAATCATGTTTGATGATAAAGCATATACTTTGTAACAATCTTATTCATTTATTAATAAAAAAGTATTAATTAATTAAAGGCTTTTAATTATCTACATGATACTGTTTTTATAATATGTGATAAACCCATAGTTTTAAGCAATGCTTTTAGAATAATGATGATGATCATTCTAATGAGATCTAAATTCTTAGAAAGCTTAAAACTAAAATAGTTCCCAATCGTTGGATTACTAAATTGGGGATTAGTGAATCCGGATAGATTGGTACATACGTTGCTTGCTCATTGGATGAGGATGATTGATCTCATGATCATTTGTGTGAAGACACTAAAGCAAGTATGTAGGTGCTTATTAGAGAATAAGTTCACTGAACGTGGCTCGCTAAGGAATACCTAATGGAGTTTTATTTGCATGTCAATAGGAATTTCTGTAGTGATAGTAGTACAAGTGATCCTTGGACTTGAGATCATCATAGTATCTTGTGTATGATGAGTTTTACTTTGACTTATTCATTAATTCCCTTAGGGTATATCAGGGTATGCTTGGGTATAATAAGTTGTATATGGAGATAATGTATGATCAATAAAGAATCTACCACTTCTAGTAAAAGAAGAGAAATGTCCTATGTGATTCGATAAATGACAACCCAGTAATCCTTGGCCAAGGCAGAATGAAATTAGAAAGGAGTTTCTAATTTGCATTATTTGGTGTTGTGCATTTAAGAGTCGAAATACATATAATTAAATAAAATAAGACTTGACAATAATTCAATGTCTTATATTTAATTGGGACAATGTATGGTGGAAGGATTGAATTGTACGGTAACTATTTACTCAAAGGTTCTTTTATGATTAATGTTGAAATCTGTATTATCTGGAAAGTCGTTAATCGCTAGGGAGGTTTATCCCTATTGTAGAATAAATATTATTTATCTAAATAAATTATTAGTTTAATTTATTTATTTAAATAAGATTAGAATTGTTATAATTGATTTATTCACAATCGGTTTAATATGGAGAACCTAAAGGGTCACACCATAAAAAGAAGAATAATTATTTAAGAAGTAAATGGCATAATCGTAATAATAAGTTAAGTATATTTAATTTAATCTATGGTGATAGAATAAATTAAATAGCTTAATAATTATTATTTAATATTTTGGAAATATTAAATATAAATTAATAAGAGGAGTCTTATTATTATTATTATTATTACTATTATTATTATTTAATTCCTAAAGGAGTTTGGGAATTAATTAATAAAAGTACTCTCAAATATCCTAATAGGATTAGGAGGCAAATTAATTAAAAGAGTTTAATTAATTATCTATAATAAGATTAGGGAGCTTAATTAATTAAAAGAATTTAATTAATTAAATAAAACCCAATTCCTTAATTGTTAAGGAGGGTTGCCTACATCTATAAATAAGAGGAGTCTTATTATGGGTGGGTGATGGTTGTTGACTTTTCAATAATATACGTAATTCCAATTGTTGGGAGAGTACTTTTCTATGAGAGATAGAAAACTAGGGTTTTGCCAAATACCCATCTTCTTGAATTCTTCTCCTTCCTTGGTGGATCACCTCTAGAAGCCAAACACTTGGGTGGCTAACTTTGATCAAAGGAAGGAACCAAACCCGGTGGATTCAAGTTGAATGCGAAAAGGATTGGAGGTGAACTTGTACCTGAGGAAGCTCGGATCTTCAAGGGTATGGTTCTTGTTCTTTCTTTTTCGTATAATTAATAATTGTGCATAAAGGGTGATCCGAGTATATGGTTTGTAAAATTTTTAAACTCTGATTTTTACACGTTTCCGCTTTATTTATGCAATTTGATTGCGTTTTGAATATTACAAACCTAACAGATATTACGTCACAATGGCACCTTATATAAAGGTACAGTTAAAAACTGTTTTAGAAATTAAAACCTTTGGGAAGTGCTCAAGGAAACCTTCGTACATGGAAGGCCATGCATCTAGGTTATTATAGATATCATATGTCCACATAATTATCCTTGGTTGACCCAATAGACCCCAAAGAAAAACGAGAAGATTACTATCATATTTTTTCCAATGGTGAGTCTTCTCTTGATATATCATTATCTCCACTGTCTCTAATTGAGAGTTATACTTCAACCAGACACCAACACTGAATAGGTAGTGCTCGTAGATATACTCAGCAAGTGGATGAGCACAACTCTGTCTTATGATGACACGAGGTTATATGTCATTAGACATCTTGTATGATAGTAGCAAAACACCCTTTCAACGTTGGGTTTGCCTCACCCTATTTGATTCACCAAATATAACTACTAAATGATGTATAAAATACAACACACTTTTTTATACTGTTTAGTGAGAACTCCACAGCTAGAAACCACCGTTTTATTCCCTTTTTACCCCCGCTCGACCCAGTTACACTCTTATTACCTGAAAGGAATTGTGAAGCAAAAGGGTGAGCTCAACTAGCCCAGTAAAGAATATCATGACTAAAGATAAATAACTTATCAATAGCCTTCAACAATAATAAATCAGAGATTTAGAACATATGGTAGATGATAAAAAATTTCAATCATAGTTGCAGCGGAACGAGCAATCCATTAGAAGAGTCAAATAAACCATAAAGTCTATTATCTTCTCCATGTTAAAAATCCACCAACAATGTTTTATCCTTGTAACATCAATCAACAGTTCTGGTCCACAATCATATGAATAACTCATAATCATAATTATGATTCTAAATTCCTCTTCGCCTCCAGGATGAAGATAATTTTCATCACATGTCTTTACCTGAAATATCAAAGATCATAGTTATACCAAATCACAATTTCTGTTCATAATCATACTAATAAATTCATCTTTGCACTACGGGCCAAAGATATTCATTAACAGTCATCTTTGCACTACTGGCCAAAGATATTCAACAACAGGTCATCTTTGCACTACGTGCCAAAGATATTCATCAACAAATCATCTTTGCACTACAGGCCAAAGATATTCCTCAACAGTTCATATTTGCACTACAGGCCAAATATATTCATCAACAGTTCATATTTGCACTACAGGCCAAATATATTAATATCTCAAATAAATAAATAATCATTCCAGAATTTATATAAACAATAATTATAACCATGTTGATCAATTCACCTTTGCACTTAAGCTAAGGATATTCAATTATAAATTCAATGGTCATGATCATACCAGTCAACAATTCAACTTTGCACTACTGGCCAAAGAGAACCCATAGTTACGATCATACCAACAATCTACCTATCTTTACACTCAAGTCAAAGAGAAATTTCTTCACCAGGATTATAAAAATGTTATATATGATAATAAAAATAATATGATCAAAACATGGATTTAATTTCAAGAGTTAGATTCATAAATCAACGATAATTTGGTCAGAAAAAGAAACTAATTTTGTCGTGAATAGTAACTCATGAATAGTAACTCGTGAATAGTAATTCATAAATAGTAACTCCGAAATGAAAAAGGTAATAATTTCACAATAAAATCCATATCAATATTTCAGAATAATGATATTGAAAGAATAACATTTCTTAAACTTATAAACAATTTATTTTAATTGTTAACACTTTACAAAATAATACATTTAATCATCCTAAAATGCCAAACTCATAAGATTTCATCACCAATAATCAAAACCCTCATCAAAAATCTGCATATAACTCATATAGGATTCTCAAGCCATAAAATCTTATTTTCCAATTTTCTTACTTCACATAACATATTTAATTAATTTTACTCATAACTAGTCTATTTTCATGAAAAATACCAAATCAGTCCCAAAATTATTTTTTTTCAAGGATTTAGTATAATATAGTCCCATATTGAACATATATTTTTTTCAGAATTTTTAAAATTCATTTACTATTTTTCATATGGCCAAAACAACCAAATATTTAGACATTTATCAAAAACTGTATTTTTATCCAAAAATTCTGAAATATACAGAGTATACTTCTATCATATACATGTACTCCCAATAAAAATTTCACCAATTTTGGAGTTAACCACAAGGAGTTATAAGGGTTTACTTTTAAAATAGTCTTTTCTCAAACATTTCATAACTCTTAATCTATACATCCAAAAATCACCATTTTTGGACACAATCAAAAAACTCATCAAATTATCATTTAAAATTTTTCTAGAATTTTTGAAGGTTCAAAAAAAATTACAAAACTGAAAAACATAATAACCCTTAAAATCCCTTACCTTAAAAGAGCAGTATTTCTGACTGTAATTTTGGTATAAGGCTGAAGGAAACTTGCACTGATAAATAAAAACTCACAAAGTATCTAAATACTCATAAAATACACTCGATAATATAGAGAGAGAAAGAGAGAAAGCTTATGTTTCTCGTGTGATTTCCAATTCTAACTTAGCCTTCTATTTATAGAAAAATATTAGCACGCTGAAGCAGACTTGAACAGCTACCTGATGGCTTTACCTGCTAATATTGACACCCACCACATTTGAAATAAAATTCAGCACATTTCTTCACCAACCACAAGTAGGGCCCACTCAATTCTAGAATTTTCCACCAAAATTATTTATAAATCTAATTTGTGAATCAGTCACCTCTTAAAATTCATAACAAATTATACGTTCATTTTTAACGGTTCAAAATATGTGGACATATACTCAAATTATATATGTATAACATATCCAAAAATCACAACGATCCAACAGTCGGATTAAAATTATAACTCACGCAATAGGACTTTTAGAACACCGATTTGATCTTTTAATATCTCCAATCTGATAAAATACTGATAAAACACCTTAACAGTAATTCCTTCATTTATAACCACATAAATAAATTCATCATCCGCATCAAATAAATATTTTCTTATCATATATATCAATAATTAATTATTCACAAATAATATTACAGAATCACAATTATGACAACCAAACAGTTCTCAGGAAAGAGGGGGCTTTCCGAAAAGGATTTCTCCTTACTGGCGCGCAATTAGGTGACCAAACCTCTTCTTGACAGAACTTTCTAGATATTGTCAATAATGTTATCTAATAATATTATTCAAATAATATGAATTATTGATCTGATAATGAAAAATATTGTGCAGTGACAATTATTGAACAATAATAATATAAAAATCAACGTAGCAATTATTGAATCAATAAAATAAAATATTGAACAGTAATTACTGTAACAATTATTGAGTAGTGTCTTCTTACGTAAGAATCAATAATTCAAAAATACTGTGCAATACTGTGTGGTACTGCGCAACAACGCGTATTACCTTACTTTACCAACCAGGTATTTCAACAGTGTTGACGGTAACGATTACGCCGTTATTTATAAAAATTCAAATTTGTCATTTTCTTCATCCGACATTTATTCTATTATGGGGCCCACAAATGGTTGCGCTGTCGTACGAATATTCCTTGACAGAAAGAATGTTCCACGACCAAACGAATATTCCCCGACAACTATGAATATTTTATAACCACTTGCTTATTTTGAAAATTTCGCACATTTCACCCCATAACTAAAGCATTATATCAAATTAACACATTATTATTCACAATAATAAATAGAGAAAATTTAATTTTATTCATTAAAAAGTTGGGGTCTTACAGTTAGTATGGGACGTGACAGTGATGATGTGAATTTATGGGAAAATATTTATGAAAAAATGAAAAAATAAATATTTTAAAGTATAATATAAATTTAAAAAATTAGCCAATAAATAAATAAATAAATAAGCACAGTTTTTTTTAAGAAAATGAAAACAATTTTTTTTTAATAAAAAAACACAGTTTATTTTTCTTTAAAAAAAATTAAAAAGCAGTTTTTAAGAAGAAGAAAAAAACTGTGTTTTATTATATTTTCATAAAAATAGTTTTTTTAAAGAAAAATAAATTGCGTTTTTTTAAAAAACCAAAATAATTGCTTTATTTTTCTTTTAAAAAAAACTATTTTTTTATATTTTTTAACAAAAATAAAAGCATTTTTTAAAAAAACAAAAAATAATTGCTTTATTTTTCTTTAAAAGAAAAACTACTTTTTTATTTTTTTTTTAAAAAAATAATTGCTTTATTTTTCTTTTTAAAAATAACTTTTTATTTTTAATAAAAACTTATTTTTTTAAGAAAAATAAACTGCTCTTTGTAATTTTTTTAAGAAAAATAAACTGCATTTTTTTTATTTTTTTTAATAAAAGCTACTTTTTTATTTTTTTAAGAAAAATAACTGCTTTTTTTTTTTAATTTTTATTAAAAAAAATTGTTTTTTTTTATTAAAAAAAATACGTTTTCATTTTCTTAAAAAAAATTGCGCTTTTTTTTTTATTAAAAATAATTATTAATAAATTTCAAATTTTAAAACTGAATTTCATTTTTTTATTAATAACTTTTTTTGATAAATTAGTTTGACGGTTTTTTTAACTGTGTTAGAAAAATTATTTGGTATTAATAAAAAATTAATTAAATATATTTTTTAATTATATTTGTTATTAATTATATTAAAAAAGTAACTAAATAATTAGTAAACTTTTAGTTTTTATGTTTTATAAATGGTTTAATTATAAATAAAAATTTATTTGATATTAATTACTAAAATAATTAAATATATATTTTATTTATTTTCTTTTTTTGGCTAATTTTTTAAATTTATATTATACTTTAAAATAAATTTTTTTCCATTTTTTCATAAAAATTTTCCTACAAATCCAAATCAACACTACCGCATACTAAGTGCCATATAGGCTTCTTTTGACAATTCAGCCGTTTTTCGTTAACAGTAACAAGTTTTTTAATTTTTTGTTAGAAAAATCGAGTTTAGTGAGTTAACTATAAGAAAAAAAAAATGAATGACCCAATTGTAAGTTGACATATAGTACAATGACTTAGAAAATATTTAACCCGTATAGATTTAGGCAAACACCAGCCCTACAAATGCATTAACATCCTGGATAGAAAAACCTTTAGCATAAAGAACATTGATTAAATCTTTGTTCTCCTCTCTCTCATCAACAACTTCAATACGATCCTTTTGGGTAAAATAGCGAGCAACTCAGAATACATCCTTCAAATTAGATTCCTGATCTAGGGCTAAAACTTCCATATCCCCATTAGACAAGGAGGCATCAGAATTAGGAACTAAGGCAAGCAGATTCGGCTCAGATTCAACCATATTTGGAGAATTTGGGACCGAAACACAGAACTCGACATGGAGATCTCGAGGAGGGATGCTTACGGAGTTACCCTCTGAAAGGTGATTGTGGCTAACCATGGTCGAGGGAAATCAACACCGAGGAAGAGAGGAAATAGAGAGGAGTGTTACAGGAAATGAGAGATGACTAAAGAAAATTCAGGGCTAATCGAGAAACTAGTTGGGGAAGAAGCTAGAGAGGAGGAGAAATTTTTTAGAGCACATAAGGATTCTACTTGGGAATTCAACTAATCAAGTTAGAATCAGATTAAGGTTTCATCTTTCATTCTTTTAATATAATAGAAAACCCCTAATGGAATCCTTAATTTAATTAATTGAAATTTAACTTTCCAAAAAAAAAAATAGAAAATAATAATTAGTAACTAACCTTTTGTAATTCAACCGTGCTTTTAGAAAAACCAAATCAATATTTAATTATTTTTAAAAATATTGGATTATTACAGCCCACGTCAATTAAAAATTGGAATCCTAAATAGAATTATCTTATAACTGATGTTTTTATCTTATTCAATTCGAATCTTGTCCTCAATAATTTATATGTTGAACAAGGGGTATAAATAACTTGGATTCGGCCAACGCGAACCACTGTAAACATGGGTCTGCGATTTGGGCTTATGGACTTTAAGGGGTTACAACTTCATGGACCGCATGTAAGCGGGCTTCAGGCCACAACTATTCGGACTCGACAAATTATATCTTAATATGCGCATTGCACCTGAAAATAAGGTTCCGGTTATACTGAAATTGTCGTACCATTAATTATTTTAAAATTTTATACTCTATTCATTCATTAATATAAGTTGTTTTAAATTTTTGCACAATTATTAAAGAAATAATTAGATATTATTCCCTCCGTCCCGAATTAATTGTTCAGTTTTGACTTTTTAAAGTCAAATTGACCATTTTTAAAACTAATCTTTTTACTATGTTTACTAAAATATAGGTGAAGAGATTATAACCAAAAGAAAGTATATACAATTTATTACTAATCTCAATTTTTATAATTTTAGAAATATATTTATATATGCTTAATTATTAATTTTAAAAAAGTCAATTTGATTTAAAAAAGTCAAAACTGAGCAATTAATTTGGAACGAAAGAAGTATTAAATATAAATATCAATTGAATATATTGTCCTTATATTGAAAAAAAATTATTTATTGAGCAAAAAATAGTGAGAGAATCAAAGTTATATTTTTTACTTGGGCTAATATTGAAAACTAAGCAATCAATACTTACTTGAAATTCTCAAACGACTTATATTAAGGGACAAAAATACTTCTCTAAAACGATTTATATTAAAGGATGGATGGAGTAACTTTTTATTGCATTCGTTATAATAAATGTTGTATGTGTGCTAGTCCACAAAAAGCGTGCTAGAGTTAAAATGCAACATTTGCTATAACAAATATAAGAAAAGAGTTCTGCTATATATTGTCAAAGAATTCTGTCGAATTAAAATTACGACGTATATTAATACATGAGATTTGTTAAGATTATAAAATTGACTCATTATATCAAATATATCATAAAAATATTATTAACTATAATTATTCACGTAAGTCGCAATAAAAAAAATAAATAAACATCCCACAAAATATGTATCATATTCCGCAACAAAAAAGTATAAAATTTTTATAATGATCAATGATGGGACAATCTTACCTTTAACCAAATCCAAGCTATATTATTGTCGTCGTTACTCTTGCTGAAAATCTGAATGTCTTAAACAAAATGTAGAAAAATTACAAGTTTTTTCTTTTAGGAAGCCCCTTGCTTTTTAATCACAATAAGTCTCGACAGACATGAATATTGAACTGGAATATTGGATAATTTTAATTTTTAATTTTTTTTCTTGCGACTATCAAAAAATATATAATATTTATTTTAACAGATTTTTTTACAAAATATAGGGTTTTAGGTTTAATTTAAATACATATACAAGAACATGATTGTACAGTCTGTACAACCATGTTCTTGTATATGTATCCAAATTATATCTAAAACACTATAGTTTATAAAATTATAAATTATAAAAATTATATTATGTGAAGTATTTATTATGTAGCGAGTTCAATGGTTGCTAAGTACACACACACTACAACAATGATGATACGTTTTGACTGGCAAAATAATATGCCTTATGGCCTTGTTCTTGGTTGGATACTCTATTTGAAAATTATGTACTTTCTCTGACGCAAATCCTGGGAATTTTAATCTGGCAGATATATGAATTCGTTAGCATGTTAGATTAGATGGCATTTTGTTTAGGTTATTGCATTGCATTATGTTGTGTTTCTTGGGGACAAACAACTGTTTAAGTTTGGGGGTATTTGATAAGTATGTTTTATACCTACTTATCTGGTATCTATTAATTGAATTAGTTGTTTAAACCTATGTTTCGTAGTTACTTTCCATGCATTGTGTGTGCATTTTATACATTTTATGTTATTTTGTATGCTATGACAACATTGGCCTGTGGAAGCAAGGAAAAGCAACTAGGACATCATTTAGACTAAAATATGCAAGCAAATGCAAGAAGGGAATATTGCAAGGATTTTAGCACCAATTGGATCCATTTCTTGTCTTGGAACTTGGATTTTATTGTAGAGCTACTACCTAGCATTCCGGAACATCTTGAATCATCCCAATCGGAGCTCGGATGTGAGAGTTATGAACATTTTATCAACAAAGATCAAAGCTCAGAGTTGTCATGCTTTCCATTTACATAGAATCTACTTCAAGATCCATTTTGACCTTTATCCGGCCGGATTAGGTCAATTCTCAAAGAATGAAAGTTGTAGATCTCATCGATATCTTCAATTTGATAGGTGGCAGGCCCCGTAACTCGTAGCACATCAAATTTTAGGCCTATATTACCAAAGGACATTGTAACAGAAAATATAAGTGGCGCGCGGCGCGCCAGAAATGACGTGAGGAGAGCCAGGCCATCATATTCTCTGCTACAGTAGCGCGGGCCATGCCCAAATTGGCTTAGAAACAGCGATGGGCGCATCGACCGGCAACGGGAGAGTTAATTTGGGTGTTATGTTTTTCAATTTGAGCTAGAATAGGATTGTTAGTAGCCTAACTTGCTAGGGTTTCCATTAGAACTATAAATACTTGATTATAACTTGGATTGAGGGGGATTCCAGGAGATTAGATTAGACTAGATTAGGACCAAAATCCTAGTTCTTATGAGATTTGGAGATTGAAACAACTTGGAGACCATTGAAGATTCAAAGTAGGAGCAAGGAGGGAGCATCAAATCCGCAGACAGTAGATTCTATCTTTTTCTCTTCTTCTATCTTTAATGGTTATTCAATTGAGGATTCTTAGTTTTAATTCATTAATCATGAACTAAAACTTTTGTTTCAGATTAGAATGGAGCTTGTTGTATAGTTTATTTTAGTATGCTTCTTTATTAATTATTGCGATTATTCTTGGATTGTCTATTATGATTTTAGAGGAATTGTTTAATTGCCTAGCTAATAATTTCCATGATAATCTATATGAACTCGAGAGAAAAATTATAAATTTAGAACTGATCATAATAACATGTGATTGTGTTTTCTACATGGCGTTGGAATACATAATTTATGTCTAGGATAGAGATATACATATACATCGCATATAATTAGATAAAGAACTTGTGCTTAAAATCCTTTTTAATTGTAGTTCACATAGAGATATAGTGAATTAATTAATTAGGGTGTTCTTATTAATTCTATCATCTGTGGATTTAAGTTGATTTGAGTATGATGAATTGAGAGATGGTCATATTTACTTATGTGTTCTTGATTAACAATTCAGAATAGTGAGCATAATTGATAAGAAGCGTACTAATTTAAGTGAAGAAATAAGTGGAGTTGTGATCTTAAATCTCAATAATCTGATTTTTAATTAGTGGTAATTAGAATTAGTGTAATTAAATAATTTAATTCATAATCTTAAATTTATTGTTTAAATAAAAATATTTTTATTAAGAGTTAGTATTTGGTAATTCCTATTAATAATTTCTCGTCGGAACGATACTCTACTTACAATTTATTACTTGTTGAGCACGTATAAAAAAATTGTTTTAAATTATTGCATTTAGTATGAAAAGGTTACATTGCATAATCCCAAGTTTTCAGTTGGTTTGAATTTCTTTTGGCCTATGATGAGATTGGAATTACATGATTTTAAACATTTTCGAAGACTTAGGTCTGGTTTTATTGTCATAGCATGATGTAAATCTTTATCTGTTTGAATATGATGTAACCGAATTGCACTTTAGAGTAACCATGATAATTTTCACAATGTGAATGGTCATATGATTTCTGCTAGTGGAAAATGTGTGTTTTAATGAAAGAGATTTAGTAAACAGTTAGTAATGACTAGGATTACGCAAAAGCTTAAGTTTGGGGGATTCATTGGGTATCGTGCTAAAAAAAGAAAAAAAAAGAAAATCCAAAAAAAAGGAAAAAAATATTATATGAATAAACACTTTGGCTAGTTTAGGTCTGTGGCATTTGATACTTAAGTAAGTACGCCAGAGTCGATGTCTCTACACCTAGCGCCCTAAAGTCAGACGGTTTGGGAGTCGTTGGTTGAAAGCTCGCTAAGGGGTATTACTGAAAAGCCTAAGAGGACTAGACATTGTACAGTTGGGTGTAACCACGGGAATGTGCAAAAATATCCTTCGTGAGTAAATAAAAGCAGAATAAACCCCTTGTTGACTCTTAGCTTAGTTGTTGCGTAGTGTTATTTGAACATAATTTGTTTGTTATTTTTCTTGAGTTGAAACTATTTTTCCCTCCAAGAAGCATATTATGTGAAGTATTTATTATGTAGCGAGTTCAATGGTTGCTAAGTACACACACACTACAACAATGATGATAAGTTTTGACTGGCAAAATAATATGCCTTATGGCCTTGTTCTTGGTTGGATACTCTATTTGAAAATTATGTACTTTCTCTGACGCAAATCCTGTGAATTTTAATCTGGCAGATATTTGGATTCGTTAGTATGTTAGATTAGATGGCATTTTGTTTAGGTTATTGCATTGCATTATGTTGTGTTGCTTGGGGACAAACAACTGTTTAAGTTTGGGGGTATTTGATAAGTATGTTTTATACCTACTTATCCGGTATCTATTAATTGAATTAGTTGTTTAAACCTATGTTTCGTAGTTACTTTCCATGTATTGTGTGTACATTTTATACATTTTATGTTATTTTGTATGCTTTGACAACATTGGCCTGTGGATGCAAGGAAAAGCAACTAGGACATCATTTAGACTAAAATATGTAAGCAAATGCAAGAAGGGAATATTGCAAGGATTTTAGCACCAATTGGATCCATTTTCTTCTCTTGGAACTTGGATTTTATTGTGGAGCTACTTCTTAGCATTCCGGAACATCTTGAATCATCCCAATCGGAGCTCGGATGTGAGAATTATGAACATTTTACCAACAAAGATCAAAGCTCAGAGTTGTCATGCTTTCCATTTACATAGAATCTACTTCAAGATCCATTTCGACCTTTATCCGGCCAGATTAGGTCAATTCTCAAAGAATGAAAGTTGTAGATCTCATCGATATCTTCAATTTGATAGGTGGCAGCCCCGTAACTCGTAGTAGATCAAATTTTAGGCCTATATTACCAAAGGACATTGTAACAGAAAACAAAAGTGGCGCACTACGCACCAGAAATGACGTGGGGAGAGCCAGGCCATCATATTCTCTGCTACAGTAGCGCGGGCCACGCCCAAATTGGCTTAGGAACAGCGATGGGTGCACCGACCGGCAACGGGAGAGTTAATTTGGGTGTTATGTTGTTCAATTTGAGCTAGAATAGGATTGTTAGTAGCCTAACTTGCTAGGGTTTCCATTAGAACTATAAATAATTGATTATAACTTGGATTGAGGAAGAATACAGGAGATTAGATTAGACTAGATTAGGACCAAAATCCTAGTTCTTATGAGATTTGGAGATTGAAGCAACTTGGAGACCATTGAAGATTCAAAGTAGGAGCAAGGAGGGAGCATCAAATCCGCAGACAGTAGATTCTATCTTTTTCTCTTCTTCTATCTTTAATGGTTATTCAATTGAGGATTTTTAGTTTTAATTCATTAATCATGAACTAAATCTTTTGTTTCAGATTAGAATGGAGCTTGTTGCATAGTTTATTTTAGTATGCTTCTCTATTAATTATTGCGATTATTCTTGGATTGTTTATTATGATTTTAGAGGAATTGTTTAATTGCCTAGCTAATAATTTCCATGATAATCTATATGAACTCGAGAGAAAAATTATAAATTTAGAACTGATCATAATAACATGTGATTGTGTTTTCTACATGGCGTTGGAATACATAATTTATGTCTAGGATAGAGATATACATATACATCGCATGTAATTAGATAAAGAACTTGTGCTTAAAATCCTTTTTAATTGTAGTTCACATAGAGATATAGTGAATTAATTAATTAGGGTGTTCTTATTAATTCTATCATCTGTGGATTTAAGTTGATTTGAGTATGATGAATTGAGAGATGGTCATATTTACTTATGTGTTCTTGATTAACAATTCAGAATAGTGAGCATAATTGATAAGAAGCGTACTAATTTAAGTGAAGCAATAAGTGGAGTTGTGATCTTAAATCTCAATAATCTGATTTTTAATTAGTGGTAATTAGAATTAGTATAATTAAATAATTTAATTCATAATCTTAAATTTATTGTTTAAATACAAATAGTTTTATTAAGAGTTAGTATTTGGTAATTCCTATTAATAATTTCTCGTCGGAACGATACTCTACTTACAATTTATTACTTGTTGACCACGTATAAAAAAAATGTTTTAAATTATTGCATTTAGTGTGAAAAGGTTACATTGCATAATCCCAAGTTTTCAGTTGGTTTGAATTTCTTTTGGCCTATGATGAGATTGGAATTACATGATTTTAAACAGTTTCGATGACTTAGGTCTGGTTTTATTGTCATAGCATGATGTAAATCTTTATCTGTTTGAATATGATGTAACCGAATTGCACTTTAGAGTAACCATGATAATTTGCACAATGTGAATGGTCATATGATTTTTGCTAGTGGAAAATGTGTGTTTTAATGAAAGAGATTTAGTAAACAGTTAGTAATGACTAGGATTACGCAAAAGCTTAAGTTTGGGGGATTCATTGGGTATCGTGCTAAAAAAAGAAAAAAAAAGAAAATCCAAAAAAAAGGAAAAAAATATTATATGAATAAACACTTTGGCTAGTTTAGGTCTGTGGCATTTGATACTTAAGTAAGTACGCAAGAGGGGATGTCTCTACACCTAGCGCCCTAAAGTCTGACGGTTTGGGAGTCGTTGGTTGAAAGCTCGCTAAGGGGTATTACTGAAAAGCCTAAGAGGACTAGACATTGTACAATTGGGTGTAGCCACGGGAATGTGCAAAAATATCCTTCGTGAGTAAATAAAAGCAGAATAAACCCCTTGTAGACTCTTAGCTTAGTTGTTGCGTAGTGTTATTAGAACATAATTTGTTTGTTGTTTTTCTTGAGTTAAAACTATTTTTTCCCTCCAAGAAGCATATTATGTGAAGTATTTATTATGTAGCGAGTTCAATGGTTGCTAAGTACACACACACTACAACAATGATGATAAGTTTTGACTGGCAAAATAATATGCCTTATGGCCTTGTTCTTGGTTGGATACTCTATTTGAAAATTATGTACTTTCTCTGACGCAAATCCTGTGAATTTTAATCTGGCTGATATTTGGATTCGTTAGCATGTTAGATTAGTTGGCATTTTGTTTAGGTTATTGCATTGCATTATGTTGTGTTGCTTGGGGACAAACAACTGTTTAAGTTTGGGGGTATTCGATAAGTAGGTTTTATACCTACTTATACGGTATCTATTAATTGAATTAGTTGTTTCAACCTATGTTTCGTAGTTACTTTCCATGCATTGTGTGTGCATTTTATATATTTTATGTTATTTTGTATGCTATGACAACATTGGCCAGTGAAAGCAAGGAAAAACAACTAGGACATCATTTAGACTAAAATATGAAAGTAAATGCAAGAAGGGAACATTGCTAGGATTTTAGCACCAATTGGATCCATTTCTTGTCTTGGAACTTGAATTTTATTGTAGAGCTACTACTTAGCATTTCGGAACATCTTGAATCATCCCAATCGGAGCTCGGATGTGAGAGTTATGATCATTTTATCAACAAAGATCAAAGCTCAGAGTTGTCATGCTTTCCATTTACATAGAATCTACTTCAAGATCCATTTTAACCTTTATCCGGTTGGATTAGGTCAATTCTCAAAAAATGAAAGTTGTAGATCTCATCGATATGTTCAATTTGATAGGTGGCAGGTCCCGTAACTCGTAGCAGATCAAATTTTAGGACTATATTACCGAAGGACATTATAGAAGAAAACATAAGTGGCGTGCGGCGCGCCAGAAATGATGTGGGGAGAGCCAGGCCATCATATTCTCCGCTACAGTAGCGCGGACCACGCCCAAATTAGCTTAGGAACAGCGATGGGCGCATCGACCGGCAACGGGAGAGTTAATTTGGGTGTTATGTTTTTCAATTTGAGATAGAATAGGATTGTTAGTAGCCTAACTTGCTAGGGTTTCCATTAGAACTATAAATACTTGATTATAACTTGGATTGAGGGGGATTCCAGGAGATTAGATTAGACTAGATTAGGACCAAAATCCTAGTTCTTATGAGATTTGGAGATTGAAGCAACTTGGAGACCATTGAAGATTCAAAGTAGGAGCAAGGAGGGAGCATCAAATCCGCAGACAGTAGATTCTATCATTTTCTCTTCTTCTATCTTTAATGGTTATTCAATTGAGGATTCTTAGTTTTAATTCATTAATCATGAACTAAATCTTTTGTTTCAGATTAGAATGGAGCTTGTTGCATAGTTTATTTTAGTATGCTTCTCTATTAATTATTGCGATTATTCTTGGATTGTCTATTATGATTTTAGAGGAATTGTTTAATTGCCTAGCTAATAATTTCCATGATAATCTATATGAACTCGAGAGAAAAATTATAAATTTAGAACTGATCATAATAACATGTGATTGTGTTTTCTGCATGGCGTTGGAATACATAATTTATGTCTAGGATAGAGATATACATATACATCGCATTTAATTAGATAAAGAACTTGTGCTTAAAATCCTTTTTAATTGTAGTTCACATAGAGATATAGTGAATTAATTAATTAGGGTGTTCTTATTAATTCTATCATCTGTGGATTTAAGTTGATTTGAGTATGATGAATTGAGAGATGGTCATATTTACTTATGTGTTCTTGATTAACAATTCAGAATAGTGAGTATAATTGATAAGAAGCGTACTAATTTAAGTGAAGCAATAAGTGGAGTTGTGATCTTAAATCTCAATAATCTGATTTTTAATTAGTGGTAATTAGAATTAGTGTAATTAAATAATTTAATTCATAATCTTAAATTTATTG
The DNA here is from genome assembly GCA_020205505.1 of Panax japonicus. Lineage (NCBI taxonomy): Eukaryota > Viridiplantae > Streptophyta > Magnoliopsida > Apiales > Araliaceae > Panax > Panax japonicus. The sequence goes on along the minus strand of CM035101.1, from coordinate 43,332,665 downwards.
TTTAAATAAAAATAGTTTTATTAAGAGTTAGTATTTGGTAATTCCTATTAATAATTTCTCATCGGAACGATACTCTACTTACAATTTATTACTTGTTGACCACGTATAAAAAAAAATTGTTTTAAATTATTGCATTTAGTGTGAAAAGGTTACATTGCATAATCCCAATTTTTCAGTTGGTTTGAATTTCTTTTGGCCTGTGATGAGATTGGAATTACATGATTTTAAACAGTTTCGATGACTTAGGTCTTGTTTTATTGTCATAGCATGATGTAAATCTTTATCTGTTTGAATATGATGTAACCGAATTGCACTTTAGAGTAACCATGATAATTTGCACAATATGAATGGTCATATGATTTCTGCTAGTGGAAAATGTGTGTTTTAATGAAAGAGATTTAGTAAACAGTTAGTAATGACTAAGATTACACAAAAGCTTAAGTTTGGGGGATTCATTGGGTATCGTGCTAAAAAAAGAAAAAAAAAGAAAATCCAAAAAAAAGGAAAAAAATATTATATGAATAAACACTTTGGCTAGTTTAGGTCTGTGGCATTTGATACTTAAGTAAGTACGCCAGAGGGGATGTCTCTACACCTAGCGACCTAAAGTCTGACGGTTTGGGAGTCGTTGGTTGAAAGCTCGCTAAGGGGTATTACTGAAAAGCCTAAGAGGACTAGACATTGTACAGTTGGGTGTAGCCACGGGAATGTGTAAAAATATCCTTCGTGAGTAAATAAAAGCAGAATAAACCCCTTGTAGACTCTTAGCTTAGTTGTTGCGTAGTGTTATTAGAACATAATTTGTTTGTTGTTTTTCTTGAGTTAAAACTATTTTTTCCCTCCAAGAAGCATATTATGTGAAGTATTTATTATGTAGCGAGTTCAATGGTTGCTAAGTACACACACACTACAACAATGATGATAAGTTTTGACTGGCAAAATAATATGCCTTATGGCCTTGTTCTTGGTTGGATACTCTATTTGAAAATTATGTACTTTCTCTGACGCAAATCCTGTGAATTTTAATCTGGCTGATATTTGGATTCGTTAGCATGTTAGATTAGTTGGCATTTTGTTTAGGTTATTGCATTGCATTATGTTGTGTTGCTTGGGGACAAACAACTGTTTAAGTTTGGGGGTATTTGATAAGTAGGTTTTATACCTACTTATCTGGTATCTATTAATTGAATTAGTTGTTTCAACCTATGTTTCGTAGTTACTTTCCATGCATTGTGTGTGCATTTTATACATTTTATGTTATTTTGTATGCTATGACAACATTGGCCTGTGGAAGCAAGGAAAAGCAACTAGGACATCATTTAGACTAAAATATGCAAGTAAATTCAAGAAGGGAATATTGCAAGGATTTTAGAACCAATTGGATCCATTTCTTGTCTTGGAACTTGAATTTTATTGTAGAGCTACTACTTCGCATTTCGGAACATCTTGAATCATCCCAATCGGAGCTCGAATGTGAGAGTTATGATCATTTTATCAACAAAGATCAAAGCTCAGAGTTGTCATGCTTTCCATTTACATAGAATCTACTTCAAGATCCATTTTAACCTTTATCCGGTTGGATTAGGTCAATTCTCAAAGAATGAAAGTTGTAGATCTCATCGATATCTTCAATTTGATAGGTGGCAGGTCCCGTAACTCGTAGCAGATCAAATTTTAGGCCTATATTACCGAAGGATATTATAGAAGAAAACATAAGTGGCGTGCGGCGCGCCAGAAATGATGTGGGGAGAGCCAGGCCATCATATTCTCCGCTACAGTAGCGCGGACCACGCCCAAATTAGCTTAGGAACAGCGATGGGCGGATCGACCGGCAACGGGAGAGTTAATTTGGGTGTTATGTTTTTCAATTTGAGATAGAATAGGATTGTTAGTAGCCTAACTTGCTAGGGTTTCCATTAGAACTATAAATACTTGATTATAACTTGGATTGAGGGGGATTCCAGGAGATTAGATTAGACTAGATTAGGACCAAAATCCTAGTTCTTATGAGATTTGGAGATTGAAGCAACTTGGAGATTATTGAAGATTCAAAGTAGGAGCAAGGAGGGAGCATCAAATCCGCAGACAGTAGATTCTATCATTTTCTCTTCTTCTATCTTTAATGGTTATTCAATTGAGGATTCTTAGTTTTAATTCATTAATCATGAACTAAATCTTTTGTTTCAGATTAGAATGGAGCTTGTTGCATAGTTTATTTTAGTATGCTTCTCTATTAATTATTGTGATTATTCTTGGATTGTCTATTATGATTTTAGAGGAATTGTTTAATTGCCTAGCTAATAATTTCCATGATAATCTATATGAACTCGAGAGAAAAATTATAAATTTAGAACTAATCATAATAACATGTGATTGTGTTTTCTGCATGGCGTTGGAATACATAATTTATGTCTAGGATAGAGATATACATATACATCGCATTTAATTAGATAAAGAACTTGTGCTTAAAATCCTTTTTAATTGTAGTTCACATAGAGATATAGTGAATTAATTAATTAGGGTGTTCTTATTAATTCTATCATCTGTGGATTTAAGTTGATTTGAGTATGATGAATTGAGAGATGGTCATATTTACTTATGTGTTCTTGATTAACAATTCAGAATAGTGAGTATAATTGATAAGAAGCGTACTAATTTAAGTGAAGCAATAAGTGGAGTTGTGATCTTAAATCTCAATAATCTAATTTTTAATTAGTGGTAATTAGAATTAGTGTAATTAAATAATTTAATTCATAATCTTAAATTTATTGTTTAAATAAAAATAGTTTTATTAAGAGTTAGTATTTGGTAATTCCTATTAATAATTTCTCATCGGAACGATACTCTACTTACAATTTATTACTTATTGACCACGTATAAAAAAATTGTTTTAAATTATTACATTTAGTGTGAAAAGGTTACATTGCATAATCCCAATTTTTCAGTTGGTTTGAATTTCTTTTGGCCTGTGATGAGATTGGAATTACATGATTTTAAACAGTTTCGATGACTTAGGTCTGGTTTTATTGTCATAGCATGATGTAAATCTTTATCTGTTTGAATATGATGTAACCGAATTGCACTTTAGAGTAACCATGATAATTTGCACAATGTGAATGGTCATATGATTTCTGCTAGTGGAAAATGTGTGTTTTAATGAAAGAGATTTAGTAAACAGTTAGTAATGACTAGGATTACACAAAATCTTAAGTTTGGGGGATTCATTGGGTATCGTGCTAAAAAAAGAAAAAAAAAGAAAATCCAAAAAAAAGGAAAAAAAATATTATATGAATAAACACTTTGTCTAGTTTAGGTCTGTAGCATTTGATACTTAAGTAAGTACGCCAGAGGGGATGTCTCTACACCTAGCGACCTAAAGTTTAACGGTTTGGGAGTCGTTGGTTGAAAGCTCGCTAAGGGGTATTACTGAAAAGCCTAAGAGGACTAGACATTGTACAGTTGGGTGTAGCCACGGGAATGTGTAAAAATATCCTTCGTGAGTAAATAAAAGCAGAATAAACCCCTTGTAGACTCTTAGCTTAGTTGTTGCGTAGTGTTATTAGAACATAATTTGTTTGTTGTTTTTCTTGAGTTAAAACTATTTTTTCCCTCCAAGAAGCATATTATGTGATGTATTTATTATGTAGCGAGTTCAATGGTTGCTAAGTACACACACACTACAACAATGATGATAAGTTTTGACTGGCAAAATAATATGCCTTATGGCCTTGTTCTTGGTTGGATACTCTATTTGAAAATTATGTACTTTCTCTGACGCAAATCCTGTGAATTTTAATCTGGCTGATATTTGGATTCGTTAGCATGTTAGATTAGTTGGCATTTTGTTTAGGTTATTGCATTGCATTATGTTGTGTTGCTTGGGGACAAACAACTATTTAAGTTTGGGGGTATTTGATAAGTAGGTTTTATACCTACTTATCTGGTATCTATTAATTGAATTAGTTGTTTCAACCTATGTTTCGTAGTTACTTTCCATGCATTGTGTGTGCATTTTATACATTTTATGTTATTTTGTATGCTATGACAACATTGGCCTGTGGAAGCAAGGAAAACCAACTAGGACATCATTTAGACTAAAATATGCAAGTAAATGCAAGAAGGGAATATTGCAAGGATTTTAGCACCAATTGGATCCATTTCTTGTCTTGGAACTTGAATTTTATTGTAGAGCTACAACTTAGCATTTCGGAACATCTTGAATCATCCCAATCGGAGCTCGAATGTGAGAGTTATGATCATTTTATCAACAAAGATCAAAGCTCAGAGTTGTCATGCTTTCCATTTACATAGAATCTACTTCAAGATCCATTTTAACCTTTATCCGGTTGGATTAGGTCAATTCTCAAAGAATGAAAGTTGTAGATCTCATCGATATCTTCAATTTGATAGGTGGCAGGTCCCGTAACTCGTAGCAAATCAAATTTTAGGCCTATATTACCGAAGGATATTATAGAAGAAAACATAAGTGGCGTGCGGCGCGCCAGAAATGATGTGGGGAGAGCCAGGACATCATATTCTCCGCTACAGTAGCGCGGACCACGCCCAAATTAGCTTAGGAACAGCGATGGGCGCATCGACCGGCAACGGGAGAGTTAATTTGGGTGTTATGTTTTTCAATTTGAGATAGAATAGGATTGTTAGTAGCCTAACTTGCTAGGGTTTCCATTAGAACCATAAATACTTGATTATAACTTGGATTGAGGGGGATTCCAGGAGATTAGATTAGACTAGATTAGGACCAAAATCCTAGTTCTTATGAGATTTGGAGATTGAAGCAACTTGGAGACCATTGAAGATTCAAAGTAGGAACAAGGAGGGAGCATCAAATCCGCAGACAGTAGATTCTATCATTTTCTCTTCTTCTATCTTTAATGGTTATTCAATTGAGGATTCTTAGTTTTAATTCATTAATCATGAACTAAATCTTTTGTTTCAGATTAGAATGGAGCTTGTTGCATAGTTTATTTTAGTATGCTTCTCTATTAATTATTGCGATTATTCTTGGATTGTCTATTATGATTTTAGAGGAATTGTTTAATTGCCTAGCTAATAATTTCCATGATAATCTATATGAACTCGAGAGAAAAATTATAAATTTAGAACTGATCATAATAACATGTGATTGTGTTTTCTGCATGGCGTTGGAATACATAATTTATGTCTAGGATAGAGATATACATATACATCGCATTTAATTAGATAAAGAACTTGTGCTTAAAATCCTTTTTAATTGTAGTTCACATAGAGATATAGTGAATTAATTAATTAGGGTGTTCTTATTAATTCTATCATCTGTGGATTTAAGTTGATTTGAGTATGATGAATTGAGAGATGGTCATATTTACTTATGTGTTCTTGATTAACAATTCAGAATAGTGAGTATAATTGATAAGAAGCGTACTAATTTAAGTGAAGCAATAAGTGGAGTTGTGATCTTAAATCTCAATAATCTGATTTTTAATTAGTGGTAATTAGAATTAGTGTAATTAAATAATTTAATTCATAATCTTAAATTTATTGTTTAAATAAAAATAGTTTTATTAAGAGTTAGTATTTGGTAATTCCTATTAATAATTTCTCATCGGAACGATACTCTACTTACAATTTATTACTTATTGACCACGTATAAAAAAAATTGTTTTAAATTATTGCATTTAGTGTGAAAAGGTTACATTGCATAATCCCAATTTTTCAGTTGGTTTGAATTTCTTTTGGCCTGTGATGAGATTGGAATTACATGATTTTAAACAGTTTCGATGACTTAGGTCTGGTTTTATTGTCATAGCATGATGTAAATCTTTATCTGTTTGAATATGATGTAACCGAATTGCACTTTAGAGTAACCATGATAATTTGCACAATGTGAATGGTCATATGATTTCTGCTAGTGGAAAATGTGTGTTTTAATGAAAGAGATTTAGTAAACAGTTAGTAATGACTAGGATTACGCAAAAGCTTAAGTTTGGGGGATTCATTAGGTATCGTGCTAAAAAAAGAAAAAAAAAGAAAATCCAAAAAAAAGGAAAAAAATATTATATGAATAAACACTTTGGCTAGTTTAGGTCTGTGGCATTTGATACTTAAGTAAGTACGCCAGAGGGGATGTCTCTACACCTAGCGACCTAAAGTCTGATGGTTTGGGAGTCGTTGGTTGAAAGCTCGCTAAGGGGTATTACTGAAAAGCTTAAGAGGACTAGACATTGCACAGTTGGGTGTAGCCACGGGGATGTGCAAAAATCTCCTTAGTGAGTAAATAAAAGCAGAATAAACCCCTTGTTGACTCTTAGCTTAGTGGTTGCGTAGTGTTATTAGAACATAATTTGTTTGTTGTTTTTCTTGAGTTGAAACTATTTTTCCCTCCAAGAAGCATATTATGTGAAGTATTTATTATGTAGCGAGTTCAATGGTTGCTAAGTACACACACACTACAACAATGATGATAAGTTTTGACTGGCAAAATAATATGCCTTATGGCCTTGTTCTTGGTTGGATACTCTATTTGAAAATTATGTACTTTCTCTGACGCAAATCTTGTGAATTTTAATCTGGAAGATATTTGGATTCGTTAGCATGTTAGATTAGATGGCATTTTGTTTAGGTTATTGCATTGCATTATGTTGTGTTTCTTGGGGACAAACAACTGTTTAAGTTTGGGGGTATTTGATAAGTATGTTTTATACCTACTTATCTTGTATCTATTAATTGAATTAGTTGTTTAAACCTATGTTTCGTAGTTACTTTCCATGCATTGTGTGTGCATTTTATACATTTTATGTTATTTTGTATGCTATGACAACATTGGCCTGTGGAAGCAAGATAAGCAACTAGGACATCATTTAGACTAAAATATGCAAGCAAATGCAAGAAGGGAATATTGCAAGGATTTTAGCACCAATTGGATCCATTTCTTGTCTTGGAACTTGGATTTTATTGTAGAGCTACTACCTAGCATTCCGGAACATCTTGAATCATCCCAATCGGAGCTCGGATGTGAGAGTTATGAACATTTTATCAACAAAGATCAAAGCTCAGAGTTGTCATGCTTTCCATTTACATAGAATCTACTTAAAGATCCATTTTGACCTTTATACGGTTGGATTAGGTCAATTCTCAAAGAATGAAAGTTGTAGATCTCATCGATATCTTCAATTTGATAGGTGGCAGGCCCCGTAACTCGTAGCACATCAAATTTTAGGCCTATATTACCAAAGGACATTGTAGCAGAAAATATAAGTGGCGCGCGGCGCGCCTGAAATGACGTGAGGGGATCCAGGCCATCATATTATCTGCTACAGTAGCGCGGGCCACGCCCAAATTGGCTTAGGAACAGCGATGGGTGCATCGACCGGCAACGGGAGAGTTAATTTGGGTGTTATGTTTTTCAATTTGAGCTAGAATAGGATTGTTAGTAGCCTAACTTGCTAGGGTTTCCATTAGAACTATAAATACTTGATTATAACTTGGATTGAGGGGGATTCCGGGAGATTAGATTAGACAAGATTAGGACCAAAATCCTAGTTCTTATGAGATTTGGAGATTGAAGCAACTTGGAGACCATTGAAGATTCAAAGTAGGAGCAAGGAGGGAGCATCAAATCCGCAGACAGTAGATTCTATCTTTTTCTCTTCTTCTATCTTTAATGGTTATTCAATTGAGGATTATTAGTTTTAATTCATTAATCATGAACTAAATCTTTTGTTTCAGATTAGAATGGAGCTTGTTGCATAGTTTATTTTAGTATGCTTCTCTATTAATTATTGCGATTATTCTTGGATTGTCTATTATGATTTTAGAGGAATTGTTTAATTGCCTAGCTAATAATTTCCATGATAATCTATATGAACTCGAGAGAAAAATTATAAATTTAGAACTGATCATAATAACATGTGATTATTTTTTCTACATGGCGTTGGAATACATAATTTATGTCTAGGATAGAGATATATATATACATCGCATGTAATTAGATAAAGAACTTGTGCTTAAAATCCTTTTTAATTGTAGTTCGCATAGAGATATAGTGAATTAATTAATTAGGGTGTTCTTATTAATTCTATCATCTGTGGATTTAAGCTGATTTGAGTATGATGAATTGAGAAATGGTCCTATTTACTTATGTGTTCTTGATTAACAATTCAGAATAGTGAGCATAATTGATAAGAAGCGTATTAATTTAAGTGAAGCAATAAGTGAAGTTGTGATCTTAAATCTCCATAATCTAATTTTTAATTAGTGGTAATTAGAATTAGTGTAATTAAAAAATTTAATTCATAATCTTAAATTGATTGTTTAAATAAAATTAGTTTTACTAAGAGTTAGTATTTGATAATTTGTATTAATACTTCCTCGTGGGAACGATACTCTACTTACACTTTATTATTACTTGTTGACCACGTATACATGCGTGTTGAGCGTACATAGAATTTACTCAACACATCACCATGATCATACTTTGTGCATAATTATCAATCAATAGAAAAGAGAAAGAGATCAGATTCATACCCTTGTAGAGACTAGCTTCCTCAGGTACAAGTTCACCTCAAATTTCTTTCCACGTCCAACTTAAATCCCCCGGGTTTGATTCCTTCCTTTGATCAACGTTAGCCACCCAAGTGTTTGGCCTCTATAGGTGATCCAACAGGGAAGAACAAGTATTCAAGAAGATGAATGTTTGGCAAAACCCTAATTCTATTTCTATATAATATTATGTACTCTCCCAACTCTTGGAATTGTCATTCTTTTAAAATCAAAATAAGACTCCTCTTATTTATAGACGTAGGCAACCCTCTTAAACAATTTAGGAATTGTGGTTTATTTTAATTAATTGAACTCCTTTAATTAATTAGGCTCCTAATCTTATTAGGAATAATTAATTAAACTTTTTTAATTAATTAGCCTCCTAATCTTATTAGGAATATATGACAGTACCTTTTATTAATTAATTCTCAGACTCCTTTAGGAATTAAATAATAACAGTAATAATAATAATAATAATAATAATAAAAAAAAAAAACTCCTCTTATTAATTTATATTTAATATTTTCAAAATATTAAATAATTAATATTAAGCTATTTAATTTATTCTATCATCATAGATTAAATTAAATACACTTAACTTATTATTACGATTGTGTCACTAACTTCTTAAAAAATATTTTTCCTTTTATATTGTGACTCTTTAGGTTCTCCATATTAAACCGGCTGTGAATAAATCAATTAGAATAATTTTAATCTTATTTAAACAAATAAATTAATATTTTAATTTATTTTAATAAATAACATTTATTCTACAATAAAGATAAGACTCCTTAGTGATTAACGACTTTCAAGATAATATAGATTTTAACATTAATCATAAAAGAATATTTGAGTAAATAGTTATCATACAATTCAATCATTCAACCATACAATATCCCAATTAAATAAAAGACATGGAATAACTGTCAAGTCTTATTTTATTTATTTCTATATATTTCGATTCTTAAATGCACAACTCCAAATAATGCAAATTAGAAACTCCTTTCTAATTCCATTCTACCTTTGCCAAGGACTACTTGGTTGACATTTATCAAATCACGTAGGACATTTTCTTCTTTTACTAGAAGTGGTAGATTCTTTGTTGATCATCAATTATCTCTATGTACAACTTATTACACCCAAGCATACCCTTTGATATACCCTAAGGGTCTTAAGGGACATGTCAAAGTATAATTCATCATACACAAGATACTATGATTATCTCAAGTCTAAGGATCACTTGTACTAATATCACTAAAGAAATTTCTATTGACAGACAAGTATAACTCTATTAGGTATTCCTTAGCGAGCCACGTTCAGGGAACTTATTATCCAATAAGAACCTACATATTTTCTTTAGTGTCTCCACATAAATGATCATGAAATCAATCATCCTCATCCAATGAGCTAGCAACGTATGTACCAATCTATCAGGATTCACTAATCCCCTTTTTAGTAATCCAACGATTGAGAACAATTTTAGTTTGTGACCTATCTAAGAATTTAGATCTCATTAGCCTGATCATCATCATGATTCTAAAAGCAATGCTTAAAACTATAGGTTTATCACATATTATAAAACAGCACTATGTAGATAAATTAAAATCCTTTAATTGAATTTTTTAATTATTAATAATGAATAAGATTGTTACAAATTATATGTTTTATTATTAAGCATGATTGGTTTGTGTGCATACTACTTTCAATCTCCCACTTGCACTAAAGCCAATCGTCATGATATCTCATACCCTTCTTCTCTAAGTGACGATCATCCTGTTGTTGGATAACCTTTAGTTATGGATATGTAATGTTGTTCTTAAGAGTCTACTATCTCTATAACTAAAAATCGGAGTTTAAGATCGGTCAGAAATTATGTTAATGTGATTAAAATCAAGTATTAGAATTATTATCTAAATTAGGAAAACATAATTATTAATTAGGAACTGTAATTATTAGAAACCCTAAATTCTAGAATTAGAAACCCTAATTGTAATTTAGGAATCCTAATTATCAAATTAGAAGCCCTAATTGCTAAATTTGTAATCTTAATTATAATTTGTAATGCTTAAACCTAATTTTCATGTTCCATGTAATTAGGAAACTAAGTATGATTACGAAACCCTAATTTTCCATTTTTAGAAAATTTAATTTTTCCATTTTAGCCCTAATTGTATAATCCTAGAAAACCAAATTATAGAACCTTAGGTTTAAACCCTAAGGGTCAAGCATTAAGGGTCAAACCCTAATGATTGGTACAAGTTATCATAACGCCATTAAATTTGCAAGCCTAATGACCAAACTACCCTTGTGCATATTTTATTAAGCTAACTTGTATTTCTTGCCAAAGATTTAGTTGGTGAACCACTCTGGACTGTTTATTGAACAAAAATTTAAAGAAATCAGTCATTTACGTTACCAGCCATACATTGGATCTAACTTCATATATATATATATATATATGTTGAGAGAGAGAGAATGTTCATTTATTAGCCCATTTGTTGATCATGTACTCAACTTATACTCTCTCTCCAAACCTATGAAATTGATAAACATTTTAGTCCCAAATCCAGTCCCTAGTTCATTCTTATCAAATCAGAAAGTCTAGAATCAAAATTGTTCAAAGTGAGGTATAAAACCATAACCTAAAACCTGATCTTGATAGATGTGTTAAAAGCTATGATTTTGTGTTAAAATATGTTGTATGTAGTGTAAATAGATGATCTGGGTTGCTATATAGTGAATCCATAACATCTAGATGCATGAAATTAAAGATTTCAAAAATCTGGAAAATTTTAATATGAAATCTGTTAAGCGAATGTCAGACGTCATAGATCTTTGTATGTTATGTGTTTTTGTTGTTTAAATGTTTGTACTTATAGTATGTTGTAAGGGCTTTGATTTGGAACTTGAATCAAGCCCATATCACGTACAGATTGTAAGATATAGGTGGTCAAATGTTGGGTAAAATCTAATTACGCACAACACGAAAGTATACATGGTCAACAAGTATTAAAGTGAATGTAGAGTATCGTTCCCACGAGGAATTATTTAATGAAAATCACCAAGTACTAACCCGTAACCAACTCAATCTTATTTAAATGAATGAATTTTAATTTATAAGTAAAGCAATTCTAATTACCACTAGTTAAATTAAAATTACGAAGATTTAAGATCACAACTTCACTTATTACTTCATTTAAGTTAACACACTTCTCATCAATTATTCTCAATCCTGAATTATTAATCAAGAACACTAAAGCAAATAAAACCACCTCTCGATGCATAATACACATACTCACTTAAATCCACAAATGATATAATTAAGCAAGACACCCTAATTAACTAATCCACTATATCTCTGTGTGAATTACAATTAAAAATGATTTAAAGCACAAGTTCTCTATAAGATTACATATGGCGTAAAGGCATATCTCTATCCTAAACACAAATCATGAATTCTATCTAAGCAAAAATCACAAACACATGCTATCATGATAAGATCTAAATCAATACTTCATCTCTCAAGTTCATATAGATTTTCACGGTAATTATTAGCTAGGCAATTAAGCAATTAAATCCAAATCACAATAGACAATCCTCACGATAGAACATAATAATTAATAGCGAATCATATTAAAATTAACTACACAATAAGATCCATTGTAATCTCAAACAAATAATTAGTTCATGATTATAGAATTAAAACTAAGAATCCACAATTGAATAATCATTAAAAGACATAGATAGAAGAAGATAAGAAGATAGAAACTATTGTCTGCAAATTTGAAGCACCCTCCTTGCTGCTACTTTAAATCTTCAATGGTCTCCAAGTTGCTTCAATATCCAAATCTAATAAGAACTAGTATTTTGATTTAATCTACTCTACTCTAATCTAATGGAATCCTCTCTCTAATCTAATCTCTCCTCTAATCCTTGTGATTCTCCTCCTTTTATATGTCTCTTTATATGTCTTTAAGTTTTCTTGGAAGTTCTTGAGTCAATCGGATCAAAACAATCCTTCCCGAGCTCAAATTTGGGCAAAAATCATCTTTTCTGCGCGTACCCCCGCCCAGGAGGGGATTTATACTTGTAAAGGGCCCACCCCAACGGGCTATGAGCCTATTTTGCAACTGTTTTGCAACTGGTATACCCGCCCTGGTGGGGGTTTTGTGAAGGAAAAGCCCGCCTTGGCGGGGGTACCTTTTCTACTCTGACGTCCTTTTGGAAAACGGCCATAACTTTTGATCCATGAAGAGTTACGAGGCCTGCCACCTATCAAATCGAAGATATCAACGAACTTTACAACAAGAATTTTTTTAGAATCGAGATTTTCTGCCCGGAACAAGATCGAAATCTAGCTGGAAGTAGATACTGTGTAATTTGTAAGCATGAAAACTCTTAGCTTTGATCTTCGTTGATAAAAAGGCCATAACTCTCGCATTCGAACTCCGATTGGGATGATTCAAGATGTTATGGAAATCTAAGAAAAAGCTCTATAATATAATCTAAGTTCTAAGCCAATAACATGCGTCCAACTTGGTGTTAAAAGTCCTTCAATCTTCCCTTCTTGTATTTACTTGCGTATTTTGGTCAAAAAGATGTTCAAATTTCTTTCCCTTGCTTTATCATGCCAATGTGTTAGTTCCCAGAGGGCACAATAGATCTAGAAGGGGGGGGGGGTGAATAGATCCTTTTTATTTCAAATACTTATCTGGTTTATATTATATTGTTCATAATTAACATATGACAAACATAAGAATTTTTTCAAGCACGGCGAAATAAGTAAAAAATTCCCTTCATTGATATATTCATAATCATACATACATTGTTCGTAGAGTATGTTTAGTTGTAAGAAGTTAAAACATACATAGCCGTTATAGTACCTAATGTAAATGACATAATGTAAAAGACACAAGGGATTTTAAGTGGTTCAGAGACTCAAGCTCCTAATCCACTCTTCTGCTAAGATTCCTTCAAGGCCAGCAGCCTTGGGACTTCAGTTCACTAAGAACTCTTTAAGGCCAGCAGCCTTGGAACTTCGTTTAGTCCCTCCGAACATGGACACTTCTGGCCCTGCTTCATTTAGTCCCTCTGGACAAGGACCCCTCAGGCCCTGGCTTTGTTGAGTTGTTTGTTTATTGTTGTTGAGTCGGTGCTGAGCTGCTAAGATGTCTTCAAACTCTGAACATCTTCTATATTTAGCAGCTTGGCTTGATCATCCTTGAAGTGCTGCTGAGTGTTGCATGATGCTCAGCTTCTTTGGTTACTCAACCACTTCAGATGACCCCTTGTTGAACTGCCTTGAAGATCATTCTCCTTGGTACTTGATGACTGCACATGAGAGGCTTCCAAGCTGACTGTAGGCTCTTCTATTAGGTACTTAGAAGCTTTCTTATGCTTAACACCAAAATGGCTTTTGTGGTCTCCCTTCTGCTACTTGATGCCTTCTCATGATGGACTTGCTAAGTTGACTATAATCTCTTCTCTATTGTACTTAGAGTCTTCCTATGATGGAAATCAAGATGTCATGATGCTCTTCTTACTCTCGGCAGTTCTGAACACTCTTCATATAGTAGAACTCTCACCTCTACCTGGTAGAACTCACACTTCTACTTATTTCTTTATCTGACTTCTGAGTGTTCTTGGTGGATCGTAGAGTGAGCCTTCGGACTCACTATTTCACATGGTTTAGATCGGTCCACCTTCTCTCCAAACTCGGCAACTCCAGCAACCTTTGATCTTTGAAGCTCTTCCTTATTTATACTCTTTCCCAATCCTTCCGTTGAAAAGTAGTCGTTGAAGGCTATTCAAATCCTTTCATAGATCTTGAGTTGCTTGAGGTAGACTACTTGATGTGACTTATCATACTTTTTCTGACGCTGCAGTCTACTGTTTCACCTACCATGTTAGATGTATCACTTTAATGTCTAGGGCAGGTCGAAGACTTTATTACCTCTTTCTGATTTCTAGATCAGAGGTTGTCCTATTGCATCGATTCTCTCAATAAGCACTTGTCCAAATATTACCCTTCAGATTAAACCTTTGCCAATGCTTCAGTCTTCAGTTATTCGGACTCTACGATTCTGATGCACGTCTTCAAGGACTTGATCGTAGTGTCTTGTTGAGTGTTGCTCATTTACTGGTAGGGTTAACACTACGATCTTGAAGAGTGTTGATTGAATCTTCAATGTAGAACACCTCTTCCTTGTATTGTGCAGTACTTTAATACTTCTATTTACCTTGACTGTTCTCAGATACTGATGGCCTAATTCCTTGCTCTGGCCCCCTTCTGAAAATCAAGACACTTCAGATTTGTGGCACGTCCAGCTCGCTTTCTCCTTGTGATCTGCCATTCACCTATCATCAATGAACTGACCCTGCACTTAATCACTTTAGCCTTGCTCTTCAGAGGCTGACCAGTATCTCGGTTCACCTTCCATCAGTTCCTTCTTTGTTTGGCAAACACTACGATCTTGGTTGCTTCTAAGATCGTTGTCTTCTGTCCACTTGATAGCTACTGCATTAGATGACTTTACTTAGTCAGCTTCTGAAGTCTTCTTTAGATCTCCTTGTGGAAGACTTCATCATGAATGGCCATACACCTCAATCATGATGCTGATTGGGTTGGTGCTGAGATCTTTTGTTAGCCTGCATGTTATTCGTTGAGTGCTCTCTGGTTTCCTCGGATGTAGCTTGCAGCTTGAACCAGGAGGCTTCGTTCCTTTGGATATTCTAGGAGTGCTCATTTGTTGAGAACCGTATATGCTCTATGATTCATCCTTGGCATTGTGAGCACTTCTTCTTAGATCATAGTTCTGCACTCTACGATTCAGCTTCAGCTTGTGCAGACACTACGATCTTGAGATCATATCTTGACACTACGATATCTTGCCTTGTGCTTGTTGTCTTCATCTGATCTTGCTTGACTACGATATCTGCATGTAATCAATAGACTCTACAAACTCAGAGTGTGATCTACGATCCTTGACTTGGATTTGGCATCAGTAGACTCTACGACTCTGAGTGTAGTCTACGTTTCAGTCTTGGCTTCACCAGAAGACTGGTCGTCTCATAGACAGGCTGTCTCTACGATTCTGAACATAACTTCCTCAGCACACAATGATCCTGAGGAAGCTCTACTCGATACACTATGATCCTTCTTCATTTCCCCTAGCAGTCTATGAACTCTGAGATCTACTATCTTACATACTCCTATTTTACCTCGATAGCTCTCGAGTTAACCTTGACTCACCTGGCAGACTTCGACTTCTGGTGCGGTGCTCGACGATCAGACTAGCATATCTATTACATCATAAGATCAACCTAACAAGCTTAATCTTTCTATCTTTATAGTCCTTGTACATCTTTTCTTTTTAAGGGATTTCCAAAGCTGTCTTTCTTATGTAGGATCAACTTAACATATTTGATCAATTAATTCTAAGTCATTGTACATATATTTCTATTATCTATCAAAAGACTTTACAACTTTTCTTAATGCAAGCATACTTGCATATTATTCATTCATATATATATATATATCATAATCAAATTATATATAAATAGGAATAGCATTCACATGCTTATTCCTGACAATCTCCTCCTATTTGATTATGACAAAAACAATAAGTGCATATGTATGTTATGAATGAATCTTATATACAGTGAGACGCTGTATTTCTAAAACAGTTAATCATGAATGTCATTTATATTGATATGGCAATTTATACATTAAGACATTCTACATCCTGGATTTAGAACATACCTAACTAGTTAGAGACGTACCTCTTTGGCTCCATGTATGTTTCCAGGATGCTTGTTGATCAGCTACTCATCTGATTGTTCTTCTTGCTCTTGCTCCCCTGGGATGATGACCTTTTGTCTTTGCTTGGTTCCTCTTCAGCATCTTTCTGATCATGCTCCCCCTTAGACTTTGCAATCTTGTTATCATCATCTTTTGGCTCCCCCTCAGATGATGACTCTTTATCTGCAGCTGCTTTCTTCTTTGTTAACTTCTTCTCCCTTAACCCTCTACTCTTCCTTTGGTGCCTCTTGCTCCTCTTCTTTCTATACCTATTTTTCTCCCCCTTCTTGTCATCTATCATTTGAGAGAGCTGCTCCATGTTGGACATAAGCTGCTCCATCAGGTAAGAGGAGTTGGCAACTTCAAACTTGAGTACCTGCTGGCCCAACTCAAGTTGTACTGAGAAAGACTGCTTTAAGTCATCAATCTTGTCAAAGAGGGCTTCGATCTGCTCTGCATTGGCCTTTAAAATTTGTAGAGCTTCTGCCTTCTGATAGATGATATCTCTCTCGTGGAGTTTGAGCGATATCTCAGCCATAACAGCTTGAAGTCAGTTTTGAAGAGAGTCATCCCCTTTTGCTGTCAGCGTCTGTGACTCTGCAGTTAGTAGAGATATCTTCCTACTTAATTCATCAGAGCTCTTCAGTAGTTCCTGCTCCAGAATAGTTTGATTCTCTTGTTGGGCAGCTTCGGGTTGAGCATTGGATTGAACTCTATGATTTTCATTCTTGGACAGATTTTCGATGGTTTTAATAATCTGAGAAATCATTTAGTACCAATTGCTTATGGAGGATGAGGGAATGTCTGATAGTAGTGATGGAGCATAAGGAGGCTTCTGGTTTTGGGTTTGAGCATCATCAGTAGTAGAGTGACCAGACTCTACGATCACTTCTTTTGTCAAGTTCTTTCTTCCTTCAGAGTCCACTCTACAACTGTACGGGATATAAAGATTTCCAGCATGTCGATAGACCTTGAAGTGAGGATGGTTTGTAATCATCTTTGTAGCATAACGTTTCACCCTTAGGAAGTTTTGAGCTACCAGTTCCATGCTTGGAAATGTCTTGTAGCACCAGCTGAGGTAGCTTCCATCTCCTTCAGTAAAGGCCTTTAGCCATGACATCCATTGAAAGAACCATCTCATCAGCAGATCATCAGGGTTGTAGAGAATGGTTGAGCAATCTAGCTCCATATTGTTCTAGTTCCTGGCTAAGTCAAAAGTACTCATTATTACTACTCTGAGCTGCTCATCTCCATAGTTTACCCATCTATCAGGTGGAGTCTATGATGGTTCATTAGGAACTTCTAATATTATTCTCCTAATAAATCTTACAGGTGAGAGGACAGGGTAGAGTTCTGGTTCTTCTTGTTCCTGATCTTCAGAATTGGAGTCATTTTCTACTTCTTCTTTCTCAGAACCAGAACCATTTTGATCAGCTTCAGCAGAGAATCCTTCTTGCTACAGTTCATGACTAGAACCTTCTTCAGCAAGGATTTCCTCAGATTCTTCCTCTCCACTACTGGTTTCATATTCAGCACTTTCTCCCGGGGATACAGACTCATCATCACTTAATTCAATGATGGCATTTAATTTACCACTGTTCCTTTTGGAGGCAAACTTGGCTTGCAGTCTGTAGCTTTTCCTTCTTCTAGGAGGTTCAGGTTTGGGAGAGTCAGACTTTTTTTCTTCTTCAGACTTTGACTCCTCTAGTTCAGCAGACACACTTCCTTGGAGTTCAGCACTGGAAGGGACAGATCCTTCTTTCTTGGACTCATCACTTTCTGAGTCATAATGAAGGCTTTTTGGATCTGAGGGGCATTCTTTTCTTCTACTTGAACAACATTGTCTGACCCATTCTCTGGGCTTGTTGGGGCAGTTGCATTTAAGGATGTAATTTGATCATCTTGAATTTCTTTGTCATAAGAGTGACTGCTCTGAGGATTGGCCATGGGGCTTTAGCATTCTTCTTCATCAGCAGTTGCTGCACTTTCTTCCATCCCATCAGCTTCATTTTCATTTCTGGATGCTGACTATGGGGACTTGACCTTGACATCTGTTTCTTTTTCTTCTGCTGACTCTACGTCCCTTTCTTCAGCAGATGTACTGATTTGGGAAGCTAAGGTTGGTGTGTCTTCCACCTTAGCTTTCTTGCTAACTGGCCCTTGAAGTAACCTGCTGCTTCTTCTTTTTTGTTGTTTCAACAGTTAGGACTTTTTCTTCTTTATCCTTGTCCTTTGAGGAGACTCTCCTTGGTGGGGCCTGGGATTTCTTCTCATCACCAGCTTTCTTCACAACTTTTGATTTCTTCCTAGCTAGTGTGATTTTTCCTTCTACAGAGTCATCAGACTCAGAGCTCTCTGCCTCTAATATCTTTCTCTTCTTTGAAGAGGCTTTACTGCTGCTCCCAGCTGTCAGCCTTTTGTTCTCCTTACGGTTCTTCTTCCAGTTCTCAAATAATTGTGGAGACATCACTTTGTGCACATTCAATGTTTCTCCTTCATCATCCTTGATTTCCCTCCTAATTTCTTCTTCAGTATAATACTCAGCATTCTTCCATGAAATACCTTGGTTAGGGGTTTTTCAGTTGTCTTCTTCTTCTCAGCCTTCTCTACCCACTTGGAGATTTGATCGAACAAGATAGATCCAAAGTCAATTTGTTTCTTCAGGACTATTGCTGACATTATCTTCAATTGTTGGTCAATCACTGTATCATGTGCAATGTTTTTGTACAGTATGCATTTTCCAACAATTTCAGCTAGGAACTCATATTCTTCAGGAAACTCCTTCTTCTTCATGTCTTTGAAACTAGGGTTTCATTGGTACCCCATTAACTCTTTTGCTTGTTCAGTGTTGACATCTTCAAATTTCTTCAGCCCTTAGTTAGGAAAACCTAGGCATTGATTGAGATCAGAAGATTACAGCTTCAGAGTCTGACCTTTAACCTTGGTAGACAGGGTTCTGGAATTTATGGAGACGTTTGAGTAGAACTCTTTAACCAGGTCAATGTACACATGAGTACTTACCTCAAGGCATTCTGAGAACCCAGCTTTCTTTATGAGTTCAAGAATGTCCCTGAACCTCTTCTCAGATTTCTCAAACGATTTGGTTCCAAGCTAAATGCCGGTGATAACTTGCCAGTTCTCCATATGAATAGTTCGAAGACTGTGGGTGTTTGATTTAGAGAGGTTTATGCGAGATGGTTGACTATGATTTGGTAGGGCTCTAGAGGGTTAACTGATTTTGGCTCTTGAGAGGATTCTAGGGTTTGAAAATGGGAGGAAGAAAGGTTCTATAGCTTTTGATAACTGTCTACAGATTTGAAATTGTCTTTAAGGCAGTTCCTTCCAACTCTATATACTCAATGATGTGTCAGCCATTAATTGGTTACATGTTGCCCAGTAATGAGCTGTAACTCCCCCATAACTTTTTAGTTAGATATTTTCCTTTTAGAAGAGTAGACGTTTAATTGACGTGGCTTTGACCGTTGACCTTTTGATTCGTAGAGTAACATGATGAGGTAGCTATAGACTGTACAATTTCCTATGTTGACTCAACGATCAACTTCTGAGAGATGCTGCAGTTGATAGCTTTGTCTTTTATCCTTACTTTGATGCAGCATAGCTCAATCACTAATGTATTCAAACTTATCTCCTCAATCTTGAATGGTTTAGCAAATGTCTCATTTTCCAAGCTCCTTGTGAACTGGGGTACCCTTTGGTAGGACTACGATCATCGAGTTGTATTCTATGATCGCTGAGGTTATACTAGGATCGTTGAGGTAGCACTACGATCGTTTAGTTTTCTCGATCTTGACTCTTCGATCGTTGACTGACTTGGTCCTTGAGATGAACTTGATCAAGCATTCCTTCTGGGTTAAGGTAGCTCAGGTAGGGCCAACCTCTTAGAGTGAGCTAAGGGCCAAGTTTGTCCCTGAGGCGCTCTGCAGATGCAATGTTATAGAAGTGATTTGTATTAACATCTCATTCGACCTTTTTTGGTGGGGAGATCTTTTACCAGCTTTAGACAATTGCTTTTCTGAAATCGTGGTGTCCTCCTGCTCTTACACTACGATCATATGTTTGATCGTAGGCACTTCATGATTATGAGTTGGGTGGCTGAAAGGTTATCAGTAGTACATTTTGAGACGTTCCTTCTGACTATGGATCTTTATTTGGTTCATCAGCCACAAAGTTTTAGAACTCTATAGCTGGTAGAACTTTTCATGGTATATCTCAATGTTGTTATTCCTTGATAGATCACTGCTCCCTATTGTTGATGTTGTCTTCCCAGATATATGTGATTCCCTATTCTTCAAATTCATTTGAAGGCAACCTTGTATATCTCCCTCTCACTAGAATCTCCATCATTACTTAGATCTCCTTGTATCGTAGAGATGAGTATTTTCATGACTGATCACTCTACGATCATTTGACAGCACTACGAACGTAGTCTTCTTTGACAGTCTTGAGTTTGAGAAGTTTTCCGTCTTAATGAACTCCACTTTTCTGATGCTCAATGATCCTCTTATGTGAGCTTCCATGATGATTCTTCTTATGTATCACTCTTTACTAAATATTGAGCATATAAGACCGTTTTCATCTTCTGTTGCATGGCCTGCTCCCATATACAGATTAATAGCCATGTGAGCTCCAGTCTGGTTAGCTCCGAAGGTCTTCAAGGACAGGCTTGGACATATATTTGAACTTTATCAGCTTGGACAGGCTTTACAGATTTTCTTAATGCTAGCATACTTGCATATTATTCACTCATATATATATATATATATATATATATATATCATAATCAAATCATATATAAATAGGAATAACATTCACATGCTTATTTCTGACATAATGTTATGTCATAGCCTACAAAATAACATAAAATATATGAAAAGTAAATAAGAAACATAGTTTTAAGCAACTAATTTAAGTAATAGATACCAGATAAGTAGGTATAAAACCTACTTATCATCAAACCTCGTTGACCGAGCATGACCGGACGATTTCTGGGTAACCCAGAAATCATATAATCGGGTCTGACAAGCATTTCAAACGCCTTGATCTGTCAGGTGTTATGTGATATATTGATGTTATGATGTCTACTTTGTATCCTACTATATGGACTATAAATCCATTGTAAGACCCCAACTTTTATAAATAAAGATTAAATTTTCTCGAAATATATTTTTGAATATTATGGTATGGATATGATATACTGTTATAGTTGTGGGTAATATTTACAAATTTTGCAAAAAAAAAAGCAAGTGATTATATAATATTCGATTGGTCGTGGATATTCGTTTTAATAGGGAATATTCATATGACAGCACAATCACTGGTGGTCCCCACAACGAAAGTATTAGCATAGTTAGAAAACAACAAAATTATCTTTTTATAAAAATAACAGCGCAAGTTTTACCGTTAAACTGTTGAACTACCCAGTAGTAAAAGCACAGTAATACGCGTGAATTCATAGTAGAACACAATATTGATTATTGATACTTACGTGAGAAGTCACTCAGTTATACTTAATTATTGCTACAGTAATTGTTACATCATATCTCTCATATTATTGATTCAATTAATGTCACATTATCATATGCATAATATGTTATACTATTAAATCAATAATTGAGACGACAATTTTTCATATTATTATTTGAAATATTGACAATGTCTAGAAGTTTTTTCAAGGAGAGATTTGGCCACCTAATTGCGCGCCGATAAGGAGAAATCCTTATCGAAAAGCCCCCTCTTTCCTAGGAACGACCTGGTTGTTAAATATTGTAAGTTATAATATTAATGATGAATAAGTTCGTGTTGATTAAAGATGAAATTGATAGTTCCATCGTGTTGGGATTATTAGTGTTAGCAGAAATCGACATCTATTTCGATAATAATGGATGTCTGGAGGTTATATTGATCAATTGGGTAATTAATCAGATAAATGAGCAATTAATTGCTATTAATTCACATGCTTATAACTATGTGTTCACATGTGTGTACTATTGATTCACATTCATGTACTATTAGGGGAGGTGGTGCAAGTTTTATAATACTTGCAAGACTAAATTAAAAATGAAGAAAAAGAGGAAGGTATTATACTATAATATTTTGAGTTCCAAAACGTGCAATTATCGAAACTATATTTTTCTATAAATAGAAGCTCATTCTTCCTTCATTTCTCACCAATTCACTAAAGCTATAGAGCAATTATTATTGAGAGAAATTATAGAGATAAAGAAGAAAAGAAGTCTGCTACCACACTATTCAAGTATCTAGTCTTCTTCTAAGGTAAGGGGTATTATTCTTTCGTATTCATGAAGAGAGTTATTTTCTTTCTAGAGTCGTAAGGGTTGTTATTCTATTCTTTATTATTATGTTGGAATAACATGTCTATGCGAAGTACCGCATACATTGTGAAATTCTTCTGTTATTCCATTCTTTATTATTCTGTTGGAATAACCTGTCTGTGCGGTCTATCGCATGCCTGGTGAATTCTATTGTTATTCCATACTTTATTATTCTGTTAGAATATCCTGTCTGTGCGAATTACGCATGACCTGGTTCCATTCTTAATTATTTTGTTGGAATATCCTATCTGTGTGGTTTACGCATGACCTGGTTCAATTCTTTATTATTCTGTTGGAATAACATGTCTATGCAGATTACACACGCCTGGTGAATTCTTATGTTATTTCATTCTTTATTATTCTGTTGGAATAACCTGTCTATGTGGATTACGCATGACCTTGTTACACTCTTTATTATTATGTTGGAATATCCTGTCTGTGCGGGTTACGCATGACATGGTTCCATTCTTTATTATTCTGTTGGAATAACCTGTCTGTGCGGATTACACACGCCTGGTGAATTCTTCTGTTATTCCATTCTTTATTATTCTATTGGAATAACCTGTCTATGTGGATTACCGCCTGCATGGTGAATGATCTTTCTTATTCATTCCTTATTAAATTGTGGAAATGATCTATCTACGTGGATTACCGCATGGCGGGTAAAAATCCATTTTCGATTTTATATAGTCTATTATACTCAGTTGGTTAAAGTTTTGGCTTCTATACTCCACAAAATTAGTGAAATATCCTTGATATTTGCGCTTTATCCAATATCTTTTCATGAAAATATTCTTCTGAGCATTCTTAAATTCTACTCAACAAAGAAGTATCATGTTGACAATTTGGACGTTATTGGTTTCTGGATAAATTAAAATTATAAATCTTTAAAATTTATCCTTGAACTTATTTTATTAAATTGTTATGTCATTGTCATCATCATCATGCTTATATTGTAATTAAAGTTATCTTTGGCTTACGTGCATAGATGGACTTGGTATGATTATGATCAGGGATTATTCGGAGTAATCATAACCGTAATGTGATGAATGATGTGGTAAAAGTCCTCATGGGCCTGTAGTTCATTGATGGACAATTGTTGGTATGATTATGACCAGGGATAATTCGGTATAATCATGACCATTGATGATTGCATGAATATCCTTGGTCGTAATATAGGGATGATTCGATTTTATTTATTAAGTTGAGTCTCAGCGATAAAGTTGATGAAAAACTTTTTAAATCATAGAAGATAGTAGATTTTATGCTCTACTTGACTCTTCTAATGGATTGCTTATTCCGCTACAGTTAAACTTGTTTTCTATTATATTCTATCAGTTTAACATTATTGAATGCTAATGATAATTTATTCTGCATTATCTTAGTCATAATATTTCTTACTGGGCTAGTTGAGCTCACTCTTTCTTTCACTGTTCTCTTCAGGAAATGAGAACGTAGCCGGGACTAGTCGGGGAATGGAGTGACGGTCCAGATTATAGCATTAGTAGTCCTCAATATTCTGTTAAATTGTGTGACAATAAATGTAATGAGGACTCCATTGAGTGTGGATATTGTCTAGATGACAATATTCTTATTAAAACTCTTAGATTATGTTTTGTCGTATTTTACACGACTGTTGTATAATTAAGTTGTATTTGAATTTTGTACCATGTATTTGGCAACTCAAGATAGGTGATGTATACCTGTTTTGGGGAAGTATTAGTTGGTTTTAAAGCTTAGGGATATGATCCCTGGCTGAGATGTGAGACAATAACTAGGAGGGGAGAGACGGGGAATTCCTTCGCTAGTATGACCTACCTAAGTTTATTTGGTATTTATTTGGTCGGTCAGAGTATAAGGATAATATGTGACATGCCAATTAATCCTTTTTTTGTAAGCAGTATTTGAAAATGGCATCTGAAAATGTTGAGATAAGAAATGAAGCATATGAGACCGTTGAGTCACCAATGATCAATACCAAGGATAATGTCCATCAGGATGGCAATAATCCTCAGGAAAACAACAACACTGACCAAATGATAAACGATGGAATGTTCAGAGGCTTTATGCAATTCATGCAACATCAGGCGAGAGCGGATCCTGTCCAAAATGTAGGTGGAAACATTGGAAACTCTCGGACGGTCACCGCTAAATAGTTCAAGGAGTTGGGACCACTGGAGTTTATTGGAGAGCCAAAACCACTTAAGGCGGAGACGTGGATAAAGCAGATCACCAAGATATTTGATGTCTTGGGATGCTACAAGGAGCAAAAGATTCCCTTTGCCACCTTTATGTTGCGAGGAGAGGCAGGCTACTGGTGGGAATCGGTAAAGCGTACTCAACCTGCTGCACTGAAGATGTCTTGGGAGAAGTTCCAAGAACTATTCAACGACAAGTGCTTTCCCGAAAGTATTCATCACATGAAAGAGGTAGAGTTCATCAAGTTGGAGCAGAACAATATGACCGTGTCACAGTACGAAGCTAAGTTTGCCGAGTTGTCCCGGTTTGCGTCTCACTTGGTTGATAATGAGGAGGGAATGACACGGATGTTTTTAACAGGTTTGAAACCCGAGATATGTCAATATCTAATTTCTCATAAACTGTGTTTGTATTCAGATGTTGTAAATAGGGCTCAGTTATTGTATCGAGATAACGAGTCAACCCAACCAAGAGAAAGCAGCCGGCAAAATGATAATACTAGTGGCGGCATTCATAGAAGTGGTGACAACAAACGTGGAGGGAATCAACATGCCATAAATGGTAACCACTTTGGTGGTAATCATGGCAAAGACAAAATAGAATGGACATTTCAAGAAGAGGAGATTCGACAATGATGGAAAGACATCAGCACCAACACCCGTTGTTAAGGAAGAAGACCGACCACCTATCGTATGTTACAAATGTGGAGGGGAAGGACACATCATTCCAAACTATGCGATGCAGTCCAAAGCGTGTTACAATTGAGGAAAAAAAGGTCACCTAGCCCGATTTTATCATGTACCAAAGTCAAGTCCAGCTGGGATGGAGGCATCAAAGGGTGTCCTAGACAAGACAAAACCGGTAGTTCAAGGGAGAATGTTTGTTGTAACCTCCCAAAAAGCGAGGAATCCGAACGAGGTGATCACGGGTAAGCTAATCATAAACTCTAGTGAAGCTTATACTTTATTTGATAGAAGTTCTACCCATTCATTCATTTCTCTTACTTGCGTTCAACGTTTAAATTTGACTCTGGAGATATTAGACTTTGACTTATCGGTTGAAACTCCGTTGGGAGAAACCTTCATTACATACACCATTTATAAGTCTTGTTTGATTCAAATCGGTAACCGCACGTTACCTGTCGATCTTATTTCCTTAAAAATACTTGAATTTGGCGTGATTCTAGGGATTGATTGGTTAACTACTCATCATGCTAAAATTGATTATTTTCGTAAGGTTGTTAGCTTTCATATTCCTAATCAACCTATTATACGAATTCAAGCGACCAAACCATTAAAATCATTCATGGTCATCTCAAGTCATAAAGCTATTCGTTTATTGAAAAACAGATGTCAAGCTTTCTTAGCTCATGTCACAAATTTAAACAGAAATACGTCAGTTTTGAATGATATTTCTATTGTTAATAAATTTCCTGATGTATTCCCTAAAGAACTTCCTGGTCTACCCCTAGAGCATGAGATTAAATTATGTATCGACCTTTAACCCGGTACAAAACCCATTTCCAAAGCCCCATATCGAATGACTCCTATTGAACTTTAGGAGTTAAAAACCCAACTACAGGAATTGTTAGACATCGGTTTCATTCGTCCTAGTACATCTCCTTGGGGTGCTCATGTTCTATTCGTGAAGAAGAAAGTTAGAAGTATGTGACTTTGTATTGATTATCGGGAGTTGAATCATGTCACCATCAAAATTAGGTACCCATTTCCTCGCATTGATGACCTGTTTGACCAGTTGCAAGGAGCCAAATTCTTTTTAAAGATTGATCTTCGTTCCGGATATCATCAGTTGAAGATTAAAACTGATGACATTCCAAAGACTTCTTTCAGAACTCGGTACGAGCATTATGAATTCCTAGTCATGTCTTTTGGATTGACTAATGCTCCTGCTGCCTTCATGGATATGATGAACCGAGTATTCAAGGAATATTTGGATCACTTTATGGTCGTCTTTATTGATGACATCCTCATATACTCCAAAACCCATGAAGACCATAAGCAACACTTGAGGCTGATACTCCAAAAGCTTCGTGAAAACAAGCTATATGCCAATTTGAAGAAATACAAGTTCTGGCTTGAGGAAGTTGAATTCCTTAGGCACGTGATATCAAATCATGGAATATCTATTGACCCAACAAAGATTGAAGCAATTCAAAGTTGGGAGCAACCAAAATCAGTGACCAAAGTACGTAGCTTTCTCGACTTAGCTGGTTATTATCAAAGATTCGTGGAAGGATTTTCTCGAATCGCTACTCCATTAACTCAGCTTACTCGAAAAGATACAAAGTTCGGTTGGAGTGAGGAATGTGAGAAGAGTTTTGAAGAACTCAAGAGAAGACTCATTTCAGCACCTGTTCTAGCAATACCATCAGGCTCGGAGGGATTTGTCATCTACAGTGATGCTTCAGGCAAAGGGTTAGGATGTGTTCTCATACAACATGGGAAAGTCATAGCTTATGCCTCACGACAACTCAAAGAATATGAGAGGAATTATCCTACTCATGATCTAGAGTTGACAGCAGTCGTTTTTGCGCTTAAGATTTGGAGGGATTACCTGTATGGAGAGACAGTGGAGATCTATACGGATTATAAAAGCCTCAAATATTTGTTCACTCAAAAGGAACTCAACATGTGGCAACGATGATGGCTTGAGTTGTTGAAAGATTATGATCATACCATCAAATACCATCCTGGAAAAGCGAACGTAGTAGCTGACGCATTGAGTAGAAGATCATATGCGGGCACGAGTGAAATATTGTCAACGCACAGGCCCATTTTGTATGACTTGAAAAGGATGGAAGGAGAGCTAAAGACTCCAGGGACCCATGTGATGATGGCGAATATACGAGTGGAACTGACTTTAATCAATAAAGTTAAAGCTGCTCAAACCACAGACCTGGAGCTGATGCATATGAGGAAGAAAGTGCAAGAAGGTTCTATGCCGGAAGCAAGAATTTATGAAGAAGGAATACTTCGAGTCAACTCCAGACTTTGTGTTCCAAATGATCCTGATTTAAAGTATAAAATCATGATGGAGGCGCACAACACACCGTTTGCAATCCATCCTGGGAGTACCAAAATGTATCATGATCTTCGACATACATTTTGGTGGATCAATATGAAGAGAGAGATAGCAGAGTTTATCTCAAGGTGTTGAACTTGTCAAAAAGTCAAGGCGAAACATCAAGTACCAAAAGGTCTATTGCAACCACTTGAAATTCTTGAATGGAAGTAGGAATACATTTCCATGGATATCATTACTGGTCTTCCCAAGGTTTCTCAAGGCATAGATGCAATTTGGGTCATTGTTGATAGATTGACCAAGTCTGCACATTTCCTACCTATACGAGAAACTTATACACTTGAACGTCTTGCTCGTATGTACATAAACGAGATTGTAAGAATGCATGGTATGCAAGTATCCATAGTTTCTGATCGAGACCCAAGATTCACTTCAAGATTTTGGGTTAGTTTATAAAAATCTATGGGCACAAATTTACGATTTAGTTCGGCATATCATCCTCAAACGGACGGGCAGTCGGAGAGGACTATTCAAACTCTTACAGATTTATTAAGACTCTGTGTCCTTGACTTCAAGGGAAGTTGGGACAAGTTCTTACCATTGGTGGAGTTTTCCTACAAAAATAGTTATCAAGCAAGTATTGACATGCCTCCATTTGAGGCGTTGTATAGAAGAAATGGTCGTTCTCCAGTATACTAGGATGAGGTGGGTGAAGCAACATTGTTAGGATTGAAGTTGGTACGTATCACTACGAAAAAGATTTAAACGATCCAACAACGTATAAAAACCTCACAAGATCGAAAAAAGAGTTATGTTGATCTTCATCAAAAGGACGTGAAATTCAATATTGGAGATCATGTGTTGTTACGTGTTGGTCCATGGAAAGGAGTTATGAGATTTGGAAAAAGTGAAAAGCTTAATCCTCAATTCATTGAACCAATTTTAATCCTCGATCGAGTAGGAACTGTGGCCTATAGACTCGCCTTACCGTCAAGTATGTCTCATGTTCATAACGTTTTTCACATATCTATATTACGTAAATATGTGAAAGACCCGAACCAAATTATTGAATTAGAACCGGATGAGATAGAAGAAGATTTAACGTATGAAGAGGTACCTGTTAAAATCTTGGATAAGAAGGATCATATTCTACGCTCTAAAGTTATACCTCAAGTCAAAGTTTTGTGGAGAAACCACGATGTTGAGGAAATGACCTAGGAGTTAGAATCTGAAATGAAATCAAGGTATCCTCACCTCTTCGACATACCAGATACGCACCCTAATTTCGAGGATAAAATTTCATAAGAAGGGGAGGTGGTAAGACCCCAACTTTTATAAATAAAGATTAAATTTTCTCAAAATATATTTTTGAATATTATGGTGTGGATATGATATAATGTTATAGTTATGGGTAATATTTACAAATTTTGCAAAGAAAGCAAGTGGTTATATAATATTCTATTGGTCAGGGATATTCGTTTTAACAAAGAATATTCATACAACGACACAATCATTGGTGGACCCCACAACGGAAGTATTGTCATAGTTAGAAAATAACAAAATTATCTTTTTATAAAAATAACAGTGAAAGTTTTACCATTAAACTGTTGAACTACCCGGTAGTAAAAGTACAGTAATACGCATGGTTGCATAGTAGCACACGGTATTGATTATTAATGCTTACGTGAGAAGTCACTCAATTATTGCTACAGTAATTGTTACATCATATCTCTCATATTATTGATTCAATTATTATCACAGTATCATCTGCATAATATGTTATACTATTAAATCAATAATTGATATGACAAAGTTTTTCATATTATTATTTGAAATATTGATAATGTCTAGAAGTTCTGTCAAGGAGAGGTTTGGTCACCTCATTGCGCGCCAATAAGGAGAAATCCTTATCGGAAAGCCTCATCTTTCTTGGGAACGACCTGGTTGTTAAATATTGTGAGTTATAATATTAATGATGAATAAGTTCGTGTTGATTAAAGATGAAATTGATAGTTCCATTGTGTTGGAATTATTAGTGTTAGTAGAAATCGACATCTATTTCAATAATAATGGATGTCTGGAGGTTATATTGATCAATTGGGTAATTAATCGGATAAATGAGCAATTAATTTCTATTAATTCACATGCTTATAACTATGTGTTCACATGTGTGTACTATTGATTCACATTCATGTACTATTAGGGGAGGTGGTGCAAGTTTGATAATACTTACAGGACTAAATTAAAAATGAAGAAAAAGAGGAAGGTATTATAGTATAATATTTTGAGCCCCAAAACGTGCAATTATCGAAACTATATTTTTCTATAAATAGAAGCTCATATTTCCATCATTTCTCACCAATTCACTAAAGCAATAGAGCAAATATTATAGAGTGAAATTATAGAGAGAAAGAAGAAGTGAAGTCTGCTACCTCACTATTCCAGTATCCAGTCTTCTTCTAAGGTAAGAGGTATTATTCTTTCGTATTCATGAAGAGAGTTATTTTTTTCCAATACTCATAAGGGTTGTTATTCAATTCTTTATTATTATGTTGGAATAACCTGTCTATGTGAAGTACCGAATACATGGTAAAATTCTTCTATTATTCCATTCTTTATTATTCTGTTGGAATAACCTGTCTGTGCGGTCTATCGCATGCCTGGTGAATTCTATTATTATTCCATACTTTATTATTCTTTTGGAATATCCTGTCTGTGCGAATTACGCATGACCTGGTTCCATTCTTAATTATTTTGTTGGAATATCATGTCTGTGCGTGTTATGCATGACCTGGTTCAATTCTTTATTATTCTGTTGGAATAACCTGTCTATGCAGATTACACACGCCTGGTGAATTCTTATGTTATTTCAATCTTTATTATTCTGTTGGAATAACCTGTCTATGTGGATTACGCATGACCTAGTTACACTCTTTATTATTATGTTGGAATATCCTGTCTGTGCGGGTTACGCATGACCTGGTTCCATTCTTTATTATTATGTTGGAATAACCTATCTGTGCGGATTACGCACTCCTGGTGAATTCTTCTATTATTCCATTCTTTATTATTCTGTTGGAATAACCTGTCTATGTGGATTACCGCCTGCATGGTGAATGATCTTTCTTATTCATTCCTTATTAAATTATGGAAATGATCTGACTACGTGGATTACCGCATGGCGGTCAAAAATCCATTTGCGATTTTATATATTCTATTATACTCAGTTGGTTAAAGTTTTATCTTCTATACTCCACGAAATTAGTGGAATATCCTTGATATTTACGCTTTCTCCAATATCTTTTCATGGAAATATTCTTCTGAGCATTCTTGAATTCTACTCCACAAAGAAGTACCTTGTTGAAAATTTGGACGTTATTGCTTTCTGGATAAATTAAAATTATAAATCTTTAAAATTTATCCTTGAACTTGTTTTATTGAATTGTTATGTCATTGTCATCATCCTCATGCTTATATTGTGATTAAAGTCATCTTTGGCTTACATGCATAGATGGACTTGGTATGATTATGACCAGGGATTATTCGGTGTAATCATGACCGTAATTTGACGAATGATGTGGTAAAAGTTCTCATGGGCCTATAGTTTATTGATGGACAATTGCTAGTATGATTATGACCAGGGATAATTCGGTATAATTATGACCATTGATGATTACATGAATATCCTTGGTCGTTATGCAGGGATGATTCGATTTTATTTATTAAATTGAGTCTCAACGATAGAGTTGATGAAAAAATTGTTAAATCATTGAAAATAGTAGATTTTATGCTTTACTTGACTCTTCTAATGGATTGCTTGTTCCGCTGCAGTTAAACTTGTTGTCTATTATATTCTATCAGTTTAACATTGTTGAAGGCTAATGATAATTTATTCTGCATTATCTTAGTAATAATATTTCTTACTGGGCTAGTTGAGCTCACCCTTTCTTTAACTGTTCTCTTCAGGAAATGAGAACGTAGCTGGGACTAGTCGGGGAACGGAGTGACGGTCCAGATGATAGCATTAGTAGTCCTCACTATTCTGTTAAATAGTGTGACAATAAATGCAACGAGGACTCAATTGAGTGTGGATATTGTCTAGATGACAATATTCTTATTAAAACTCTTAGATTATGTTTTGTCGTATTTTAAACGACTGTTGTATAATTAAGTTGTATTTGAATTTTGTACCATGTATTTGGCGACTTAAGATGGGTGATGTATACCTGTTTTGGGGGCATCACATCCATGACTTTATATCCCTTAAATCACAAACATATCAGATGTAGTGGATGGTCAAAGTAGGCCATCCGATCATATTTTTTTGTTTTCTGGAATTTCCAGAAATCGAATGAACTAAGTCTCTGACAAGTTTTGACCGGGATGAATCTTGAATTTGTGATGTACTCGAACTGATTTGTTGATTCCTACGTGTTCCTTGACATGTGTACTATTGCCTTGGGCCTTAAGAACAACATATTGATGACCAGAACCTAGATTAAGTTGAGCTAGAAAGTGCCTACTCGAACTGCCTGGGTTTCTGAGTTACCTAGAAAACCCAGAAACGTTCTGAAAGTTACTTTGGGGGTTTTGATCTTCAAAGTGTATTGTTGTATGGCCCAGATTGTTCAATATAATTGTAGTGTTACAAAAACACTACAAGATCAAAGTCTAAGTTGAACTAGAAACATGATAATCAGAGAATGAAACGTGTTCTAACCTATCATATTGGTAACTGACTGTCAGTGTTCTTTAAGCTCAAGAACACCAACGACTGTTACTGTAACCTCTAGCCTATAGCGACAGTTTTAATATATTTATTTTCTGATTTTTCATAAATTGATTTAAAATAGAAAATAAATTCTAAAAATTACAAATAATGGTTTTAAAAATTATTTTTAGTTATGAAAAATAACTTGTGATAATTTGGGGTATTTTACATTAATATTTATAATTATTTGGATATTAATGACATTTAATTTATTTAATTAATGTATTAAATAAATTAGAGAAAATGATTTTAATATTATAAAAATCATTTTAAATAAGAATAAAGTGTTTAAAAATATTTTGAA
The DNA here is from genome assembly GCA_020205505.1 of Panax japonicus. Classification (NCBI taxonomy): domain Eukaryota; kingdom Viridiplantae; phylum Streptophyta; class Magnoliopsida; order Apiales; family Araliaceae; genus Panax; species Panax japonicus. The sequence continues at coordinate 43,299,657 of CM035101.1, read as the reverse complement.
TTGTAAAATATAATTTTCAATATTTTTGGAGAATTCTCATTAATAAATTAATATTAATGATATTAGATTTATTTAATTATTATATTAAATAAATATCTTTAAAATTGTTTTATTGATTTAAAAATCATTTAAAATGATGTAAATGGTTTAAAAATATTTTAAGTTATAATAAATGAATATTAAATATTAATGGTAATTATTTAAAAATGATTTGAAATGTTTTAAAAATCATTTAAGGGTAATAAAAATGTTTTAAAAATATTTTTAATTATTATAAATAACTTTAATATTTTGGCAATGGTTTCATTAATAATTAAATATTAATGATAATAGAATTAATCAATATTTAAATCCTTTAAAAATGATTCCAGTATTTGAAAATTCATGATTAATTATAATAATTATTTAAAAATTATTATAAGGCTATGAAAAATAATACGACTAATATTTAAAATATCTAAAGTAATATTGAACTACAGAATATAGTTTTAGACTCGATAATTACCCGATAAATCCGTTGGTACGCCGAAATGTTTAAGAAATTGATCTGAACTTAGATAGTTTGACTAGATATGTGTTTGTTTGTGATCCAATGACTGTTAAACATGTGTGACGATGTGATTAGGTTATGCGCTGACTGCAAATAGCAGAACTATGTGTTATGATATGTATTTCTAATCGATAGAATGATTTTATTAATGATAGGTCTCGATATAAAAGATAAAACTAAGTTACATAACTATAAGCAGCAGACCAGACAAGTATCTAACCTTTGCATTTACTTTATGCAATGGACACGTGTAAGCCAGTTTCATAAATATATTATTATTGTTATTGTTCATGTATCTATACTTTTGTAGACATGCCAGTTCTTGAATTATATCTGATCATTGGTTATCAATATAGTGTTATTATATAATTCAAATATTTATTATGTTCGTTAATTTCTAAATATTGTTATACAAGTGTCCTCACTTGGATAATTGTTGTACATGTTGATACATACTTATTAAATTATGGTATATATGCATTGATTAAAAGCTGTCTAAGCTACTTGACTCGGCTAGACATGGATTTAAAGATAACGTTGAGATATGTCTTAGCTAATTATTCTGGCTAAAAGAATATTTGTTAGAACTTGATAGGTTCGAGAATAGAATTCAATTATTATTGACAGATCGATGCCAATTGTTTTGGCTAGATCAAAAAAGCAATTAGATATTGAAATCATAGTATTTCGTTGTTATAATTCAAATTCTGATTATAAGATTGAGAAGAACAACCTTTTATATAAACGAAACCTATTGGTCGTATATTCGGCCATTGCGCGCGTGTAAGTATTATACATAATATAGGGTATAATAAAGCTGGTCACTTATTATACTTATAGATGGGAATGACTTAATCTTTATGGTTATCTGATACACCTATGTATATCAAAGTAAATCTTTGATAGTTACTCGAGAATTAAGTTCAAGATCCTTAGTGATCACTCAGCATAAACTCTGGAGAATATTCCACTTTGTTATTATGTAGAATAAATTCTTGTTATTCAATTGAATATCGAAAATCGAAAACAAGGGACACAGTCCGTCGACTGCTCACCAATTATAGTCAATACGTAGTTTCAAAATTTGAGATAGAATTGTAACGTTGTTTAGTTTTATTTCATATTACTTCACAACTGTTGATTCGTTGTAGAAGTGTCATTCACAGAAAATATTTACTTCTTTCAGCTAACGTTTATTGTCTACTATTACTTGTTGGGCACCCGAATGCTCATTCTTGCTTTAAATGTAAATGTTTTCAGCTAAGTGTGATAACCGTGAAGGTTCAGACAAGGGTAAAGGAAAGGGAAAGCTAGCAGAATAAAGTTTATGGTATCTTATGTAATAGTTAGACTATATTAAGATAATGATATTTATTATCTATCATATAATGAAATGTATTAAAGGACGCGTACCTAGGACTAGACAACTCTGATATATGTAAATTAAGTTTGATATTTATAATATCATTATTATGCTGCTCAAAGAAATGATATCGTGAAGCACCGAGTTTGGGTTCCAAGTACCTGAATTTGGGGATGTCACAGTATGGTATCAGAGCTATTGGTTAGAAACCTTAGGTGAGTTAGACCTTAGGCTATAATCTTTAGTACAGAGGGAGACGTTGAAAATACAAATAACTCATATAGAGTTTAAAAGGAGATGAATTGAATAAATTCATCATAAAATAAAATAAAAGATAACTTATATGAAACTATTATTTGCTGTGTGTATATATTATTTGCTAGTCAATATAATTTATGTGTAGATGTCAAATAAAAAGGATTAGGATACCCTCAGATCGTAAAGAAGGATTCAACCGCCATAACCGAGTTAGTATCAAAGCCAATAGCTGAAATAGAGGCTCACACTGGAAGCAACTCTGATGAGGTGGTTATTGTGGAAATTGTAGTACCTGATCTAGAAACGGTGGTATAACATATAGGTAGAGTATAGTTAGAAAATATATGGTTAAGTTTGAGTTCTTAAAACTCATACTTATGGTAAGTTCATGACTCATAATTATATGAAATTTTTGAACCCCTCAGCGAATGGACGCCAAAGGTCTGACTAGGATAAGTTCTTAAACCCATATGATTGTGGTAAATTCCTAAACTCATAATGTGTGGTAAGTTTGACAAACTTGGTATAGTTATGTGTGAATGGATTATTGAGGATAATGGGAATATATGGATTACTAAGCAATTGATCCTTAGTGAAGGCGTAGGAAATAAGTAGTTTTAGTATTACTTGAATATTATGTTTTATGATGTGTAATGTAATATTCTCAACTTTTGTATCAAAAAGGGATACCGAATGTTGAAAGCAGTGTGTCCAACCAGACCTGGTACAGAATTTTGTGAATATATATGGTCGCTCAAGCTTTGCAGAATTGAATACAAGCCGCAGGAAATCAGCCAGATAATCGATCGGTAAACTTCAAAGACGTCAAGGCAAAGAAACCACCAAGATTTAGATGATCAACTGACCCTATAGAATCATTTGTGATAGCTAGGGTAACGAAGGGGGCAAAAGACAGCTTTTATCACCTATACGATGAAAGAGGAGGCAAATTATTGGTGGAAGACAAATCAAACTAGAGCTGGAGAAGGGAGTAGTGGTGGTAGGACTGGAAAAAGGAAAGGAGATAATGTTGGGAATACCAAAAAATAGGCCAGAAAGTGGAAAGAAACAGGTTGTGCAATGTGGGAATTGCGAAAAGAATCACTCAAGTGAGTGTCTCAAAGGAAAATTTGTGTGCTACATGTGTGGGCAGAAGGGACATATCTCTCCTAACTGCCCCAATCTAAGAATGTATAGTGGGTGTTTTATTTGTGAATCAACAGATCATAAGGTGAAAGACTGTCCAAAAGGGAGAAGGGAGGCAAGGACTGCGAATAAGGAAAAGTAACGGGACATTGGCGATAACGGGACCAACTTCAACCAACAAACCAACAAACCAACTAAATCATCCGTCAGAGTCTTCAGCATGACAATGCATGATACGGTAGGGGATGGATATGACGCCCCCAAAATAGGTATACATCACTTACTCTGAGTCGCCTAATACATGATACATAAATCAAATAAAAACTTCTTTTATACAATATGACAACAACGTAGCTTAGAGTTTTTACACGAATATTGTCTCATAGATAGTATTCAAACTCAAATGAAGTTCTCATTACATTTATTATCACACTATTTTATAAAATAGTGAGGACTACTATAGCCACCATCTCGGACCGTCACACTGTTCCTCGACTAGTCTCGGCTACGTTCTTATTTCCTGAAGAGAACAATGAAAGCAAAAAGGTGAGCTCAACTAGCCCAGTAAGAAATAGTATGACTAAGATAATGTAAAATAAATTATCGTTAGCCTTCAACAGTGCTAAACTGATAAAATACAATAAACATCAAGTTTAACTACAACGTAATAAGCAATCCATTAGAAGAGTCAAGTAGAGCATGATATCTACTATCTACAATGATTTAAGAAGTTTTTCATCAACTTTATTGCTGAGTCTCAGCTTAATAAATAAACCACATCATCAAATCATCCCTACACTACGGGCCAAGGATATTCATGTAATCATCAATGGTCATGATCATACCAACAACTGTCCATCATTGCACTATGGGCCAATGAAGACTTTTACCACATCATTTGTAACATTAAGGTCTTGATTATACTAAATAATCCCTGGTCATAATCATAACAATCAATAGTACATCTATGCACGTATGTCGCATATGACTTTTATCACCATATAAGCATGATGATGGTGACAATGATATAAGAATTCAATTAAAAGAAAGAAAATGATAAATTTTTAAAGATTTATAACTTAATTTATCCAAAATTCAATAATGTCCAAATTGTCAACATGATACTGCTTTGTGGAGTTAAATTCAAGAATAATATTGTATCAAAAATGATTTGGACATCAAAGAAATCAATTTTTATCATGAATAATTCCCTGGGTGAATAGTACTTTGGGAATAGTACCCTATGAATAGTACTTCATGAATAGTACTCCTGAATAGTACTTTATGAATAGTACTTTGTGAATAGTACCAGTGAATAGTACTTTATGAATAGTACCATGTGAATAGTACTTTATGAATATTATCGTAAAAATGAATACTACTTATGGACAATACTCCGGCATGAAAAGCTTAAAATTTAACAAGAATGTGAAGAATATATCCTTATGAAACGATACTAGATGAAGCAAAAATTTCAAGGATATTCTACTAATTTCACGGTGTATAGAAGTAATATTTTAACAAAATGAGGGTATAATCTGGAATACGAGACGAAATAATATTACTCACATACTACAGAGTATGGAAGAAAATATTATTCCTATGAATACTGAACAAAATAATATCCTTTACCTCAGAAAAAGACTGGATACTGGAATAGTGAAGTAGCAGACTTCTCTTCTTCTTTCTCTCTATAGCTTCTCTCTATAATTGCTCTTGTGAGTCTTAGTGAATTGGTGAGAATAAAAGAAGAATGAGCTTCTATTTATAGGAAACTATAGTTTCGATAATTGCACGTTTTGAGGCTCGAAATATTATAGTATAATACCTTCATCTTTTCCTTTATTTTTAATTTAGTCCTGCAGGTATTAACAAACTTGCACCACCTACCCTAATAGTACATTATGTGAATCAATAGTACACACATGTGAAAAAAAATAGTTACGGTATAGTATCTTCATCTATAACTCTATTTTTAATTTAGTTATGCAATTATTATCAATCTTGCACCACCTCCCCTAATAGTACATGCATGTGAATCAATAGTACATACATGTGAACAAATAGTTATAAGTATGTGAATTAATATCAATTAATTGCTCATTTATCTGATTAATTACCCGATTGGTCAATATAACCTCCAGACAACAATTATTATCAAAATAGATGTCGATTTCCATTAACACTAATAATCCCAACACAATGAAAATATCAATTTCATCTTTAATCAACACGAACTTATTCATCATTAATATTATAACTCACAATATTTAACAACCAAATCATTCCCAGAAAAGAGGGGGCTTTCCGATAAGGATTTCTCCCTATTGGCTCGGACTTAGGTGACCAAACCTCTCTTTGACAGAACTTTCTAGACATTGTCAATATTATAAATAATAATATAAATAACTTTTTCGTCTCAATTATTGATTTAATAATATATCATATTATGTAGATGATATTGTAACAATAATTGAATCAATAATATGAGAGATATGATGCAGCAATTACTGTAGCAATAATTGATTATAACTGAGTGACTTCTCACTTAAGCATCAATAATCAATATCGTGTGCTACTATGCAACCACGCATATTACTGTACTTTTACTACTGGGTAGTTCAACAGTTTTAACGGTAACACCTCCGCCGTTATTTTTATAGAAAGATATTTTTGTCATTTTCTAACTACGACAATACTTCCGTTGTGGGGTCCACCAACGATTGTGCCGTTGTACGAATATTCCATGCTAAAAAGAATATTCCCCGACCAATCAAATATTTTATAACAACTTGCTTACTTTGTAAAATTTTATAAATATTACCCACAATTATAATAATATAACAAATCCATACCATAATATTCAAAAATATATTTCGAGAAAAACTAATCTTTATTCATAAAAGTTGGGGTCTCACAACCTCCGCTTATGAAATTTCGTCCTCAAAATTAGGTTGCATACCTAGTATGTCGAAGAGGTGAGGATACATTGACTTCATTTCAGATTCTAAATCCCAGGTCATTTCCTCAACATCATGGTTTCTCCACAAAACTTTGACTTGAGGTATAACCTTGAAGTGTAGAATATGATCCTTCTTATCCAAGATTTTAACATGTACCTCTTTATATGTTAAATCTTCCTCTATCTCGTCTAGTTCTAATTCAATAATGTGGTTCGGGTCTTTCACATATTTATGTAACATAGATATTTGAAAAATGTTATGAACACGAGACATACTTTGCGGTAAGGCGAGTCTATAGGCCACAGTTCCTACTCAATCGAGGATTATAAATGGGCCAATGAATCGAGGATTGAGCTTTTCCCTTTTTCCAAATCGCGTAACTCCTTTCCATGGAGCAACACGTAACAACACATGATTTCCAATGTTGAATTCCACGTCCTTTCGATGAAGATCAACATAACTCTTTTGTTGATCTTGTGAGGTTTTTATATGTTGTCGGGTCGTTTGAATATTTTTCGTAGTCATACGTACTAGCTTCGGTCCCAACAACATTGCTTCCTCCACCTCATCCCAGCATACTGGATAACGACACTTTCTTCCATACAACGCCTAAAATGGAGCCATGTCAATACTTGCTTGATAATTGTTGTTGTAGGAAAACTCCAGCAATAGTAAAAACTTGTCCCAACTTCCTTTGAAGTCAAGGACACAGAGTCTTAATAAATTTTTAAGAGTTTGAATAGTCCTCTCCGACTGCCCGTCTGTTTGAGGATAATATGCCGAACTAAATCGTAAATCCATGACCATAATTTTTTGCAAACTAATCCAAAATCGTGAAGTGAATCTTGGGTCTCAATCAGAAACTATGGATACTGGCATACCATGCGATCTTACAATGTCGTTTATGTACATATGAGCAAGATGTTCAAGTGTATAAGTTTCTCGCATCGATAAGAAATGAGCAGACTTGGTCAATCTATAAACAATGACCCAAATCACATCTATGCCTTGAGAAACCTTGGGAAGACCAGTAACGAAATCCATGGTAATGTACTCCAACTACCATTCTGCAATTTCGAGTGGTTGCAATGGTCCTTTTGGCACTTGATGCTCCGCCTTGACTCGTTGATAAGTGAGACACCTTGAGATAATCCCGCTGTCTCTCTCTTCATATTGCTACACCAAAATATATGTCGAAGATCACGATACATTTTGGTACTCCCAAGATGGATTTGCAAACGTTGTATTGTGTACCTCAATTATGATTTTATACTTTAGGTCAGAATTATTAGGAACACAAAATCTGGAGTTGACTCGAAGTATTCCTTCTTCATCAATTCTTGCTTCCGGAATAGCACCTTCTTGAACTTTCTTCCTAATACCCATCATCTCTGTGACGAACGAGATTTTGTAATTTAATTTTAATATTTATTGAATTAAATAAATATTCTCAATGATTTAATTATTGGATTAAATAATTAATAGATGCAATTGTGGTACATTAATTTAATTATATGTGTTATATTATTAAATTAATGTGGAGAATTTTTATTATTCAAAGTATGTAATTATGTGAGCTTATAGAATTAAAAGAAATATTTAATAAGCCTAATATTATTTTATTTAAATTGATAATTAATGAGTAAATTATTAATTTGACATAATTAATAAATGAGAAAATTCATTGTGACTATGCGAATTAATGAGAAATTATTATATTTTATTTAAATTAAAGTAAATGAGATATTTAATTTATTTTATAAGGGGTGTGACATTATTAAACTATAGTATAAAGGATTAATAAAATTAAATGGGAATAAGTTTATTAGGATTAGCCAAACAAGGCCTTAAGGGAGGTTGAGAGCATTTAACCCATGATGAGTTAACTGACCACTACAACTGCGCTCAGTTTCTTTTTATAAAACTAATGCGTCTTATTCTTCATTTGTTTGCCAAGTCCGGAAAAATAGTTAGAGAGAATTTGAGAATTTTTCAAAGAGAATTTGAGAATTTTTGAAGGAAATTGAGAGTGAGTGATTGAAGAAGCATCTAAGCCTACTAATCTATACCCTGGGTTATTCTTTTAAACCAATTTCAAATTACGTTGTTTATGTTTTATAAGAAAATGGCTTTCAAGTTCTGTAAAAGCTCTGTAATTGAAAAAGAGTAAAGATTTTGTGTTATATATGTGATAAGATGTCATCATATCATGGTTTACTATATATATTATATAATTCCATAGCATCAGTTTCATAAAAACATGTCGTATATACTTTCTTCAAAATACAGAGTATAAAATATGGCCATATGGCCCTTACATACAACTTTAATATGTTAATCTGTTAGGTTTGTAATATTCATGAACGCAATCAAATTACACAAAATAAGTGGAAGCATGAAAATCAGAGTTTTAAAATTTTATAAACCATATACCCGGATCATCCTTTATACACAATTATTAATTAAACAAAAAAGAAAGAACAAGAATCATACCCTTGAAGATTCGAGCTTCCTCAGGTACAAGTTCACCTCCAATCCTTTTCACGTTCAACTTGAATCCACCGGGTTTGATTCCTTCCTTTGATCAACATTAGCCACCCAAGTGTTTGGCCTCTATAGGTGATCAACCAAGGAAGAAGAAAGATTCAAGAAGATGGGTATTTTACTAAACCCTAGTTTTCTATCTCTATAGAAAAAGAACATACTCTCCAACTTATTGGAATTGCGTATTTAGATATCTGATATAAGACTCACCTTATAAAGATATCATGTAACCCTATTTAATTAAAAATAAGGTATTATTTATTTAATTAAACTCTTTTAATTAAATGGGCTCTCTAATCTTATTAGAGATAATTAAATAAACTCATTTAACTAATTTTTCCTCCTAATTCTATTAGGAATAAATGAGAGTACTTATATTAAATTAATTCCTAAATTCTTTTAAAAAATAAAATAATAATAATTGTAATAATATTAATAAGACTGATCCTCTTATTAATTTATATTTAATATTTCTAAAATATTAAATAATAAATATTAAGCTATTTAATTTATTTTATCACCATAGATTAAATTAAATATACTTAACATATTATTACGATTATGCCATTAACTTCTTAAATAATTATTCTTTCTTTTATGGTGTGATCGTTTACGTTCTCCATATTAAATCGGTTGTGAATAAATCAATTAGAAAAATTCTAATTTTATTTAAATAAATAAATTAAATAATTAATTTATTTAAATAAATAATATTTATTCTAAAATAGGGATAAGTCTCCCTAGCGATCAACGACTTTCCAGATAATACAGATTTCAACATTAATCATAAAAGAACCTTTGAGTAAATAGTTACCGTACAATTCAATCCTTCCACCATACATTGTCCCAATTAAATATAAGACATTGAATTATTGTCAAGTCTTATTTTATTTAATTATATGTATTTCGACTCTTAAATGCACAACACCAAATAATGCAAATTAGAAACTCCTTTCTAATTTCATTCTGCCTTGGCCAAGGACTACTGGGTTGTCATTTATCGAATCACATAGGACATTTCTCTTCTTTTACTAGAAGTGGTAGATTCTTTATTGATCATACATTATCTCCATATACAACTTATTATACCCAAGCATACCCTTTGATATACCCTAAGGGAATTAATGAATAAGTCAAAGTAAAACTCATCATACACAAGATACTATGATGATCTCAAGTCTAAGGATCACTTGTACTACTATCACTATAGGAAATCCTATTGAAATGCAAGTAAAACTCCATTAGGTATTCCTTAGCGAGCCACGTTCAGTGAACTTATTCTCTAATAAGCACCTACATACTTGCTTTAGAGTCTCCACACAAATGATCATGAGATCAATCATCATCATCTAATGAGCAAGCAACGTATGTACCAATCTATCCGTAATCACTAATCCTCAATTTAGTAATCCAACGATTGGGAACTATTTTAGTTTTAAGCTTTCTAAGAATTTAGATCTCATTAGAATGATCACCATCATTATTCTAAAAGCATTGCTTAAAACTACGGGTTTATCATATATTATAAAATAGCATCATGTAGATAATTAAACGTCTTTAATAAATTAATATTTTTTATTAATAAATGAATAAGATTGTTACAAAGTATATGCTTTATCATCAAACATGATTGGCTTGTGTGCATACTACTTTCAATCTCCCACTTGCAGTAAAGCCAATCGCCATGGTATCTCATACCTTCTTCTCTAAGTGATGATTATCTTATTGTTGGATAAGCTTTAGTTAATGGATATGTAACATTGTTCATGAGAGTCCATTATCTCTATAGTGATTTCCCATCATTCAATGATTCTTATAATTAAATGAAAATGCTACAACACATGTTTAGATCCAAGATGAGACTTAGGAACTATTCCTAGTTCTGTAATGAACTTTTCATCCAAACATTCAACTTGCAGCTTCATTTATAGCTATATACTTTGTCTTTATCACTAAACCATCAACTCTTTGCTGTTTGGAACCTTTCCAATTCACTGCACCACCGTTCAAGGTAACGCTTTACCTTAAAGTGGATTTTCTGTCATCTTGGTCTGTCTAAAAAAAACTTGAGTCTGTTAAGCCCTCTAGTTTTAATTTAGACCCACCATGAATATGATCACATCATTAGTGTCGATTAAGTACTTTAAGATGTTTTCATTATCTTACAGTGATCTTCTCCAGAATATGACCGATCAACATCAGGTCTCGTATATTTCATTGTCCACATGATTGTTACTCGTACGATCTCTCTTGTATGAGTCTGTGGGGACTATTAAGGGAGATACACTCCAAGGCTCATCAACATGAGACATCCCATGGAGTTTTCCATGCTAAACGTTTTTAGCACCAAATGAATATACATTCTTTAAGCCGAACATCCTCTTAAATCTATCTATATAGATTTCATCTCCAATTACGACACTCTTCCCAAATCATTCGTGTTGGAATGTTAAGACAACTTTATCTTTATTGATTATAGCATTGGTATATCATTTCTTATCTGTAGTATATCAACATATAATACTAGAAATGTCACGACGCTCCCACTGACCCTTTTGTACACACTAGGTTCATTCTTATTTGTGATAAAATCAAACTCTTTTGATTTGTTTCATCAAAACGAATGTTCCATTTTGAGAAGATTGCTTCAATCCATTTCTTTGAGTGTCTACAACTCTTACCTCATCGTATATAACTGGTTCATCATCTTCTATGATGTGTACCTCATCATCATCATCTATGATGAATCCATACCTCCTAGGTATCTTTGGTACTATTCCAGATTTATGATTCAGTTGCGGTACAATATGTCTATCTATATGTTCCTCTTATTTGACTTATAGTGTTCTGTGGTTCTTGAACTCTTCAAGATCTATTATCCTCCCACTAGCCCCTTCAATGATAAACACCTTTATCTTAGAAGGTAGAATGTTTCGCAACAATCACCTTGCTAAGTAGGATTGTAGAACATATATCCTAAACTTATTTTAGGATGTCCCACGAATATTTACTTGTCAAATCTTGTCCCAAACTTATCCATTGAAACCATTTCACATAAGTTGGACAACCCCTTATCATAATATACTTAAGATTAGGAGTCCTTCCTCTCCATAACTTTTATGGAGTCTTGTGGCTGGATTTTGAGGTTACCTTTTCGTAGATATTTAACCATTTCTATGACATTGTCCATCAATGCACTACGGCAAATGAGGACTTTTACCATATCATTTGTAACATTACGGTCATGATTATACCGAATAATCCCTAATAATAATCATACCAAGTCCATCTATGCACTACAGGCCACAGATGACTTTCAATACAATATAAATATGAGGATGATGACAATGATATAAGAATTCAATAAAACAAGTTCAAGAATTAATTTATCTAGGAAATGATAATGTCCAAATTGTTAACATGATACTGCTTTATAGAGTAAAATTTAAGAATGCTTAGAAGAATATTTCCATGAAAAGATACTGGATAAAACGCAAATATCAAGGATATTCCACTAATTTCATGGAGTATAGAAGTCAAAGTTTTAACCAACTGCGCAGACTAAAGAATGGAATAACAAAAGAAATCACCATGCATGCGATAGAATGCACATGCAGGTTATTCCAACAGAATAATAAAGGATGGAACCAGGTCCGACATAAACGCACAGACAAGATATTCTAACAGAATAATAAATAATGGAACCAGGTCCGGCGTAAACGAACAGACAGGATATTCCGACTAGAATAATAAATAATGGAACCAGGTCCGGCGTAAACGCACAGACAGGATATTCTGACAGAATAATAAATAATGGAACCAGGTCCGGCGTAAATGCACAAACAGGATATTCCGACTGAATAATAAAGAACGAAATATTAAAAGAATGTCACCATGTATAGGGTAGCCCGCGTATATAGGTTATTCCAACAGAATAATAAATAATGGAATAACAGAAGTTCTCTTCATGAGTACAATAAATAACATCCCTTACCGTAAAAGAAACTAAATATAAGAGTAGGGAAGTAGCAGAATACTTTTCTATAGGTTCTCTTGTAATTCTCTCTCTTGAGTTTCAGTGAATTCGTAAGAAATAATGAAGGAATGAGCTTCTATTTACAGAAGAATGGACTGCATGGTAACTAACTTATGAACGGTCCAGATTGATTTACTTTAAACGGATAATCCAGATTGGTTTACTATTAAAACTTAAAACAACGGTCCATACTGATTTACTATTAAAACTTTAAACTAGCGATCCATATTGATTTACTATTATAACTTCCACCAGCGGTCCATATTGATTTACTATTATATCTTCAACCATCGGTCTGAAAAATTAGCACATCTCCTCATTGAATAATATTGTTACAAAAAATGATTTGGACCGAAAAGAAATATATCTTACACATGAATAGTACCCCGTGAATAGTAACTCGCGAATAGTAACTCATGAATAGTAACTCGTGAATACTAACTCGGGAATAGTAACTCATGAATAGTAACTCGTGAATAGTACTCTGACACAAAAAGTGTCCCGAATACCCAATTGAACAATATATCCCCCGGATATCAATTATACTAACACAAATAAGTCCAACACAATGGAACTATAAAATTCATCTTTAATCAACACGAACTTATTCATCATTAATATTATAATTCATAATATTTAACAACCAGGTCGTTCTCAGGAAAGAGGGGGCTTTTCGATAAGGATTTCTCCTTATTGGCGCGCAATTAGGTGACCAAACCTCTCCTTGACAAAACTTCTAGACATTGTCAATATTGCAAATAATAATATGAATAACATCGTCGTCTCAATTATTGATTTAATAATATATCATATAATGTAGATGATACTGTAACAATAATTGAATCAACAATATGAGAGATATGATGCAGTAATTACTGTAGCAATAATTGAGTATAACTGAGTGATGTGACAACCCGAGAATTTAGACAAATTATTAAAATCTTAAATGATTGATTTAAGGTCAAATAATAGATCTAGACAGAAAATAAGTGTACGCGTTTGATATTATTGGGATGGAATTTTGAGGATTTCAAAATTCTGTGAAGGATTTAAGTTAATTATTCAGGATTAAGGATTTATGTGATTAAGTTCTGTGAATATAGTTATGTATGTGTGCTGAATGTGGTTAAGGGTCAGGGGTTGACCAGATTAATTATAAATGTGTCAAACCCTAATTATATATTAAGAACTTTAACGTTCGGTTAGAAAACCCTAGCGATTAATAAGAAATCCAAGAAACTGGTTCTGGAAACCCTAGTTTCAGTTCCGGGAGTCCAAAATCCTAAATCAGATATTGAAAACCCTAGATCGGGAATGCATATGCTATATATAAGGTTAAACGTTATTAATTATACTTAATTAGGGAAAACCCTAAGGAAACATTTGAAATCCTAATTGATTATTAAGAAAACCCTAATACCAGATCTGGAAACCCTAATTTCAGATTTCGGTAATTTGAAACCCTAATCAGGGAAATTAATGGAGAATTAAAATGCTTTAGTGCAAGTAATAATAATATTAATTAGGGTAATGCTTAATTAATTAGCAAACCCTAATTTCAAATTTAAAAAACCCAAATTTCGGGATTTGAAACCCTAATTTTATAATTAAGGAAAACGAAAGTATTAATTTAATACTTTTAATGTTAATTAGGATATATTAATTCTAATTTTTAGGTTAAGTAATTAGAAAACTCTAATCTAATTACGAATATTTAATTTCTATTTTAGAAAATTATTTTCTATTTAGAAACCCTAATTTATGGGATTGAAAACCCTAATGACCATTTGAACCCTAATTGTACAGTGATGGATTTAATTGCCAAATTAGCAATATTAATTAGGAATTTTAAATCCTAATTGTCAAGTTATGAGAAACCCTAATCTAATTAGGAAATATAATTTCTAAAATTGAAATATTATTTTTTTTAAAAAACCCTAAAATGTTCTTTTGAAACCTAATGTATAATTATGAGTTTAATTGCTAAATTAGCAATATTAATTAGGAAAGTATTAATCCTAATTGGTTTAAGACTTAATGAAATTAGAAAAATTATAATAATTAGGATTCTCTAATTATAATTTTTAAATCATGATTTTCTATTTTAATTACAAAATTTTTGAAAGCCCAGTTGTTAAATCTTTAAGGGTTAAACCCTAAACTCTAAAAATATTAAACCCTAAGGGTTTGACCAAATGACAAAACTAGAATTAAAATGTTGTGGAAAGTGACCATCTTGCCCTTTCTATCTCTTTAATGTGATAGCTTGCAAATCTTGGCAAATCAAAAGTTGTTCAACAACCCTAACTACTCCATGTGTCTACCAACAACTCCCATCAGCCTAATTCAACAGCTAGGTAAGCAACATACATTGTATTTATATAATATAGGAGATTAAAGAGAGAAAAGTCTACAAGAGATGGTCATTTGCATTCAAACACTTAACTCATTCTCTCTCACCAAACATTTGAAATATTCAACTATTTCAGTCTCTAACATGATCTCGACCAAGACAAGATCAGATCATGATGATCAGATCCTAGATCAAAGCTTAAAGAAGGTATAAAATCCTCATTTTAGAAATTATATAATCTGATGTTATATGTTGTAATTGATTGTGTAAAGTTGTGTAATGAGGTGTCTTTTAGTGATCTGGTTTGTTAAATCCCAGATCCATAACATCAAAGTGCTCGGATTTGATGATTTTTGAAATCTGGAAAAAGTTGGAAATATGGCCTGACAAGCTAATGTTAGGGCCTGTAAATCCTTCTCTGTTTTTGATTTGTTGTATTTTAAGTTTTAAACTTGTAGTATATTGTAAGGGTTGTGATATGAAACTTGAATCAAGTCTAGATCACGTGTAGATTGAAAGTTATAATCAGTCAAAGGTAGATGACAGTTCACGGGAAATGAATTCTGGGTAACCCAGAATTTCCCCAGGAGGTCTGACAAGATGTTCAAAGCTCTTGATCTTGTCGGTGTTTGTTGTTTTGGCCATTGTGTTGGTTAGATATTATAGACATGTTTAAGGACTACACAATCATGCTATTATATCACTCAGATCTTTTATAGAATCAAAGTAATGAATAGTCAAACCATCGTTGACCATCACGACCGGAAGAGGATTTTGGGTAACCCAGATCTTTAACGGGCATTTTCTGTCTATCAGTTTGACCGGCTCGAATCTGTCTTGTATGATGTTTTTGTTATGATTTAGTGTTATCCAATTGTATATTGCCATCAATACTACATGAATGAATTAATCAAACACCCTAAAAAAAGCCGGAGATGTGTAGATTAAAAGAACCAAAGTAGCACCCACGTCTGTTCTTCATTTTCTGGAAAACCCAGAAAATGAAGAACAACGTTGTCAGACATTTGGCTAGCTTAGATCTTGCTCTGATGTTATGTTATGATTGAGATGTTGTTTGTGTGTTGTAGTTTTACATATATATTACGCGATCACACTTCAAACAAACCCAGAAATCATAAGGAACCTAGATAAAATCACGGTCAAACTAGGGACCTTGTACACTGACATGAAGGTCTCGTGAACACCAAGAACACCTATAGCGACGGTTCTGTCGCTATAGGGCCCTTTAGTGATAATTTTATTATTATTTTCCAGAAATTAGTTAAAAATAGAAAAAAAAAATGGTTTTTAATTATTAAAAATACATAATAAATTCTGAAAAATTATTTTAAATTCTGAAAAATAGTTTTTAACTATTTTGAGTATATTTCGAAAATATTTAATATTTTTTAGAATATTAAAGGTATTTATTTATTTAATTGTAATATTAAATAAATGATTTTAATTCATGAAAAATCATGAAAAATAATATTATGGTATAAGAAAATATTTTAAGTTATTTTTGATGACTTTTAATATTTTGTGATGAATTTTATTAATTAATCAATATTAATGATAATTATTTTATTTAATAGATATATTAAATAAATTATGAAAAATTAGAAATAATGATTTAAAAATCATATAAAATGATTTAAGTGTTATAAAAATGTTTTAAGTTATAAAATATAACTTTTGATATTTAGTCATGAAAATATTAATATTTTAATATTAATATCAATTATCGGATAATGGATTTAAGTGTTTAAAAATCATATAAAAATGATTTTTAAGGTATTAAAAATACTTTGTGATATTATAATTATATTATAGTATTATGTAATGATTTTCATTAATATTTTATATTAAGTAAATATTAACGATTAAGTAATTATGTGGTATTTAAATACGGTTTTAATGATTGAAAAATGTTGATAAATGATAATAATTACTTAAAAATTATTATGAGCCTATGAAAATTATTTTGGCTGCTAAGAAAATTATCTGTGATAATTGTTAAGTGTTTAGGCAGAGTTTAATTGAACTTAAACTCGATAAAAGTCCGACTAGACCGTCGGGATTTTAGAATTGTGTCGGGTTCAACTCAGACTGCAATAGTTTGACTTGATACCTAGTCTTATTTGTGTTATAGACTGATAGGGTTATGTGCTATGTGTTTAGGTTATTCTGTGTGTATAAATATAACAGTATTATACTGTGATGATATTATTCTAATATTAGAGATCTATATTACTAATATTAGGTCTTCGGATAAAGCGTTATAAATTGCGTTGCGGTAATCAACGGTTCAGGAAAGTTTCTTTTTACTAAACTCTAATAAGAGTGTTTTATTCAAGTTTATGGTTAATCGTTGCTGATTGCCACAAAAATTGTACTTTGTACATCTTGCATGTATAAGTCAGGTATGAAAGGCTGATCACCTTCATTACCAGTTGGTTTAGAAACGTTTGTTCATGTTTAATACTTTTTCAGTCAAAAGTTTGTTCGTGCTAGTTCTCAATTATATTGATGAATTATAGCCAGCTTATTATTCATACTCTTCAATCATGATATATCGTAATATTGTTGTATTTAAACTTGCTGGACAACTTTCATGCTCACCCTTGCTATATCATGATAAAACATTGAAGATAAGGCGAACGTGTTCGGATACAGGAAAAAGATAATGCCAAGTTCAGCTTGGGATATAAAGTGTGGCTAATTTGTAATAGCGTATTTTGATAAATGTGTTGTATTTTAGATAGTTTATGAATTGTGTAAAAGTTAAGGTTACTCGACCTTGGGGAATAGTGTGTAATGTATTGTATAAACAATTTATGTTTATATCTTCCGCAAATAGTTATAGAAATAGTATACTGGATCCGCAGGCGATTTGGGGCCCGGATTCGGGGCTATCACAATTGGTATCAAAGATGTTGGTTATAAAGCTTAGGTAGGAATACCTGAGACCAATAACCGCAGTGATTAGGATAAGTGCTAACTCAAATAGGGTTAGTTGGTCGGTAAGATTCAAAAATGAATCTCGGCGAGAGTAAAGACACAGAGTTACCTAACTCTGATAATAAAGTTGAACAGTAACGGTAAATAGATCGAGTTTAAAAGACTTAAAGTGTAGGGATAGGAGATCGTAAAACAAAACGATCATAGTGCATGGAATTGAATCGTAATTTATACGATAAGATCACCCCGTGATCTGATAAGGTTATGACAGCCAGAAAGAATCAATCTGATGATTGAAAAGTTTACTACAAGATGCTTTGTATCAGTTGTACTATGAAATTGTACTATGAAAACTCATGAAAGAGTTATGGATTATGAATACGGATTAAATGAAATTCGTATTGAGAAGGAGGGTTAAGTATTAGGTGGGGATTCAATTGAGGACTCTTGTCGGCAGCTGAGTTGTATGATTCCTTGTATGGGCGGGGAATTTGTACTTGGTTTTAGAATCACTTAGCTTCCTAGTCGATGTAGTGGTTAGGTTGATCAATTCCTTGTATGGGCGAGGAATTATCCGCTTAGCTTTCTATATTGATTAGTGGCCGAGTTTGGTTTGACATCCACTTAGTTTCTGGCATTGATAATCATTGAAATGTTGTGTCGCGTTATTTGCTATATGCGTGTTAAGAGGGTGATTCCTTTCTCATGTGTATAAAAAAATAGATAGGTCATAGGTAGAGGACATAGGGTTAAGTGCGAGTTCTTAAAACTCATACTTGTGTGACATTCTTGATTCATAGTTATATGAAATATTTATGAATCCCTCAATGAATGGATGCCAAAGGTCTGTCTAGGAAAGTTCTTAAACTCATATAATTTTGGTCAGGTTATGAACTCATAAGTGTGGTTTTATGAACTAGGTATAGTTGTGTGTGAATGGAGTGTTGAGGATAATAGGAACAGATAGAATGTTTAAGCAAATGATCATTAGTGGAGACTTAAGTTTTCCTAAACTCCTAGCTATGCTAAACTTCAAAATTTTGACATCAAGCTAAATACTCACTATGTGTGCCTTTTAAAAAAAATGTAGACACGTAATCATATTTGAAACGGTATAAAGTATAGTCTATGCTACTTATTTAAGCTAGACTCAAATGATTTGAAATATCAAAAATTGTTTTTATTTATCACTTATGTACCATGTAACCTGGTGCAGAGATGATAAAAATGTGATGGAGTTGTAAATACAGGAATACGTAGTGTGAATTTGACCTGAAGTCGCTGTTCCACTATTGTATGATGTGTTTTGACAAAGTCATACAATGACGGCATCCTCAAACGGACTGTTAATACAGTACGGCATCATGACGTCATTTTCGAAAATGTTTTAAAAAAAATTTTAATTTGCCAACGGGGTTTGGCTACACCTAAATAATTCAATTAAATCGAATTATTGATATGAGTCTATAATATTTGATTCAGCTAAACTAATGTTATGAAAACTCCAAGTGTTCATTAAAAGAATTTTCCCGAACTAAATTATTTTGGTGCGTAATCCAATAAGACTGAGGTAGAATTTTTGTGCCTTCGGCAGTGACGGGAAAATAGATAAAATCAATACTTGGCCAGTACAGGGCATATCGGGCTAATCACCCTTTGTGTCCGTAAGTAATGACGGTTTGCGGATGAATTGCCATAAAACCTTTTGCGAAAATGACAGACAAATAGTATATATGACTCCTCAGCAAAATTTGAAAACTTTTACTCTTGTGAGAGGTGTATTGGGTAGCATGTAATAATGTGTGTGAATGGTGTATGATCAATGGTGTAAGGTGCACGGTGTAAGGTGTAAGGTAAATTTTAGGGACGAAATTCTTATAAGGAGGGGTGAATGTGACAACCCGAGAATTTAGACAAATTATTAAAATCTTAAATGATTGATTTAAGGTCAAATAATAGATCTAGACAGAAAATAAGTGTATGCGTTTGATATTATTGGGATAAAATTTTGAGGATTTCAAAATTCTGTGAAGGATTTAGGTTAATTATTCATGATTAAGGATTTATGTGATTAAGTTCTGTGAATATGGTTATGTATTTGTGCTGAATGTGGTTAAGGGTCAAGGGTTGACCAGATTAATTATAAATGTGTCAAACCCTAATTATATATTAAGAACTTTAACGTTCGGTTAGAAAACTCTAGCGATTAATAAGAAATCCAAGAAACTGGTTCTCGAAACCCTATTTTCAGTTCCGGTAGTCTGAAATCCTATATCAGATATTGAAAACCCTAGATCGGGAATGCACATGCTATATATAAGGTTAAACGTTATTAATTATACTTAATTAGGGAAAACCCTAATGAACCATTTGAAATCCTAATTGATTATTAAGAAAACCCTAATACCAGATCTGGAAATCCTAATTTCAGATTTCGGTAATTTGAAACCCTAATCTGTGAAATTAATGGAGAATTATAATGCTTTAGTGCAAGTAATAATAATATTAATTAGGGTAATGCTTAATTAATTAGCAAGCCCTAATTTCAAATTTAGAAAACCCAAATTTCGGGATTTGAAACCCTAATTTTATAATTAGGGAAAACAAAAGTGTTAATTTAAAACTTTTAATGTTAATTAGGATATATTAATTCTAATTTTCAGGTTAAGTGATTAGAAAACTCTAATATAATTACGAATATTTAATTTCTATTTTAGAAAATTATTTTCTATTTAGAAACCCTAATTTGTGGGATTGAAAACCCTAATAACCATTTTGAACCCTAATTGCACAGTGATGGATTTAATTGCCAAATTAGCAATATTAATTAGGAATTATAAATCCTAATTGTCAAGTTATGAGAAACCCTAATCTAATTATGAAATCTAATTTCTAAAATTGAAATATTATTTTTTTTTAAAAAAACCCTAAAATGTGGTTTTGAAACCTAATGTATAATTATGAGTTTAATTGCTAAATTAGCAATATTAATTAGGAAAATATTAATCCTAATTGGTTTAAGACTTAATGAAATTAGAAAAATTATAATAATTAGGAATCTCTAATTATAATTTTTAAATCATGATTTTCTATTTTAATTAGAAATTTTTTGAAATCCAAGTTGTTAAATCTTTAAGGGTTAAACCCTAAACCCTAAAAATATTAAACCCTAAGAGTTTGACCAAATGACAAAACTAGAATTAAAATGTTGTGGAAAGTGACCAATTTGCCCTTTCTATCTCTTTAATGTGATAGCTTGCAAATCTTGGCAAATCAAAAGTTGTTCAACAACCCTAACTACTCCATGTGTCTACCAACAACTCCCATCAGCCTAATTCAACAGCTAGGTAAGCAACATACATTGTATTTATATAATATAGGAGATTAAAGAGAGAAAAGTCTACAAGAGTTGGTCATTTGCATTCAAACACTTAACTCATTCTCTCTCTCACCAAACCTTCGAAATACTCAACTATTTCAGTCTCTAACATGATCTCGACCAAGACAAGATCAGATCATGATGATCAGATCCTAGATCAAAGCTTAAAGAAGGTATAAAATCCTCATTTTAGAAATTATATAATCTGATGTTATATGTTGTAATTGATTGTGTAAAGTTGTGTAATGAGGTGTCTTTTAGTGATCTGGGTTGTTAAATCCCAGATCCATAACATCAAAGTGCTCGGATTTGATTATTTTTGAAATCTGGAAAAAGTTGGAAATATGGTCTGACAAGCTAATGTCAGGGCCTGTAAATCCTTCTCTGTTTTTGATTTGTTTTATTTTAAGTTTTAAACTTGTAGTATGTTGTAAGGGCTGTGATATGAAACTTGAATCAAGTCCAGATCACGTGCAGATTGAAAGTTATAGTAAGTCAAAGGTAATTGACCGTTCACGGGAAATGAATTCTGGGTAACCCAGAATTTCCCCAGGAGGTCTGACAAGATGTTCAAAGCCCTTGATCTTGTCGGTGTTTGTTGTTTTGGCCATTGTGTTGGTTAGATATTATAGACATGTTTAAGGACTACACAATCATGTTATTATATCACTCAGATCTTTTATAGAATCAAAGTAATGAACAGTCAAACCATCGTTCACCATCACGACCGTAAGAGGATTCTGGGTAACCCAGATCTTCAACGGGCTTTTTCTGCCTATCAGTTTGACCGGCTCGAATCTGTCTTGTATGATGTTTTTGTTATGATTTAGTGTTATCCAATTGTACATTGCCATCAATACTACATGAATGAATCAATCAAACACCCTAAAAAAAGCCGGAGATGTGTAGATTAAAAGAACCAAAGTAGCACCCACGTCTGTTCTTCATTTTCTGGAAAACCTAGAAAATGAAGAACAGCGTTGTCAGACATTTGGCTAGCTTAGATCTTGCTCTGATGTTGTGTTATGATCGAGATGTTGTTTGTGTGTTGTAGTTTTACATATATATTACGCGATCATACTTCAAACAAACCCAGAAATCATAAGGAACCTAGATAAAATCACGGTCAAACTAGGGACCTTGTACACTGACATGAAGGTCTCAAGAACACCAAGAACACCTATAGCGACGGTTCTTTCGCTATAGAGCCCTTTAGTGACAGTTTTATTATTATTTTCTGGAAATTAGTTAAAAATAGAAAAAAATGGTTTTTAATTATTAAAAATACATAATAAATTCTGAAAAATTATTTTAAATTCTGAAAAATAGTTTTTAACTATTTTTAGTATATTTCGAAAATATTTAATATTTTTTGGAATATAAAAGGTATTTATTTATTTAATTATAATTTTAAATAAAAGATTTTAAAATGATTTTAATTCATGAAAAATCATGAAAAATAATATTATGGTATAAGAAAATATTTTAAGTTATTTTTGATGACTTTTAATATTTTGTGATGAATTTCATTAATTAATCAATATTAATGATAATTAGTTAATTTAATAGATATATTAAATAAATTATGGAAAATTAGAAATAATGATTTAAAAATTATATAAAATAATTTAAGTGTTATAAAAATGTTTTAAGTTATAAAATATAACTTTTGATATTTAGTCATGAAAATATTAATATTTTAATATTTATATCAATTATCAGATAATGGATTTAAGTGTTTAAAACTTATATAAAAATAATTTTTAAGGTATTATAAATACTTTGTGATATTATAATTATATTATAATATTATGTAATGATTTTCATTAATATTTTATATTAAGTAAATATTAATGATTAAGTAATTATGTGGTATTTAAATACGGTTTTAATGATTGAAAAATATTGATAAATGATAATAATTACTTGAAAATTATTATGAGCCTATGAAAATTATTTTGGCTGCTAAGAAAATTATCTGTGATAATTGTTAAGTGTTTAGGCAAAGTTTAATTGAACTTAAACTCGATAAAAGTCCGACTAGACCGTCAGGATGTTAGAATTGTGTCGGGTTCAACTCAGACTGCAATAGTTTGACTTAATACCTAGTCTTATGTGTGTTATAGACTGATAGGGTTATGTGCTATGTATTTAGGTTATTGTGTGTGTATAAATATAACAGTATTATACTGTGATGATATTATTCTAATATTGGAGATCTATATTACTAATATTAGGTCTTTGGATAAAGCGTTATAAATTGCGTTGCGGTAATCAACGGTTCAGGAAAGTTTCTTTTTACTAAACTCTAATAAGAGTGTTTTATTCAAGCTTATGGTTAATCATTACTGATTGCCACGAAAATTGTACTCTGTACATCTTGCATGTATAAGTCAGGTATGAAAGGCTGATCACCTTCATTACCAGTTGGTTCAGAAACGTTTGTTTATGTTTAATATTTGTTCAGTCAAAAGTTTATTCGTGCTAGTTCTCAATTATATTGATGAATTATAGCCAGCTTATTATTCATACTCTTCAATCATGATATATCATAATATTGTTGTATTTAAACTTGCTGGGCAACTTTCATGCTGACCCTTGCTATATCATGATAAAATATTGCAGATAAGGCGAACGTGTTCGGATACAGGAAAAAGATAATGCCAAGTTCAGCTTGGGATATAAAGTGCGTCTAATTTATAATAACGTATTTTGATAAATGTGTTGTATTTTAGATAGTTTATGAATTGTGTAAAAGTTAAGGTTACTCGACCTTAGGGAATAGTGTGTAATGTATTGTATAAACAATTTATGTTTATATCTTCCGCAAATAGTAATAGAAATAGTATACCGGATCCGCGGCGATTTGGGGCCCGGATTCGGGGCTATCACAGTTGGTATCAAAGATGTTGGTTATGAAGCTTAAGTAGGAATACCTGAGACCAATAACCGCAGTGATTAGGATAAGTGCTAACTCAAATAGGGTTAGTTGGTCGGTAAGATTCAAAGATGAATCTCGGCGAGTGTAAAGACACAGAGTTCCCTAACTCTGATAATAAAGTTGAACAGTAACGGTAAATAGATCGAGTTTAAAAGACTGAAAGAGTAGGGATAGGAGATCATAAAACAAAACGATCATAGTGCATGGAATTGAATCATAATTTATACGATAAGATCGCTCCGTGATCTGATAAGGTTATGACAGCCAGAAAGAATCGATCTGATGATTGAAAAGTTTACTTCAAGATGCTGTGTATCAGTTGTACTATGAAATTGTACTATGAAAACTCATGAAAGAGTTATGGATTATGAATACGGATTAAATGAAATTCGTATTGAGAAGGGGGGTTAAATATTAGGTGGGGATTCAATTGAGGACACTTGTCGGCAGCTGAGTTGTATGATTCCTTGTATGGGCGGGGAATTTGTACTTGGTTTTAGAATCACTTTGCTTCCTGGTCGATGTAGTGGTTAGGTTGATCAATTCTTTGTATGGGAGAGGAATTATCCGCTTAGCTCTATATTGATTAGTGGCCGAGTTTGGTTTGACAACCACTTAGTTTCTGGCATTGATAATCATTGAAATGTTGTGTCGCGCTATTTGTTATATGCGTGTTAAGAGGGTGATTCCTTTCTCATGTGTATAACAAATAGATAGGTCATAGGTAGAGGACATTGGGTTAAGTGCGAGTTCTTAAAACTCATACTTGTGTGACAATCTTGATTCATAGTTATATGAAATATTTATGAACCCCTCAGCGAATGGACGCCAAAGGTCTGTCTAGGAAAGTTCTTAAAGTCATATAATTGTGGTCAGGTTATGAACTCATAAGTGTAGTTTTATGAACTGGGTATAGTTGTGTGTGAATGGAGTGTTGAGGATAATAGGAACAGATAGAATGTTTAAGCAAATGATCATTAGTGGAGACTTAGGTTTTCCTAAACTCCTAGCTATGCTAAACTTCAAAATTTTGACATCAAGCTAAATACGCATTATGTGCCTTTAAAAAAAATGTAGACTTGTAATCATTTTTGAAACTGTATATGAAGTACAGTCTATGCTACTTATTTTAGCTAGACTCAAATGATTTGAAATATCAAAAATTATTTTTATTTATCACTCATATACCATGTAACCTGGTGCAGAGATGATAAAAATGTGATGGAGTTGTAAATACAGGAATACATAGTGTGAATTTGACCTGAAATCGCTGTTCCACTATTGTATGATGTGTTATGACAAAGTCATAAAATGACGGCATCCTCAAACGGACTGTTAATACAGTACGACATCATGACGTCATTTACGAAAATGTTTTCAAAAAAAATTTTAATTGCCCAACGTGGTTTGGCTACACCTAAATAATTCGATTAAATTGAATTATTGATATGAGTCTATGATATTTGATTCAGCTAGACTAATGTTATGAAAACTCCAAGTGTTCATTGAAAAAATTTTCCCGAACCAAATTGTTTTGGTACGGAATCCAATAAGACTAAGGTAGAATTTTTGTTCCTTCGGCAGTGACGGGAAAACAGATAAAATCAGTACTTGGCCAGTACAGGGCATATCGGGATAATCACCCTTTGTGTCCGTAAGTAATGACGGTTTGCGGAAGAATTGCCGTAAAACCGTTTACGAAAATGACAGACAAATAGTCTATATGACTCCTCAGCAAAATTTGAAAACTTTTACTCTTGTGAGAGGTGTATTGGGTAGCATGTAATAATGTGTGTGAATGGTGTATGATCAATGGTGTAAGGTGCACGGCGTAAGGTGTGAGGTAAATTTCGGGGACGAAATTCTTATAAGGAGGGGTGAATGTGACAACCCGAGAATTTAGACAAATTATTAAAATCTTAAATGATTGATTTAAAGTCAAATAATAGATCTAGACAGAAAATAAGTGTATGCGTTTGATATTATTGGGATGGAATTTTGAGGATTTCAAAATTCTGTGAAGGATTTAGGTTAATTATTCATGAATAAGGATTTATGTGATTAAGTTCTGTGAATATGGTTATGTATGTGTGCTGAATGTGGTTAAGGGTCAAGGGTTGACCAGATTAATTATAAATGTGTCAAACCCTAATTATATATTAAGAACTTTAACGTTCGATAGAAAACCCTAGCGATTAATAAGAAATCCAAGAAACTGGTTCTGAAAACCCTAATTTCAGTTTCGGGAGTCCGAAATCCTAAATTAGATATTAAAAACCCTAGATCGGGAATGCACATGCTATATATAAGGTTAAACGTTATTAATTATACTTAATTAGGGAAAACCCTAATGAACCATTTGAAATCCTAATTGATTATTAAGAAAACCCTAATACCAGATCTGAAAACCCTAATTTTAGATTTCGGTAATTTGAAACCCTAATCTGTGAAATTAATGGAGAATTATAATGCTTTAGTGCAAGTAATAATAATATTTATTAGGGTAATGCTTAATTAATTAGCAAACCCTAATTTCAAATTTAGAAAACCCAAATTTCGGGATTTAAAACCCTAATTTTATAATTAGGGAAAACGAAAGTGTTAATTTAATACTTTTAATGTTAATTAGGATATATTAATTCTAATTTTCAGGTTAAGTAATTAGAAAACTCTAATCTACTTACGAATATTTAATTTTTATTTTAGAAAATTATTTTCTATTTAGAAACCCTAATTTGTGGGATTGAAAACCCTAATGACCATTTTGAACCCTAATTGTACAGTGATGGATTTAATTGCCAAATTAGCAATATTAATTAGGAATTATAAATCCTAATTGTCAAGTTATGAGAAACCCTAATCTAATTAGGAAATCTAATTTCTAAAATTGAAATAATTTTTTTTAAAAAAAACTCTAAAATATGGTTTTGAAACCTAACGTATAATTGTGAGTTTAATTGCTAAATTAGCAACATTAATTAGAAAAATATTAATCCTAATTGGTTTAATACTTAATGAAATTAGAAAAATTATAATAATTAGGAATCTCTAATTATAATTTTTAAATCATGATTTTCTATTTTAATTAGAAAATTTTTTGAAATATAAAAGGTATTTATTTATTTAATTATAATATTAAATAAATGGTTTTAAAATGATTTTAATTCATGAAAAATCATATTATGGTATAAGAAAATATTTTAAGTTATTTTTGATGACTTTTAATATTTTGGGATGAATTTCATTAATTAATCAATATTAATGATAATTAATTTATTTAATAGATATATTAAATAAATTATAGAAAATTAGAAATAATAATTTAAAAATCATATAAAAATGATTTAAGTGTTATAAAAATATTTTAAGTTATAAAATATAATTTTTGATATTTATCATGAAAATATTAATATTTAAATATTAATATCAATTATCGGATAATGGATTTAAGTGTTTAAAAATAATATAAAAATGATTTTTAAAGTATTAAAAATACTTTGTGATATTAAAATTATATTATAATATTATGTAATAATTTTCATTAATATTTTATATTAAGTAAATATTAATGATTAAGTAATTATGTGGTATTTAAAAACGGTTTCAATGATTGAAAAATGTTGATAAATGATAATAATTACTTGAAAATTATTATGAGCCTGTGAAAATTATTTTGGCTGCTAAGAAAATTATCTGTGATAATTGTTAAGTATTTAGGCAGAGTTTAATTGAACTTAAACTCGATAAAATTCTGACTAGACCGTCGGGATGTTAGAATTGTGTCGGGTTCAACTCAGACTGCAATAATTTGACTTGATACCTATTCTTATGTGTGTTATAGACTGATAGGGTTATGTGCTATGTGTTTAGGTTATTTTCTGTGTATAAATATAATAGTATTATACTGTGATGATATTATTCTAATATTGGAGATCTATATTACTAATATTAGGTCTTCGGATAGAGCGTTATAAATTGCGTTGCGGTAATCAACGGTTCAGGCAAGTTTCTTTTTTACTAAACTCTAATAAGAGTGCTTTATTCAAGCTTATGGTTAATCATTGCTGATTGCCACGAAAATTGTACTATGTACATCTTGCATGTATAAGTCAGGTATGAAAGGCTGATCACCTTCATTACCAGTTGGTTCAGAAACGTTTGTTCATGTTTAATACTTGTTTAGTCAAAAGTTTGTTCGTGCTAGTTCTCAATTATATTGATGAATTATAGCCAGCTTATTATTCATACTCTTCAATCATGATATATCGTAATATTTTTGTATTTAAACTTGCTGGGCAACTTTCATGCTCACCCTTGCTATATCATGATAAAACATTGCAGATAAGGCGAACGTGTTCGGATACAGGAAAAAGATAATGCCAAGTTCAGCTTGGGATATAAAGTGCGGCTAATTTGTAATAGCATATTTTGATAAATGTGTTGTATTTTAGATAGTTTATGAATTGTGTAAAAGTTAAGGTTACTCGACCTTGGGGAATAGTGTGTAATGTATTGTATAAACAATTTATGTTTATATCTTCCGCAAATAGTAATAGAAATAGTATACCGGATCCGCGGCGATTTGGGGCCCGGATTCGGGGCTATCACAAGTGACTTCTCACGTAGGCATCAATAATCAATACCGTGTGCTACTGTGCAGCTACGCGTATTACTGTACTTTTACTACCTGGTATTTCAATAGTTTTAACGGTAATACCTCTGCCATTATTTTCATAAAGTATTTTTGTCGTTTTCTCAATCCGACAATAATTCTGTTGTGGGGTCCACCAATGATTGTGTCGTTGTACTAATATTCCCTATTAAAATGAATATTCCCCGACCAATCGAATATTATTTAACAACTTGCGTACTTTGTAAAATTTATAATATTACCCACAACTATAACATTATATCAAATCAATACCATAATATTCAAAAATTATAATTCGAGAAAATTATTCTTTATTCATAAAAGTTGGGGTCTTACAGCCTCCACTTCGTATGAAATTTCATCCTCAAATTTAGGGTACATACCTGGTATGTCGAAGAGATGAAGATACCTTGACTTCATCTCAGATTCTAACTCCCAATTCATTTCCTCCACATCGTGGTTTCTCCACAAAACTTTTACTTGAGGTATAACCTTGGAGCATAGAACATGATCCTTCTTATCCAAGATTTTAACAGGTAACTCTTCATACATTAAATCTTCCTCTATCTCGTCTAGTTCTAACTCAATAATGTGGTTTGGGTCTTTCACATATTTACGTAACATAGATATGTAAAAAAATATTATGAACATGAGACATACTTGGCGGTAAGGCGAGTCTATAAGCCACAGTTCCCACTCGCTCAAGATTTAAAAATGGGCCAATGAATCGAGGATTGAGCTTTCCTCTCTTTCTAAATCTCGTAACTCCTTTCCATGGAGCAACACATAACAATACATGATCTCCAATATCGAATTCTACGTCCTTTCGATGAAGATCAGCATAACTCTTTTGTCGATCTTGTGAAGTTTTTATACGTTGTCGGATTGTTTGGATCTTTTCTGTAGTCATACGTACCAACTTCGATCCCAACAACGTTGCTTCACCCACCTCATCCCAGCATACTGGATAACGACACTTTCTCCCATACAACGCTTCGAATGGAGCCATGCCAATACTTGTTTGATAACTGTTATTGTAGGAAAACTCCGCCAATGGTAAAAACTTGTCCCAACTTCCCGTGAAATCAAGGACACAGAGTCTTAATAGATCTTTAAGAGTTTGAATAGTCCTCTCCTACTGTCCATCCGTCTGAGGATGATATGCCGAGCTAAATCATAAATCCGTGCCCATAGCTTTTTTGCAAACTAACCCAAAATCGTGAAGTGAATCTTGGGTCTCGATCAGAAACTATGGATATTGGCATTCCATGTAGTCTTATAATCTCATTTATGTACATACGAGCAAGACGTTCAAGTGTATAAGTTTCTCGTATAGGTAAGAAGTGAGCAGACTTGGTCAATCTATCAACAATAACCCAAATTGCATCTATGCCTTGAGAAACCTTAGGAAGACCAGTAACAAAATCCATAGTAATGTGCTCCCACTTCCATTCTAGAATTTCAAGTGGTTGCAATAGACCTTTTGGTACTTGATGCTCCGCCTTGACTCGTTGACAAGTTAAACACCTTGAGATAAACTCCGCTATCTCTCTCTTCATATTGCTCCACCAAAATATATGTCGAAGATCATGATACATTTTGGTACTCCCAGGATAGATTGCAAATGGTGTTTTGTATGTCTCCATCATGATTTTATACTTTAAATCAAAGTCGTTAGGAACACAAAGTCTGGAGTTGACTCGAAGTATTCCTTCTTCATCAATTCTTGCTTCCGGCATAGCACCTTGCACTTTCTTCCTCATACGCATCAGCTCCGGGTTTGTAGCTTGAGCAGCTTTAACTTTATCCATTAAAGTCAGTTCTACTCGTATATTCTCCATCATCACATGGGTCCCTAGAGTTTTTAACTCTATCTCCATCCTTTGCAAGTCACACAAAATGGGCCTTTGCGTTGACAATATCGCACTCGTACTTGCATATGATCTTCTACTCAATGCGTCAGCTACCACGTTCGCTTTCCCAAGATGGTATTGGATGGTATGATCATAATCTTTCAACAGTTCAAGACAACATCGTTGTCGCATGTTGAGTTTCTTTTGAGTGAAGAAATATTTAAGGCCTTTATGATCCGTAAAGATCTCCACTTTCTCCCCATACAAGTAATGACTCCAAATTTTAAGTGCGAAGACAACAACTGCTAACTCTAGATCATGAGTAGGATAATTCCTCTCATATTCTTTGAGTTATCTTGAGGCACATGCTATGACTTTCCCATGTTGCATGAGAACACATCCCAAACCTTTGCCAGAAGTATCACTGTAGATGACTAATCCCTCCGAGCCAGATGGTATTGTTAGAACAGGTGCTGAAATGAGTCTTCTCTTGAGTTCTTGAAAAATCTTCTCACATTCTTCGCTCCAACCAAATTTTGTATCTTTTCGAGTCAGCTGAGTTAATGGAGTAGCGATTCGAGAAAATCTTTCCACGAATCTCCGATAATAACCAGCTAAACCGAGAAAGCTACGTACTTCGATCACTGATTTAGGTTGCTCCCAACTTTGAATAGCTAATCTTTGTCGGGTCAACAGATATTCCATGACTTGATACTACGTGCCCAAGGAATGCTACTTCTTCAAGCCAGAACTCGCATTTCTTCAACTTGGCATAAAGTTTGTATTCACAAAGCTTTTGGAGTGTTAGCCACAAGTGTTGCTCATGATTTTCACGGCTTTTGGAATAAATAAGGATGTCATCAATAAATACGACCACAAAGTGATCCAAATATTCCTTGAATACTCGGTTCATCATATCCATGAAGGCAGCAGGAGCATTAGTCAATCTGAAGGACATGACTAGAAATTCATAATGCCCGTACCGAGTTCTTAAAGTCATCTTTGGAATGTCATCAGTTCTAATCTTCAATTGGTGATATCCGGAACGAAGATCAATCTTTGAAAAGAATTTGGCTCCTTGTAACTGGTCAAACAGGTCATCAATACGTGGCAATGGGTACCTATTTTTGATTGTGACATGATTCAACTCCCGATAATCAATACAAAGTCGCATACTCACATCTTTCTTCCTCACGAATAGAACAGGAGCACCCCAAGGAGACATACTAAGACGAATGAAACCAATGTCTAACAATTCCTGTAATTGGGTCTTTAACTCCGGAAGTTCAATAGGAGACATTTGATATGGGGCTTTGGAAATGGGTTTTGTACCAGGTTCAAGGTCGATACTAAATTCAATTTCACGCTCTGGAGGTAGGCTAGGAAGTTCTTCAGGGAATACGTCAGGAAATTTATTAATAATAGAAATATCGTTCAAAACTGACGTATTTTTGTTTAAATCTGTGACATGAGCTAAGAAAGCTTGACACCCGTTTTTCAATTAACGAATAGCTTTATGGCTTGAAATGACCGTGATTGATTTTAATGGTTTGGTCGTTTAAATTCGCATAATAGGTTGATTAGGAATATGAAAACTAACAACCTTATAAAAATAATCAATTTTTGCATGATGAGTAGTTAACCAATCAATACCTAGAATTACGTCAAATACAAGTATTTTTAAAGAAATAAGATTGACAGGTAATGTGCGGTTACCGATTTGAACCAAACAAGACTTATAACCAGTGGATGTAATGAAGGTTTCTCCCAACTAAGTTTCCACAGATAAGTCAAAGTCTAATTTCTCCGGAGTCAAATTTAATCTTTGAGCGCAAGTAGGAGAAATAAAAGAATGGGTAGAAATGGTATCAAATAAAGTATAGACTTCGCTAGAATTTATGATAAGCTTACCCGTGATGACCTCATTCGGGTTCCTTGCTTTCTGGGAGGTCACAACAAACGCTCTTCCTTGCACTACCGGCTTTGACTTTTTTGGGACGGTCTTTGGTGCCTCCATCCTAGCTGAACTTTTCTTCGGTGAATGACAAAATCGGGCTAAGTGACCTTCTCTTCCACAATTATAACATACTTTGGACGGCATCGCGCAGTTTGGACTGATGTGTCCCTCCCCTCCGCATTTGAAGCATATAATAGTGGTCGTTCTCCTTCCTTAACAACGGGTGCTGGTGCTAACGTCTTTCCATCATTGTTGAATCTCCTCTTCTTGAAATGCCCATTCTTATTATTTTGGCCCTGATTACCACCGAAGTGGTTACCATTTCTGGTATATTGATTCCCTCCACGCTTGTTGTCACTGTTTTGATGACTGCTCTCCCTTGGTTGCATTGACTCGTTATCGCGCTCCACTAACTGAGCCCTATTTACAACATCTGAATCAAAACACAGTTTATGAGAAATAAGATGTTGACGTATCTCCGGCTTCAAACCTCTTAAAAACATCTGTGTCATTCTCTCTTTATTATTCACCAAGTGGGACGCAAACCAAAACAACTCGGCAAACTTGGCTTCGTACTGTGACACGGTCATATTATTTTGCTCCAACTTGATGAATTCTACCTCTTTTATATGACGAATACTTTCAGGAAAGTACTTGTCATTGATAAGTTCTTGGAACTTTTCCCAAGACATCTTCAGTGCAGCAGGTTGAGTACGCTTTATCGATTCCCACCAGTAATCTGCCTCTCCTCGCAACATAAATGTGGCAAAGGAAACCTTTCGCTACTCGGAGCATCCCAAGACATCAAATATCTTGGTGATCTACTTTATCCATGCTTCCGCCTTAAGTGATTTTGGCTCTCCAATAAACTTCGTTGGTCCCTGCACCTTGAACTGTTTAGCGGTGATCGTCCGAGAGTTTCCAGTGTTTCCACCTACATTTTGGACAGGATCCGATCTCGCCTGCTGTTGCATGAATTGTATAAAGCCTCTGAACATTCCATCATTCATCATTTGGTCAGTGTTGTTGTTTGTATGAGGATTGTTGCCTTCCTGATGCACATTATCCTGATTATTGATATGTGGTCAATCAACGGTCGCTTGTGCTCCTTTGCTATTCTCAACATTCTTGGATTTCATTTTCAGATACTGCCACAAAACAAAAGGTTAATTGACATGTAATATATTATCCATATATTCTGACTGACCAATTAAATACCAAAAACTTAGGTAGGTCATACTAGCGAAGGAATTCCCCGTCTCTCCCCTCCTAGTTCTATTCTCACATATTAGCTAGGGATCATATCCCTAGGCTTTGATACCAACTGTGACGTCCCCAAAACAGGTATACATCACCCATCTTGAGTCGCCAAATACATGGTACATAATTCAAATACAACTTAATAATGCAACTGTCGTGTACAATACGACAAAACATAAACTGTGAGTTTGAATACAAATATTGTCTACTAGAGAGTATACAAACTCAAAAGGAGTCCTCGTTACAATTATTATCACACTATTTCACAGAATAGTGAGGACTACTAATACAAACATCTAGGACCATCACTCTGTTCCCCGACTAGTCCCTGCAACGTTCTCATTTCCTGAAGAGAACAATAAAATAAAAGGGTGAGCTCAACTAGCCCAGTAAGAAATATTATGACTAAGATAATGCATAATAAGTTATCATTAGCCTTCAACATTGTTAAACTGATAAAATATAACAAACATGAAGTTTAACTACAGCGGAACAAGTAATCTATTAGAAGAGTCAAGTAGAGAATAAAATCTACTATCTTCTATGATTTAAAAGGTTTTTCATCACTTTTATTACTGGGACTCAGCTTAATAAATAATCTACAACATCGAATCACCCCTACACTACGGCCAAGGATATTCTTTAGTATCACGACCACAAATTATTCATGCACTACGGGCCAAGGACATTAGTGTATTCATTAATGGTCATGATCATGCCAACAATTGTCCATCAACCCACTACGGCAAATGAGGACTTTTACCACATCATTTGTAACATTACGGTCATGATTGTATCGAATAATCCCTGGTCATAATCATACCAAGTCCATCTATGCAATATAGGCCACAGATGACTTTCAATATAATATAAACATGAGGATGATGACAATGATATAAGAATTCAATAAAACAAGTTCAAGAATTAATTTATCTAGGAAATGATAACGTCCAAATTTTCAACATGATACTGCTTTGTAGAGTAAATTTAAGAATGCTCAGAAGAATATTTCCATAAAAAGATACTGGATGAAGCGCAAATATCAAGGATATTCTACTAATTTCAAGGAGTATAGAAGTCAAAGTTTGAACTGAGTATAATAAAGATGGAATAACAAAAGAAATCACCATGCATGTGATAGACCGCACAGGCAGGTTATTCCAACAGAATAATAAAGGATGGATCCAGGTCCGGCGTAAACGCACAGACAGGATATTCTGACAAAATAATAAATAATGGAACTAGGTCTGGCGTAAACGCACAAACAGGATATTCCAACAGAATAATAAATAATGGAACCAGGTCCGGCGTAAACATACAGACAGGATATTTCGATAGAATAATAAATAATGGAACTAGGTCCGGCGTAAACGCACAGATAAGATATTCCGACAGAATAATAAAGAATGGAATATTAAAAGAATGTCACCATGTATAGGATAGCTCGCGTATACAGGTTATTCCAACAGAATAATAAATAATGGAATAACAGAAGTTCTCTTCATGAGTACAACAAATAAAATCCCTTACCATAAAAGAAACTGAATATAAGAGTAGGAAAGTAGCAGAATACTTTTCTATAGGTTCTCTTGTAATTCTCTCTCTAGAGTTTCAGTGAATTCGTAGGAAATAATGAAGGAATGAGCTTCTATTTATAGAAGAATGGACTGTATAGTAACTAACTTATGAACGGTCCAGATTGATTTACTTTAAACGAACGATCCAGATTGGTTTACTATTAAAACTTAAAACAACAGTCCATACTGATTTACTATTAAAACTTTAAACCAGCGATCCATATTGATTTACTATTATAACTTCCAGCAGAGGTCCAGATTGATTTATTATTATATCTTCAACCAACGGTCTGAAAAATTAGCACATCTCCTCATGGAATAATATTGTACCAAAAAATGATTTGGACCGAAAAGAAATATATCTTACGGGTGAATAGTACCCCGTAAATACTAACTCGTGAATAGTAACTCATGAATAGTAACTCGTGAATAGTAACTCGTAAATAGTAACTCATGAATAGTAACTCGTGAATAGTAACTCATGAATAGTAACTCGTGAATAGTACTCTGACATGAAAAGTGTCCCGAATACACAATTGAACAATATATCCTCTAGACATCAATTATATTAACATAAATAAGTCCAACACAATGGAACTATAAAATTCATCTTTAATCAACACGAACTTATTCATCATTAATATTATAATTCACAATATTTAACAACCAGGTCGTTCCCAGGAAAGAGGGGGCTTTCCGATAAGGATTTCTCCCTATTGGCTCGGACTTAGGTGACCAAACCTCTCTTTGACAGAACTTTCTAGACATTGTCAATATTACAAATAATAATATAAATAACTTTTTCGTCTCAATTATTGATTTAATAATATATCATATTATGTAGATGATACTGTAACAATAATTTAATCAATAATATGAGAGATATGATGCAGCAATTACTGTAGCAATAATTGAGTATAACTGAGTGACTTCTCATGTAAGCATCAATGATTAATACCGTATGCTACTATGCAACTACGTGTATTACTATACTTTTACTACCGGATAGTTCAACAGTTTTAACGGTAACACCTCCGCCATTATTTTCATAAAGTATTTTTGTCATTTTTTCAATCCGACAATAATTTTGTTGTGGGGTCCACCAATGATTGTGTCGTTGTACGAATATTCTCTGTTAAAACGAATATTCCACGACCAATCAAATATTATATAACAACTTGCGTACTTTGCAAAATTTATAATATTACCCACAACTATAACATTATATCAAATCAATACCATAATATTCAAAAAATATAATTCAAGAAAATTATTCTTTATTCATAAAAGTTGGGGTCTTATAGTGAGCCTTCGGACCCACTATCTTACATGGTTTAGAACAGTCCACCGTTACTCTAAACTCGATAACTCCAGCAACTCTAGATCTTTGAAGCTCTTCCTGATTTATACTCCTTCCCAATCCTTCCATTAGAAAGTAGCTGTTGAAGGCTATTCAAATATCTCACAGATCTCGAGTTGACAGTGGTAGACTGCTGATGTGACATGTCATACATTATCTGACATTGCAGTCCACAGTTTCACCTACCCATCAGAGATGTCACATTAATATCTTGGGCAAGTTGAAGACTTTATTTCCTCCTTCTGATTTCTAGATCAGAGGTTGTCCTTTTGCATCGTTGCTCTCAATAAGCACTTGTCTGAATATTACCCTTTAGATTAAATAGTTGCCAATGCTTCTATCTTCAGCTATTCGAACTCTACGATTCTCATGCATGTCTTCGAGGACATGATCGTAGTGTCTTGTTGAGTGTTGCTCATTGACTGGTAGAGTTAACACTACGATCTTGAAGAGTGTTGATTGGATTTCCAATGTAGAACACCTCTTCCTTCTATTGTGCAGTGCTTCAACCCTTCTATTTGCTTCGACTATTCTCAGAGGCTGATGGCCTAACTCCTTGCTCTGGTCCCCTCTGAATATCAAGACACTTCAGATTTATGGCGCGTCCATCTCGTTTTCTCCTTGTGATCTCCCGTTCACTTATCATCAATGGACTGACCCTACGCTTAATCACTTTAGCCTTGTTCTTCAGAGGCTAACCATTATTTCAGTTCACTTTCCATCAGTTCTTCCTTTGTTTGGCAAACACTACGATCTCGGTTGCTTTCAAGATCGTTGTCTTCTGTTCTCTTGACAGCTACTGCACTTACTGACTTTTCTTAGTCAGTTTTTGAAGTCTTCTTATGATCATCTTGTGGAAGAGTTCATCTCGAATGGTTTCACAACTCAATATTGATGTTGATTTTGTTGGTGCTTAGATCTTCTGTTAGCTTGCATGCCATTCGTTGAGTGCTCTCTGCTTCCCTTCAGGTGGGATGTATCTTTGCAGTACCAACCAGAGGCTTTATTCCTTTAGATATTCTGGGATTACTCATTAGTTGAGAATCGTATTTGCTCTACAATTCTGCCTTGACATTGTGAGCACATCTATTGAGGTCGTAGTTCAGCACTCTATAATTCAGCTTCAACTGTGCAGACACTACGACTTCGGGATCAGATCTTGACACTCTACGATTTCTGTCTTGTGCTCGATGTCTTCATTTGATATATCTTGACTACGATCTCTGTATGTAATCAATAGACTCTACGAACTCAAAGTGTAGTCTACGATCCTTGTCTTGGCTTCGGTATCGGTAGACTCTATGACTCCGAGTGTAATCTACGTTTCTGACTTGGCTTCGGCAGATGTTCGGTCGGCTCGTAGGCAGGCTGTCTCTATGATTCTGATCATAACTTCCTTAGCAGACTTAGGTCCTGAGGAAGTTCTACTAGACACACTACGATCCTTCCTCGTCTCTCCTGGAAGTCTACGAACTTTGAGATCTACTATCTTGTAGACTACGATTCTTCCTCGATAGCTCTCGAGTTTTCCTTGACTCTCCTAGCAGACTACAATTTTTGGTGCAGTTCTTGACGATCAGACAAGCCTATCTATTACATAATAAGATCAACCTAACATGCTTTATCTTTCTATATTTATAGTCCTTGTACATCATTTCTTTTTAAGGACTTTACAAAGCTATTTTGCTTCTGTAGGATCAACCTAACATACTTGATCAATTCATTCTAAGTCCTTGTACAAATGTTTCTATTATCTTTTAAAGGACTTTACATCTTTTCTTAATGCAAGCATACTTACATATTATTCATTCAGATATATATCATAATCAAATCATATTTAAATAGGAATATCATTCACATGCTTATTCTTGATAATCTCCCCCTATTTGATTATGACAAAAATAATAAGTGCATATGCATGTTATGAATGAATCTTATATACAGTGAGCAGCTGTATTTCTAAAATAGATAAATCATGAATGTCATTTATAAAGATATGACAATTTATACATTAAGACATTTTACATCCTGGATCCAGAACATACCTAACTAGTTAGAGATGTGCCACTTTAGCTCTATGTATGTTTCTAAGATGTCTGTTGATCAGCTATTCATCTGTTTGGTCTTCTTGCTCTTGTTCCCCCTAGGAAGATGACCTTCTGTCTTTGCTTAGCTCCCCTTCAGCATCTTTCTGAACATGTTCCCCCTCAAACTCTTCGATCGTGTGATCATCATCTTTTGGCTCCCCCTCAGATGATGACTCTACCTCTTCTTCTGCTGTCAGCTTCTTTGACTTCTTCTCTCCTATCCCTCTGCTCTTCTTTGAGTGCTTCTTTCTCCTCTTGCTCTTCCTTTTTCTATGCCTCTTTTTCTCCCCCTTTTGGTCATTAAATATTTGTGAGAGCTTCTCCATGTTGGACATAAGCTACTCCATTAGGTAGGAGGAGTTGGCAACTTCAAACTTGAGTTCATGTTGGCCTAGCTCAAGTTGCACTGAGAAAGACTGCTTCAGGTTGTCA
Organism: Panax japonicus; assembly: GCA_020205505.1. Taxonomy (NCBI): domain Eukaryota; kingdom Viridiplantae; phylum Streptophyta; class Magnoliopsida; order Apiales; family Araliaceae; genus Panax; species Panax japonicus. Next base: position 43,259,986 of record CM035101.1, on the reverse strand, counting down.
ATCTTGTCAGAGAGGGCTTGGATCTGCTCTTCATTGGCCTTCTGAACTCGTATAGCTTCTGCCTTTTGTTCTTGTATGACCTGCTAATAGATGTTATCTCTCTCTTGGAGTTTAAGAGATACATCAGCCATAGTAGCTTGAAGTTTGTTCTGGAATGAATTATCTCATGCTGCTGTCAGCTTTTGTGACTCTTCAGTGAGTAGAGATATTTTCTCACTTAGTTCATCAGAACACTTCAGTAGTTTCCTGCTCCAAAATAGTTTGGTCCTCTTATTGGACAGCTTCGGATTGAGCATCAGATTGGACTCTACGATTTTCATTCTTGGACAAATTTTTGAAAGCTTGGAGAATCTAAACAATCGTTAAGTACCAATTGCTAGTTGAGGATGAGGGAATGTCAGATAGCAGTGTTTTGGCTGTTGGAAGCTTCTGATTTAGAATTTTAACAGTCTCAGCAGTAGAGTGACCAGACTTTACGATCACCTCCTTTGTCATATTCCTTCTTCCTTGAGAGTCCACTCTACGATCGTAGGGGATATAGTGATTTCCAGCATGTCAATAGACTTTGAAGTGGGGCTGGTTTGTGATCATCTTTAAAGTAAAACTTTTTACCCTTGGGAAGTTTTGTGTTACCAGCTCCATGCTTGGAAAGTGAAAGTAGTACTAGCTGAGGTAGCTTCCATCTCCTTCAGTATGGGCCTTTTTCCATGGCATCCACTGGAAGAACCATCTCATAAGCAAGTCGTCAAGATTGTAGAGAATGGTCGAGCAGTCTAGCTCCATGTTGTTCCAGTTTTTACCTATGTCAAAGGTAGTCATTCTTACTACCTTGAGCTGCTCATTTCTATAGTTCACCCATCTTTCTGGTGGAGCTTCTGGTAGTTCATTTGAGACTTCTACCACTATTTTTCTGTTAAATTTTGCTGGTGAGAGGACAGGAAAGAGTTCTGGCTCCTCTGATTCTTGATTTTCATAATTGGAATCATTCCCCATTTCTTCTTTCTCGGAGCCTGAACCATCTTGATCACTTCCAGTAGTGAATTCTTCTTGTTTCATTTCACTCCCAGAACCTTCTTCAGCAAGATCTTCCTCTAATTCATCTTCCTCAATGCTGGTCCTATTCTCAGCACTTTCTTCCTGTGATACAGACTCATCATCACTTAATTTAATGATGGCATTTGATTGATCACTACTCCTTTTGGAGGCAAACTTGGCTTGTAGTCTGTAGCTCTTCCTTCTTCTTGGAGGTTCAGTTTTGGGAGAGTTAGACTCTTCTTATTCTTCAAACTCTTACTCCTCTAGTTTAATAGACTACCTTCCTTGGGGGTCAGTACTGGTAGGGGCAGTCCCTTCTTCTGTAAACTCATCACCCTTTGAGTCATTTTGAGGGCTTTCAGGATTGGAAGGGGCTCGTTATTCTTCTTTAGAATCAGCATCATTTGACCCATTTTCTGGGCTTATTGGGGTAGTTGCATTTGGGGATTTAGTTGGGTCATCTTGAATCTCTTCTTTATCATCAGAGTGAATGATTTGAGGATTAGACATGGGGCTTGAGCATTCCTCTTCATCAACAGATACTGAATTTTTATTCATTAATCCAGCTTCACCTTCACTACTGGATTTGGTTTGTGAAGACTTAGCCTTGACATCTGTCTCCTTTTCTTCTGCTGACTCTATGTCCTTCTCTTCATTAGATGTATTGTTTTGGGAAGCTGAGGCTGGTTTGTTTTCCACCTTAGCTTTCTTGCTTAATGGGCCTTGAAGTAACCTGTTACTTCTTCTTTTTGTTGTTTCAGCAGTTAGGACTTTTTCTTCTTTATCCTTGTCCTTGGAGGAGAGACTCCTTGGTGGGGCCTTAGTTTTCTTCACACCTATGGATTTCTTTTTGGCTGGTGTGGTTACTGTTGGTACAGGATCATCAGACTCAGAGCTTTTTGCCTCTTCTATTTTCCTCTTCTTTGCAGAGGCTTTACTGCTGCTCCCAGTTGTCAGCCGTCGATTCTCCTTGGGGTTCTTCTTCCAATTCACAAATAATTGTGGAGACATCACTTTGTGAACATTCAAAGGCTCTCCCTCATCATCCTTAATCTTCCCTCCTAGCTTCTTCTTCATCACAATACTCAGTAGTCTACCATGAAACACCTTAGTCAAGGGTTTTTCGGTGGACTTCTTCAACTCAGCTTTTTTTACCCACTTGGAGATTTGATCGAACAAGATAGCTCCAAAGTTGATTTATTTCTCCAGAACTATTACTAACATTATCTTCAACTGTTGGTCAAGCACTGTGTTATGTGTAGTGTCCTTGCATAGTATGCATTTTCCAACTATTCAAGCAAGGAACTCATTGTGACAACCCGATATTTTCTATATAAATAAATCATAAATTTTGCGTATAATTTTTTTTATTTATTTTAAGGATGAGGATTTGTACAAGATTATGTGTATATGTATTTATGTGGTAAATAAAAAAATATAGTTATTACATGAATATTTACAAGTAAATTTATTCTAGAATTATTGATTATTATAAAGTATATTTTTATAATAATTAATTTTAAAATAGAAATGTTTTTATTAATTATTTTCCATGAATATATAATCATATATTATTTAAATAATATATGAATTGATTTTTAGAATAAATATAGTAATTATTTTATTATATAAATTTTTGTACAGATTATTAAGATAAATATTTTACCTTAATTATTAAGGTTAAATATGAAAGAATAATCAGATATGGAATCCAAATCCCAATTTTGGATTATTGTCAAGGTATGAGAATAATAATATAATATTAACTATATTTTAATTTTTCAGTGCGATAAATATGTACGGTATGACCATATTGTTAATGGTTGGTCAATTTCGGTGTATTTTGACCCAAACCCTAGAATAATGTTAAACCCTAATTTTAGGTCCAAATTAGAGTATAAGGTTATTTTATAAGTGTATAATATTAATTATATTGTGTTTTAATGTATTAATAGGGTAAATTCTAATTAAAATTCTGGAAACCCTAATTGCTATAATTCGTAACCCAAATTTAAAATTAAAGTTTGAGATTTTTGGTAAGTATGGATAATGTGACTAATTAGCAAGTATTGTGATCATAATTATTAAATTGAGAAACCCTAGTAATAATTATTAAACCCTAATTACCGAAAGAGTAAACCCTAATTGCTGCATTAGCAAAGTCAACAATAATTATATGATCTAAACCCTAATGTTACGGTATAAAGTAATTAGAATATTAATCTAATTAAAAAACCTAAATTGTCTAATTTTAGAAACTAAAATTTAGTTATTTTATATTATTATTTTTGTAATAAACCCTAATTGCTAAATCCTAAATTTGGAAATTTTTGAAATCCTAATTGCTAAATCTTTAAGGGTTAAATGTTAAACCCTAAGCACTAAAATGTCTAAACCCTAAACCCTAAAGCAATTTTTCTAGAAATCTAAGGAATTGTCAAAATTGTCCCTTTTTAGCATTTATGAAGCTATCCATAGGTTTTGACAAATTGGAGAAGTTGTTCACCAAACTCTAACCACTCCACATGCCTAGTTTTGCCAGCAAACTACTCTAATTCAGCTCATTCATGTATCCAATTTGCCTATTTAAGGATTGAGAGAGAGAAAAGGTTATTTTGTTGCTCAAAAATTTTACTACACTCATCCTAGCCCCTCTCTCTCTAAAAGCCACGAAAATATATGACATTTCAGCCCATTATTGAAGCCCCACGTTCATCTTTAACAAATCAGAAACACCAGATCAAGGAATTATTCAAGAAAGGTATAAAACCCTAATTTAAATTATGTCCAAAATTCGTAGATAGATGTTGCGTTTAAGTGATTAAATATGTTTATTATAGTGTCTAGTGATGATCTGGGTTGATAGATGTTAGATCCATAACATCTAGAGGCTCGGATTTAAAGATTTGAAAAATCTGGAAAAATTTTGTTTGATGTCTGACAACCGAATGTCAGGCCTCTTTAATCGTTATCTGTTATGTGTTTTAGTAGTTTAAAGCCTTGTACTTGTATTATGGTATGTGGTCTTTGGTATGCAAAAAGAATCAGGACCAAATAATGTATGGATTGAAAGTTATACTTGGTCAAAGTCGGTTGACCGACCATGACCAAGTGATTTCTGGGTAACCCAGAAATCCTTTAACTGCGTCTGACAAGATTTTTTTGAGGCTAGATCTTGCGTTTGTATGATGTTTTGATGTTGTTAGTGTATCAGTATTATGTTTGGTTATGTGTACTATATATGTATGCTCTTAGATCGCTTATGTAAACAAGATAATGAAGTAAATCGACAGTCAAAGTAGGCTGTATGAGCATGAAATGCATTTTCTGGCATTTCCAGAAAGTTCAAGAACGCTATTTCTGACATGGTTTGACCAGTTGGTATCTGCTAGATTTGTTGTTGTTTTAGTTATGTTTTATGATAGATCTACTCTTTGACATGTTGGTTAGATACTGAAACTCTTATATCACTAAACCAGTTCATGTGTTGCAAGTTATAAAAATCGAAAGAAGGCTGTATGAACTGTTCTTCATTTCTGGAAAACCTAGAAAATGAAGAACAGCTCTGACAGTGAATTAAGAGGCTTAGGTCTCTCTGGTTTTATGCGTTTTGATCATGATTGTTGTTGGATCGTGTAGTCTTGTATTTGTACTACATGATCTGACGAACAACAAACCCAGAAACACAACACACACGTAATTAATCTTGGTCAAACATGTACACTCGGCACTGCGCTTGAATCTCTGGGTTTATTGAAGAACACCAAGAACACCTATAGCGACGGTTCTGTCGCTATGCGACAGATTATTTTTAAAATTCCGGAAATTAATAAAAAAATAGAAAAAAATAGTTTTTAATTATTAAAAATATAAAATAAATTATTTAAAATTATTTTAAATTCTGAAAATTAGTTTTTAATTATTTTAAATATATTTCATAAATATTTAATATTTTTGGAATATTAAAAGTAATATATTTATTTAATTATAATATTAAATAAATTATTTAAAAATGATTTTAATATTTGAAAAATCATTTAAAATTATATTATGGTATAAGAAAATAATTTAAGATATTTTTGATAACTTTTAATATTATTTGATAATTTTCATTAATAAATTAATATTAATGATAATTAAGTTATTTAATTAAATGAATTAAATAAATGAATTAAAAATGATTTTTATATCATTTTAAATAATAATAAGGTATTTAAAAATATTTTAAGTTATAAAATATAACTTTTAATATTTAAAGGTAAAATTAATTAATTAATGATTATTAATGATATTAAAGTTATTTAATATTTATATTAAATAAATTAGTTTAAAATTGATTTTAATATTACAAAAATCATTTTAAATGAAAATAAAGTGTTTAAAGATATTTTAAGTTATAAACTATAACTTTTTAAAGGATAATTTCATTAATAATGATATTTAATGATTAATAATATTAAATTTATTTAATAATTATATTAAATAAATAGTTTAAAAATGGTTTTAATTATTTAAAAATTATTTAAAAAGGATATTAATGATTTAAAAATATTTTAAGTTATAATTAATGACTTTTAATATTTGGATAAATAGTTCATTAATATTTACATATTAAAGGTAATTATTAATGATTTTTAATGTTTTAAAAATCATTTAAGGGTATTATAAATACTTTAAAAATATTTTGAGTTATTATACATAACTTTAATATTTTGGCAATGGTTTCATTAATAGTTTAATATTAATTAAATATTAATGATAATAGAATTGTTTAATATTTAAATCATTTCATAATGATTCTGATATTTCAAAAATATGTTAAATGATAATAATTATTTAATAATTATTATAAGGCCATGAAAAATAGCGCGACCGAGGTTTAAGTTATCCAAAGGATATTGAACTACGGATTAGAGTCTTAGACTCGATTTTTAACCAATAAAGCTGTCGGTAGACCGACATAGATCAGAAATTGATCTGAACTTAGATAAATTGGTTAATTAACTGTTTATTTGTGATTCAATGGTTATTAAGGTTGTATGACAATGTGATTAGGAAGGTGTTGATGTTTGATTATGAGTCAACGATTGTTAAACATGCGTGATAATGTGAATAGGGAATGTGCTAACTGCAATAGGCAATGTTATGTGTACGTTATGTGGTACTAAGTAAAATAATCTGATTAATGCTAGGTGATTTCATAAAAGATAAAACTAAGTTGCAAAGTGTAAGCAGCGTATCAGGCAAGTATCCTAACTTTGCATTTTCTTTATGCAATGGACAGAAGTGAGAAGTTCAGAATTATTGTTATTATTGTACAGATTATTAAACTTATATTATATACGCCCATTGATTATCAACATGTTAGTATATGATAATTCTTTTATATATATTTTGTTCGTTAATTTCTAGAAATGATTATACAAGTGTCCCCACTTGGATAATCATTGTATTTAATCACATGTTGATACACCTTTGATATACATATATGTTGAATTATATAAGACCTTTGTTATGAAAATCCGACAGGTATGAACATCCCGATAATGGGAAAATTTTTATGCGCCCAAGGCGAACAGAGTGAACGATAACATCGTTCTTATACATGTAGTATTGATCAATACAGGGTACAACGGGGCTGATCACCCTCCGTGCCCGTAAGTCATGACGGGTTACAGATGAATTTCTGTTCAAACCTTTTCGAAAATGAAAACAATGTTCATAGTATGTCACAGAAACCCCATGTATAGTCAATACGTAGTTTCAAAAATTTGAAAGAGAGTTGTTATGTTATTATTATTGGTACAGAATACTTCACAACTACTGACTAGTTGTAGAAGAATATTATAAGGAAAACATTTAAATTCTTTCAGCTTATATATATATAATATTTGCTGGGCACTCAAATGCTCACCCTTGCTTAATTTAAATGTTTTTCAGCTAAGTGCGAAGAACCAGAAGGCTCATGCCAAAACAAGGGAAAGTGAAAGATAACCAAATAAGATTTGTGGTACTGTTTTGTAATAGTGTAATTTTATTAGGATATGGATGATAAATATTATTATTATCATGTAATGAATGTTAAAGGTTACGTACTTGGGGAAAAGAATCTGATGTAAATATAAATTTAAGTTTAAGTTTTATATTATTTTTATTATTATTAGTAGTATTCCGCTCATAGAAATGGTATCGTGAAGTACCGAGTTCGGGTTTCAAGTATCCGGGTTCGGGGGCCTCACACGCATACTTTTCAGAAAACTCCTTCTTCTTCATGTCTTTCAGACTAGGGTTTCTTTGGTACCCCATGATCTCATTTGCTTGTTCCGTATCAACATAATCAAGGCTTTTCAGACCTTGGTTAGGAAAATCTTGGCATTTATTGTGGTTAGAAGATTTCATCTTTAGAGACTGACCTTTGACCTTGGTAGAAAGGGTTCCTGAGTTTATGGAGGCATTTGAGTAGAACTCTTTAACCAGATCAACGTATACTCGAGTGCTAGCCTCAAGGCATTCTGAGAATACAGCTTTCTTCACAAGTTCGAGAATGTCTCTGAACTTCTTTTCGGATTTCTTAAACGACTTGGTTCCGAGCTGAATGCCAGTGATTACTCACCAGTTTTTCATTTGAGCAGTTCAAAGAATGTGGGTATTTGATTTAGAGAGGTTTGTAAGAGATGGCTGATTGTGTTTTGGTAAGGCTCTGGAGTGTTAATCTGTTCTGGCTCTTGAGAGGATTTTAGGGTTTGAAAATGGGAGGGAGAAAGGTTTAATAGCTTTTGATAACTGTCTAAAGATTTGAAATTATCTTTATGTCAGTTCTTTCTAACTCTGCATAACCAGTGATGTGTCAACCGACCATTGGTTGCACGATGCCCAGTAATGAGCTGTAACTCATAACTTTTTAGTTAGATATTTCCTTTAAGAAGAGTAGACAGTTTAAATGACGTGGCTTTAATCGTTGACCTTTTGATTCGTAGAGTAGCATGGTAAGGCAGCTGTGGACTCTACTTTTTCCTTTGTTGATTCAACGAACAACTTTTGAGAAATGTTGCAGTGGATGGCTTTGACTTTTATCCTCATTTTGATGCAGCATAGTTTGATCGCTAATATATTCGAACTTATCTCCTCATTTTGAATGGTTGAGCAATTGTCTCATTTTCCAAGCTCCTTGTGAACTGGAGTACCTTTTGGTAGGACTACGATCGTTGAGTTGTCTTCTACGATCGATGAAGTTGCATTGCGTTCGTGGAGTTCTCTTCAACCTCGACTCTACGATTGTTGACTGACTTGGTCCTTGATATGAATTTGATCAAGCAATTCTTCTGGGTTAAGGTAGCTCGGGAAGGGCCAACCTCTTAGAGTGAGCTAAGGATCAGGTTTGTCCCTGAAGTGTTTTCCAGATGAAATACTTTAGAAATGATTTGCAATGATATCACGTTTGACCTTTTCTGGTGGGGAGGTCCTCTACCAACTTTGGACAACAACATTTGTTGTAATCGTGGTGTCCTCCCGCTTCTACACTGCGATAAGATGTTTGATCGTAGGCACTCCATGATTTTGAGTTGGGTAGCTTAGAGTTATCAGTAGTACATTTTGAGACGTTCCTACTGACTATGGATCCTCATTTGGTTCATTAGCCACAAAGTTTTGGGACTCTGTAGCTGGTACATTTCTTCATAGTATAACTCAGTGTTGTTGTTTCTCAACAGATCACTGCTCCCCATGGTTGATGTTGTCTTTCAAGATAGATGTGATTCCCTTTACTTTAGGTTCATATGATGGTAGCCTCGCATATCTCCTTCTGACTGGAATCACAATTATCACTTAGATCTCATTGTATCGTAGACATGGATATTTTCAAGACTGATCACTCTACGATCTTTTGACAGTACTATGAACGTAGTCTTCTTTGAGGGTGAATGTGACAACCCGATATTTTCTATATAAATAAATCATAAATTTTGCGCATAATTTTTTTTTTTAAGGATGAGGATTTGTACAAGATTATGTGTATATGTATTTGTGGTAAATAAAAAAATATAGTTATTACATGAATATTTACAAGTAAATTTATTCTAGAATTATTGATTATTATAAAGTATATTTTTATAATAATTAATTTTAAAATAGAAATGTTTTTATTAATTATTTTCCATGAATATATAATCATATATTATTTAAATAATATATGAAGTGATTTTTAGAATAAATATAGTAATTATTTTATTATATAAATTTTTGTACAGATTATTAAGATAAATATTTTTCCTTAATTATTAAGGTTAAATATGAAAGAATAATCAGATATAGAATCCAAATCCTAATTTTGGATTATTGTCAAGGTATGAGAATAATAATATAATATTAACTATATTTTAATTTTTCAGTGCGATAAATATGTACGGTATGACCATATTGTTAATGGTTGGTCAATTTCGGTGTATTTTGACCCAAACCCTAGAATAATGTTAAACCCTAATTTGAGGTCCAAATTAGAGTATAAGGTTATTTTATAAGTGTATAATATTAATTATATTGTGTTTTAATGTATTAATAGGGTAAATTCTAATTAAAATTCTGGAAACCCTAATTGCTATAATTCGTAACCCTAATTTAAAATTAGAGTTTGAGATTTTTGGTAAGTATGGATAATGTGACTAATTAGCAAGTATTGTGACCATAATTATTAAATTGAGAAACCCTAGTAATAATTATTAAACCCTAATTATAATTTGGTAACCCTAATTACCGAAAGAGTAAATCCTAATTGCTGCATTAGCAAAGTCAACAATAATTATATGATCTAAACCCTAATGTTACGGTATAAAGTAATTAGAATATTAATCTAATTAACAAACCTAAATTGTCTAATTTTAGAAACTAAAATTAAGTTATTTTATATTATTATTTTTGTAATAAACCCTAATTGCTAAATCCTAAATTTGGAAATTTTTGAAATCCTAGTTGCTAAATCTTTAAGGGTTAAATATTAAACCCTAAGCACTAAAATGTCTAAACCCTAAACCCTAAAACAATTTTTCTAGAAATCTAAGGAATTGACATAATTGTCCCTTTTTAGCATTTATGAAGCTATCAATAGGTTTTGACAAATTGGAGAAGTTGTTCACCAAACTCTAACCACTCCACATGCCTAGTTTTGCCAGCAAACTACTCTAATTCAGCTCATTCATGTATCCAATTTGCCTATTTAAGGATTGAGAGAGAGAAAAGGTTATTTTGTTGCTCAAAAATTTTACTACACTCATCCTAGCCCCTCTCTCTCTAAAAGCCACGAAAATATATGACATTTCAGCCCATTATTGAAGCCCCACGTTCATCTTTAACAAATCAGAAACACCAGATCAAGGAATTATTCAAGAAAGGTATAAAACCCTAATTTAAATTATGTCCAAAATTCGTAGATAGATGTTGCGTTTAAGTGATTAAATATGTTTATTATAGTGTCTAGTGATGATCTGGGTTGATAGATGTTAGATCCATAACATCTAGAGGCTCGGATTTAAAGATTTGAAAAATTTGGAAAAATTTTGTTTGATGTCTGACAACCGAATGTCAGGCCTCTTTAATCGTTATCTGTTATGTGTTTTAGTAGTTTAAAGCCTTGTACTTGTATTATGGTATGTGGTCTTTGGTATGCAAAAAGAATCAGGACCAAATAATGTATGGATTGAAAGTTATACTTGGTCAAAGTCGGTTGACCGACCATGACCAAGTGATTTCTGGGTAACCCAGAAATCCTTTAACTGCGTCTGACAAGATTTTTTTGAGACTAAATCTTGCGTTTGTATGATGTTTTGATGTTGTTAGTGTATCAGTATTATGTTTGGTTATGTGTACTATATATGTATGCTCTTAGATCGCTTATGTAAACAAGATAATGAAGTAAATCGACAGTCAAAGTAGGCTGTATGAGCATGAAATGCATTTTCTGGCATTTCCAGAAAGTTCAAGAACGCTATTTCTTACATGGATTGACCAGTTGGTATCTGCTAGATTTGTTGTTGTTTTAGTTATGTTTTATGATAGATCTACTCTTTGACATGTTGGTTAGATACTGAAACTCTTATATCACTAAACCAGTTCATGTGTTGCAAGTTATAAAAATCGAAAGAAGGCTGTATGAACTGTTCTTCATTTCTGCAAAACCCAGAAAATGAAGAACAGCTCTGACAGTGAATTAAGAGGCTTAGGTCTCTCTGGTTTTATGCGTTTTGATCATGATTGTTGTTGGATCGTGTAGTCTTGTATTTGTACTACATGATCTGACGAACAACAAACCCAGAAACACAACACACACGTAATTAATCTTGGTCAAACATGTACACTCGGCACTGCGCTTGAATTTCTGGGTTTATTGAAGAACACCAAGAACACCTATAGCGACGGTTCTGTCGCTATAGGTGGTCTTTAGCGACAGATTATTTTTAAAATTCCAGAAAATAATAAAAAAATAGAAAAAAATAGTTTTTAATTATTAAAAATATAAAATAAATTATTTTAAATTATTTTAAATTCTAAAAATTAGTTTTTAATTATTTTAAATATATTTCATAAATATTTAATATTTTTGGAATATTAAAAGTAATTAATTTATTTAATTATAATATTAAATAAATTATTTAAAAATGATTTTAATATTGAAAAATCATTTAAAATTATATTATGGTATAAGAAAATAATTTAAGTTATTTTTGATAACTTTTAATATTATTTGATAATTTTCATTAATAAATTAATATTAATGATAATTAAGTTATTTAATTAAATGAATTAAATAAATGAATTAAAAATGATTTTTATATCATTTTAAATAATAATAAGGTATTTAAAAATATTTTAAGTTATAAAATATAACTTTTAATATTTAAAGGTAAAATTAATTAATTAATGATTATTAATGATATTAAAGTTATTTAATATTTATATTAAATAAATTAGTTTAAAAATGATTTTAATATTACAAAAATCATTTTAAATGAAAATAAAGTGTTTAAAGATATTTTAAGTTATAAACTATAACTTTTTAAAGGATAATTTCATTAATAATGATATTTAATGATTAATAATATTAAATTTATTTAATAATTATATTAAATAAATAGTTTAAAAATGGTTTTAATTATTTAAAAATCATTTAAAAAGGATATTAATGATTTAAAAATATTTTAAGTTATAATTAATGACTTTTAATATTTGGATAAATAGTTCATTATTATTTACATATTAAAGGTAATTATTAATGATTTTTAATGTTTTAAAAATCATTTAACGGTATTATAAATACTTTAAAAATATTTTGAGTTATTATACATAACTTTAATATTTTGGCAATGGTTTCATTAATAGTTTAATATTAATTAAATATTAATGATAATAGAATTGTTTAATATTTAAATCATTTCATAATGATTCTGATATTTCAAAAATATGTTAAATGATAATAATTATTTAATAATTATTATAAGGCCATGAAAAATAGCGCGACCGAGGTTTAAGTTATCCAAAGGATATTGAACTACGGATTAGAGTCTTAGACTCGATTTTTAACCAATAAAGCTGTCGGTAGACCGACATAGATCAGAAATTGATCTGGACTTAGATAAATTGGTTAATTAACTGTTTATTTGTGATTCAATGGTTATTAAAGTTGTATGACAATGTGGTTAGGAAGGTGTTGATGTTTGATTATGAGTCAACGATTGTTGAACATGCGTGATAATGTGAATAGGGAATGTGCTAACTGTAATAGGCAATGTTATGTGTACGTTATGTGGTACTAATCAGTAAAATAATCTGATTAATGCTAGGTGATTTCATAAAAGATAAAACTAAGTTGCAAAGTGTAAGCAGCGTATCAGGCAAGTATCCTAACTTTGCATTTTCTTTATGCAATGGACAGAAGTGAGAAGTTCAGAATTATTGTTATTATTGTACAGATTATTAAACTTATATTATATACGCCCATTGATTATCAACATGTTAGTATATGATAATTCTGTTATATATATTTTGTTCGTTAATTTCTAGAAATGATTATACAAGTGTCCCCACTTGGATAATCATTGTATTTAATCACATGTTGATACACCTTTGATATACATATATGTTGAATTATATAAGACCTTTGTTATGAAAACCCGACAGGTATGAACATCCCGATAATGGGAAAATTTTTATGCGCCCAAGGCGGACAGAGTGAACGATAACATCGTTCTTATACATGTAGTATTGATCAATACAGGGTACAACGGGGCTGATCACCCTCCGTGCCCGTAAGTCATGACGGGTTACAGATGAATTTCTGTTCAAACCTTTTCGAAAATGAAAACAATGTTCATAGTATGTGACAGAAACCCTATGTATAGTCAATACGTAGTTTCAAAAATTTGAAAGAGAGTTGTTATGTTATTATTATTGGTACAGAATACTTCACAACTACTGACTAGTTGTAGAAGAATATTATAAGGAAAACATTTAAATTCTTTCAGCTTATATATATATAATATTTGCTGGGCACTCAAATGCTCACCCTTGCTTAATTTAAATGTTTTTCAGCTAAGTGCGAAGAACCAGAAGGCTCATGCCAAAACAAGGGAAAGGGAAAGATAACCAAATAAGATTTGTGGTACTGTTTTGTAATAGTGTAATTTTATTAGGATATGGATGATAAATATTATTATTATCATGTAATGAATGTTAAAGGTTACGTACTTGGGGAAAAGAATCTGATGTAAATATAAATTTAAGTTTAAGTTTTATATTATTTTTATTATTATTAGTAGTATTCCGCTCATAGAAATGGTATCGTGAAGTACCGAGTTCGGGTTTCAAGTATCCGGGTTCGGGGGCCTCACACGCATACTCTTCAGAAAACTCCTTCTTCTTCATGTCTTTCAGACTAGGGTTTCTTTGGTACCCCATGATCTCATTTGCTTGTTCCGTATCAACATCATCAAGGCTTTTCAGACCTTGGTTAGGAAAATCTTGGCATTTATTGAGGTTAGAAGATTTCATCTTTAGAGACTGACCTTTGACCTTGGTAGAAAGGGTTCCTGAGTTTATGGAGGCATTTGAGTAGAACTCTTTAACCAGATCAACGTATACTCGAGTGCTAGCCTCAAGGCATTCTGAGAATACATCTTTCTTCACAAGTTCGAGAATGTCTCTGAACTTCTTTTCGAACTTCTTAAACGACTTGGTTCCGAGCTGAATGCCAGTGATTACTCACCAGTTTTTCATTTGGGCAGTTCAAAGAATGTGGGTATTTGATTTAGAGAGGTTTGTAAGAGATGGCTGATTGTGTTTTGGTAAGGCTCTGGAGTGTTAATCTGTTCTGGCTCTTGAGAGGATTTTAGGGTTTGAAAATGGGAGGGAGAAAGGTTTAATAGCTTTTGATAACTGTCTAAAGATTTGAAATTATCTTTATGTCAGTTCTTTCTAACTCTGCATAACCAGTGATGTGTCAACCGACCATTGGTTGCACGATGCCCAGTAATGAGCTGTAACTCCCCATAACTTTTTAGTTAGATATTTCCTTTAAGAAGAGTAGATGTTTAAACGACGTGGCTTTAATCGTTGACCTTTTGATTCGTAGAGTAGCATGGTAAGGCAGCTGTGGACTCTACTTTTTCCTTTGTTGATTCAACGAACAACTTTTGAGAAATGTTGCAGTGGATGGCTTTGACTTTTATCCTCATTTTGATGCAGCATCGTTTGATCGCTAATATATTCGAACTTATCTCCTCATTTTGAATGGTTGAGCAATTGTCTCATTTTCCAAGCTCCTTGTGAACTGGAGTACCTTTTGGTAGGACTACGATCGTTGAGTTGTCTTCTACGATCGATGAAGTTGCATTGCGTTCGTGGAGTTCTCTTCAACCTCGACTCTACGATTGTTGACTGACTTGGTCCTTGATATGAATTTGATCAAGCAATTCTTCTGGGTTAAGGTAGCTCGGGAAGGGCCAACCTCTTAGAGTGAGCTAAGGATCAGGTTTGTCCCTGAAGTGTTTTCCAGATGAAATACTTTAGAAGTGATTTGCAATGATATCACGTTTGACCTTTTCTGGTGGGGAGGTCCTCTACCAACTTTGGACAACAACATTTGTTGTAATCGTGGTGTCCTCCCGCTTCTACACTGCGATAAGATGTTTGATCGTAGGCACTCCATGATTTTGAGTTGGGTGGCTTAGAGGTTATCAGTAGTACATTTTGAGACGTTCCTACTGACTATGGATCTTCATTTGGTTCATCAGCCACAAAGTTTTGGGACTCTGTAGCTGGTACATTTCTTCATAGTATAAATCAGTGTTGTTGTTTCTCAACAGATCACTGCTCCCCATGGTTGATGTTGTCTTTCAAGATAGATGTGATTCCCTTTACTTTAGGTTCATATGATGGCAGCCTCGCATATCTCCTTCTGACTGGAATCACAATTATCACTTAGATCTCATTGTATCGTAGACATGGATATTTTCAAGACTGATCACTCTACGATCTTTTGACAGTACTATGAACGTAGTCTTCTTTGACAGTCTTGTGTTTGTGAGGTTCTGCTTTCGTAATTTATTCCTCTTGACTGAAGCTCAATGATCCTCTGTTGTGAGCTCCCTTGAGGATTCTTTTCAAATAGCATGCCTTTCTTTATTTGAGCATATATGACCCTTTTCATCTTTGGTTGCATGGCTTGCTCCCATATACAAATTTGCAGCCATGTGAGCTTTTACTCAGGTTAGCTCAATGGGTCTTCAAGGACAGGCTTGGACATATAGAGATTTTATCAGAATCACTTCTGAGCAGTCCTTAGCCTTCTGTTGGTTGAGTCTTCTTGACTGAAGTCTCATGCTTCAGCATTTTTTAGTGTGGTCAAACATACCAAGTACTTGCAGGTTTAAATATATTTCTATTTTTGGTACCCATAATTAAATCGGTCATGCTAGGTTAGTTTTCTAAACCCTTGTTCCTCTTATATTTGGATAATCATAACAGTTATCACCAACAACAAATTCGTGCATAAAACTAGTTTTAGATAATACATTTTGATATGCATGAAGGTGAGTGTGTGTAAGGTTTGATATTTAATAACACACTCTTTATCTATGATGATTTGATCATTTGCTGGGTTATGTTCACAATGTTTAATTGTTCACAAAGTGAGAATCAACTCTACGATTTAGGAGTATCCAGTTGATTCATGGAAGTGATTAGTTTCTACATATCATCAAGATACTCTTTTAGAACTAATCATACTATGTGTGTTATCAAACACTTAGAGCTAGGATTTGTACATACATACTGACCCACCAGCAAGGATTACTTTACATAGAATTAATTTGGCCTGTGATGCTCTTATGACCCATTTCAGGTTTCCTTCAAGGTGTCATCTTCAACCTAAAACTTGGATGGAGTGAAAGTTTATAGATAATTGAGTTTCCATCCTCAAGGTACTTTCTCTCTTCACCTTTTTAGGTAGATTATGACTTCTTAACAGAATACTGTTATGGTTCATAAAAAGGTGCATTAATGATGTACATATGTATAATAGTTAGAGAACCATACCTTCTTACTGTTAGTTACTTAACAGTCATTTATCTTAGATATACTGAGTTTAGGCATTGATGTACATAGCTTCACATTTGCTCCTGACAGCTTGTTGCACTTGTTGACCTTCAATTAATCAGTCGTGATCTTGAAGATGTAGGCCCCGAGAATCTCAGCATTAAAATCTTTTGCATCCTTTAGTTTACAAAGTTTTCACCCAGCTGTTGGTTGGCCAGACATAAGTTTGAGAGGATCTTCTTTCTTCACTTGATAAACATTTCTTAGCATATACAGCCTTTTCATCTTTTAAGCTGGTGGATACCTGACTCTTTGTCATTGATGTCTCTTGAGCTTTCTCATCTGGTCTTCAGACTACAAGATTGACTGAAGGTAAGGATTGGTCTTGTTGATTTAAAAATAGAGAACATGGACCAATCTGAGCAGCTTAAGGTGTATATACACATTTACCTATACACAATATTTCCAACGTGTGAGCTCATCTGCATATAACAAATTACTTACTACTAAACTATGTTTAGAACAATGTTTGTGCCTGGGATCAGACTCAAAGTGATTAGCTTTTGAATATAGCATGAGAACCTTCTCTAATACCAATTGTTAGTTCCCAGTAGGCACAATAGATCTAGAAGGGGCAGGGGGGTTGAATAAATCCTTTTTATTTCAAATACTTTTCTGGTTTATTTTTTATTGCTCATAATTTAGCATGTGACAAACATACGAATCTTTTCAAGCACAGTGGAATAAGTAAAAGATCCCCTTCATTGATATATTCATAATCATACATACATTGTTCGTATAGTTAGTTCGGTTGTAAGCAGTTAGAACATACATAGCAGTTATAGTACATAATGTAAATGACATAATGTAAAAGACACAAGGGGTTTTAAGTGGTTCAAAGACTCAAGCTCCTAATCCACTCTTATGCTTTCAACTAGAAAGATTTCCACTAAGGAAGGGCAACACCCTGAATTACTAAAATTCCTTCAAGGCCAACAGCCTTGGGACTGCAGTTCACTAAGAACTCTTCAAGGCCAGCAGCCTTGGAACTTCATTTAGTCCCTCCGGAGAAGGACCCCTCAGGCCCTGGCTTCTAAGTTGTTTGTTTGTTTTTTGGAGTTGCTGTTAAGCTACTAAGATGTCTTCATGCTCTGAACATCTTCTGTACTTAGAAGCTTGGTTTGATCATCCTTGAAGTGCAGTTGAGTGTTGTATGATGCTCAGCTTCTTCAGTTACTCAATCACTTTGGATGACCCCTTGATGACTGCCTTGAAGATCGTTTCCTCTTGATACACGATGACTGCACAAGATTAGTTTCTAAGATGACTGTAAGCTCTTCTGCTAGGTACTTAGAAACTTTCTCATGCTTGCCACCATGATGACTTTTGTGATCTACCTTCTTGATACTTGATGTCTTCTCATAATGGACTTGATAAGATGAATATAAGCTCTTCTCTATGGTACTTTGAGTCTTCCCATGATGGACACCAAGATGACATGATGCTCTTATTTCTCTCGGAAGTTCAGAACACTCTTCTAGTAGTAGAACTCTCACTTCTACATTGTAGATCTCTCACTTCTACTTCTTTCTTTTTCTGACTCTAAGTGTTCTTAGTGGATCGTAGAGTGAGCCTTCGGACCCACTATCCTACGTGGTTTAGAATAGTCCACTGTTACTCCAAACTCGGCAACTCCAGTAACCCTAGATCTTTGAAGCTCTTCTTGATTTATACTCCTTCCCAATCCTTCCGTTGGAAAGTAGCCGTTGAAGGCTATTCAAATATCTTCATAGATCTCGAGTTGACAGAGGTAGACTGCTGATGTGACATGTCATACATTATATAACATTACAGTCTACTGTTTCACCTACCCATCAGAGATGTCACTTCAATGTCTTGGGTAGGTTGAAGACTTTATTTACTCCTTCTGATTTCTACATCAGAGGTTTTCCTTTTGCATCGATGCTCTCAATAAGCACTTGTCCAAATATTACAGTTCAGAATGAACCGTTGCCAATGCTTCAGTCTTCTGCTATTCGAACTCTACGATTCTCATGAATGTCTTCGAGGACCTGATCGTAGTGTCTTGTTGAGTGTTGCTCATTAACTGGTAGAGTTAACACTGCGCTCTTGAAGAGTGATGATTGGATCTCCAATGTAGAACACCTCTTCCTTCTATTGTGCAGTACTTTAACACTTCTGTTTGCTTCGAATTTTCTTAGAGACTGATGGCCTAACTCCTTGCTCTGGTCCCCTCTGAATATCAAGACACTTCAGATTTGTTGCGCGCCCAGCTTGCTTTCTCCTTGTGATCTCTCGTTCACTTATCATCAATGGACTGACCCTACGCTTAATAATTTTAGCCTTGTTCTTCAGGGGCTAACCAGTATCTCGGTTCACTTTCCATCAGTTCTTTCTTTCCTTGGAAAACACTACGATCTCGGTTGCTTCCAAGATCGTTGTCTTCTATTCTCTTGACAGCTACTGCACTTTCTGACTTTTCTTATTCAGTTACTAAAGTCTTCTTATGATCATCTTGTGGAAGACTTCATCTCGAATGGCTTCACAACTCAATCTTGATGCTGATTGGGTTGGTGCTTAGATCTTCTGTTAGCTTGCATGCCATTCGTTGAGTGCTCTCTGGTTCCTTTCAGGTGGGATGTATCTTTGCAGTGCCAACCAGAGGCTTTATTCCTGTGTATTTTCTGGGAGTGCTCATTAGTTGAGAATCGTATTTGCTCTATGATTTTGCCTTGATATTGTGAGCACATCTATTGAGGTCGTAGTTCGGCACTCTACGATTCAGCTTCGGCTGTGCAGACACTACGACTTCAGGATCATATATTGACACTCTACGATTTCTGTCTTTGTTCTCGATGTCTTCATCTGATATATCTTGACTACGATCTCTGCATGTAATCAATAGACTCTACGAACTCAGAGTGTAGTCCACGATCCTTTTCTTGGCTTCGACATCGGTAGACTCTACGACTCCGAGTGTAGTCTATGTTTCTTACTTAGCTTCAGCAGATGTTCGGTCGGCTTGTAGGCAGGCTGTCTCTACGATTCTGATCATGACTTCCTCAACAGACTTAGCTTCTGAGGAAGTTCTACTCGACACACTACAATCCTTCCTCGTCTCTCCTGGAAGTCTACGAACTCCGAGACCTACTATCTTATAGACTATGATTCTGCCTCGACAGCTCTCGAGTTTTCCTTGACTCTCCTGGCAGACTACGATTTCTGGTGCAGTGCTTGACGATCAGATAAGCCTATCTATTACATCATAAGATCAACCTAACATGCTTGATCCTTCTATATTTATAGTCCTTGTTCATCATTTCTTTTTAAGGACTTTACAAAGATGTTTTGCTTATTTAAGATCAACCTAACATCCTTGATCAATTCATTCTAAGTCCTTGTACACATGTTTCTATTATCTATCAAAGGACTTTACAGATTTTCTTAATGCAAACATACTTGCATATTATTCATTCAGATATATATCATAATCAAATCATATTTAAATAGGAATAGCATTCACATGCTTATTCCTGACACTTTCTACTTCTGCTTGGTCACTTCATAAATCTTTATTTATGATAGCCAAAGTCGGTATCCAATACCCAAGTAGAACCTTAAAAGAAAACATTTATTTTAAATCATGAACAAATTTGTATTTGTAACTGAAACTGCATTAAGCTTCTTCTGGTTAACATCTGCAAGATGCTTCTTGCAGTTTCTTTCCAGTGTCCAGGCTTATTGTAGTGGAAGCAAACTCATTTGATATCCGTATCAGTTTTGTTCTTATTATCCTTTGTTTTTGCCCTTTTAATTTACCTTCTTAGAATCATTCTTCTTTTCAGAAGATCCTTTGACCCCTACCAGTAAGACTTGGTCTTTCTTGGTTGAAAACTGGCTCTCAACATTTTTCAACATGTTAAGCAAATTAGCGAAGCTGATATCTAGCTTGTTCATATGAAAAATTCACAACAATTGTGACAGGAGTCCGGGAGTGAGTGCAAGATCAATTCTTGGCTCAACTCTCCATTCATGACAAAACTCATTGTCCTAATTGATCAATCAAATTGATTATGTTAAGGACTTTTATTTGTACAGTAGTGTCATCAATCATTCTAGATCGGAAGAGCTCCTTAGATATCTGATATTTATCAGTCCTACTGTAACAACCCGGAGAATCCTAATTGTCCAGAATTTAGGTTTAAAGAATTAGTTATTAAAAAAACTAATTTTATTAATAATATTAAGTGTTATGTGTTTATTAATCGTTCTAGAGCCTAAGATGATTATTAATCGGGAGTATTCTAGCTACGACCTAGTCTGAGCGAGTAATAATTTTCAAGACAAAAATAAAAGTTTTTCGGGAACAAAATATTTGTGGGGAAAAAGACGAAATATGCACTATTCATCCGTTTCTGCTCGGAGATTTATTTTGAAATTCCGAGAAGTTATAGATTACGTATAATTTTGAGACGTGATGGAGTATTTAATAATATTTCAGTTATGGCAAAAATGAAGTTTTTGCCTGAGGACTCAAAACCTAGGGTTAGGAAAAGTGAGTTCCGAGAATTTTATGATCACGTATAATCATTAGGGTTATTATGCGTGAGAAATACGAGGATAATACTAGTTATTATATGAGTATAGTAAGAAGATTAGTACGACGTATAATATGAATATCGTACGAACTATATAAGAAGAAAATGTGAGAATACGAGAATGAGATGCGTAGAATACGATTAGTCTTAATGGACTTTGAGTTCATGGACTTTGTAGAATCTAATTGGACTTGGATCAACGTTTTGTGAAATCAATCCCAAAATAGGCCCAATAAGAATTAGGGCTAAGGCCTAAACCAAGAAAAGAAACTGCGGATCGAACCGATAGATAAACGGATGGGTAATAACCAATGGGGCAACCCATGGGGAAAAAGGGGCGGCCACTTGGCCACCAAGTAAACTTGGTAGCTAAGTCTTGGAGGAGGTAGGAATAATAAGGAGGTGGGGGAAAATGACTAAAATGCCCTTAGATTTGATTTTCTATAAATAGGAAGCTCATTTGTTTATTTTGAGGATTTTGAAAATCCCACACTTGAGAGAGAGAGAGAGAGAGAGAGAGAAGTCGGATGGGGAGGAGAAGAAGAGTTTGAGCATGAATGATTGGATCGAAAGTGTTCGTGAAATAGAAAAGCTTGCAAATCGCCGGTTTTGTCTAGCGGGAGAAAAATAAAAAGAAGAGGTAATCTAAAACCTAGTTTCTTCTAATATTTTCTTTAAGTTTAATATGTTTAAAACATAGCTTAATGAGAATAGAGAGAAGATGATGTTAGAAATGATTTCATATGGTTGAAATCATGAGAAAAGAACAAATAAGAACTTAGAAATTTAGTTTATAAATTTCTTAAGGAAATATAAGATTCGTAGCGAATTTGAGCTATCCGAGTGGATTATATGAATAAGTAGGTGAATTAAGTAAGGAATGAGGTTCTATAACATCAAATTCCAATAAAAAGTGGAATCGTAATCCAAAATATTGATTTAAACGAAGAACGAACGAAGAACACGCGAAGAACATGAAGAACGTTGTTGATGGACAAATTTAAAACCATCGTAGGATAATTGTTGTTGATGGACAATTTTAAAACCATCGTGTATAAAATAGTTGCTTCTTGATTGGTTAGGAACGGTAGAAATGTTAATTAAGAATGGATTAAAACTTAGCTATAACGAAGTTATGGCAAAAATTTTGAAAAAGTCAAATGAGAATTAGAAAGTTAGTAAATAAACCATAACGTGTAGGGTTTCATAAGAAAGTAAGAGAACATAGAAAATGTGAGTCGTGGACTCAAGAACGAGCGAGTTCAGAGTTCGGATGACCGAATTATGGACGAACAAACGAAGAGCGTTTAAAGTGTAAAATGAACAAAGGGTGAAGATCAAGCAAATCGAATGGCACGCTAGCGGATTTAGAATGAATTTTTGCTCAATGGGTATTAAATTACGTAAGATAAAGAAGAGAATGGCTTTGGAATGGCATCGTTCTGAGTTATAACGAAGGAGTTATGAGATCAGGAAGTAAGCGTCTCAAATTGGATTTAACACTTAGAGAATTTTTCTAGGGTTTAGGCTCGGCGCTGCAGCGCCAGCTGAGCCTTGGGAGGCAGCACCGCAATACAAGCTCGGCCATAAACTTCTGGAGAGTGGCACCACAGCGCGAGAGATAAATAAGAGAGTGGCACCGCAGCTCCAATGTTGGGAAAAAGCCAGAGATAAGCTTTTAACTGCTTAGCTCTTAAGGGAAATGTAAGGGAAGATAAAGAATATAATATTCAACTAATGTAACACTTAATCAAGTAATGTAAACCTTTATTAAAGGTTGAACGTAAAGATTAAGCAAGATTAATTGATAAAGAATATAAATGCGGGTTACGTAACCGATGTCCAGGGACCGTAGTCGCAATGAACGAACGTGACGGATTGCTATGGTTGTGATTCCTTAGACGTTGAGCGACGAGGGTAATGAACATGGGGTGCGTATAATGGATAACGAAAGTATTAATAAGATGGGAATTATCAAGAAATCCGTAATAAATAGTAATAAGATTAATGAAAGCCGAATGTGAGTCGATAAAGAATGAATCTGGAGGGATGACATGTAGTTGTCAGAAAGCCGTAATAAATAAGAAATTGACTTTAACGAACATTAAGTTTAATGGTTCGGATAAGATAAGAATATAAAACATCCAAGATGATGAACATTTTGAGTAAGACATCTCCATATGTCATAAAGTCGTAAACTGGTAAAGGAAGTTAGTCGCGTAAACTTATATTGCAAGAACGCGAACCCTAAGAAGTAAAGCTAAGTAAACCAATGTGTAAGTTCAATATATGACTAATTGGTGTTTATGTTTTCTCCTTATATGTTATGTAGGTATTGAAATGAACAGTTCGGCGTAAGCTGTAGCTGGGTGTAAGGCAAGTTTCCTAACTTCATTCATATTACATGAATGTTAGTTTCTTAAACTTCACAGATGATGTACTTTAGAAGTCTTGTCTATGTGCATATGTGTGATGTATGTACAAGGTGGTAGAATGTATGAGGCCTTTAGCCACAATTTGAACACTTCGGTGTTTCTATGATATGCATTGTTCTGTAATTGAGCTGTTCAATACCAGTATATTCTGTTTATACATGAAATGTTATTGTTAAGTCTGTGCTAATGATTCTAGCTAGATAGGATGTGTATGAAAAAGGTAGAAGCATGAAAGTATTTCAAAGTGAAAATGATTGATGTTTAAGATGATAGGAATCAAGATTATTCCTATTATTCAAGCTGATTCGTAACCTTTGTTCATTGTAGAAGTTCTAAAGAAATGTTTTAATTCTGAAGTTGTTTGTTCAGCTGTTATGACTTGGTAGGCAATTTAATGCTCACACTTGCTTTAAATGAAAAATAATTTTCAACAAACAATGTTAGAAGAACTTAAGGATCCAGTAAAGATCAAGCCGACGGTCTCCAGATGAATTGTCATTCAGAGTGTGAAGGTAGCGAGAAGATCAAGTGAAGATTTGTAATTTAGAAAGACGAATTGAACTCTAGACTAGTTTAAGGAACTGTTATGTATCCTTGGTGGCGGATAAAAGTCACTCTTGTAAGATGAAATGAATAATGTATTTATTATTATTTATAATGAAAAAGGTTATAAGGTTTCCAGAACCTGGGTTTTGAGAGTGTATGTTGTTATATTTTGGTATATAATGATGTATGTTAGATGAAGGATGTACTCGTGACGTACGGAATCCGGGTGTGAAGATAGACTGGATTTCGGGGTGTTACAAGTTGGTATCAAAGTTGATAGGTTATAAACCTTAGGTGGGAGTACCTAAGAATATAATCGTAGAGAGAAGGATAATAAGATCACCTCGTGATCATAGTGACTCGTAGTAACAGATGGGTTGTTAAACAATGAATGATTTATAGCTAGTGCTATGAATGAAAGGTACTATGAATAGTACG
Source organism: Panax japonicus (assembly GCA_020205505.1). Classification (NCBI taxonomy): domain Eukaryota; kingdom Viridiplantae; phylum Streptophyta; class Magnoliopsida; order Apiales; family Araliaceae; genus Panax; species Panax japonicus. The sequence continues at coordinate 43,235,334 of CM035101.1, read as the reverse complement.
GGAAGAAGAAATTAGATTGAGTTATGAAGGATAGTATATGAATTAAAGAAAATTTTTATTAAGTAGAGAGAGATTTAGAAGTGGTAAAATTTCAATTCAAGGACTTATGTGATAGCTGAGTTGTATGAACCTTTGTTATGGGTAGAGGTTTGTGCTTGGTGTAACAACTACTTAGCTTATTACAGTGATAATCATTGGAATTGGTCGCGCTATCAAGATGTATATGGTGAGAAGTTGAATCTTTTCTCATGTATATGTTTGGTAGGTAGAGAACGATATGGTAGGTGTGAGTTCTTGAAACTCATAATTATGGTAAGTTTATGACTCATAATAATATGGTATGTTTTCAAACGTCTCAACGAATGGATGCCTATGGTCTGTCTGGACAGTTCTTAAACTCATATTATTCTGGAAAGTTCCTGAACTCATAATGTGTGGTAAGTTATTGGACTGTACTAAGGTATAATAATGTTTAGACTAAAAATGAGTTGTATTCAGTACGCTTAGTATTGAAGCGGCTAGAGAAGATTAAGTATTGTCACAGTAAGATAATGAAGGGAGAAATAGGATATTTCCAAGTCATCTAGCTATGCTAGATTTTGAACTTTATTGAAATCATGCTGATATGTACATTTTTGAAAAAGGAAAGAATTGGTTCAACTTTTGGAACCAACGGATTTTAAAAGAGCTATTCTTGGTATGTCTATGCTAATTGCTTCGGCTAGACAGAAATTGATTTAAAATATTTAAAATGAATTTTTTTATCATCCTTGCATTTGATGCAAGAATGGTAAAATGATGGAGTTGTTAATTCAATTGAACCTGGTGTTGGATGTGATCTTAGGATCAACAACCCGCTATGGTATGATGTATAATGACAAAGTTATAAACTGACGAAATCCTCAACGTACTGTGAAAAGTACAGTATCATGACGCCATAAACCATTTTGATGTATTGTGAAAATAATTTAAAGAAGTAGTCGATGTCAATTGAGTTGACTAGACGAATGTTTCACGTTGATATCCAATTTATTGGTATGGTCTAAGCTACTTGATTCGGCTAGACAAATGGTATGTCATCGAGTTTTCTTTGAGAACTTGTGCCAAACCAAATTATTTTGGTGCGGAATCTAATGATTTAGTCTGATGAGAACATGGAATAGGTAGTTACTTTCTTTGTGATTGTAAACTGACCGTTAAAGAAGGGCTTACGGTGAAATGCTGGTTAACCCAGTAAGAGTTCATGGTCGATTTGATCCCTCAGCAAAAGTATGAAACGTTTTAAGAGGAAATTTTATATTCCTCATTATTCATTTTGCTTCATGATTCTTGATAGGTTATGGGGGTTAGGAATGAGGGAAAGATAAGAACTACGTTGAAGTGAAGTTGAGAAGAAAGGTAGGCTAAAATTTTGAGAACGAAATTCTGTGAAGAAGGGATGAATGTAATGACCCGAGTAAGGGTGTGGTTTTAAGAAATTCCGAGGACGGAATTTTTATAAGCGGGGAAGTGTAACAACCTGGAGAATCCGGATTGTCTAGAATTTAGGTTTAAAGAATTAGTTATTAATAAAACTAATTTTATTAATACTATTATGTGTTATGTGTTTATTAATCGTTCTAGAACCTAGGATGATTATTAATCGGGAGTATTCTGGCTACGAGCTAGTCTGAGCGAGTAAGAATTTTCAAGACGAAAATAGAAGTTTTCCGGGAACAAAATATTTATGGGGAAAAAGTCAAAATAGGAACTATTCATTCGTTTCTGCTCGGAGATTTATTTTGAAATTCCGAGAAGTTATAGATTACGTATAATTTTGAGACGTGATGGAATATTTAATAATATTTTAGTTATGACAAAAATGAATTTTTTGCCTGCGGACTCAAAACCTAGGGTTAGGAAAAGTGAGTTCCGAGAATTTTATGATCACGTATAATCATTAGGGTTATTATGCGTGAGAAATACGAGGATAATACTAGTTATTATATGAGTATAGTAAGAAGATTAGTACGACGTATAATACGAATATCGTACGAACTATATACGAAGAAAATACGAGAATATGAGAATGAGATGCGTAGAATACGATTAGTCTTAATGGACTTTGAGTTCATGGACTTTGTAGAATCTAATTGGACTTGGATTATGTCAAGCCCAACGTTTTGTGAAATCATGCTCAAAATAAGTCCAATAAGAATTAGGGTTAAGGCCAAAACCAAGAAAAGAAATTGCGGATCGAACCAATGGGTAAACGGATGGGTAATAAACAATTGGGCAACCCATGGGATGACCCATGGGGAAAGAGGGGTGGCCACTTGGCCACCAAGTAAACTTGGTGGCTACGTCTTGGAGGAGGTGGGAATAGTAAGGAGCTGGGGCAAAATGACTAAAATGCTCTTAGCTTTGATTTTTTATAAATAGGAAACTCATTTGTTTATTTTGAGGATTGTGAAAATCCCACACTTGAGAGAGAAAGAGAGAGAGAGAAGTCCGATGGGGAGGAGAAGGAAGAGTTTGAGCATGAATGATCGGATCGAAAGTGTTTGTAAAATAGAATAGCTTGCAAATCGCCAACTTTGTCTAGCGGGAGAAAAATAAGAAGAAGAGGTAATCTAAAACCTAGTTTCTTCTAATATTTTCTTTAAGTTTAATATGTTTAAAACATAGCTTAATGAGAATAGAGAGAAGATGATGTTAGAAATGATTTCATATGGTTGAAATCATGAGAAAATAGGAAATAAGAACTTAGAAATTTAATTTATAAATTTCTTAAGGAAGTATAAGATTTATAGCGAATTTGAGCGTTCCGAGTGGATTTATGACTAAGTAGGTGAAATAAGTAAGGAATGATGTTCTATAACATCAAATTCCAATAAAAAGTTGAATCGTAATCCAAAATATTGATTAAAACGAAGAACGAACGAAGAACACGCAAAACACAAAGAACGTTGTTGATGGACAAATTTAAAACCATCGTAGGATAATTTTTGTTGATGGAAAAGTTTAAAACCATCGTGTATAAATTATTTGATTCTTTCTTGGTTAGGAACGGTATAAACGTTCATGTTGAACGGATTAAAACTTAGTTATAACGAAGTTATGGCAAAAATTTTGTAAAAGTCAAAAGAGAATTAGAAAGTTAGTAAATGAACTCAAACATGTAGGGTTTCATAAGAAAGTAAGAGAAGATAGAAAACGTTAGTCGTGGACTCAATAACGAGCAAGTTCAGAGTTTGGATGACCGAATTACGGACAAATAAACGAAGATCGTTAAAAGCGTAAAATGAACAAAGGGTGATGATCAAGCAAATTGAATGGCACACTAGCAGAGTCAGAATGAATTTCTGCTCGATGGGTATTAATGTTCGTAAGATAAGGAAGAGAATGGCTTTGGAACAACCTCGTTCCGAGTTCTAACGAATGAGTTATGAGATCGGGAAGTAAGCATCTCAAATTGGATTTAACACTTAGAGAATTTTTCTAGGGTTTAGGCTCGGCGTTGCAGTGCTAGCTGAGCCTTGGGAGGTAGTGCCGCAGCGCGAGCTCGGCCATAAACTTCTGGAGAGTGGCACCGCAACGCGAGAGATAAAGAAGAGAGTGGCACCGCAGCGCCAATGTTGGGAAAAAGCCATAGATGAGCTTTTAACTACTCTGCTCTTAGGGGAAATGTAAAGGAAGATAAAGAATATAATATTCAACTAATGTAACACTTAATCAAGTAAGGTAAACCTTTATTAAAGGATGAACGTAAAGATTAAGCAATATTAATTGATAAAGAATATAAACACGGGTTACATAATCGATGTTCGGGGACCGTAGTCACGATGAACGAATGTGAGGGATTGCTATGGTTGTGATTCCTTAGACGTTGAGCGACGAGGGTAATGAACATGGGGTGCGTTTAATGGATAACGAAAGTATTAATAAAATGAGAATTATCAAGAAAGCCGTAACAAACGGTAATAAGATTAATGAAAGCTGAATGTGAGTCGATAAAGAATGAATCCGGAGGGATGACATTTAGTTGTCAGAAAGCCGTAAGAAATAAGAAATTGACTTTAACGAATATTAAGTTTAATGGTTCGGATAAGATAAAAATATAAATCATCCAAGATGATGAACGTTTTGAGTAAGACATCTTCGTATGTCATAAAGCCGTAAACTGGTAAAGGAAGTTAGTCGCGTAAACTTATATTGCAAAAATGCGAACCCTAAGAAGTAAAGCTAAGTAAACCAATGCATAAGTTCAATATATTACTAATTGGTGTTTATGTTTTCTTCTTATATGTTATATAGGAATTGAAATGAACAGTTCGGCGTAAGCTGTAGCTGGGCGTAAGGCAAGTTTCCTAACTTCATTCATATTACATGAATGTTAGTTTCTTAAACTTCTTAGATGATGTACTTGAGAAGTCTTGTCTATGTGCATATGTGCGATGTATGTATAAGGTGGTATAATGTATGAGGCTTTAAGCCACAATTTGAACACTTCGGTGTTTTTATGATATGCATTGTTATGTAATTGAGCTGTTCAATACAAGTATGTTCTATTTATACATGAACTGTTATTATTAAGTCTGTGCTAATGATTCTAGCCAGATAGGATGTTTATGAAAAAGGTATAAGCATGAAAGTATTTCAAAGTGAAAATGACTGATGTTTAAGATGATAGGAATCTAGATTATTCCTATTATTCAAGCTGCTTCATAACTTTTATTTGGTTATAGAAGTTCTAAAGAAATGTTTTAATTTTGAAGTTGTTTGTTCAACTGTTATGACTTGCTGGGCAATTGAATGCTCACACTTACTTTAAATGAAAAACAATTTTCAACAAACAAGGTTAGAAGAACTTAAGTGTGACGGCCCCGAATCCAGGTCCTAAATCACATCGGATCCGGTTCGATCATTCTATACAACTATTACTATTTGCGGAAGATATAAACATAAATTGTTTATACATTACATTACACATTATTCCCCAAGGTCGAGTAACCTTTACTTATACATAATTCATAACTTTTCTAACATATATCAACATTTATATCATACTATTTTAATTCTAACTACAAACATAAACTAAAGCTGGAACTGTCTTGGACCTTTCATTCTATCCGACGCGTTCGTCTTAATCTACAATGTTTTATCATGATATAGCAAGGGTGAGCATGAAAGTTGCCCAGCAAGTTTAAGTTCAATAATATAACGATATATCATGATTGAAATGATTTGAATAATTGGCTGGCTATAATTCAACAATATAATTATGAACTAGCATGAACAAATTTATGACTGAACAAGTATTATACATGAACAAATATATCTGAACCAACTGGTAATAAAGGTGATCAGCCTTTCATACCTAACTTATACATGCAATATGTACAGAGTAAATTCATGGTAACCAGCAATGATTAACCATAAGCTTATCCGAATAAAACACTCTTACTAAAGTTAAGTAAAACAAACTTGCCTGAACCGTTGATTACCGCAACGCAATTTACAACGCTTTATTCAAAGACCTAATATTAGTAATATAGATCTCCAAGATTAGAATAATATCATCACAATTTATAAAATAACCTAAACATATTATACATAACACATAATCCTATCAGTCTAAAACACATATAGGACTCGGTATCAAGTCAAACTTTTTCAGTCTGACTTGAGTTCGACAAAGTTCTAATGTCCCGACGGTCTAGTCGGACAATTCTTCGAGTCTAAGTTCAATTAAACTCTGACTTAACACTTAACAATTATCTCAGAGAATTTTAATAACAGTCAAAATATTTTTCATAAGTTCCTAATAATTTTTAAATAATTATTATCATTTATCTTGATTTTTCAATCATTAAAAACATATTTAAATGAATTAAATACCACATAATACTTTTATCATTAATATTTATTTATTACCAAATACTAATGAAATACATGTCATAAAATTTTAATATATTTATAATATATCAAAGTATTTTTAATACCTTTAAATCATATTTATATGATTTTTAAACACTTAAATTCATTATCCGATAATTGCTTTTAATATTAAAATATTAATATTTTCATGACAAAATATCAAAAGTTATAGTTTATAACTCAAAATATTTTTATAACACTTAAATAATTTTTTTATGATTTATAAAGCATTAATTCTATTTTTCCATAATTTATTTAATATATTAATTAAATAAACTAATTATCATTAATATTAATTAATTAATGAAATTTATCCCAAAAAAATAAAAGTCACTTAAAATATTTTCTTTTAACATAATATTATTTTTCATGATTTTTCATGTATTAAAATCATTTTTAAATTATTAATTAAATAAATTAAATACCATTTATATTCCGAAAATATTAAATATTTATAAAATATACTCTAAATAATTAAAAACTATTTTTTAGAATTTAAAATAATTTTTTGGAATTTTCTAAGTATTTTTAATAATTAAAATCTATTTTTTTTCTATTTTTAATTAATTTTCAGAAAATAATAATAATAAACTGTCGCTAAAGGGCCTTATAGCGACAGAACCGTCGGTATAGGTGTTCTTGGTGTTCTTGATGCCTTCCCAGATCTTCATACACAGTAGACAAGGTAGGTGTTTTGACCGGCTACAACTCATGCATCCTGAGGTATCTGGATTCGATTAGGTGTTCAGATTATAGTATTGATGCAATACTACAATCCCAAACAAACAACATGGCAGTTCTATACCAAAACAGAGAGATCTGGGTCCTTAAAAAGCTTGTCAGGCCTGTTCTTCATTTTCTGGGTTACTCAGAAATGAAGAACAACCAAGACACCTACTATGCAGTTTAAAATCATAACGTTCTGGACTCGGTTTGTGTTATCTAGAGGCTCTATATTGTAGTCCTGATACCAGGGAACAATTCTATAACAACAGATCATTATATTATCATCATAACAAGGAGATCAAGGCTAGTCAAACTAGGGATCAGAACACGGTTCTTGAAGATCTGGGTTCCCAGAAATCTTCAATCAGTCAATTGATCAACGGTGGTTTGACCATGCATTTCTACGATCCTGGTACAAATTTGGGTGATCTAATAGCATGACTTTGTAGTTCACATACTCGTCTACAACCTTCAGTCAACAAAATAGCCAAAAAACTATCATACTGCAAGATCTAAGGCACAGAAAATATTGTTAGGCGAGATCTTGGTTTCTGGGTTGCCCAGAAACTCAGTCTTCATGAACGGTCAACGAGGTTTGACCTCTTCTTACATTAAATCTAGATAGGATATGACCTTGAATCCAGTTCCCAATCAAAGACAACATGACATAGAACAGATCTAAAACAAAAATCACACTAAACATCAAACACACACAGATCTACAGACCCTGACATTAATATTGGACTGTCAGACATCATTTTTCCAAATTTCCAGATTTTTCAAAACTTTAGATTCGAGCATCTAGATGTTATGGATCCATGATCCAACAACCCAGATCTCTAATTGACACCTTATAACACATATTTAACCAACAACTTACTACTTTTAACATCAAAACAAAAGATTTTCGAAATTAGGGTTCTTATACCTTTAAAGCTTGATTTTGATTTCTGACTTTGATGATCTGATCTTGTCAAGTTAGGGATTTATATTGGCTTATCTTTTCTCTCTCTCTTCTACATTCCCGAATTTCTAGAGAGAGAAGGTCTTGGTTGCTTTGAAAAATAAATTGAGTACTCTCTCTCTATAACCTATTTATTTTTGTTAAAATGAATCTAAATGGCTGATCTAGCTGCTGAATGCTGTGAGATATAAGTCACATGGGTTTGATGGAATAGATGGCCAACTCTCATTTAGCTAGACTTGCAAGAAACATCCAATAATTCACTAAAGGGCATTTTAGTCTTTTCTATTTTAATTTTAATGGTATTTTTGATAATTTCCAAACCCTTAGGGTTTAGGGTTTGGTTAGGGTTTAGGGTTTGGAGTATTTAGGGTTTAGGGTTTAAGAAATTTAGGGTTTGCAAATTTAATTTTCTAAAATTTCCAATTTAGGTTTTAAAAATAGAAAATATATATTTCTAACTTATAATTAGGATTTTCTAATTATATTAAAATTTCTTAATCATAATTTAAATATTGCTAATTAGGATTAGTATTTCCTAATTAAATTGCCAATTACGCAATTAGGGTCAAAATGGTCATTAGGGTTTATAAACCACTAATTACGATTTCTAATAGAAAAATAAATTTTCTAATTTAGAAATTAAATTTTCGTAATTAGTTTAGGGTTTTCTAATTACTTAACTTGAAAATTAGGATTATGGTTTCCTAATTAACATTACAATTATTAAATTAATAATTAGATTTTCTCCAATTATAAATTAGGGTTATAAATCTGTAATTAAGGTTTTAAATTTGGAATTAGGGTTTTCTAATCAATTTGTTAAGATTAACCCTAATTAATCCTATAATTATTTACACTTACGCCATTAAGTTCTCGATTTAGGGTTTCATGCACCGAATTAGGGTTTTGGATTCTCAAAACTGAAATTAGGGTTTCCAGAACCGGTTTCTAGGGTTTCTTGTTAAACGCTAAGGTTTTCTAATCGAACGTTGAAGTTCTTAATATATACTTAGGGTTTGTTATAGACATCGTTTATCTGGTCAACCCTTGACCCTTAACCACATACTGTACACATATACACAGAACATAAATGCTTATTCCCTTAATCCTGAATAATTCACCTAAATCATTCACAAAATAGTGAAATTCTCAAAATTCTATCTTAAAAATATCAAATGCATACACTTATTTTCTGTCTAGGTTCTAATTTCGAACCTTAAATTAATTAATAAAAATTTTAAAAATATTCTAAATTCTCGGGTTGTCACATTCACCCCTTCTTCTAAAAATTTCGTCCCCGAAATTTACCTTACCCTTACACCATTCATTCTTATCATCACATGCTACCCAATACACCACTCACAAGAGTAAAAAATTTCAAATTTTGCTAAGGGGTTTTACTGACTATTATCTGTCATTTTCGCAATGGTTAAAGGAAATTCATCCGCAAACCGTCATAACTTACGGACGTATTGGGTAATTAATCCAGTATGTCCTGTACTTATTAAGTACTGCCGGTCGACTCTGTTTCTCTTCACTGCCATAGGCACAAAATTCTACCTCAGTCTTATTGGATTCCGCACCAAAACAATTTGGTTCGGAAAATTTCTTTCAATGAACGCTTAGAGTTTTAATAAATGTTTGTCTAGCTGAATCGAATAGCATAGACTCATACAAATAATTCAATTTAATCAAATTATTTAAGTGTAGCCTGTGACGCCCCCAAATCCGTGTAACATCGATTACAGGACATGGTGCTCACGATATAACATACACCATTATCTATCTAAGTAACTCTAATAATAATAATAATATTAACTATTACATACTTATTCAAAATAAAGTCCCAAGTCTTTACAACCTTTAATAAACTGAAACTTAAACTTAGTGTTTATCGCTACATCACATCATATGCGGAAATATAATTATTACATAAATAACTCTCATCATTTCATCTTAGACTTTCCTTTGTCCTTTCTCAAGCCCTCAGCGTTATCGGCCTTAACTGAAAAAGTTTAAGCAAGAATGAGCACAAATTGCCCAGCAAGTATATAAAGTAGTTTGAGAACATACATCAGAAGTAGAAGCATTAGTATGAATATTTCTCAATAGTTGAAATAAATATCAAGATATAAACTGGAATATCAAGATACGAGTTCTAGAATTCTCAATAACATACTAAGGGGTGATACATACCCTGAACATTAGTTTGTTTCATCAAAAACCATCAGACGGTTTAACAATCAAATAGATTGTAAACGGTCTCTGTAAATACTCCAGGTGATCAGCTTATCGTACCCTACATTGTGAACAACTATAAAGTTTAAACGCATAAGCGTAAATGGGACTATATGCCCGTCATCAGTTACCCCGTTATCCGGGTTGTTCATCTTAGTATTCATACGAGACCTCACCAAAGCAATTTGGATAGGTAAATATCAAATAGCTTCAAAGGATTTGAATTGTTTAAACAATATACTATGTTTTCATCAATAACATCTAGTTGGGACGAAAGCTAGAAAGTATGCTTGAATATAGTTCATTAAGTGAATACGAACTTTAAATATAGCAGTTGCAATAGGAACTGAATAATCATCAATAACGTTTCGCATCCCAATTGAAGTTATAGAACTTTACCATAAAGGAGCTTGCACGAATGATTAATTAATCACAAGCCCAAACTTACCCTCGCTGCAATCAACTGAATAAGAGTTGAATAAATTCATAATGAAAAATATGGTAAGAAACTTGCCTTGATCGTTGTTTACCAATAACAGATTAACAGCTTACAGCTATCTGCACTTCACGTGCCCTACACAATTGTATAATCATGTACATCAACTATTAGCAACGCATAGTACTTGTAATATAAACTTTACTCTATAATTTTCAGAGTTCACTCTATGATTTTCACTCTACTATCTGCACTCTACGATTTTCAGGGTTCACTCTACGATTTTCACTGACTCTACGATTTTTAGTGTTGACTCAACGATTTTCACTCTACTATCTGCACTCTACGATTTTCAGAGTTTACTCTACAACTTTCATTGACTCTACGATTTTCATAGTTTACTCTACGATTTTCACTGACTTTACAATTTTCAGAGTTTACTCTACGATTTTCATTGACTCTACGATTTTCAGAGTTTACTCTACGATTTTCACTAACTCTACGATTTTCAGAGTTTACTCTATGATTTTCATTGACTGTACGATTTTCAGAGTTTACTCTACGATTTTCACTGACTCTACGATTTTCAGAGTTAACTCTACGATTTTCATTGACTCTACGATTTTCAGAGTTTACTCTACGATTTTCACTGACTCTATGATTTTCAGTGTTGACTCTTCGATTTTCACTCTAGTATCTGCACTCTACGATTTTCAGAGTTTACTCTACGACTTTCTTTGACTCTACGATTTTCAGAGTTTACTATTCGATTTTCACTGACTCTACGATTTTCAGAGTTTACTCTATGATTTTCATTGACTATACGATTTTCACTGAATCTACGATTTTCAGAGTTTACTCTATGATTTTCATTGACTCTATGATTTTCAGAGTTTACTCTACGATTTTCACTGACTCTATGATTTTTAGAGTTAACACTACGATTTTCATTGACTCTACGATTTTCAGAGTTTACTCTACGATTTTCACTACTTGCTCAATTTAATTCCCTTTCCTATGAAATTTGGACAGGTTGTACCTCATGTTACATACTATTTTAAAAAATTATTACATATGTTAATCTAGTCATATGCACCATGATCCCAAGGCTCCGAAAAACCCCAAAAATCATAGATTACTAGTTAAACCCAATTTAACAAAAATCCAGGATTTTGCTTCTAGCATGCAATTAAATTATTCCTACTGTCCAGATCATCTACTCTCACATGTTTTCACATTTCACAACATCAAACTTCAACAAACTTCCACCTTTTTGATTAATTTAGCACCTTAGAGACATTTTATCAAAGGTAGAGCATTCATTGCTTAATTCTTTGATTTTCTACGAATTTGATGCATGATTAACCCATATCTTTTGTTGTTAAGGATCTATAATCATCAAACAACAGTAACATGGCAACACAAAGCCCCAACAAATCATTTACCAATTCTATATGCATTTTCTTCTCATTTTTGTTATAAAAATAAAATGGGTTTATGCATTACCTTTTGATGAATTTCTTCTTGGTTTAATATGACGCTCCTTCTCCTTGCTTGTCAAATCCTCAGTAATCCTTCAAAATTAGTTCTAACTCTCTTAGGCTCTCAATTTCTCTCCATGTTTACTCACTTGGTGGAATTTTCTTAAAAAAAAGTGTGTTTGTATATATGTATAGCTTTTTTAGAGTCTTTTGATTCCCATAACCCCCAACTCTAATAATTAGTTACTCACAATACTTAATACAACAATAATATAGTTAATTAATAGGACGAATGTGGGAGTTAGAGAAAATGAATGTGAGAGTTAGAAAAATAAAAAGAATTTTGATTTTAAGGAATAAAATAAATTACTTCCACCTTAGCTATTATGTAATATACGTATACTCCCTCCTTTGTCCCAATTTAATAGTCTCATGGGTCCATCAAATCAGCTGATTTCTATTATAAAAAAAATACATATATTATTTTAATAATCAATTAATAAGCTATTTGACTATTTTACCCTTCGGAACCAAACTTTGCGAACCATATATCGATTCCTACTAAATTCGACGTTCCGGACGTCATGGGACTATCCGTTTAGTCAAATTCATCTCTGAAATTCGTAGTTGACATTTTCCTCGAAAAAGTCAACAGGTTGACTTTGACTAAAAAGTCAACTGTGACACTTTTTCGTGATTACAGTGTATCCTGACTAATTTTGACATTTCGGACTCGAATACACAGTCCGCATCTCTAAATTCTGCTCCTAACTCTAGCTCGTGATTTAATACCATTTCACGTAATAAAATAGATTAATTTCCTACTTAATTTTATTTAAATAGTTAAATAAAACTAAACCAACCATTTAAATACATCTCATCACATATCTTGAAATAACACATATATGTAACACACACATACATCTAATAAATGAAATCACCCAAAAGTTTCATATAAATTCGTTTATTAACAATTCTTAAATTACATAAAAAAATATAAAAATAAATAAAAATAAAACTCGGATATTACATTCACCCTCCCTTAAAATGATTCCTTCCCCGGAATCATTACACATCAATCAAAAAGATTAGGGTAATTTTTAATCATTTTCTCCTCGAGTTCCCACGTAGTCTCATCGACATTGTGGTTCCTCCACAATACCTTTACAGAAGGTATTATCTTATTTCTTAACACTTGTTCTTTTATATCGATTATCTGCAATGGGACCTCTTCGTAGGTTAAGTCCTTTTCAAACTGAATAGGTTCATACTTTATGACATGCTTGTAATCCTGCTTATAGGGTCGTAGGACTGAAATATGGAACACGTTGTGTATATGTTCTAACTCCGGAGGTAAGGCTATTTTATAAGCTACCTCACCCACTCTCCTAAACACTTCGAAGGGTCCTATGAATCGGGGACTAAGTTTTCCCTTCTTCCCAAATCTCATTTTCCCTTTACAAGGTGACACTTTCAAAAACACATAAGTGCCGACGTCGAAATCTCATTATTGCCGATGTTGATCTGAATATTTCTTCTGTCGATCCTGAGCCGTCACGAGCCTCGCTCGTATTAATTTGATCACATCTGCAGTTTGTTGCACCAATTTTTGCCCTAGCAATTGACATTTCACGTAATAAAATAGATTAATTTCCTACTTAATTTTATTTAAATAGTTAAATAAAACTAAACCAACCATTTAAATGCATCTCATCACATATCTTGAAATAACACATATATGTAACACACACATACATCTAATAAATGAAATCACCCAAAAGTTTCATATAAATTCGTTTATTAACAATTCTTAAATTACATAAAAAAATATAAAAATAAATAAAAATAAAACTCGGATATTACATTCACCCTCCCTTAAAATGATTCCTTCCCCGGAATCATTACACATCAATCAAAAAGATTAGGGTAATTTTTAATCATTTTCTCCTCGAGTTCCCACGTAGTCTCATCGACATTGTGGTTCCTCCACAATACCTTTACAGAAGGTATTATCTTATTTCTTAACACTTGTTCTTTTCTATCGATTATCTGCAATGGGACCTCTTCGTAGGTTAAGTCCTTTTCAAACTGAATAGGTTCATACTTTATGACATGCTTGTAATCCTGCTTATAGGGTCGTAGGACTGAAATATGGAACACGTTGTGTATATGTTCTAACTCCGGAGGTAAGGCTATTTTATAAGCTACCGCAGATTCTATCAATGGTAGGTGAACATCCCAGCTCCCTTTGAAATCCATAACGCATGCTCTCAGTATGTCCTCTAACATTTGAATAGTTCTCTCACTCTGCCCATCTGTTTGAGGATGATACGTCGTGCTCAACCTCAGTTGCATTCCCATGCGTTCTTGAAAACTTCTCCAAAAAAATTTTGTGAACCGCGGATCGCGATCTGACACATTTGATACAGGTACCCCGTGCCTGGAAACAATCTCTTTGATGTAAAGCTTTACCAACTGATCCAAGGTATATCTGATCTTGATTGGCAAGAAATGCGCTGACTTGGTCAATCGATCAACGATCTCCCAAACTACATCGTAACCCTTCTGCGTAGTTGGAAGTCATACCATGAAGTCCATCGTGATATGCTCCCACTTCCATTCTAGAATTTCTAAAGGTTGAAGTAGCCCGCTCGGTTTCTGATGTTCTGCCTTAACTCGCTGGCATGTTAAACACTTGTTGACGCACTCTACGACTTCTCTTTTCATATTGGGCCACCAATAATGTTGGCGGAGATCCTGATACATCTTTGTGCTTCTTAGGTGAATTGAGTAACTTGAGCTATGAGCTTCCAGCAAGATTTCTTCCTTTAATTTAGACACCGCTGGCACCCAAATTTTCTTCTCAAATCTTAATAGTCCATCACCCCCACACTGAATTTAAGCTCTTCTCCATCTAAAATTTGTGTCCTCATATTCACACATTCCTCATCGCTGCCTTGTACTTCCTTGATTTTGTCCAATAGAGTCGGATGAGCCTCCATTGCGAACAATTTCCCCTCTGGCTCTCTTGGACTTTTTATCTCGAGTTCCAATCTAGCCATCTCCTTAATTAACACCTCTTGAGCTGTTATCATGGCCAACCTACCACTGTCATTTCTACTTAGCGCATCTGCTACCACGTTCACTTTCCCCAGATGATACAATATATCGCAATCGTAATCCTTTATAAGTTCCAACCATCTTCTTTGTCTCATATTCAACTCCTTCTGCGTGAAAATATACTTCAGACTTTTATGGTCCATGTATATTTCACACCTTACACCATATAAATAGTGCCTCCATATCTTTAAGGCAAATACTACTGCCGCCAATTCTAGATCATGGGTAGGATATTCCTTCTCGTAATCCTTCAATTGACGCGATGCATACGCAATAACTTTACCATGTTGTATAAGCACACAGCCAAGTCCTTTGTGTGACTCATCACTGAAAATCACGAAGTCACCTGTATCGTCAGGTAAAGACAACATTGGTGCTTCACTCAGTCTTTTCTTGAGTTCCTTAAAACTCTCTTCACATTTCTCCGTCCAGAAAAATTTTACCAACTTCTTCGTTAAATTCATCAACGTTCCCGCTATCTTTGAAAAATCTTGTATAAACCGTCTGTAATATCCTGCCAGTCATAAGAAACTTCTTACTTCCGTCGATGACTTTGGTTGCTACCAATTCTGAACCGCTTCCACCTTTGCTGGATCCACAGCAATTCCGTCCTTGTCGATCACGTGACCCAGAAATTGAACTTTCTCCAACCAGAATTCGCACTTTGAGAATTTTGTGTATAACTTATCCTTCCTCAACGCCTCCAACACTAACCTTAAATGTTCAGCAAGATCTTCCTGAGTCTTAGAATAGATCAAGATATCATCTATGAACACAACTACGAATTTATCTAAGTATTTCTCGAATACCCGATTCATCATGTCCATAAATGCTGCTGGCGCATTTGTTAACCCGAACGACATCACCAGGAACTCGTTCTGACCATAACGTGTCCTGACGCTATCTTAGGTACATCCTCCTTCCTTTCCTTTAACTGGTGATATCCCATCCTCAAGTCGATCTTGGAAAAATATTTTGCTCCCTTCAATTGATCGAACAGATCATCTATCCTAGGTAACAGATACTTGTTCTTAATCGTCACCTTGTTCAACTCTCGATAGACGATACATAGTCTCATCGATCCATACTTCTTTTTTATAAATAAAATTGGTGCTCCCCAAGGAGACACACTCGGTTGAATATACTTCCTATCCAATAACTCTTGCAACTGTACCATCAGCTCCTTCATTTCTGTCGGTGCCATTCTGTAAGGGGCTTTCAAAATCGGTGTCGTCCCCGGTACTAAATCTATAACGAATTCGACCTCCAGATCTGGCATAAGTCCTGGAAATTCCTCCAGAAATACATCCAAAAATTCGTTCACTGCTGGTATATGTCCTATCTCTATCCCTGCTTTTTGCGTATCGATGATATGGGCCAAATATCTTACACATCCCTTTCTTAGTAACTTCTTTTCTTGCATCATCGTCAGACAACTTGAGTGTCTCGGCGACCTACTTCCATAGAATGCTACCTTAGACTGATCTGGAGTCCTAAGGTTTATACACTTCTTTTGGCAATCTATCATCGCTCCATGGTTAAATAACCAATCCATTCCTAGAATTACATCAAATTCTCCTAATTGAATTGGAATTAAATCCACGGGTAACTTATATCCCCTGATGTTTATAACACAATTTCTATAGACATGGGTAACGGGAATCATTTCCTTATTAGCAACTTCTATGTTCATAGGATATTTTAATTCTTCCTGGGGTAGATTTAATCGTTGGGAGAATTCATGCGATACGAAGGAACAAGTAGCACCCGAATCAAATAATATGTAAGCAGATATATCATTGATCGGAATGATACCTGAAACCACGTCTCTGGATGCGATCGCATCCTGAACCGTCATGTTGAAAGTCCTTGTTGTTGGTCGATTCTGAGTTGGTGGTCCATTAATTGCGATATTCCCACCGCTTGGTCCCCTTCCTCCATTTCCTACTGCTGTGTTCTTCTTTGGGCAATTCCTTGCCTGATGATCCAATGCTCCACAGTTGAAGCATCAATTTCTCTTTGGTGCAGAGCAATTGGGAGAGATGTACCCCTCCTGCGCGTAGTTGAAACAGACATTCTTTCCTTTTAGACATGCCCCTGAGTGATTCCTCCCACACTCCTTGCATGCCTCTGTTCTCTTCTTTGTTTCCCCTGGTTTTCCCCCAGAGTTTCTCGATTTGAAATTATTGCTGCTACTATTGTTATTGTTCCACTTCCTCTTATTTGTACCACTGCTGCTGCTGCTACCTTCCCCGTGATTCCCTCATTCACTCTTCTTCTTTTTTTCCTTATTAAATTTCATAGGGTCCTCACTTCCGCCCTCAGCGATTATAGTTTTCTCCAGGAGAGTTGCGAAGCTTTTCGTCTGTAACACCGAGAGTCTGTTATATAGTCATGGTTTAAGACCCTGCTCAAACCTCCTCGTTTTTCTCTCCTCAGTGTCGACCTGGTGAGGCTCAAACCTCGCCAGCTCGTTGAATTTTGCAGCATATTGAGGTACCGTCATGTCTTCTTGCTTCAGCTCCAGGAATCGCATCTCCATGCGACTCTGCATACTAACCAAAAAATAGTTCTCAAAAAAGATTTTCTTAAACCCTTCCCAAGGTATCACGCCTTCTCCAGCCCTGGTCTGGTTTGCCTCCCACAAGAAGTTAGTTTCACCCTTCAGCATGTAAGTGGTGAAGATTATTTTCTGATCATCACCTACTCGGGCGATAGAAAACGCCATTTCGATTTCCTTGACCCAAGTTTGAGCTTCGATGGGTTCAGTGGTTCCTTTGAACTCAGGGGGTCCCGTGCTCTTGAAGTCCTTGAAGTATGCCACCTGGGACACTGGAGGGTTATTGGCATTCGGGTTTCGATTCTGAAGTGCCCCCACTAACATGTCTACAAACTACTACACAGGATTCGGTGGATCCCTAGCATTACCGCCTGACCCCTCGGGTGTTTGACGACGTCTTCCTCTAGCCATCTATCTGTTTAAAATGAACTTAATGTTTTTATCTTATCACTTACTCTACATAATATATCAATCATAAGAAGAGACTTAATCATCACATCACATACTTAAATAAAAACATATTTATTTATAAACATAACACACAAGGTATTTCATCGTCTTATAACATTAAGCCATTTACATCACTTTAAACCAACATACTTGGTAAAAACTGAAACCAAGCTTATTATTCAAAGATAAGCGTTCTATACGCCAGTAATAAAAGTTCATCATAATAAACTAAAAGCCCCGCCTAATGGCGTCCTCATGCTCCTCATCCGCTATCTCTAGTACCATCCCTCGGCTTATAACACTTCTAGATCGGTGCTCTTCACTTGGAAAATGATTCACCCTATGTTGAAACCTTCCATGTGCTGACTTAAATGCGTACTTCATCTTGTCTATCTTAACCTTCTTATCTCTCACCTCTCCTTCTAAATCGCAAGTTACCTTCTCAGCCCGAACACGGCCTCTCCTCTCTTCTCCCCAGAATGTGGTAATAATCTACTTGTCAGTTTGAAGACTCTGAATCCTCGACTCTAACCCATTAATGGTATACCCCAAGTGGGTCCTAATAGCTTCTTTCTCATCTTCCAGGCTATCTGCCTTCTGGTCTGATGCCCTTAACTTGTCAGCCAGATCCCCCTTCCTAATTATCAGGTGGTGCACCAATGCCTCAAGCAATGCTGCAGTTTCCTGCTCCCCCTGATACAGCTCCTTCAACTCATGGACCTTGTCGTCCAACTCCGTAATCCTATCCATCAACTCATCTAATAAAGTATCCTCATGTGCTTCTTTCGAGTCCTCCTCGGGCTCCTCTTCCTCTTCAGGATACTCCTCTGGGTCTGAGTCAAGCTACTGCCTCAGCTATAGGCTCAGGTACAGCTGTCACCAACTTCTCGCTCACAACGTGGATATCTCTAACCTCCTCTTCTCCTGACATCCTTCAAACAAGAAAAAAAATCACTCGATTAGTATTTTAAAATAGTTGTTTTTGTTTTAAGGAAAAATAGATTTGACACAACCCCTAGAACTCTACATGAGTTCATCTCTTTATTTTCTCCACTAACTTCCCTAAGGTTATAGTCTAAGGTTCCCCACCAAAGGTTTATAACCTATTGCTTTGATACCAACCTGTGACACCCCCAAATCTGTGTAACATCGATTACAGGACATGGTGCTCACGATATAACATACATCATCATCTATCTAAGTAACTCTAATAATAATAATAATAATAATAATAATAATAATAATAATAATAATAACTATTACATACTTATTCAAAATAAAGTCCCAAGTCTTTACAACCTTTAATAAACTGAAACTTAAACTTAGCGTTTATCGCTACATCACATCATATGCGGAAATATAATTATTACATAAATAACTCTCATCATTTCATCTTAGAGTTTCCTTTGTCCTTACCCGAGCCCTCAGCGTTATCAGCCTTAACTGAAAAAGTTTAAGCAAGAATGAGTACAAATTGCCCAGCAAGTATATAAAGTAGTTTGAGAACATACATCAGAAGTAGAAGCATTAGTATGAATATTTCTCAATAGTTGAAATAAATATCAAGAGATAAACTGGAATATCAAGATAAGAGTTCTAGAATTCTCAATAACATACTAAGGGGTGATAGATACCCTGAACATTACTTTGTTTCATCAAAAACCATCAGACGCTTTAACAATCAAATAGATTGTAAACGGTCTCTGCAAGTACTCCAGGTGATCAGCCTATCGTACCCTACATTGTGCACAAGTATAAAGTTTAAACGTATAAGCATAAATGGGACTATATGCCCGTCATCAGTTACCTCGTTATCCGGGTTGTTCATCTTAGTATTCATACGGGACCTCACCAAAGCAATTTAGATTTGTAAACATCAAATAGCTTCAAAGGATTTGAATTGTTTAAACAATATACTATGTTTGCATCAATAACATCTAGCTGGGACGAAAGCTAGAAAGCATGTTTGAATATAATTCATTAAGGGAATACGAACTTTAAAGTATAGCAGTTGCAATAGGAACTGAATAATCATCAATAACGTTTTGCATCCCAATTGAAGTTAAAGAACTTTATAATAAAGGAGCTTGCACGAATGATCAATTAATCACAAGCCCAAACTTACCCTCGCTGCAATCAACTTAATAAGAGTTGAATAAATTCATAATGAAAAATATGGTAAGAAACTTGTCTTGATCGTTGTTTACCAATAACAGATTAACAGCTTACAGCTATCTGCACTTCACGTGCCCTACACAATTGTATATTCATGCACATCAACTATTAGCAACGCATAGTAGTTGTAATATAAACTTTACTCAATAATTTTCATAGTTCACTCTATGATTTTCATTCTACTATCTGCACTCTATGATTTTTAGGGTTCACTATACGATTTTCACTGACTCTACGATTTTCGGTGTTGACTCTACGATTTTCACTCTACTATCTGCACTCTACGATTTTCAAAGTTTAATCTACGGTTTTCACAGAGTTTACTCTACGATTTTCATTGACTCTACGATTTTCAGAGTTTACTCTACGATTTTCACTGATTCTACAATTTTCAGAGTTTACTCTACGATTTTCATTAACTCTACGATTTTCAGAGTTTAATCTATGATTTTCACCGACTCTACGATTTTCAGAGTTAACTATACGATTTTCATTGACTCTACGATTTTTAAAGTTTACTCTACGATTTTCACTACTTGCTCAATTCAACTCCCTTTTCTATGAAATTTGGACAGGTTGTACCTCATGTTACATATTATTTTAAAAAATTATTACATATGTTAATCGAGTCATATACACCATGATCCTGAGGCTCCGAAAACCCCCAAAAATCACAGATTACTAGTTAAACCCAATTTAACAAAAATCCAGGATTTTCCTTCTAGCATGCAATTAAATTATTCCTAATGTCCAGATCATCTACTCTCATATGTTTTCACATTTCACAACATCAAACTTCAACAAACTTCCACCTTTTTGATTAATTTAGCACCTTAGAGACATTTTATCAAAGGTAGAGCATGCATTACTTAATTCTTTGATTTTTTATGAATTTGATGCATGATTAACACATATCTTTTGTTGTTAATGATCTATAATCATCAAAAAACAGTAACATGACAACACAAAGCCACAACAAATCATTTACCAATTTTATATGCATTTTTCTTCTCATTTTTGTTATAAAAATAAAATGGGTTCATGAATTACCTTTAGATGAAATTCTTCTTGGTTTAATATGATGCTCCTTCTCATTTCTCGTCAAATCCTCAGTAATCCTCCAAAATTAGTTCTAACTCTCTTAGGCTCTCAATTTTTCTCCATGTTTACTCACTTGGTGGAATTTTCTTAAAAGAAAAGTGTGTTTGTATATATGTATAGCTTTGTTAGAGTCTTTTGATTCTCATAACCCCCAACTCCCATAACCCCCAACTCTAATGATTAGTTACTCACAATACTTAATACTACAATAATTTAGTTAATTAATAGGACGAATGTGGGAGTTAGAGAAAATGAATGTGGGATTTACAAAAATAAAAAGAATTTTGATTTTAAGGAATAAAATAAATTACTTCCACCTTAGCTATTATGTAATATACGTATACTCCCTCCCTTGTCCCAATTTAATAGTCTCATGGGTCCATCAGTTCAGCTGATTTCTATTATAAAAAAATACATATATTATTTTAATAATCAATTAATAAGCTATTTGACTATTTTATCCTTCGGAACCAAACTTTGCGAACCATATATCGATTCCTACTAAAGTTGACATTCCGGACGTCATGGGACTATCCATTTAGTCAAATTCATCTCTGAAATTCGTAGTTGAATTTTTCCTCAAAAAAGTCAACAGGTTAACATTGACCAAAAAGTCAACTATGACACTTTTTCGTGATTACAATCTATCCTGACTAATTTCGACGTTCCAAACTCGAATACACTGTCCGCATCTCTAAATTCTGCTCCTAACCCCAGCTCATGATTTAATACCATCCCACTGTAATAAAATAGAATAATTCCCTACTTAATTTTATTTAAATAGTTAAATAAAACTAAACCAACCATTTAAATACATCTCATCACATATCTTGAAATAACACATATAT
Source organism: Panax japonicus (assembly GCA_020205505.1). Lineage (NCBI taxonomy): Eukaryota > Viridiplantae > Streptophyta > Magnoliopsida > Apiales > Araliaceae > Panax > Panax japonicus. Next base: position 43,213,313 of record CM035101.1, on the reverse strand, counting down.
GTACCACACACAAACATCTAATAAATGAAATCACCCAAAAGTTTTATATAAATTCGTTTATTAACAATTCTTAAATTACATAAATAAAATATAAAAAATAAATAAAATAAAACTCGGATATTACATAGCCAAACCCCGTTGGCAAATTAAAATTTTTGAAAATATTTTCGAGAATGACGTCATGATGTCGTACTGTATTAATAGTCCGTTTGAGGATGTCGTCATTGTGTGACTTTGTCATAACACATCATACAATAGCGGAATAACGATTTTATATCAAATTCACACTAAGTATTCCTGTATTTACAACTCCATCAACTTTTTATCATCTTTGCACCAGGTTACATGGTACATGAGTGATAAATAAAATGTATTTTGATATTTCAAATCATTTGCGTCTAGCTGAAATGAGTAGCATAGACTATACTTTAAACCGTTTCAAAAATGATTACGAGTCTACATATGTTTTAAAGGCACATAGTTCGTATTTAGCTTGATGTCAACATTTCGAAGTCTAGCATAGCTAGGAGTTTTGGAAAACTTATGTCTCCACTAATAATCATTTTCTTAATCAGTCTATCTGTTCCTATTATCCTCAATTCTTCATTCACACACAACTATACCCAGTTCGTAAAACCACACTTATGAGTCCAAAAATTGCCACAATCAAATGAGTTTAAGAACTTTCCTAGACAGACCTTTGGCGTCCATTCGCTGAGGGGTTCATAAATATTTCATATAACTATGAATCAAGTATGTCACATAAGTATGAGTTTTAAGAACTCGTACTTAACATTATATCCCCTACCTATGACCTACCTATCTGTTATACACATGAGAAAGGAATCACCCTCTTAACATGCATATAGCAAATAGCGCGACACAAACATTTCAATAATTATCATTGCCAGAAACTAAGTGGTTTTTACACCATGTACAATTCAGCTCCCATACGAAGAATTATACAACTCAGCTACTGACATGAGTCCTCAATTGAATCCCCACCTAACACTAACACCCTTCTTAATACGAATTTTATTTAATCCGTATTCATAATCTATGACTCTTTCATGAGTTTTCATAGTACAATTTTATAGTACAACTGCCACACAGCAATTTTGCTGTAAACTTTTCAATCACTAGATTGATTCTTTCCATTCTATCACTTTAGCAGATCACAGGGTGATCTTATTGTATATATTACGATTCATTTCTATATCTTGATCGTTTTGTGTTATGATTTTCTGTCACTGCACGTTCAGTCTTTTAGACTCTATCTATTCATCACTACTGTTCAACTTTATTATCAGAGTTAGGGAACTCTGTATCTTATAACTCGCCGGGATTCGTCTTTGAATCTTACCAACCGAATAACTCTATATGAGTTATATCTTATCCTAATCACTGCGGTTATTGATCTCAGGTATTCCTACCTAAGCTTCATAACCTACAGCTCTGATACCAACTGTGACGGCCCCGAATCCAGGTCCTAAATCACCTCGGATCCAGTTTGATCATTCTATACAACTATTACTATTTGCAGAAGATATAAACATAAATTATTTATACATTATATTACACACTATTCCCCAAGGTCGAGTAACCTTTACTTATACATAATTCATAATTTTTCTAATATATATCAACATTTATATCATACTATTACAATTCTAACTACAAATGTAAACTAAAGCTGGAACTGTCTTGAACCTTTCCATGTATCCGACGCGTTCCTCTTAATCTGCAATGTTTTATCATGATATAGCAAGGGTGAGCATGAAAGTTACCCATCAAGTTTAAGTTCAATAATATAACGATATATCATGATTGAAATGATTTGAATAATTGGCTGGCTATAATTCAACAATATAATTGTACACTAGCAGGAACAAATTTATGACTGAACAAGTATTATACATGAACAAATATATCTGAACCAAATGGTAATGAAGGTGATCAGCCTTTCATACCTGACTTATACATGCGTACAGAGTACAATTCATGGAAACCAGCAATGATTAACCATAAGCTTATCCGAATAAAACACTCTTACTAGAGTTAAGTAAAACAAACTTGCCTGAACCGTTGATTACTGCAACGCAATTTACAATGCTTTATTCAAAGACCTAATATTAGTAATATAGATCTCCAATATTAGAATAATATCATCACAATTTATAAAATAACCTAAACATATTATACATAACACATAACCCTATCAGTCTAAAACACATATAGGACTCGGTATCAAGTCAAACTTTTTCAGTCTGACTTGAGTTCGACAAAGTTCTAATGTCCCGACGGTCTAGTCGGACAATTCTTCGAGTCTAAGTTCAATTAAACTTTGACTTAACACTTAACAATTATCTCAAATAATTTTAATAACAGTCAAAATATTTTTTATATGTTCATAATAATTTTCAAATAATTATTATTATTTATCTTGATTTTTCAATCATTAAAAACGTATTTAAATGAATTAAATATCACATAATTCTTTTATCATTAATATTTATTTATTATCAAATATTAATGAAATACATGTCATAATATTATAATATATCAAAGAATTTTTAATACCTTTAAATCATATTTATATAATTTTTAAACACTTAAATTCATTATCCGATAATTGCTTTTAATATTAAAATATTAATATTTTCATGAAAAAATATCAAAAGTTATAGTTTATAACTCAAAATATTTTTATAACATTTAAATCATTTGTATATGATTTATAAAGTATTAATTCTATTTTTTCATAATTTATTTAATATATTTATTAAATAAACTAATTATCATTAATATTAATTAATTAATGAAATTTATCCCAAAATATTAAAAGTCACTTAAAATAACTTAAAATATTTTCTTTTACCGTAATATTATTTTTCATGATTTTTCATGTATTAAAATCATTTTTAAATCATTTATTAAATAAATTAAATACCATTTATATTCCACAAATATTAAATATTTATGAAATATACTCTAAATAATTAAAAACTTTTTTTCAGAATTTAAAATAAATTTTCAGAATTTTCTAAGTATTTTTAATAATTAAAATCTATTTTTTTTCTATTTTAATTATTTTTAGAAAATAATAATAATAAACTGTCGCTAAAGGGCCCTATAGTGACAGAACCGTCGCTATAGTTGTTCTTGGTGTTCTTGATGCCTGCCTAAATCTTCATACACAGTGGACAAGGTAGGTGTTTTGACCAGCTACAACTCTTGGATCTTGAGGTATCTGGGTTCGATTAGGTGTTCCGATTATAGTATTGATGCAATAATACAATCCCAAACAAACAACATGGCAGTTCTATACCAAAACAGAGAGATCTGGGTCCTTAAAAAGCTTGTCAGGTCTGTTCTTCATTTTCTGGGTTACCCAGAAATGAAGAACAGCCAAGACACCTATTATGCAGTTTAAAATCATAACGTTATGGACTCGATTTGTGTTATTTAGAGGCTCTATATTGTATTCCTGATACCAGGGAACAATTCTATAACAACAGATCATTATATTATCATCATAACAAGGAGATCAAGGCTAGTCAAACTAGGGATCAGGACACGGTTCTTGAAGATCTGGGTTTCCCAGAAATCTTCAACCAGTCGGTTGGTCAACGGTGGTTTGAACATGCATTTCTACGATCCTGGTATAGATTTGGGTGATCTAATTGCATGACTTTGTAGTTCATATACCCGTCTACAACCTTCAATCAACAAAATAGCCAAAACACTATCATACTGCAAGATCTAAGGCACATAAAATATTGTCAGGCGAGATCTTGGTTTCTGGGTTGCCCAGAAACTCAGTCTCCATGAACGGTCAACGAGGTTTGACCTCGTCTTACATGAAATATAGATAGGATATGACCTTGATTCCAGTTCCCAATCAAAGACAACATGACATAGAACAGATCTAAAACAAAAATTACATTAAACATCAAACACACAGATCTACAAACCCTTACATTGGACTGTCAGACATCATTTTTCTAGATTTCCAGATTTTTCAAAACTTAAGATTCGAGCATCTAGATGTTATGGATCCATGATCCAACAACCCAGATCTCTAATTGACCCCTTTTAACACATATTTAAGTAACAACTTACTACTTTTAACATCAAATCAAAAGATTTTTGAAATTAGGGTTCTTATACCTTTAAAGCTTGGTTTTGATTTCTGATTTTGATGATCTGATCTTGTCAAGTTAGGGATTGATATTGGCTTATCTTTTTTTTCTCTCTCTCTACATTCCCGAATTTCTAGAGAGAGAAGGTCTTGGTTGCTTTGAAAAATAAAGTGAGTACTCTCTCTCTCTATAACCTATTTATTTTTGCTAAAATGAATCTAAATGGCTGATCTAGCTGCAGAATGTTGTGAGATATAAGTCACATGGGTTTGTTGGAGTAGTTGGCCAACTCTCATTTAGCTAGAATTGCAAGAAACATCCAATAATGCACTAAAGGGCATTTTAGTCTTTTTATTTTTAATTTTAATGGTAATTTGGACAATTGCCAAATTCTTGGGGTTTAGGGTTTGGTTAGGGTTTAGGATTTGGAGTATTTAGGGTTTAGGGTTTAAGAAATTTAGGGTTTGTAAATTTAATTTTCTAAAATTTCCAATTTAGGTTTTAAAAATAGAAAATTAATATTTCTAACTTATAATTAGGATTTTCTAATTATTTTAAAATTTCTTAATCATAATTTAAATATTGCTAATTAGGATTAGTATTTCCTAATTAAATTGCTAATTACACAATTAGGGTCAAAATGGTCATTAGGGTTTATAAACCACTAATTAGGATTTCTAATAGAAAAATAAATTTTCTAATTTAGAAATTAAATTTTCGTAATTAGTTTAGGGTTTTCTAATTACTTAACTTGAAAATTAGAATTATGGTTTCCTAATTAACATTACAATTATTAAATTAATAATTAGATTTTCCCCAATTATAATTTAGGGTTACAAATCTGTAATTAGGGTTTCAAATTTGGAATTAGGGTTTTCTAATCAATTTGTTAAGATTAACCCTAATTAATCCTATAATTATTTACACTTACGCCATTAAGTTCCCGATTTAGGGTTTCATGCACCGAATTAGGGTTTCGGATTCCCAGAACTAAAATTAGGGTTTCCAGAATCGGTTTCTAGGGTTTCTTGTTAAACGCTAAGGTTTTCTAACCGAACGTTGACGTTCTTAATATATACTTAGGGTTTGTTACAGACATCGTTTATCTAGTCAATCCTTGACCCTTAACCACATACTGTACACATATATACATAGAACATAAATGCTTATTCCATTAATCCTGAATAATTCACCTAAATCATTCACAAAATTTTGAAATTCTCAAAATTCTATCTTAAAAATATCAAACGCATACACTTATTTTCTAGTTTAGGTTCTAATTTCGAACCTTAAATTAATTAATAAAAATTTTAAAAATATCCTAAATTCTCGGGTTGTCACATTAAGGATCCCGTAAAGATCGAGCTGACGGTCTCTAGATGAGTTGTCATTTAGAGTATGAAGGTAGCGAGAAGATCAAGTGAAGACTTGTAATTTAGAAAGATGAATTAAACTCTTGACTAGTTTAAAGAACTGTTATGTATCCTTGGTGGCGGATAAAAGTTACTCTTGTAAGATGAAATGAATAATGTATTTATTATTATTTGTAATGAAAAAGGTTATAAGGTTTCCAGAACCTGTGTTTTGAGAGTGTATGTTGTTATATTTTGGTATATAATGATTTATGTTGGATGAAGGATGTGCCCGTGACGTACGGAATTCGGGTGTGAAGATAGACCGGATTTCGGGCGTTACACCTACTTTCCTCACCATCAACTACTTGATGTGCAGGAATATAGTAAAAGCATCCATAGTTTCATGCTGACGCTAAAGCTCGTTACTCATGGATGTGAGCATGATGCATTGAGCCAACTGTGCTTCATTTTGCCACTTTCTAAAAGTAGAAATCTCTTCTTCAGAGGCATTGTCTGTAACCATTGTAGGGATAGGCATATTAAGGACATAAGATAGCTTTTCAGCCGTGAGAACTTTTCTCAATTTCCTTAATCAATCCGTTTAATACGGTTCGGTTAAATATCGTCTAATATTCTTCGCAGTGATAGTAATTTAGACATTGTAAAATTCTGTAAATGAATATGTAATTAATAACATTTTAGCATACATTCTTTTATTAATTACCAAAATAATTTAGGTCTTGTTTTAAATTGGTATCTCCCGCTATTTTCTTCAAACTATATTATCCTCACTTATATAGTTCGATAAAAACTATTTAAAGATTTGCTAGTGAGAATAAGGATCTCATTTCAAATGTATATAGCCTTGTGGTGACACAACAAGCTATATATAAATAAATAGGTAGACAACTCTTGTCAATTACATCAACTATGCAACTCCTTGTATTTTGCCTGTTAGATTATTTTGATCAAGTGGTGGCACATCCGAATCAAAATTATCCAAGTTAAGTTCAACCTAGCACTCCATATATTCAAAAAAGAAAAAGAAAATTGTTCAATTTTCTTTATAAGCATCAAATGTGATAAAATTAACATCTCAAAGAATTAAGATAAGCCTTGTGGTGACACAACAAACTTATAATAATTATTTGATACTCTATTATTTTTTATCATGCTAGAAGGCGACGTTCGATATTCCAAATATCTTTGAACGCTTAGGACTTAATATAAAATATTTGAGGGGTTTGTTATTAATTTGTCTTATCTGATTTAGCGCGCATGCACACACACACACATATATATATAAAACATGCGTCATATTAATTAACATGTGAAGCATGTTTGCATAATATATATATATATATATATATATATATAGTATAAGAATGCACATATAGAATACTATATTCTACCCGGATTGATTATGGACTTTTATTCTAGTTTGGTTCACGAGAGCCACCAAGTGAACCAAAAGGTCAAATCATAGGGGTGCAAGAATTAATATTTAAATATAACTATTACATTTAAACCCGGACTTCATTACAAATGGGTCTTCAATCTCTCATTGATCCTTGATCTCTAATTCTTCAAAATTAATTCTAACTATTCTTATTACAAAACTATTTTAAATAAATAGAAACATTGATCAGCGGTCAAGGGGAAGTACATAAGAGGGAGATAAAATTTACATTAATAAAAATTAGAAAAGACGAGGTACGCATACCCCATTTAATAAAACTTATACATTCATGCATCCAACTAAAATAAAAATCCAATCACATTGGTCAATAGTCCATAATCAGTCCCGTTTATTATCAAACACATCACCATATGCATCAATAAATAACATTCATCTCATGAATAATAAACATTCAATATATATATATATATATATATATATATATATATATATATATATATATTGATATCATTTAATGGGCAAATTTAGTTAGTATCAAATCTAATTTTGAATCAAAATAAATCTCTTTTATTTCAATTTATCCAATTTTGAATAAAATAAACTATTTTATTTTAATCAAAATAAACTCATTTATTTTAATTAATTATGGAATCCAATTTCAAATAAAAAAAAACTTTTTTTATTAAAAGAAACACGAATGCTCTTTCCTATTCACAAATAAATTCTTTTATTTTGAATAATATGAAATCTTATTCCATATCTAAATAAACTCCTTTATTTAAGGAAACATGAATTCTCTTTTCTATTCATAAATAAACTCTTTTATTTTGAATAATATGAAATCTTATTCCATATCTAAATAAACTACTTTATTTAAGGAAACATGGATTCATTTTCCTATTCACAAATAAACTACTTTATTTTGAATAATATGAAATCTTATTTCATATCTAAATAAACTCCTTTATTTAAGGAAACATGGAATTCAATTTCAACTCCAATTAGTTATCATGGAATCCAATTTCAACTCTAATTAGTTAGCATGAAATCAAATTTTAAAATTAAAATAAACTTTTTATTTTAAGATTAAAATAAACTTTTATTTTAATTATAAAATAATTAAGAATAATATATATATATATATCATATATATAGGAAAATGATTCATAACATTTATTTGCTATGGATAAAAAAATGGCATATAACATGTATACTGTCGATTTAACAAATGAAGGGTTGTGATTTGATGTGGGAACACGCCGTCCGCTAGTTATACTAGAGGACGTGGTTAATCAAATATTAAGACGCTTATGCCCCCATTTATGGCCAAATCAGCTGCTACCAGCATCCGCTAGAATTGGGTAATTTGCTAGAACACTAGAATACAGCAAATCGGTACGCTACAGCGCCATTCTGCGAATCGGGTAATTGGCTTCTACGAATTGGGTGATTAGCTAGAACCCTAGAAGCAAAATACATCAAATCGGCAACAAGTTGTCCAAATTAATCTGTAAGTTTGTTATTTAACCTCCAAAATCTGAAGGTGATGTGATTCTCCATTAATTATCGGTCGAAACTATACTTGGACTCTATGATGCTATTTTTGGTTCGACCTATAGGAGGTCAGAAGCTTCTAGAAACTAAATTGTAGCTATAATTGGCATTGAAACTTCAACAAAGCACTAATAAACAGGAAAGTCACAGCAAATCAGAGGTATGTTATATGTTTATTTGAGACTTTCGTAAAATTGGTACAATACTAGAATTTTAGAGTTATAGTTTCACTATACTTGGACTGTTGATTGGGATATATATAGTGGGGGACTAGTTGTTTTTTTGTGGAGTAACAAGGGAGGGAAATACATGGCCTGAAACATTTATCTATGTTAATGAAATCTATTTTTATTTAGAATGCATATAAGATATTTGTAAAAGTGTCTCTTTGTGGAGTAATATCTCTATTTTATTCAATTTTGTACTTGCAACTATGAAGTTTTATATACACTCTAGATTGTTCAGATTGTTTTTTTAATCATTCTTACCGATTTGAAAGATTCTACTACTATACAACATTTTTATTTATGTGCTTCAATGCCAAATACTACTATTGTTAGCTTTATATAACAGCCTAAAACTTGTATATGAAGTAGGAACTGACTGGATATGTTTGTCTTTCGTGTATGAAATGAAATTGATAAACCAGACTAAATGGTTAGATATGAATCTCTCAGTAGTGTACATAGAGTTAGGTAGCATAATAACCTGTATTGAGGACCATTATTGATCTGTTAATTGGGTGTTGCTAATCAAGAGGCAACTTCAGTAATTTGAGCAACTGATGTTCCTTAATATTATGATTACTACTTACCTTTGGTGGTTAGTTTGTTCCCCAAGTCTAGTTTGTTCTATCTCTGAATATATGATGAATGGAACTTTCTGATCAGTTCAACTCTTGGTTGACTACTGTGTGAAATTTCTAGCACGAAGGCCCACAAGAGTTTCCAAGTACTTTTTGATTAGTGGTCTCCCTGAGTTGAGGCTCTAAAGCACCGAGGTTATTTTTAATTTGTGTGTGTTCATGATAGTGTATAAAGATTTTGTCACTGTATTATTGAAATTAGTAGCAGCTTTTAGAATTCCATGATTTATTACTACTTTTGTGTTTTTCCCGATTACTACAAGTTAAACACTTTGATGGAAACTCTTGCAGGAACTGACAACTTTAAAGTTGGGTTGAGCACCTTCTATTTGAGATGTGTAGTTTAATTTCTCAACGTATTTGTAATGCTCATTTTCTTTTTGAACTAAATGATTTAGCTCTTAATACTGCTTGCTTTAGAATTGTAGTCCATCTAGTGCAAAGGCTATTTGTACTCGACCCTTTGAATCATGATATCAAATATCAACAGTTGATACCTTGGCTTGAAGTTGGAACATTATATTTTCTCAACCTTGTACACACCTTAACTGTGTACATGATCTCCACTCTAAACATAGCCTGGGCGTGGCCCAGCATAATGCTATAGGATTTGTTCAATTTACTGCGATAATAAACCTGTTGTCTCTTATAACTTTTAGATCTAGCATCCATGTATATAAGTTTTTGTAATGTATATCTATAAATATCCTTGCTCTGATCTCTAATGATTTTCAAAATTGCTACAGTTATATTAGGAATTTTCTGTGTATTCGCATTGGATGTGTGTGGCATTGTTTATTTGTTCATTAACCAAACACCTGAAACATATTCTAGCACGCGAGCTTGGTTAAATATATAATATTATTCATTTTAAATCCTTTTATTTTGATTTTACTTATGGAGAAAAAAATATTTAAATTAACAGCTCACAGATATATAGTCAATCAAGGGAAGTTGGTTTCAGATGAGATTATAATAAGCTTATTGTCAAAGAGACTTGAGGCTGGAGAATCTAAAGGTGAATACAACAAGCGGTAAGCATCTTCCTCATTTTCAAAATACCAATTGAATTATTTAATTACAATTATTTTATTTTGATTCACTACTTTCATTAGACAGAAGCTTTAGAAAATTATTTAGTGTTAAACTTAATGTGAGTGGGGAGAATAACTTAGAGACATAGAAGAACGCAAATTGTGTGGAGAACAACTCAGAGCCGTAGAACAAAGTTAATATTGTAGTCATATACGGAGATCATATTTTTCAACCTTTTTAATAGGATATATGGATGACTTTTAAGTTGTTGGCCATTTTGTATTTTTTTTAATTGTGGATTATCATCTGAATATTAAGTAATTATTCTCTCTTATGTGGAGCATGTACTACGCTTTTATGTTTCCATTTATGTTTTCTACCATATTATAGCTGCCAGAGTTATTACTTAAAAATGGTTGCATTTTTAACTTATTAGGCAAAGTGGTTAATCCAACTAAAGTGTACACTGAAATATAGCAAGAACAGATTGCTTCATCAGTGCCTATATGTTACTGTTCTGATTCCATTATTTTTAAATACTTTTCAAATAATGGTGTTCAACAGTAGCCTTTATTCCTTTTGTCTTTGGGAATACTTTGCCACTTTATGCATATCTTATTGGTATAGTTTCAATTTTGAAAATTTAGGTGTTTTGCAACCATTCTTGTGAAAAATCCTAGATGTATTGAAATGTAGAGATTATATACTCGAGAATTAAATTCATGGATTGAGGTAAAAGGATCTTTAACTTCTTCTTTTACAATCAAATGGCTAGGCTTGAACTCCCGTGTTTGTCCTGTATATAACTTCGCCTTGCCAGTTACTGATCATATGAGTAATGATGTTGCATACAGTGCTTTTCATAGAGCTTACAATTTGCGCAGTAATTGATAATACTCAGCTTAATTTGGCTATCGATGTTACTCCTTCCAGTGTTATTTAGCTTTTGTATTTGTTTGTTTTATATGTTGGCAGGTGGTGATGGACAATCTCCTTGTGGTGGGAGGGTCATAAAAGTCAATTGGGAGTATTAATGGAACTGTGATTGCAATCAAAGAGGCAATTAAATCAGCTTTTGGTTTACGAACTAGATGGGCATTCTGGTTAGAGGATGAAGATAATGTCATCAGGAGTCTTGACAGGGCTGTGATGATGCTTAACTGTTGATGTATTGGGGATGTGATTTGTAATCAATTCAAATTGTGTACTGGCAGAGGAATACAAGCAGATATATTCGTGTATGTATTGGGGTTATGATTGATTATTGGGCCTGTGATTTGTAATCAATTCAATTCGTGTGTTGGTAGAAGAATTCAAACTTTCTATCCGCTAGTAAGACTAGTGGATGCTGCTTATGCTATTATTTCGAATTAGTCAGCTAGGCATTAATTGGGGCATGAATGTCTTAATATTTGATTAACCACGTCTGCTAGAACAACTAGCGGACAGTGTGTTCCCAAATCAAATGACAACCCTTCATTTGTTAAACCGACAGTATAGATGTTATATGTCACTTTTTGATCCATAGCAAATAGATGTTATGGATCATCCCTATATATATATATAATACTAAGTAATCAATGAATCCTTTACTAACGAAATTAATGCAGAATCTCGTGAATCTAGAATCAATGAATCAAGTAATCACGTGAATCCAGAATCTCCTGGAAAGTTTTGAAAATTTATGGATTCAACAAAAAAACGGGATTCACAATTTTTCTTTTTTTTAAACCAAATTTTATACAACAAATTATGCTCAATTAAATTGTTCTAAACACATATCAATATACATATCAAATTAAAACAATTAATAATTCGCATAATGGTTTGGCTCTGATGCAACTGTTAGGTTTTTAATATTCATGAACGTAATCAAATTGCACAAAATAAGCGAAAGCGTGAAAATTAGAGTTTTAAAAGTTTACAAATCATATACCTGAATCATCCTTAATGCAAAATTATTAATTAAACAAAAAAGAAAGAACAAGAATCATACCCTTGAAGATTCGAGCTTCCTCAGGTACAAGTTCATCTCCAATCATTTTCGCGTTCAACTTGAATCAACCGAGTTTGGTTCCTTCCTTTGATCAATGTTAGCCACCCAAGTGTTTGGCCTCTAGAGGTGATTCACCAAGGAAGAAGAAAGATTCAAGAAGATGAGTATTTTGACTAAAACCTAATTTTCTATCTCTATAGAAAAAGAACGTACTCTCCAACTTATTGGAATTGCGTATTTAGATATCTGATATAAGACTCACCTTATAAATATACCAGGTAACTCTATTTAATTAAAAATAAGGTATTATTTATTTAATTAAACTCTTTTAATTAAATGGGCTCCCTAATCTTATTAGGGATAATTAATTAAACTCCTTTAACTAATTTATCCTCCTAATCCTATTAGGAATATATGAGAGTACTTATATTAAATTAATTCCTAAACTCTTTTTGAAATTAAAATAATAATAATTGTAATAATATTAATAAGACAAATCCTCTTATTAATTTATATTTAATATTTCTAAAATATTAAATAATAAATATTAAGCTATTTAATTTATTCTATCACAATAGATTACATTAAATATACTTAAGATATTATTACGATTATCCCATTAACTTCTTAAATAATTATTCTTCTTTTTATTGTGTGACCCTTTAGGTTCTCCGTATTAAACCGGTTGTGAATAAATCAATTAGAACAATTCTAATCTTATTTAAATAAATAAATTAAATAATTATTTATTTAAATAAATAATATTTATTCTACAATAGGGATAAGCCTCCCTATCGATCAACGACTTTTTAGATAATATAGATTTCAACATTAATCATAAGAGAACTTTTGAGTAAATAGTTACCGTACAATTCAATCCTTCCACCATACAATGTCCCAATTAAATATAAGACATGAAATTACTTTCAAGTCTTATTTCATTTAATTATATGTATTTCGACTCTTAAAGGCACAACACCAAATAATACAAATTAGAAACTCCTTTGTAATTTCATTCTGCCTTGGCCAAGGACTACTGGGTTGTCATTTATCGAATCATATAGGACATTTCTATTCTTTTACTAGAAGTGGTAGATTCTTTATTGATCATACATTATCTCTATGTACAAGTTATTATACCTAAGCATACCCTTTGATATACCCTAAGAGTCTTAAGGAATAAGTCAAAGTACAACTCATCATACACAAGATACTATGATGATCTCAAGTCCAAGGATCACTTGTACTACTATCACTACAAGAATTCCTATTGACATGCAAGTAAAACTCCATTAGGTATTCCTTAGCGAGCCACGTTCAGTGAACTTATTCTCTAATAAGCACATATATACTTGCTTTAGTGTCTCCACACAAATGATCATGAGATCAATCATCATCCTCCAATGAGCAAACAACGTATGTACCAATCTATATGGATTCACTAATTCCCAATTTAGTAATCCAACAATTGCGAACTATTTTAGTTTTAAGCTTTCTAAGAATTTAGATCTCATTAGAATGATCACCATCATTATTCTAAAAGCATTGCTTAAAACTATGAGTTTATAACATATTATAAAACAACATCATGTAGATAATTAAAAGCCTTTAATAAATTAATATTTTATATTAATAAATGAATAAGATTGTTACAAAGTATATGCTTAATTATCAAACATGATTGGCTTGTGTGCATACTACTTTCAAATCATATGTTGTATCATAATTTTTACACTGATATAAAATTATGTATGTTAAAACAAAGAAATCAAACTTCGAATGGACAGATTTAGTGTTATAACGAACCCGTAATATTAATTTTCATGTTTTGTTTTTAAAACTTTCAAGAAAATCAAGAACAGTAAAATTACATGTTTTGATTCTGTAAATTATTCGTTTTAACTTGTTAAAATCATGCTAGACGGGTTGAGTAGTAGTTATATGAGTATTACAGTGTTTGGGTATGTCTAAATTCGTGTAAGAATAAATTAATTGGAGGTTTTGGCCATGTTCTGCAATTCTTCGCAAATTGCAGAACTGGTTCTGGTTCGCCGCATCGCGGCGCCAGCTCCAAGCCTTAAGGCCCACGCCGCAGTGCCAAAGGCCAAGCCGTAGAGCCAAGGACAAGCTCAATAGTGGCGTCGTAGCGCCACTCTGCAGATTGGTCCAGAAATGAAATTTGTAATTGTTCAAGTCTAGGAATATGATAGTAACCTAATCTAATGAACATAAAAATATGTTAGATGTATAATGAGACGTTAAAATAGATTCTTAACATGTCAATAATGCATTTACGTGTGGATTGAATTATTGAACGCATAATTAGCTTATTGTTCGTGTAGTGTAATATTATATGACAATAAGTGTAGTAATTTGACTAAGTATAGTCATAACCAAAATTTATACAAAAGAATGAACTTGTGATGATTAGTTACATTATAATTGATTGGTATTGTGAATGAAAATGATATGTAGGATTAAATCAAGTAACATATATAATTAACGTGTAATCTACGCACGATGCAAGTTTCCTAACCCTACTTGTTAGCATTATGCAAATTTATAAACTTAAATCTTTACATTGAACAAATTCCAGACTTATGTTCTATATCGAGCAAGTTCTTATTAATTTTTAATCTTTTTAAAGTATGATTTTGTTATACAATACTTATTCTATTGTATACCTCTTGAGATTGTTATTCGTTTTAGATATCAATTATTGTTGAACCTTGTTAGACTAGCGAACCCTTATTGATTCAACTAGTCCAAAGTTGATGAACGTTCTAAATTTTAGAACTCTTATTGATTTATCCAAACCAAACTTCCTTTGGTGCGGACTCTGATGTCAAACTGAGATGAACAACCCTGTATAGGGATTTCTTATGCGTTAGCGTTAAGATATTATGCACAGTATGGTACTAAGGGATGATCCCCTTACGTACGAGTAGAAGAATCTGTAGTCTTATGAATGTTAAACGTTTCAAGTATAACCCTTGATAACCTAGGACACAGTTCAAGGTATTATGACCCTCAGAAGTTCTTTTGATTCTTTCTATTCATTTCTTGATTCAAAAGTTGAGTTTTATTCTAGAAGTCTTTGATTCACTCAAATGTTATTATATTTTTATTTCATTATTATACTTGTAGGCAATCGTGCTCACTCTTTCGTAATAATAACATTACAGTTAAGAACGAAAGGTCCGACGAGCCTTCTACTAGCAAAGGCAAGGGCAAGATTAACAAATTATGAAGACTTGTTGTTTTATGTGATGTTGTATTTCTATTTTAGACTTATGTTAATGTTGTGTAAGACGATTAATTGTTTATGTTTCCGCAGTTAAGATTTAAGGTTAGTATGACCTAGGATTTTTGTAATTAATTCAGATGATTTAACTCTTTAAGGAGAGGATTTATTTCTATCTATTATTTCTTTCTTTTATTATGGGTAGATAGACATATGATGTTTGATTAGTGAACACCAAATCATGTGGAAATTGAAGTACCCAGATTTGGGGGTGTCACAGGTTGGTATCAGAGCTGTAGGTTATGAACCTTAGGTGGGGGAACAACCTTAGGTACTAGCCTTATAGGAAGAACATAATGATGGAAAACTCTTAACGAGTTCTAAGAAATGAATTTCTTAATTCATTGAAGATAACAAAAGACTTTATGTGCTTATGTGTTTAATTTTGTGCTCACTAGTACGACTTAGTAACTAAAACTTGAAACTATATTGTCAGGATGTCGAATGTTAGAGGAGCTAGTCGAGCTGGGGAGGAGGAACCCCAAGTACCTACAGAGGAGGAGTCGCGAGACATTCATGTCGTCAGGGAGCAGTTGGTACAGAGAGATCCATCTCCATTGATCATTGTTATTGGTCAAGAGCATGAGCCTGAGACAGATCCAGAGGAGGATCCTAAGGAGGAAGAGGAAGAAGATGAGTTCCCACCAAACTCTATTGATGCTGAGATGTACGATAAACTATATCACCGTAATGTAGAGTTACGTGACATGGTCTAGAATCTGACTGAGCTGGCGATTATTCAATAGATTACCATCGAGCAAAAGGATAGAGAGGGTTGTACGTTGTGCTGATCTTATACGTCATGCTGATCTTGCACGTCGTGCTAATCTTGCACGTCGTGTTGGGTAAGAGAATCACGTTGTACTGATCTTGCAGAAGAGGATTGTCATGCAAAGAAGGCTAAGCTTGGGGAGACGTATTCTACACTTCAAAATGCAATGGATGAGGCTCAGGATCGAGTTATGAGATACCCAATCCAGTTCAAAGGACTACCATCGTATATGCTAGATCGCCGAACGATGTCCCACATCATGGAAGAGGAATGTAGCAAGGCTATTAAGCGCCTTAACAGGCAGTGATAGGATTTGTTTAATTATGGTTTAATTATGTGAAAAACTTATCTGGTATTTAGATGTAATTCCAATGTGTTTATAAACAAAAGAATATTTTAATGTTTTTAAATCATGTGGATTCTTTATCTCGAAATAGTTTTTGTAAATAGCACTGATGCTATCGTTTGATGTTAAAACTTTTGATTTGAATAAATATATCAAGTTATTTGAGATAATGTGTTAAGTAATTATGTTAAATTGTTGAGTTAAGTTTAACTATTTAGAGAAATGGATAAGACCTAATAAGTATATATTTTAACAAAAATATGCCGTCGAGAAGAAGACAAAACTGTCAACAAGCTCAAGAAGAACCGACAAATAACAACAACGCCAATGCTAACCCCGTTCAAAAATTAGTGAACTTATTAGCTGGTGTGATTCATAATCAACCTCAAGCTCTAACGAATACGACATTTAAGGATTTCAAGGCGGTGGGATCGCCAGAGTTTAAAGGCTCCATGAACCCGATCGAGGCTCAAACGTGGGTTATGGAGATGGGAAAAGTTTTTGATGTTGCAAGAGTCATAGAGGACCAGAAAACTGCCTACGCAACGTTCATGCAAAAATCCGAAGCCAGTTATTGGTGGCAAGCAAACAAGGTCCGTGGAGGAGAAAATGTGATTACCTGGGAGAGGTTCAAAGAGATGTTTTTCGAGATGTATTTCCCGACCAGCTCGCAGAACCAAATGGAGGTCTAGTTTTTGGAGTTGAAACATGGGAATATGTCCGTACCAGACTATGCGACACGATTTAATGAGTTGGCTAGGTTCGACACATATCAAGTGCACACAGATGAGAGGAAATCAAGAAGGTTTGAATAAGGATTGAAGGCCTGGTTGTATACTAAAGTGTCGTTGTTTCAGCTAAAGATGTTCGTTGGGGTACTGGAGAAAGCCATACTCGCTGAAGGTGGAAGCGATGCAGTAACCAAATATAATTAAGATCAGAAGAGGAAGCAGAGTGAAAATGAAGGAATCAACAAGGCTAGTGGAAGTAACATGGGAGGTGGTAATAATCAGAAGATAAGGTGGTCTGACAACTCATCAAATGTAAATCAGTAAAGAGGTCAAAAAAAGAGGATCAAAGCGTGCCCGACCTGCAAGAAAGCTCATTTGGGAGTGTGTATGAAGGGTAAACGAGTGTGCTACTGTGACACCCCCAAATCCGGGTTACCTGACCCCCGAGTTTGGTGTTCACGATCCACAATATAATAACATCTAACTACCCATTCATTGATTATAATAAACTTACATATCATTAGTTATTAAGTTAACAACATCATCCCAGGTCAACTAACCTTAACATTACAAACTTTACCCTTTCGATAAACAAAAAGGGTTTACAAAGCAACATATTAAATATAATTAATATAAAACTACTCCAGCACTATGTCTTTGCCTTTATTCCTCTTAGCCCCGCTGGCCTCATCGTTCCTAGCTGAAATATTTTATTTAGCAAGGGTGAGCAACAAGTTTGCCCCGCAAGTTAAAATATACAATAAATGATATATGAATCAGAAATAGAAGAGTCTAGATTGAATAGAACTTCAACAATTATCAAACGATTTCGTGATAACGAATAATACTTCAATCTGAATAATAACTTTTTACTATTCCATACTAAATAACTTAGTCGATATAAAAGAGTACAATTCTTTCAAAGATTCAATAATATTCAATTGAATTAACAATACTACAATAATACTCAATAATGTGGGATATACCCAGATTTCATGCTGAGTGATCACAGAGGATCATGAACTACTAGAGGATTCATTTAGTTATTAAAACTAAATTACCACAAGAATATAAATTAGTTATCAAAACTAAAATATACTCTTCTACAAGTACCTGGAGTGGCCAACTCCTTTGTACCCTATATTATGCATAATACTCAATAATAGTGCACATGTCGATTTACGACAATAAAATTTGTTCATCTCAGTTTTACTTCACGAGTCCGTACCACAACAATATGGTTTGAATTACTTTCAAAGAAATACTAGGATTTCAATAATTAATAACAATGCTAATCTAGCCGAAATCAATGGCATAGATCTTTCAATAACATTTCAGTTCATAATGAATAGAACCTTTTATGCTTTACCAAATACTAGTCTCGCCTAAACAATTAGCTGAGACATAATTTATAATTAGTTCAAATAATAGAACATGATTCGATTGCACTACGTGCGAATTACAATAATCATTATAGATGTGAATAACTATCAATAATTATTCACTACCATGCTTGAAAAACAGTAACTCAAGTTGAGTTAGGAAACTTGCCTTTCGCGTTGATTACTGCTACACAATATAATTAACTGCACTCGTAAGACCTATAATCAATAATGTCGGTCTCATAATTAGTACCATATTTCACATCACACATTACTGTAATTTACAGTTAAACCTTCTCCTAAACACATTAGCACATAACCATAACAGTGTTTATAACCTATATAAACACTTAACAAGTCTAACTATTGTGATATGGTTGGACTTCGGTCCGTTCTCGGTGTTCTGGTCACCCTATCTGACAATTAACACAGTTATCTATCTATTACACTTGGTCTCTAAGCTTCAATATTAATTCAGATAAGTTAATTATCAATAATAATATTATTCGGAAGCTTTTAATAATTATCAAGCAATTATTATAATTTATAATAATTTTTCAAATATCAGAATCATTTTTAAATGATTTAATTCTCAATTAATCTTATCATTATTAATATTTAATAATATCAAAATATTAATAACATACTTTGCAAAATATTAAAGTTATTATTAATAACTTAAAATATTTTTAAATCATTAATATTCTACTTAAATGATTTTTAAAATAATGAAAATCATTTTTAAATCATCACCATTAATATATAAATATTAATGAAATTATTATCTAAATATGAAAAGTCATAATTTATAACTTAAAATATTTTTAAATCAATAAAATCATTTTTAATTCATTTATTTAATATAATAATTAAAAAAATCAAATATCATTAATATTAATTTATTAATGAAAATTCTCCAAAAATATTGAAAACTAGCAACAGTCTCGTGCCTCCGGCACTATGAATGTTGGGATTTATTCCAAATGATTTATTGAGTGAGCGAGAAATTCAAAATTATTTATATTTTATTAGATAGATGGATGGTGGAATTTATCCCAAACTTTGGACGTCCTAGATGATTTATTGAGTGAGCGGAAAATTCAAAATTATTTGTATTTTATTAGATATAATTAGATATATAGAATATAGATATAGATAGATAGAATTAGATAGATTGTATTTTATTAGATAGATGGATGGTGAGATTTATCCCAAACTTTGGACGGCCCAGATGATTTATTGAATGAGCGGGAAATTCAAAATCATTTGTGTTTTATTTATTAGATTATATTTTATAATTTAAAATATTTTTTAATACTTTATCCTCAATTAAAATGATTTTTAAACCATTAAAATCATTTTTATCTTATTTATTTAATTTAATAATCAAATAAATCTAATATCATTAATATTAAATTATTAATGACAATTCTCCAAAAATATTAAAAGTTATATTTTATAACTCAAAATATTTTTAAATACATTTTTCTTATTTAAAATGATTTTTCATAATATTAAATCATTTTTTCTCTAATTTATTTAATATACTAATTAAATAAATTAAATACTTTTAATATTTAAATAATTATAAATATTAAAGGAAAATATCCCAATTGATCAAAAATTATTTTTCATAATTTAAAATAATTTTTAAAACTATTTTTGGTAATTTTTATAATTTATTTCTATTTTTTTTTATTAATTTCCGAAATTTTCAGAAAATAATTAAATTAGTCCGTTGCTAAAGGCCTATAGCGACACTTTCTGTCGCTATAGGTGTTCTTGAGCAAACCCAGATTTTTTTCCGACAGCTGCAAGGTGTCTAGTTTGACTGGCTCTAACTCACGATCTGAGCATGTTCTGGGCTATCTAAAAATTTGGGCGTGTAGACAATATGTCACACTACAACATCCAACCAACACTTTGGTTAAACAACATCACAACAAGGAGATCAAAGCCTCCAAAGTTGCTGCCAAACATTTTTTAGGCAAAAACAGACTCGAGTGGTCACTTTCAATCTTGATTTAAGCTATGTTCTGGCCATGATTTATGTAATCTATAAACTCCAGATTGTAGAAAAAATGTAGCACTACAACTAGAAAGCATAATAACACTAAAACATCAAAAGATTAACTAGATATAATCGGTCAAACTTGAACACGGACGTTGGGCTCAAATTTTCTGGGTTCGTGTTCTTGACAGATTCGGTCAACGGGTTTTGACCGTGAATAACTTGTGATCTATAATAGATCTAAGTCTGATTCTTTTTGAAACTTAAAGTACACATATCAGGCTACATGTTACAAGTTTTAAACATCAAAAACACGTAACAAACTAGGAGTTATAAAATCGGACATTTGACTGAAAATCACCGATTTCCAGATTTCCAGATTTTGAAAAACACTAAATCCGTGCACATTGATGTTATGGGTTAATGATTTATCAATCCAGATCATCAATTGACACCTTATTACACATATTTGAACGATCAATTACAACAAATAACAAGGAATTGAAGGATTTCAAAATTTAGGGTTTTATACCTTTATGCTTGATTTTCAATTCTGACTTTTGATTTGTGTTCTTGGGTGATCTAAGGATGTTACCAGGACTGGTCCACTACTAATTTACTAAGCAAATTCGGAGGTGTGGGAGGGAGAGAGATTTGGTGAGAGCTAATGAGCCAAATGGCACTTTTTCTATACTTTCTCTCTCTAAATCTCTTAAATAAGTCATGACTTGATGCTAGGCTGAGATTTTCGGCTGGAGTAGGTTGATTTGCTGGATTTCTAGAGTCACCAAGTCAAGGTAGTGGTTCAACCACTAAAGCTTTAGCCATTTTTGCAAGTTAGCATATAAAAATCCCATAAAGGGCATTATGGACATTTTCAATTTCTTCTAGAATTTGAACTTGATGAAACCCTTAGGGTTTAGGGTTTGGACAATCTAGGGTTTAGGTTTTGAACCCTTTAGGTTATAAAATTCTAATTCCCATAAATTTCAAATTTAGGGTTTAATTAGAAAAATAATTTTCCAAAATAAAAAAAATAGGGTTTCTAAAATAGAAATTCAATTTACAAAATATAATTAGTGATTTCTAATCATATTTATGTTTAATGAATACTTTAGGCATGCTAATAAAAATTAGGGTTGCCTAATTAGGGTTTAAAATTCTCGGTTTTGACATTATGGTTTCTCTACGATACGCTAGGGTTTCTAATCCAGAGATTAGGGTTTCTAATCTCATATTTGTGTTTAATGAATCCATTAAGTCTACCAATTAGGATTAAAGTTCGTAATTTAAGGTTTACAATCCCCGATTTTTAAAATTAAGGTTTTCTACAACACATTAGGGTTTTCTACAACTGAGATTAGGGTTTCTAATCTCTTATCAGCGTTTAATAATATTAAAACCTATCCGATCAATTATTGATTATTAAGCTCACACAATAATTAGTACAATTATTTTAATTGTATTTTCTATCGAATCCCTATCCGAAAATTAGGGTTAGGGTTTCTAAAGTTGTTAAGCACAACTCTACTCTATTTTTCTTAGTCAAAACACATATTGACTGATTTTCGAGACTCGTCTCACTAATTCCCAGTACAATATTAACAGTCAATGTCAATATTAAATAAAAAAAAAATTTATTTATAAAATTTTAATTATTCGAAATCCCGGGTTATCACAGCTACAATTATGGTCAGGGAGGCCACATAACACCTAACTGTCCTAACCCAAAAAAGGGTGCCTGCTTCACTTGTGGCTCAAAGGATCATCTTGCAAGGGACTGTCCTAAGAAGGGATCTGGAGGGGCAGGATCAGGAGGAAATAGGGGAAACAGCAGTGAAAGCGCCTTGACTATCATAGGACCAATCGCAACCAACCGACCGTCTGCCAGGACATTTAACATGACGGTACATGATGCAGTGCAGTCTCGTGATATGGTGTCAGGTATCATTCTGATCAATAAAGTTAATGCTTATGTATTATTTGATTTGGGTGCTTGATAAGTGGATTTTATATACACAAATCGATATTCATTTCAAGTTTAAATTCGTAGTTATCTTCATGTTTTGTGTTCACTTTTACTCGTTTCGTGATATTTTATGTGTAGGGTGGTCATGGATGCAATTGGTGAGGAAAGGCGGCCTTTTCGGAGCAAAAGTGGAAAAAAGTTTAGGCTTGAAAAATTTGAAGACAGTAGCCTAGCCCGCTGGGGAGGGCTTTATTGTGCATGTACCCCTCGCCGGGGCGGGGGTCCTATTTCTTGAACTGTCCTATTCTGTTTCAAAGTCTGCTAGAGCTCAGTTTGTGGGATTGGGCTGATGCGTTTGGACTCTAATAAAAGAAGAATTCGGCCAGAAGAGACGAGAGCTTGCTATTACGTAGAAAAAAAAAACGAACTTATAACAAAAAAAGCAAGAATTCAAGAGCAATTTGAAGGATTGAAGAGCGAACGTTGGAGGAGTAATTTTCAGAGATTATCACGACGGTTGCGAATCAAGGCGAAGTGAAGGGTTTTTCGTTATTCTTCTTCTCTTTAGTCTTATTTGTAATTGGGATGATGTGTTCAATAAATTATTCAGTTTTTAATTCATTCGTTATGAACTAATTTACTTATTAGACTTTTGATTGATCTTTGGGCGAAATGATGATTCTATAACTTTGATTTCCAATTCAATAAGATAGTTTTAGTTTATCTATGTTAATTTGAGCGTGAATTTATGAATTGTCTGATCAATAGTTCTTTGTGGATTTGAAAGGAATCGAGAGAGGAGATTCGAATCTAGACCTAGTTAATATAACATGTGTCATGAATTTTGTCGATAGCAGATTTGTGATTATTGTTAAGGCAGAGATATGCTTGACATCGCATGTAATCGTATAGAGAGCTTAAACTTCAACCTTCTTTGATTTTAGTTCACATAGAGATATAGCGAGTTGGTTAATTTATGTGTTTAACGGATTTCTATCTTAATTGTGGATTGACATTAATATGATATTAGTGCATCGAGAGGTGGCTTTTACTACGTTCGTGTTCGTGATTAATAAACTGGAATATTGAATTGAGTTGGAATAAAGGTTTGAAAATCAGAGTGAAGCTTAAGGTGAAATCATAAGTCTAATTCTCCATTAATTGTTTGAAATTCTGGATTTCGTTATTGGTGACTGTTTTGTGATAGTTAATTTCTTTATTAATTTAGTTTTTCTTATAATTTAAAACCATTGAATTGATTAGTTTAATAAAATTAGGGTTAATACAAAATTGATACTTGTGAAGTTAAGATTCTTGATATTCTATCCTCGTGGGAACGATACTCTATTCACTACTATATTACTTGTTGACCACGTGCACTTGCGTGTTTTTAAGCGTATTGATTTTCACCAACAAGTTTTTGGCGCCGTTTCCGGGGAAAATTTAGCCGAGATTTTAATATTTGTTTTTACAATATCAGTTTAATTAGTCCAGTTTTACTTAAACATTTTTATTTTAATTTCTCTTTTTCAGGTTTTCGACATTGGTTTATGCAAACACGATCTAAACATCCAGATTTGCTTCCTTTTGAGGACGACATTGATAGATGATTTCAAAAGTTGAGTAAGTGGATTGAGGAAACGAGGAACAAATTCAAAAATTCTGATAAGGAAGAAACGATGGCTGCCGAAGACCAGAAAGCGTTGAGGGATTTTGCCACACCTAGGGTGACTGATCAGCAGTCGAGCATTACTAAGCCTGCAATTGCTGCGAACATTTTTGAAATAAATCCTGGGACCATTCAGATGATGTAGAACTCATGTCAATTTGGGTAAATGGCAAACGATGATCCGAATGAGCATTTAATCAGTTTTCTGGAAATGTGCGACACGTTCAAGTACAATGGGGTGTCGGATGAGGCAGTGAGACTTCGCTTGTTCCCATTCACTTTACAGGACAAGGCGAAGAGTTGGTTACATTCTTTACCGCTGGATTCGATCACTACGTGGGAGGATTTGGCTCAAAAATTTCTTGCCAAATTTTTCCCACCGGCGAAGACTGCGAAAATGAGGAATGACATCTCAATGTTTGAGCAGCAGAATGTGGAGTCACTATATGAGGCATGGGAGAGATACAAGGAATTATTCAGAAAGTGCCCACATCATGGATTTCCCAAGTGGTTACAAATGAACACCTTCTATAACGGGCTATATGGAAATGTCAGAACTAGCATTGATGAGGCATTGGGCAGTGCATTAATGGCTAAGAGTTACGAGGAAGCCTACAATTTGATAGAAATGATGTCGGCAAATAACTACCAGTGGCCCACAGCAAGAATGACACAGGCAAAGGCGGTTGTGATCTTGGAATTAGATGGAGTAACAGCTATACAAGCACAACTTTCTGCATTATCCATAAAGTTTGATACGATGAATGAGAGGGTAAATACGATGGCAGGGGCTCAAGTTCAACAAAAAGTTCAGCAGGTTATAGTAGTATGTGAATTGTGTGTGGGTGATCATCCGACAGAGCAGTGTGCAATAAATCCAGCATCCGTTCAGTTCATAGGAAACTACAATAGAATTCCGCAAAATACTTACCAAAACACCTACAACCAGGGGAATAGGAACTACCCAAACCTTTCATGGAGCAATAATCAACAAAATTAAGCTCCACGAGCATTATATCCCCCATGTTTTCATAGTCATCCACAATAGATTCAACAGTAGGATAAGAAATTCGATGGTGAGGAATCATGGGCAAGGTACATGACTAGCAACGATTTGGCTATGAAGAATCAAGCTATTGCTATCAAAAATATAGAGAATTAGATAGGTCAAATTGCATTAGCATTGAATAATAGACCACAAGGAACATTACCTAGCGACACCGAAAGAAATCTGAAGGGTAATCATGAGCAATGTCAAGCAGTTATGTTGAGAAGTGGAAAACACCTCGGTGGGAATAGTGTAGAAAATTCAGCAGCATCGGAGGAAAAAGTTGATGACAGTAATGCAGTGGAGGGTAAAGAAAATGAGGAAACAAAGTTAAACAGCGAGCCGATTGTTTATCCTCCACCGCCATTTCAGCAGAGGATCCAAAAACAGAAATCAGATAAGCAGTTCGCAAAGTTTTTAGATGTGTCCAAGAAACTCCAGATTAACATCCCATTCGCAGAGGCTCTAAAACAAATGCCGAGTTATACGAAGTTTATGAAGGGAATTCTGTCGAGGAAGAAGAAATAGGAAGACTTCGAAACAATGGCACTAACAGAGGAGTGTAGTGCAGTGTTACAGAAAAAACTTCCACCAAAACTCAAAGACCCGGGAAGCTTTACTATCCCGTGCACGGTCGGGAAGATGTCGTTTAACAAGTGTTTATGTGATTTGGGGGCGAGTATAAACTTGATGCCATTATCAGTATATACAGAATTGGGTTTGCCCGCGCCAAAGCCTACGAATATTTCATTGCAGTTGGCGGATAGGTCAGTCATATATCCGAGAGGCATTGTAGAGGACATTTTGGTAAAAGTGGATAAGTTTATATTCTCTGCGGACTTTATCATACTAGATTTCGATGAAGATAAGAACCTCCAGATCATCCTAGGGAGACCTTTCTTGGCCACAGGAAGGACACTCATAGATGTGAAAAAAGGAGAACTTACAATGAGGGTCTAAGATCAAGAGGTAAAATTCAATGTGTTCAAGGCCATGAAATATCCTACGGACGAGGAAGAGTGTAATCGAATGGATTTAATTGAGCAAATTACCAACGAAGATATGAGCAAGAGTTTGATCAACGATCCATTATAAACAACTTTACTGGGGGATGAGGAAAAAGACGACCCGGAATTTGTGGATTTATTACAGATGCTAGACTCGTTGCCACGAGTTAGCCGATTCAGAGCACCGGTTGAACCTTTGCACAACGAGGAGACAGTTGCAGAAAAATTATCATTGGAGGAGCCACCAACATTGGAACTTAAGCCACTCCCTAAACATCTTAGGTATGCGTATTTAGGCGATTTAAATTCTTTACCTGTAATTATTTTTGCTGCACTTAACGAATTGCAGGAAGAAAAGTTGCTGAGGGTGCTTAGGGATCATAAATCAGCAATTTGATGGACGATTGCGGACATAAAAGGCATTAGCCCATCATTTTGCATGCACAATATTCTGATGGAGGATGATGCAAGTCCATCGGTGGAGCATCAATGTCGACTTAACCCAATCATGAAGGAAGTGGTCAAGAAGGAAATTCTGAAATTATTGGATGTCGGTGTCATATATCCAATTTCCGACAGTAAATGGGTAAGTTCGATTCATTTTGTGCCTAAGAAAGGGGTAATGACGGTAATTCAGAATGATGATAACGAGTTAATTCCAACAAGGACAGTGACGGGTTGGAGGGTGTTCATCGATTATAGGAGATTGAATAAGGTAACCTGAAAGGATCATTTCCTGCTACCTTTTATCGATCAAATGTTAGACAGGTTAGCGGGACATGAGTTTTACTGCTTAATGGATGGTTATTCGGGATATAATCAGATTGCTATCGCTCATGAGGATCAGGAAAAGACAACATTCACTTGCCCTTACGGCACCTTTGCATTCAGGAGAATGTCATTCGGACTATGCAATGCACCTGCAAATTTCCAGCGGTGTATGATGGCTATTTTCTCGGATATGGTGAAGAAGAACGTTGAAGTCTTCATGGACGATTTCTCTGTCTATGGGGGCAATTTTGAAACTTGCTTAGAGAATCTGGTCATGGTATTGCAGCGGTGTAAGGATACAAACCTCATACTGAATTGGGAAAAATGCCACTTCATGGTTGAAGAGGGCATAATTTTGGGACATAAGGTGTCGGCTCATGGATTGGAGGTAGACAAGGCAAAGTCGGACACGATCGAGAAACTACCTCCACCGAGCTCAGTTAAGGGCATTAGAAGTTTTCTGGGGCATGCTGGGTTCTACCGGAGGTTCATAAAGGACTTCTCTAAGATTGTAAAACTTTTATGCAGTCTTTTAGAGAAGGATGCCACTTTCAGCTTTACTGCAGAATGTAAGTCTGCGTTTGACCTATTGAAGAAGAAATTAACTACAACCCCCGTGATAGTCGCACTGGACTGCAAAATGCCATTCGAACTTATGTGTGATGCGAGCGACTATGCGGTTGGGGATGTTTTGGGCCAAAGATGAGACAAGATGTTTCACGCCATATACTATGCAAACAAAACACTCACAGAGACTCAAATGAACTACACTACTACGAAAAAGGAATTGCTTGTAATGGTATGCGCGTTCGACAAATTCCGGGCATACTTGATCGGGACTAAGGTAATAGTCTACACGGACCATTCGACGATTCAGTACTTAATAGCTAAAAAAGATACTAAGCCACGCCTTATCCGATGGATTCTCCTACTTCAAGAGTTTGATTTAGAAATTAAAGATAGAAAGGGGACGGAGAATCAAGTTGTCGATCATTTATCAAGGCTGGAAAATCTGGAGAAAAAGGAGGAAGATAGATGCGTGATCAACGAGACATTCCCGGATGAGCAGTTATTTGGGTTGAATGCAAAATTTTTGTGGTATACAGACTTAGCGAATTATGTGGTAAGCAAGATGCTTCCACCGGATCTTACACGACAACAGAAAAAGAAGTTTCTGCATGACGTCAAGTGGTACATGTGGGATGAACCCTACTTATTCAAACAATGTACCGATAAGATGATTCGACGATGTATCCCATACAGTGAAGTCCACAACATATTACAAGAATGCCATTCGTTGGCATACGGTGGACATTACGGGAGTGAGCGCACCGCGGCGAAAGTTCTTCAATCCAGGTTTTATTGGCCTACGGTGTTCAAAGACGCCCACCAATTTGTGAAAACATGTGATAGATTCCAAAGGGTGGGAAACATATCAAAACGGAATGAGATGCCCCTACAAAAAAATTCTTGAAGTGGAAATCTTTGATGTCTGGGGCATTGATTTCATTGGACCATTCCCGTCGTCTTTGAGCAATCAGTATATTCTGTTCGCGGTGGATTACGTCTCAAAATGGGTTAAAGCTGTAACATTACCATCTAATGATGCCAAGGTGGTCCTCAAGTTTCTACAGAAAAATATTTTCACGAGGTTTGGCACGCCAAGAGCAATAATCAGTGATGAAGGCAGTCACTTCTGTAATAAGTCGTTTACATCTCTTTTGGCTAAGTATGGGGTCAATCACAAGGTGGCTACATCATATCACCCTCAAACTAATAGGCAAGCCGAGGTATCGAACATAGAAGTTAAGAGGATATTGGAGAAAGTCATAAATCCGAGTCGGAAAGATTATTCACTTCGATTGGACGATGCATTATGGGCGTACCGGACTGTATACAAAACGCTAATCGGGATGTCACCTTATCAACTCTTGTACGGAAAGGCATGTCACTTACCGGTGGAGCTACAACACAAGGCTTATTGGGCCATACAGAAATTGAATTTTGATCAGGCCGCGGTATGAGAAAAGAGGCTACTCCAACTAAATGAGCTCGACGAATTCCACCTCCAAGCCTACGAGAATGCCAAGCTATACAAAGAAAAAGTTAAAAGATGGCACGACCAGAAAATTGTGCAATGAACATTCAAGCCGAGTCAAGCAGTCTTCTTGTTCAATTCACGGCTACGTTTGTTCCCCGGAAAGCTTAAGTTAAGATGGTTGGGACCATTTACTATAAAACGAGTATTTCCTCATGGCGCCATTGAACTCTACAGTAGGAATCCGTTAGAAACGTTCAAGGTCAATGGTCAATGGATAAAGAATTTTTGGGGTGGCGAGTCGAATTGGGACGCCGACAACATTACCCTCGTCGATACACAGTAAAACAGGGAGTAGTCAGGCTGAACAACTTAAAATCAAGCGCTAATTGGGAGGCAACCCAATTTTTCTTTATTTTTCGTAGTTCATGTTTAATTTGTTAGGATATAGTTTATGAGGCAATAGTTAGGACTTGTCAATTATTAAGTTTTGTTAAAAATCTCTGAAAAGTACTAAAAATCTCATTGAAACTCCAAGTCATCATTGATCTAACATATTGCATGTTTTTGGTTTCAGGAGAGGTCCAACATGAGTCAGAGCAACAACGACTACGAAATGGTGGAAAATCGGAGAATTTTGCATATCAAAAATTTTTTCCAAAATTTTTTTTAGCAGTGGACATGCCCGCCGGGGTGGGCCTCTTTGGCCTAGCACCCCCCGTCGGGGCGGGGGTCCTGAAATCTAGACAGACACGCCTGTTATAAGGCACGACCCCAGACTTAGTTCCCACACACATACACACGCCCACTCCTCCTTTTGCTCTCTTTCTCCCTCAACATCACAAACCTGGTGCCATATTTGTTTTCTCTCCTAAACACAACCCACGAAACCAAACAACTACCTACATCAGTTAAACCCACTTTCTACCCACGATTTTCACACGCCTTCAATCCCGTCCACCACTTCATCTCCCTCACACCACTCTATATAAACCCTAACCCATACTTCCCATATTCAACACCCTTAAACTCGAATTCTTCAAGAAATTGGGAAACACGCACTTGAGGGTATGTTGCTATAGTGTCAAGTCTTCATCTTTTCTCAACTCCATAGCACCAACCTAAGTTTGGGGGATCTGAACGAGCCGTGTACGCAAAGTGTTTGACAGATTGACTGAACCAAGTTTTCGGGAGAGGAAGTGGTTACTAGCAAGAGTTCACTGCTAAACCTCAATGGTATCTCAACCAACACCCAAACGCCAACGGGGGGGCGAGTTCAAGCACCGCTCCACCGCCAACTACCTATGACCGCCGAAAATTTATGAGTGCCACCGCCGCCGACCGTTATGAGTACATGCAATCTAAGGCATTTACACCAGAACGTGGTTTGGCCCCCGAAGGGAACGATGGGGAGATGATGTCCCAAATTCACCAAAAGGGGTGGATCAAATTCACCGAACATCCAACACCCGCAGTAGTAAATATTGTCAAGGAATTCTATGCAAACGTCGAAGACAAATCTCCTTTCAAAGCATTTGTGCGGGGTCGAATGGTTTCGTTCAGTGACGATGCAATCAACGATTACTATCAGTTGCGGGTGCCACACCATTGTTAGTATGTCCAAATGAGGGATTTTGACCCGGATTATGAGGAGGTTATTAAAAATTTGACAAAGCCGGGCACATCTTGGACCAAAGGAAGGAACAGTGTTTAATAGCAAGGAATTAAGTCGATATGGAAAGATATGGTACGCATTTTTATGTGCGAAATTGCTTCCTTCCCAACACACTTCGGACGTCACCAAAGAGAAGGCGTTACTGTTATACGCCATTGTGCAGGACTTCATTATCGACGTCGGGGCCATCATCAGTTTCTCCATCCGCCGGTGCTTACGTGGAAATTTTTTGGGCGGTCTGCCGCACCCTTCACTTATATATACGTTGTGCCGAAACGCCGGGGTGCGTTATTCTGATGATGAGCCCACTCAACCGCCGCTGGTTTTTCTTGATTCATAAATGATTGTGCGGTATTCAGTGTGGGGTGGAGGAGAGTCACATCCACGGGGTTTGGATTTTATTTTTCCATCGGCGTCGGAAGACAAAGTTGATGTCGTATATACCTCGGGGGATGAGGATGAAACAATGGGAGAACAAGGAATCGAGCAGGTTTCGCAGACTGAGGCATTTTCTAGTACTCAGTTCCTTGAGTTCCAGAATTAAATGAATGCGTATAATAGGGCAGCATACCGAGAAATGCGACGATTGGCGATGCGTCAAGATCATATGTTCGATGCCATGAACGCGTCTTTCGCCTCATTCAACACAACACTTTAGAGTTTTAACCTGGCGGCCCTATTTCGGTATCAACAACCTGGTCCATTATCGCGATTTCCTCCTAGTGATTCCGATGAAGAAGAGCACCAACCACCGCCCCAGACTTAGAAAATTTCAGGGAAGTCCTCTTGCAATTTATTTTTATCCAATGAGGGCATTGTCTTATTTAAGTTTGGGGGAGTAATTTGTTTAGTTGTATACATGCATTTTAAAATTTTTGTTGTATCTAGTTTTGCATTATAGAATAGGTATTTGCTTAGTAGTTAGGATTTTGCATTGTTTTCATATCTTGAAAAAAAATAATAATAATAATAAAAATAAAATAATAATAATAAAAAAATTAGTTAAATAGTGTGTTTGCATATGTCCAATGGTGTCGCATACTACAGGTTATTCTGGCTAATGATGAAATTGTGAACAAGTTAACCAATATAGTTTGGATTATTAGTACTGTGATATAATTACTATTATGAATCGATTCTTGGACTTGTTTGAAACTGTTATAAAAGGGTAGCACTAATAACATCTTTGTTGACTAGTCAGTTCAAATCGATACATAAAATGTTTCTAAAGGATAATTCTAGGGTGAACCAGAAAATGACAAGGATAGGCAGTGAAGGCTTAAATTAGGCAAGATCCTAAGTTTGGGGGAATATATGTAGGGTATATAAGCTTTAAAAAAAACACATGTTGAGTCTTGTGGTGGGTTGAGGAGAAACACTCCCCATAAACACAAGCGTGACATGGAGCGTAAAACGCACTCACCAACCATCTATCAAAAGAAAAAGAAAAGGGAAATAATCACGGGAAAAGAGCAAAAAGCCCCCGTGTAAAAAAAAAGAGGGAGAAGGAAGAAAAGAAAGTATAAGTATCCTGCCTGTACCCTTGAATTTGGTTGAGTTTAATCTTAGTTGAATCATGCCTATCGTTGAGATTTTTGAGTTTGCACTGTATGATTCCTTCTAAGAAGTTGTTTATGTATTGAATTTAGGTCCGTATCAGTTATCTTAGATGTTGATCACACACGCACACTATACCAGTAATAGTTGTTCAAGAATTGAGAATTAATATGTAATTATGGATTGGTTTTGATAATTTGTATTGTAAAGTTGCTTGTTTTCTCTGAGGCCGATGGGATAAATTAGTTTATGCGATGTTGTTGGATTTTTAGGCATTTAGATTGTTATTGTATTTTATTGCATTGCATAGCATGTAGTTTGTTTTGTACTCGGGGACTAGCACAGTTTAAGTTTGGGGGATTTTGATAAGTGGATTTTATATACACGAATCGATATTCATTTCAAGTTTAAATTCATAGTTATCTTCATGTTTTGTGTTCGTTTTTACTCGTTTTGTGATATTTTATGTGTAACGTGGTCATGGATGCAATTGGTGAGGAAAGGCGGTCTTTTCAGAGCAAAAGTGAAAAAAAGTTGGAGCTTGAAAAATTTGAAGACAGTAGCCTAGCCCGTCGGGGCGGGCTTTATTGTGCCTGTACCCCCCGCCGGGGCGGGGGTCCCGTTTCCTGAACTATCCTATTCTGTTTCAAAGTCTGCTAGAGCTCGGTTTGTGGGATTGGGCTGATGCGTTTGGACTCTAATAAAAGAAGAATTCGGCCAGAAGAGACGAGAGCTTGCTATTACGTAGAAAAAAAACAACGATCTTATAACAAAAAAAGAAAGAATTCAAGAGCGATTTGAAGGATTGAAGAGAGAATGTTGGAGGAGTAATTTTCAGAGATTATCACGATGATTGCGAATCAAGGCGAAGTGAAGGGGTTTTCGTTACTCTTCTTCTCTTTAGTCTTATTTGTAATTGGGATGATGTTTTCAACAAATTATTCAGTTTTTAATTCATTCGTTATGAACTAATTTACTTATTAGAATTGTGATGGATCTTTGGGCAAAATGATGATTCTATAACTTTGATTTCCAATTTAATAAGATATTTTCAGTTTATCTATGTTAATTTGAGCGTGAATTTATGAATTGCCTGATCAACAGTTCTTCGTGGATTTGAAAGGAATCGAGAGAGGAGATTCGAATATAGACCTAGTTAATATAGCATATGTCATGAATTTTGTCTATAGCAGATTTGTGATTATTGTTATGGTAGAGATACGCTTGACATCGTATATAATCATATAGAGAGCTTAAACTTCAACCTTCTTTGATTGCAGTTCACATAGAGATATAGTGAGTTGGTTAATTTAGGTGTTTAACATATTTCTATCTTAATTGTGGATTGACGTTAATATGGTATTAGTGCATCGAGAGGTGGCTTTTACTACGTTCGTGTTCGTGCTTAATAAACTGGAATATTGAATTGAGTTGAAATAAAGGTTTGAAAATCAGAGTGAAGCTCAGGGTGAAATCATAAGTCTAATTCTCCATTAATTGTTTGAAATTCTGGATTTCGTTATTGATGACTGTTTTGTGATAGTTAATTTCTTTATTAATTTAGTTTTTTTTATAATTTAAAACCATTGAATTGATTAGTTTAATAAAATTAGGGTTAATACAAAATTGATACTTATGAAGTTAAGATTCTTGATATTTTGTCCTCGTGGGAACGATACTATATTCACTACTATATTACTTGTTGACCACGTGCACTTACGTGTTTTTAAGCGTATTGATTTTCACCAACAGTGCTACTTGTTTATTTATACCCAATGACTTTGCTAAGAACTTAGAATTTCCTAAGGATGAGTTAGAACACTCCATGAATAGAGAAATTGCGAATAGAGAAATAATCCATGTTAAGTACGTACATAAGAACTGTAGAGTGGATATTAAGGGTAATATCATGAACGTAGATCTTATCCCTATTCGACTTGGAGAATTTGACGTTATTTTGGGTATGAAGTGGTTATTCAATTACGGGGCTGTAATTGATTGTCAGATGAAGCGTATTAACCTTATGACTCCATCAAAGGTTGTGTTTAATGGTATCAAGTCGCCTAGATAAGCGAGTTGTCTGACGATGATGCAGGCCAGGAAGTTGTTAAGGCAAGGCTGTGTAGGATATTTAGCTTACATAGTTGACGGTCGTAAAGAGAATCTGAAAGTAAAGGAGATACCAGTAGTGACGGACTTCGCAGACGTATTTTGATCAAAATCCAAAATTAGGGTTTGAATTTCATATCTGATTTATCTGCTTATATACCTTTATTAATTAAGTTAAAATAATTAACTTAATTAATATAAATTAAATTCATATAATGTAATAAAATAATTATTATAATAATTCTAATAACTATTTCATATATTATTTAAATAATATAAAATCATATTTTCATGGAAAATACTTAATAAAAACATTTTTAATATAAAATTACTTATTATAAGAATATAATTTATAATGATCAATAATTCCAAAATAAAATTAGTTGTAATCATTCATGTAATAAATATATCATATAAATACCTGCACATTACGTGGCACATATTCTCACCTTAATAATAAATAAATAAATAATTTATACGCAAAATTTCTGATTTAATTATTTAGAAAATATCGGGTTATTACATTCACCCTCCCTTATAAAGATTCCGTCCCTAGAATCACCATTTTAAAACCTATACATACCAAGTACATAGCATACACAATCATTGCAATTAGATCTCGATCATAATTGATCGAACCGATCTTTAACTATTCAACATAAAGCTTATCTATCTGATTAAACGGAAAATTGATTTCTAATAGAACTCAATTTCCTCCTTCAAAATATCTTTATAAAATAATTTACTATATATAAGAAAATAAATTTTGTTTGAATAATACCTGGAGTTTCATCCTCGGCTGCTACCGAATCCTGAACAGTCACGTTGAAGACTCTTGCGGTTGATTCTGTTGGTTCCTTTGTTGAAGTTGGTTCCGTTGTCGCCAATGTCCTGCTGCCTTTTTCCGTATTAGCATTCATTGCCTCCCTTCACCTTTTTGGACAGTCTTTCACCTTATACTCCATTGATTCACAAATAAAATACCCACTATACATTCTTGGATTGCTGCAGTTGGGAGAGATATGTCCCTTTTGCCCACACTTATAACACACAAACTTTCTTTTTAATCACTCACCTGAGTGATTCGTTCCGTAGTTCCCACATTGCACAACATGTTTATTTCCACCTTCTGGCATATTTCCGGTATTCCCGAAATTATCTCATTTCTCTTTTCCAGTCCTACTACCACTACTCCATTCTCCGATTCTAGCTTGATCTGCCTCCCACCAGAAATTCGTCTTCCTTTTTATCGTATAGGTGGCAAAAGCTGTCTTTTACCCCGCCGTTATCCTAGCTATCCTAAACGCTTCTACAGGGTCAGTTGATCCTCTAAATCCTGACGGTCCGATTGCCTTAAAGTCTTTGACGTTTGTCAATCGATTATCTTGCTGATTTCCCGCGGCTGGTATTCAGTTCTACGTGTATTCAGCGACCATAATCGTAAAATTCTTTATCGAGTCTAATTATCCTCCGGCTTTGTTGACAGGTTCTTCTACCCTTTTGTTTTGTTTTCGTCTTAGCAACATTATCATAAATTATTCTTACATTCTAAGCCTTATCGTATACGCTTAACATATAACGCAAAATTCTCTATTCAGATTATCATGTACTCAAAATATTAGATTTTGAAAGTTGGGTTTACTGTATTAACCAGTGTTTAGATAAATAGATATTATCTTTATATCAACTTATTTTGTTAATCCCACATAGATTCATACTCATAACACTTGACATACCATATCACATACTGCTTTAAACAGTCACTATCCCTTTGTGACTCAAAAGTCGGGAATTGCTGCCACAACTTATACAAAAGTTGAAAATATTACCTTATACAGACATACCTATCATATACAGCACTTAGAATAATACATATTCAAGTAATACTAATACTACTTATCTTCTACACATTCGCTAAGGATCAATTACTTAGTATTTTACATATTCCCATTATCCTCGATAATCCATTCACACATAACTATACCAGTCGTCCTTGTAACCATTTGGTATTCATTTGATTATTGAGTTTCTAGAGGTCAAGGGTTCAATGACTAGTGAGAAAATGGAGTAGTAATTCAAGAATGATATGAGGTATTCTGAAATACTTCCCTTTATCTTACCACACATTATGAGTTTAAAAACTCACCACAAGCATAAGAGTTTAAGAACTCGAGCTTAATCTTATATTCTTTAATTACACTCTAACTATCAGATATACTATCATTTATGGGTCCACTACTACATTTTCCAAAAATAACCACCTCATTGAGGTAGCTTTCAATGTAAGCCTCTATTTCAGCTATTGACTTTGATATTGGCTCGGTTATGGAGATTGACTTCTTCTTTACGATTTGAGGGTATTCTAATTCTTTTCTATCTAACATCTACACACCTAAGTTATCTAGACTAGCATATAGTATATACACACAACACATAATAATTTTATATAAGTTATCTTTTATTTTATTTTACGATGGATTTATTCAATTCATCTTCTTTTAAACTCTAATTGAGTTATTCGTATTTTCAACGTTTCCCTCTGTTCTAAGGTTATAGCCTAAAGTCTAGCCCACCTAAGGTTTTTAACCCTAAGCACCGATACCATGTTGTGACGCCCCCAAATTCAGGTACTTGAAACCTGAACTCGGTGTTTCACGATACTATTTCTATGAAGGGAATAATACTAATAATAATAACAATAATATAAAAATCAAACTTAATTTACATATATCAGAGTCTAATCCCAAGTACACAACCTTTACTATAATTCCTTACATGATAGATAATACATATCATTGTCTTAATACCGTTTAACTATTACAAAAGATACCATTAAACATATTCTGTTTTCTTTCTTTTTTCCCTTGTTCTTGGTCGAACCTTCTAGCTGTTCAAACTTAGCTGAAAACATTTAAATTAAGCAATGATGAGCATTAGAATGCCCATCAAGTAATACCAATTATAAATATAATTAGCTGAAAGAATTAAATGTTTTCTTTATACATCATTTCTACAACAATTCAATAATTGTGAAGTAAACTAAACCGATAATAATAACATAACAACTCTATATCACATTTTTGAAACTACATATTGACTGTAAATAAGGTTAAGGTGATATACTATGAACATTGTTTAAAGTTTTCGATAAGGTTTATCAGAACTTCATCTGCAAACCGTCATAACTTACGGGCACGAGGGTGATCTGCCCAATGTGCCCTGTATTGATCAATACTGCATGCAAGAACGATATTATCGTTCACTCTGTCCCCCTTGGGCGCATAAAAGTTTTCCCTTGATCGGGATGTTCATACTTAGTCTGGAATCTAAACCAAAATAATTTGATTGGATACAAAAAGGTTTTATCATGTTCAACGATATTTCTAAATCTGTGTCTAGCTGGTCAAATAGCTTAGAGTTATATATATATCAACATGTGTTTAAATACAATGATTATCCAAGTGAGGACACTTGTATAACCATATTTCGAAATTAACGAACAGAATATATATATGAGTTATATAATATAATATCATGTTGATAAAAAAATGATCGGATATAATATATACGATAATAAGGTTAATAATCTGGTACCATAATAATATAATTTTGAAACTTTCTTACTCATGTCCATTGCATAAAGGAAATGCAAAGGTAGGATACTTGCCTGGTCTGTTGCTTACAATACGCAACTTAGATTTATCTTTTATATAGCAACCTATCAGTAATAATGTGACAACCCCAAAATAGGCCCATTCCATCCAACCCATTCTGAGTCGCCAAATACATGGTACAAAAAATAACTACAACTTTATTACAACAATTGTCGTGCAAAATACAACAACACATATGATGTGAGTTTGGATACAAATATATACCAACTGTGACATTCATCCCAACCTTGGATAACACGTCACAATGACACCTTACATAAAGGTATAGTCAAAAACTGTTTTAGAAATTAGAATCTTTGTGAAGTACTCAAGGAAACCTTCGTACATGGGAGGCCATGCGTCTAGGTTATGATAGATATCATATGTCCACAGAATTATCCTTAGTTAACACAATAGACCCAAAAGAAAAAAGAGAAGATTACTATCATATTCTTCCCAATGGTGAGTCTTTTGTTGACATATCATTATCTCCACTGTCTATAAATGAGAATTATACTACAAACAAACACCAAGATTATATAGGTAGTGCTTGTAAATATACTCAACAAGTGGATGAGCACAACCCTTTCTTATGATGACACGAGGTTATATGTCATTAGACATCTTGTATGATAGTGGCAAAACACCCTTCCAACGTTGGGTTCGCCTCACCCTAGTTGATTCACCAAATATAACTACTAAATGATGACCACCGTTCTATTCCCCTTTTACCCCTGCTCGACCCAGCTACACTATTATGACCTGAAAGGAATCGTAAAGAAAAAGGGTGAGCACAACTTGCTCAGTAAAGAATATCATGACTAAAGATAATTAAATTATCAATAGCCTTCATCAGTAATAAATTAGAGATTTAGAACATATGGTAGATGATAAAACTTTTCAACCATAGTTGCAGCAAAACGAGCAATCCATTAGAAGAGTCAAATAGACCATAATGTCTATCATCTTCTCAATGTTAAAAGTCCACCAACAATGTTTTATCCCTGTAACATCAATCAACAGTTCCTTTCCACAATCATATGAATAACTCATAATCATAATGTGATTCTAAATTCCTCTTCGTACCCAGGACGAAGATAATTTTCATCAACTGTCTTTACCTGAAACATCAAAGATCATGGTTATACCAAACCACAGTTCCTATTCATAATCATACTAATTAATCCATCTTTACACTACGGGCCAAAGAAATTCATCAACATATCATCTTTGCACTACAGGCCAAAGATATTCATCAATAAGTCATCTTTGCACTACGGGCCAAAAATATTCATATCTCAACGAAATATATAATTATTTCAGAATTTATATAAACAATAATTATAACCATGTTGATCAATTCACCTTTGCACTTAAGCTAAAGATATTTAATTATAAATTCAATGGTCATGATCATACCAGTCAAAATGTAACTTTTCACTACCGGCTAAAGAGAACCCTAGTCATGATCATACCAATAATCTATTCATCATTACACTCAAGTGAAAGAGACTTTCAACATCAAGGTTATAAAAATGTTATATATGATAACAAAAATAATATGATAAACAACTGCATTTAATTTCGAGAGCAATATTCATAAATCAAACGATAATTTGGTCTGAAAAAAAAATCAATTTTTGTCATGAATAGTACCAGTGAATAGTAACTCAGTGAATAGTAACTCATGAATAGTAACTCATGAATAGTACTCCGTATTCGTACATAGTACCGTATACATAAATAATGTCATATAAATAGTGCCTTGCACATGAATAGTGCCGTATATGTGAATAGTACTGTATACGTGAATAGTAATCCCGACCCAAAAAGGTAGAAATTTCACAATAAAATTTATACCAATATTTCAGTGTAATGATATTGAAAGAATAACATTATTATAAAGAATATAACATCCCTTAATATCCCTTATTATCCTCTACTATCCCTTACCTCAAAAGAGCAGCACTTCTGACTGGATATCGGATATGACACTGAAGGAAACATGCAGTGAAGAATAGCAACTCACCAAGTATCTAAATACTCACAAAAAACACTCGATAATCTAGAGAGAGAGAGGGAAAACTTATTTCTGGTGTGATTTTCAATTCTAACTTAGCACTCTATTTATAGGAAAATATTAGCACATTGAAGCAGACTTAACATGCAACCTGATGGCTTTACCTTCTACTATTCCCACCCACCACATTTGAAAATTCAATTGAGCACATTTCTCACCAACCAAAAGTGGAGACCACCAATTCTAGAATTTTCCACCAAAATCATTTATAACCTAATTTCTGAATCAGTCACCTCTTAAAATTCATAACAAATTATACGCTCATTTTTAACGGTTCAAAATTTGTGGACATATACTCAACTTATATATGTATAACATATCCAAAAATTATAACGATCCAACGGTCGGATTAAATATTATAACTCACACAATAAAGCTGTAATAACACCGATTTGATCTTTTAATACCTCAAATCCGACAAAATACTGATAAAACACCTCAACATTAACTCCTTCATTTA
The DNA here is from genome assembly GCA_020205505.1 of Panax japonicus. Taxonomy (NCBI): domain Eukaryota; kingdom Viridiplantae; phylum Streptophyta; class Magnoliopsida; order Apiales; family Araliaceae; genus Panax; species Panax japonicus. The sequence goes on along the minus strand of CM035101.1, from coordinate 43,172,364 downwards.
TAACCACATAAATAAACCCATCATTTATATCCACATCAAATAAATATTTCCTATCATACAAATAAATAATTAACTATTCACAAATAATATTATAGAATTACAATTATGACAACCAGGCCGTTCCCAGGAAAGGAGGGGCTTTCCGATAAGAATTTCTCCTTACTGACGCGCAATTAGGTGACCAAACCTCTCCTTGATAGAACTTTTTAGACATTGCCAATAATGCTATCTAATAATATTATTCCAAATAATATGAATTATTGATCTGATAATGGAAAATACTTTGCAGTGATAATTATTGAAACAACAATAATATAAAATATCAATGCAGAAATTATTGAATCAATAAAATAAACTATTGAACAGTAATTACTGTAACAATTATTGAGTAGTGCCTTCTTACGTAAGGATCAATAATTCAACAATACTATGCAATACCGTTTGCTACTGTGAAACCACGCGTATTACGGTATTTTAACCATCGGGTATTCCAACAGTGTTAACGGTAACAACTACGCCGTTATTCAATTTTGTCATTTTCTTCTTCTGACAGTTATCCACTATAGGGCCCATAAATAGTTGCGTTGTCGTACGAATATTCCCCGACAAAAAGAATATTCCACGACCAAACGAATATTCCCCGACAATAATGAATACTTTATAACCACTTGCGTATTTTGAAAAAAAAATTCATATATCACCCTTAACTTTAACTTTTATCAATTTAACCATTTACTTAATAGAAAAATTAAATACTTTTATTTCATAAAATTCGGGGTTTTACAATCTCCCCTCCTTATGAAATTTCGTCCCCGAAATTTACGTACCTAGTATTTCAAAGAGTTGAGAATACCTTGCTTCCATTCCAGATTCCCTCTTCCCTGTCATCATGATTTCTCCATTGCTCATCTCCTGTATTTCAGATATCATTCTAGAATACAGCTTCAAAACAAAGGTTAATTGACATATCACAAATTGTCAACTTAAGTAAGAAAATTCAGCTTAGGTAGGACACATACTAGCGAAGGATATTTTTCGTCTCTCCCTTCCTAGTTCTAATCCGGGATCTCCGCCAGAGATCATATCCCTAAGCTCTGATACCAAATGTGACAACCCCAAAATAGGTCCATTCCATCCAACCCATTCTGAGTCGCCAAATACATGGTACAAAAAATAACTACAACTTTATTACAACAATTGTTGTGCAAAATATAACAACACATATGCTGTGAGTTTGGATATAAATATATACCAACTGTGACACTCATCCCAACCTTGGATAGCATGTCACAATGACACCTTACATAAAGGTATAGTCAAAAACTGTTTTAGAAATTAGAATCTTTGGGAAGTGATCAAGGAAACCTTCATACATAGGAGGCCATGCGTCTAAGTTATGATAAATATCATATGGCCACATAATTATCCTTGGTTGACCCAATAGACCCCAAAGAAAAATGAGAAGATTACAATCATATTCTTCCCAATGGTGAGTCTTTTCTTGACATATCATTATCTCCACTGTCTCTAAATGAGAATTATACTTCAAACAAACACCAAGATTATGTAGGTAGTGCTCATAAATATACTCAGCAAGTGGATGAGCACAACTCTGTCTTATGATGACACGAGGTTGTATGCCATTAGACATCTTATATGATAGTGGCAAAACATCCTTCCAACGTTGTGTTCGCCTCACCCTAGTTGATTCACCAAATATAACTACTAAATGATGACCACCGTTTTATTCCTCTGTTACCCCCGCTCGACCCAGCTACACTCTTATTACCTGAAAGGAATTGTGAAGCAAAAGGGTGAGCACAACTAGCTCAGTAAAGAATATCATGACTAAAGATAATTAAATTATCAATAGCCTTCATCAGTAATAAATTAGAAATTTAGAACATATGGTAGATGATAAAACGTTTCAACCATAGTTGCAGCGGAACGAGCAATCCATTAGAAGAGTCAAATAGACCATAATGTCTATTATCTTCTCCATGTTAAAAGTCCACCAACAATGTTTTATCCCTGTAACAACAATCAACAGTTCCTTTCCACAATCATATGAATAACTCATAATCACAATTGTGATTCTAAATTCCTCTTCGCACCCAAGATGAAGATAATTTTCATCACCTGACTTTACCTGAAACATCAAAGATCATGGTTATACCAAACCACAGTTCCTGTTCATAATCATACTAATTAATCCATCTTTACACTACGGGCCAAAGATGTTCATCAACGGACCATCTTTGCACTACGGGCCAAAGATATTCATCAATAAGTCATCTTTATACTACGGGCCAAAGATATTCATATCTCAACGAAATATATAATCATTTCAGAATCTATATAAATAATAATTATAACCATATTGATCAATTAACCTTTGCACTTAAGCTAAAGATATTCAATTATAAATTCAATGGTCATGATCATACTAGTCAAAATTTAACTTTTCACTACCGGCCAAAGAGAACACTAGTCATGATCATACCAATAATCTATCCATCATTACACTCAAGTGAAAGAGAATTTCAACATCAAGGTTATAAAAATGTTATATTTGTTAATAAAAATAATATGATAAACAACAGCATTTAATTTCAAGAGCAATATTCATAAATCAAATGATAATTTGGTCAGAAAAAAAAACCAATTTTTGTTGTGAATAGAATCCGTGAATTGTAACTCGTGAATAGTAACTCGTGAATAGTACTCCGTATTCGTACTCCGTATTCGTACATAGTACCGTATACATAAATAATGTCATATAAATAGTGCCTTATACATGAATAGTGCCGTATACATGAATAGTGTTGTATACGTGAATAGTAACTCCTACTCAAAAAGGTAGAAATTCCACAATAAAATTCATACCAATATTTCAGTATAATGATATTGAAAAAATAACATCATTATAAATAATATAACATCCCTTAATATCCCTTACTATCCCTTACCTCAAAAGAGCAACACTTCTGACTGGATATCGGATATGACGCTGAAGGAAACTTGCACTGAAGAATAACAACTCACCAAGTATCTAAATACTCACAAAATACACTCGATAATCTAGAGAGGGAAAGAGAGAAAACTTATTTCTGGTGTGATTTTCAATTCTAACTTAGCCCTCTATTTATAGAAAAATATTAGCACACCGAAGCAGACTTAACCTACAACCTGATGGCTTTACCTGCTACTATTCCCACCCACCACATTTGAAAATTCAATTGAGCACATTTCTCACCAACCAAAAGTGGGGATCACCAATTCTAGAATTTTCCACCAAAATCATTAATAACCTAATTTCTGAATCAATCAACTCTTAAAATTCATAACAAATTATACGCTCATTTTTAACGGTTCAAAATTTGTGGACATATACTCAACTTATATATGTATAACATATCCTAAAATTAAAACGATCCAACGGTCGGATTAAATATTATAACTCACACATAAAGTTGTAATAACACCGATTTAATCTTTTAATACCTCCAATCCGATAAAATACTGATAAAACACATCAACATTAAGTCCTTCATTTATAACCACCTAATTAAACTCATCATTTATATCCACATCAAATAAATATTTCCTTATCATAGAAATCAATAATTAATTATTCACAAATAATATTACAGAATCACAATTATGACAACCTGGCCTTTCTCAGGAAAGAGGGGGCTTTCCGATAAGGATTTCTCCTTACTGTCGCGCAATTAGGTGACCAAACCTCTCATTGACAGAACTTTTTAGACATTGTCAATAATGCTATCTAATAATATTATTCCAAATAATATGAATTATTGATCTGATAATGGAAAATACTGTGCAGTGACAATTATTGAAACAACAATAATATAAAATATCAACGCAGCAATTATTGAATCAATAAAATAAAATATTGAACAATAATTACTGTAACAATTATTGAGTAGTGCCTTCTTACGTAAGGATCAATAATTCAACAATATTGTGCAATACCGTGTGCTACTGTGAAACCACGCGTATTACTGTATTTTAACCACCGAGTATTCCAACAGTGTTAACGGTAACAACTACGCCATTATTCAATTTTGTCATTTTCTTCTTCCGACAGTTATCCGTTATGGGGCCCACAAATAGCTGCACCGTCGTACGAATATTCCCCGACAGAAAGAATATTTCACGACCAAACGAATATTCCCCGACAATAATGAATACTTTATAACCACTTGCGTATTTTGAAAAAAAATTCATATATCACCCTTAACTTTAACTTTTATCAATTTAACCATTTACTTAATAGAAAAATTGAATACTTTTATTTTATAAAATTCGGGGTCTTACAAATAAGATCATTTTACTAATTAGAATAAAATATCGTAACACATAATACTGCTTATTGCAGTAAGCACATAACCTAATCACATTGTCACACATGTTTCACAGTCATTGAAACACCAACAAGCAATAATACCGTCAAAATATCTAAGTTCAGATCAATTTATGAAACATATCGGTGTACCGATGACTTTACCGGGTAATTATCGAGTCTAAGACTCTTTCATATAATTCCACATTTGTAAGTATCATTCATATTATTTTAAATGACTTATAATAATTTTTAAACATTTATAATAATTTATCATGATTTTTCAAACACTGGAATCATTATTAAATAATTTAAATATTAAAGAATTCTATTATCATTAACATTGAATTAATATTAAATTATTAATAAAACCATTGCCAAAATATTAAATTTATTTATAATAACTTAGAATATTTTTAAAGTATTTATATACCCTTAAATGATTTTTAAAACATTTAAAATCATTTTTAATTACTTACCATTAATATTTAAATTTTAATGTATTATTTATCCAAATATTAAAAGTCATTTATTATAACTTAAAATATTTTTAATTCATTAATATCCCTTTTTAAATGATTTTTATATAAATAAAACAAATTTTAAACTATTTATTTAATATAATTATTAAATAAATTTAATATTATTAATATTAAATTAATATCATTAATATTAAATTATTAATAAAATTATCCTTTAAATATTAAGAGTTATATTTTATAACTTAAAAATATTTTTTAACACCTTAAATTCATTTAAAATGATTTTTATAATATTAAAATCATTTTTAACTCATTTATTTAATATAATTATTAAATAACTTTAATATCATTAATATTAAAATATTAATATTTTTCATGACAAAATATCAAAGGTTATATTTTATAACTAAAAATATTTTTATACCCTTTAAATCATTTTCTATATGATTTTTAAATTATTACTTCTATTTTTCATAATTTATTTAATACATTTATTAAATAACTTAATTATCATTAATATTAATTTATTAATGAAATTGATCACAAAATATTAAAAGTTATAGAAAAATAACTTAAAATATTTTCTTATAACATAATATAATTTTAAATAACTTTTCAAGTATTACAATCATTTTTAAATAATTTATTTAATATAATAATTAAATAAATTAAATACCTTTAATATTTCAAAATTTTAAATATTTATGAAATATATTAAAAATTATAAAAAATTAATTTTCGAATTTTAAATAATTTTTAGTAATTTATTTTGTATTTTTCATAATTAAAAACTATTTATTACTAATTATTTAATAAAAATAATTATTTTATAAAGTAACTGTCGTTAAAGACTGCCTATAACGACAGAACCGTCGCTATAGGTTTTTTCGTGTTCATCATGAAACCCAGAAATGCATAGTCAGTTAACCAAATGGCATATTTGACGAGTCACCAATACTTGATCTTAATTTTTTCTGGTCATTTAAAGTTTTAGGAATCTAGTACTCATGTAATATTATAATTACAAATCGATAACATGACTAAATAATAACAAAATTGGCAGATCTAAGCTACAAAAGTTATTGTCAGACGTGTTCTTGAGGTTCTGGGTTACCTAGAAACTCAAGGGTCCTACTTTGACGCTTTATAATTTGCAGTATGTGTCTATTTTGTGAGATTCAGTGGTTCCTACTTGTAGTCCGGATGTCAAAGTACAATACAATAACATCCGATCATTATAACATCAACACAAGAAAGATATATTGGCTGGTCAAAATAGTGACCAGGAACTGTTCTTGAATATTTTTAGGTTTTCCAGAAATGTTCTTGAACAGTTTCGTCAACCCATGTTTGACCAACACTTAAATCGATTCTGTTAAGTATTTGGGTAATATAAAAGCTTTATCATGTAGTCTTCATGTCAGTATACAATTACAAAACAAAAACATGATCAAAACACTTAACAATAGCTAGATCAAGCGCCTGCAAAATCGTTGTCAGGCGTTCTGGGCAAAATCTGGGTTTTCCAGAACAGCTGGTCAATGTCGGTCAACCCTGTTTGACCACTTATAACTTTTAATCTACAACAGATATGGATATATTTCAAGTTTCATATCCAAGATCTCATGACATACCACAACTTCAAACATTTAAACAACAAGAACAAATATCAGAATAAGATTTACAATGTCTGACATTCGTTGGCAGACCACTAAAAAAAATTCCATGATTTTGAAAAGCTTAAATTTCGAGCACTTTGATGTTATGGATCTAACATGTGCCAACCTAGATCACTTAAATAGACTCCATACAACATATTTTAACTTTAAAACACAAGATCTAAATAGAGGATTAAAGTCAAAATTTTCGATTAGTGTTTATACCTTGATGAACAAATCTTTGATTCTGGGCTACTGATTTGATATTGGTGTTAGTGGGGCTGTGTTTTGGGACTGATATACTACAACATTTTGTGGTTATAGAGAGAGAGACTTGGTTGGGAGTTTATGTACAAAAGAGGCTAACAAATGGCATTTCTCCCTCCTTAGGACTTGCAATGTATAAGGCTGAGATTTGCTGCTGATTTGTAGTATATTTTAGTCAATGGCTGATCTAGGGTAGTTGAGCAACTCCATCTTTGGCAATATATACAAGTTATCTCAAAATAATGCAAGAGGTGTAATTTAGTCTTTTGACTTTTGATTTTAAGGGCAAAGTTGTAACATGGCAAACCCTTAGGGTTTGACCCTTAGGGTTTAATCCTAAGTTTTAGCATAAAATTGTAAAATTTCCAATCAGGGTTTGCAAAAAAAATAAAATTTTAGTTTCTAAAAATACAAATTATGGTTTCTTAATTAATTTCGGTTTTTAATTACTTAGTACATTACTAATTGGGTTTAAGATACACTAATTAGCATTAAACTTCCAAATTTAGCAATTAGGATTTATAATACAAATATTAGGATTTCTAGAAATTTAATATTTCTAAATATTAATTAGGCTTTACCTAATTAATCATAGAATTATATAATACACACATAAATCGTATAACACAATTATATAATAGTCACGAACTCATAATTGAGTTTCAAATTAAGGTTTCTAATCTCTTAGGGTCCATAAATATTAAATAGGGTTCGTAATAATTAGGATTTCTAGTATTAGGGTTTTTAATTACTAATTAGGATTTTTCCATAATTAGCGTTAAAACCAAGAATACAAATCATTTACCACATAACACAGTGACTTAACAGATTTTACAGTCGTCATTGACTTTCAAAATTAGGATTTTATCAAGTTATAATGAAACTGCTCTCCAGATTTACCTTACACACATAACTCACATATTTATAGCACTGAAAAATTAAAAATATAATTAATATTATATTATTATTCTCTTTCCTTGATCAAAATCCAAAATTAGGGTTTGGATTCCATATCTGATTTATCTGGCTTATATACCTTTATTAATTAAGTTAAAATAATTAACTTAATTAATATAAATTAAATTCATATAATAAAATAAAATAATTATTATAATAATTCTAATAACCATTTCATATATTATTTAAATAATATAAAATCATATTTTCATGGATAATACTTAATAAAAAAATTTCTAATATAAAATTACTTATTATAAGAATATAATTTATAATGATCAATAATTCTAAAATAAAATTATTTGTAATCATTCATGTAATAAATATATCACATAAATACCTGCATATTACATGGCACATATTCACACCTTAATAATAATAAATAAAAAATTTATACGCAAAATTTTTAATTTAATTATTTAGAAAATATCGGGTTATTACATCTTCTTTGGTGCAGCTGATCTTCATTCTATTCTGCTCATCTTCATCTGATGTCAGCTATGCACCATCACCATTTGGGTTTGCTAAGTGTTTGAGCTTTTGGTCGACTTCGTCTGGCACTTAGTATTCCCTGAACTCTTCTTGACTGGTTTGCAGACATGGTTCTGCACTTGTTCTGTTTCAGCTTTTGGTTCATGGTGATTCGTAAAGTGGCTCTCTGGATCTTCTTTGTGCTCTGCCACTTTTCTGAATGCTATCTTCTTGTCCTTCTCAGCTGTTAGCTTAGTTGCCATCTTCAGTGGCATTCTCATCTTTGTTGAGTGAAACTTTAGTCTGTTTGAGTCCTTCTTCAAATTTACTTCACTTCCACCTTCATAGTCTAACTGTTACTGAGACTTGTTCTGTTTGGATCTGGTGGAACTTGTAGAGTCAACAATATAGCATTCAAACAACTCAACGATTATGCAACTTCGCAACACTTTGATCTTTGAAGCTCTTGTTGATTTATACTCCTTCACAACCTTCCCATTGGAATGTAGCAGTTGGGAGCTATTTTAATTGCTCTATAGATCTCGAGTTATTTGATGTAGATTGTAGATATGACATGACAACTCCTTTATGACCTTTCTGACATTGTAGTCTACTGTTTCACCTACCCCATCAGAGATGTCACTTTGATGTCTCCGGCAGGTAGTCATCTTTATTTCTCCTTTTGACTTCTCGATTAGAACGTCGGGATCTGTCCTTTTGCATGGATTTTCTCAACTAGAAATGTTTGAATATCAGTCTTCAAATTGAACCATTGCCAATGCTTCAATCTTTAGATGGCAAACTTTACAATTCTGATGCAGATGTTCTTGGACCTGATCGTAGTGTGTCTTGTTGAATGTTGCTCATTGACAGATTGAGATAACAATACAATCTCGAAGAGTGTTAATTGGATCTTCAATGTGGAACACCTCTTCCTTCTCTTGTACAGTGCTTCAACACTTATGTTTGCCTCGACTGATCTCAGGAACTGATAGCTTGACTCCTTGTTCTGGTCTCTTCTGAATAGTAAGACACTTCAGATTTTTGGCATGCCCAGCTCACTTTCTCCTTGTGATCTCTCGTTCACTTATCATCAATTGACTGACCCAATGCTTAATCACTTTAGCCTTGTTCTTCATAAGATGAACAGTATCTCTATGTACACTTCATCAGTTCCTACTTTGTTTGGCAAGCACTACGATCCTGGTTACTTCCAAGATCGTTGTCTTCTATTCACTTGATAGCTACTGCACTTGCTGACTTTCCTTAATCAGTTACTTTGACTGAAGTCTTCTTTTTATCAACTTGTGGAAGACTTCATCTTGAATGACTTCACAACTCAATCTGGATGTCGATCAGGTTGGTGGTTAGATCTTCTGTTAGCTTGCATGCCATTCGTTGAGTGCTTTCTGGTTTCCTTCAGGTGGGATGTATCTTTGCAGCTCAGACCAGAGGCTTCATACTTTGGATATTCTGGGATTGCTCATTTGCTGAGAATCATGTTTACTCTACGATTTTTCCTTGGCGTTGGGAGCACCTCTGTTGAAGCCTTAGTTCTGTACTCTACAATTCAGCTTTGGTTCTGCAGACACTACGACTCCGAGATCAGATACTGACACTCTACGATTTCTATACTTAAACTTGTTGTCTTTATTTGATCTGGCTTGACTACGATCTCTGCCTCTTATGTGATCAATAGACTCTATGACTCCGAGATGTGGTCAATAATTCTTGACTTGGCTTTTGCAGATACTCGGTCGGCTCTTAGAAAAGCTGTCTCTATGAATCTGAACATAACTTCCTCAACAGACTATGGATCCGAGGAAGTTCTTTTTGACACACTACGATCCTTCCTCGTTTCTCCTAGAAGTCTATGAACTCTGGTGCAGTGCTCGATGATCAGACAAGTCTATCTATTACATTATAAGATCAACCTAACAAGCTTGATCTTTCAACATTTATTGTCCTTGTATATCATTTCTTTTTAAGGACTTTACAAAGCTGTTTTGCTAATGTAGGATCAACCTAACATATTTGATCAATTCATTCTAAGTCCTTGTATATATTCCTATTATCTATTAAATGACTTTACAGCTTTTCTTAATGCAAACATACTTTTATATTCATTCATATATAAATCATAATCAAATCATATATAAATAGGAATATCAAACCCCATCTCAGCATCAATTTTCTCTGTTAATTTTTCTATTATTCTTTACTTATGTCTAGTTTACATTGTGACATTTTAGCAGCGTGTTTATTTAGTATGTTGTTATTTTGTATATCTTAGTTAGAAATAAGGCTTACTTAGCATGTTATTTATTTAGCATGATATGTGTGTAATATATGTTGGCTAATACATGTCTTTTACAAGAAAAACTCAGAAATAGTCCTCGCGCCGCAGCGCCGGGTTCATTGTCCATAATTCAAACCTCGCGTTGTAACGCTAAGATATAAAGGGCATCTTGCGCCGCAGCACCGACACTCAGCACAACTTAATGTATTCTCGCGCCGCAGCGCCAGTAATGTACATATTCCTCGCGCCGCAGCGCCACCAGACTTCAGACCTTATTGTTAACTCGCACCTCCGTGCCAAGCAACTAAGGAATGCCCGCGCCGCAGCGCCACGAGCGAGATTTTATTTTTAAAAATGCAAGGAAGCCAACAGTTGTGCCCATTACTTCCCATTTCTCTCGACAGATTCGGCAGCACAAAAGAACCCAAGCAACCCAAAACCAAAATGTCACCTTATTTCTCCTACACCTAGCCTTCGATCAATTCTACCCACAAGAGAGCAATTCATACATACTTCCCACAAGACCCCAAGCCAGTGCACGCAACAAAAGAGGTTCAAAATCAAACTAGGGTTTCCCACTTAAGGTATTTGGGGATTTTAGTCATTAACATACAGTTTTTTTTTGGATTTTGATATTTGGGTTGGGTTTTCTTTGTTGATTTGGGTGATTTCCACTGACAAAAATTTGGATAGAGAATTCACAAGCAAAGGGCTATCTAGTTTGGTTTTAAGAGCGCAAACAAGGTGTTTGATAAATTGCCTGAGAGATAATTTGATTGTTGGGGTTTTTTTGATATTGAAATTTCATTGGGGATTATTCTAGCCTAAGTTTGGGGGAGTTTGGAATTGAGTTTCTACTTGTGTTCAAACCAATTGCTGCAATTTCTAACATGGCTTCAAAAAGGCAACGACTGAGCGTCGATGATTCCTCGTCCGCAGCACCTACGGCTTGGGACAAACACCAAATTCGTCAACGAAGATGTATGGAAACGATACAAAAACTCTTTTGCCCAACGAAATTTGATACCTAAACTGGGGTTGAAGCCTGATAAAATAAAGGATGACGAGCTAACAGCCATGATCTTGGGACGTCAGTGGATGCACTTCACAAAGCTACCTAAGTTAACTATTTTATCTGTGGTCCGTGAGTTCTATGAAACGCCAGCCCCGAAGGTCCTGCTGTTGTTCAAGTTAGGGGGCGATCAGTGGCGTTTGGAAGCAAAGCAATCAATTCTCTATTCGCGACGCCTAGTTATGAGGGTAGGGACTACATGGAGCTGCGACTTCATAACTATGACTTGAACGATATTATTAGGAGGCTCTGCAAGCCCGGGACTACATAGAAGACAAATGACATGACGAGTGAAAGGACCAGTTTCCCGCATGCTACACTCAGTCGCTATGGGAAGGCATGGTTCAGCTTTATATGTGCCAATATGATCCCGACTTGTCACCTGAGCAACGTGACTAAGGATAGAGTGATCCTCTTATTCGCCATTGTCACGGGTCTGAACGTGGACATCTAAGTTCTCATACATGAGTCCATCATGAAAGAGATCAAGAGCACCACCTCTGCGAGGCTCCCACATCCATCCTTGATTACCTGGCTATGAAAAAGGGCAGGTATCCATTGGGGGCCAGAAGAGATAGCTTTGCCGCCCATGTCAGTCATCGACCATCAGATCATCTCGTGCATTAATATCTGGGATGGGATGACTTCACATGTTAGAGGTGAAGGGTACGGGCCACCTACTGAACCACCTCCTATAGTAGAGGTCGAGCACCCGCAGCCACCAGACGTAGGCTCAGCTTCACTGGGACTACTGGTAGAGATCATGGCATCCCTCTCCCTGCTACATTAGAAACAAGACGTCGATGCTCAGAGGCAGCAGAGGCACATAGCAGCGGTGGCCCAAAGGCAAGACATTGCGATGCAGTATTAGGCTGAGATAGTCAACACGATGCAGAGCATACACACTGTGTATAGTGGCGAGGGTGTTGAGTTCACGCCATTCCAATTCCTAGAGCCTCCTATTTTCCCACCATACCCTCCACCATCACCGCCCGCCGATGCTGATGAGGATGCTACTGCTGCCAAGTGACCAGACTTCAAGGAAGCCCTCTTGTATAGATTAATATATGCTTAGCAATAAAGGCATTGCTCACCTTAAGTTTGGGGGTGTTATGATTCATTATCTGTTTTATTTCTGTCTACTGCCATGTTAAGTTGCCATATTTAGTATTTTGCTTATGTTTTTATCAGCATTGTAGTGCAGTCATTTTGAACTACGATATTATGTTTTGGATTATTACGGATGGATGCTATGAACAATTTTTGATATTATTTATGAATGCTTGGATTATTATCAACACGTATGTTTGGTTTATAACCATCTTTTTTGGGCTTTCATAGATTTAGATGCTTGTGCCATGTGAATGGCCTTATTACCCTATTTTGAGCTGTTATTATGTAAGGGTGGTATATTTATCATTAATTTTTGATTGTGGCTAATGACAAGGGCCAAGTAATTATGTCTATCTCTTAGAGCCGTGTCAAACATGTGTGAGCTAGGGGTTTGTTCAATCAATAAGTTGAGACTGTTATTGATCCGTCCTTCTTAGCAAGCACCGACCAACTGTGTTAACTAGTTATTTTTCAAATTTAGTTCGCGTGTTTATTTCTTTGAGAGTATGTTCACTCTTATAAACTTTCATTTTTACAAGGTAATAAAAGTCTTTGACGCTTATACAGTTTCGAATTTGGGATTTTGGCATGTTGACATATAAAAAAAGAAAAAAAAAGAATTAATATCGAAAGTCTTGTGGTGGGTCGAGAAGGAGCGTGAAACGCACTTGCCTATAAATGAAGGACCTATGTCGAGATGGAGCATAAAATGCACTCTCTTAATAATCTTCGGATTTCGTAAAGTCTAATTTGGCTTATGTTGATTACGTGGCCTTTACTGCTCGAGTTATTAGATTCATAGGGGTGTTCTACACCTAGTGCCCTAAATTCGTCTGGCTTGGTAGTCATTGATCAAAAGCCCATTAATGGGTAGCTCTGAATAGCCTAAGGTAATAAAGGACTATTCGAGTCAGATTTTACTGTCTTCATGCTAGAACCTTTTGATCATTTCCTACATTTGCGTCTTCTTCTTAATGCTTGTTAAATGTTTATGTTACTGAGTGAGCATATTCGTATCTGCAATCGATTATATTTGCTTCTTTTGAGCAATGCTTAATTAGGATGGTTGGTCTCCCCCCCCCCCACACACACAGAATGGATCGAATATAGTCTTATGCTTGAAATTGAATGAACCCTTACCCATAGTTTTATATTTCTTCCGCGTGTTGTTTTAATATTGTTATTTTTATGTTAGACAGTTTGCTTGAGGACAAGCAAAGACTTAAGTTTAGGGGTATTTGATGAGTGGAATTTACACCCGCGAATCGAATCCTTTATTGCTTATATAGTTGCTTGATCTTTATAGTTTATATAGCTTTTATACAATTTTAGTATTATTTTGCTTAACCGATGTATTAAAGGGCTTAATAGGTCTTTTCCAATTTGAAGGGGAAAATGGTCATTTTTCATACACTCGCACCGCGGTGCCGAAGCCTAGCCTTAAGCTCGCGCCGCAGTGCCACCCCCTGTTCCAGGCTGACGTCACCTCGGCGCTACAACGCCACCCTTAGCCTTAGACTTCTTGCCACAGCGTGACCTCCGGTGCCCAGACAGAGAAGAGCTAGTTTTAACTTAGGAAAAGAGAGGAACTGATATATATATATATATATATATATATATATCAAAGGAGCCTCTGCATATGATATAATCAAATAGTTTATGATAGAATAGAATAGTTCTCTCTCCTCTTTTGTAATTTCTCTCTCTATCTGTTAGATAATATCTGTAAATATAGATTAGGTAGATTAGGGAAAATTCTGGAATTTTCTTAGAGCAACAAGAGCAGTGAGCTACACAGATTGGAAAGCTTGAAAGGAGCGGAATGCTTGGAGAATGAAGAGCCTTGACAAATTTTCCTCTTATCCATTTATTTCCTTAGATTTTGTAATCCATAAATGTTGTCTTTATTGCTACTTATATTTTGTTCAATAGCTATGAACTAAGTATTGGCTCTAAGGTTATAATGGAACGACTTGTTATTTAAATTGAATGTCTTATCTCTTTGGTTGGCACCATATAGTTTGGTTTAATATATTAATTCTTAATGATTGTTGCTAAGACATTAGTGATGATTTTGGTAATCTATATGATATTGAAAGAAAGATTATAGATTTACACCTAAATATATTGGCATATGATTCTTATTTATGGATTTGTTTCGAATGCATAAGTTCTGCATAGAATAGACATATATTTGTGCGCCACGTGTGACCTAATTGAGAACTTAAGCTTTAAATCCTTGTATGGTTAATTCGCATAGACATATGTAGGATTATCACCTAGCTTGGATGTTCTTTTCTATCCTATTCCCTATTGGGTGGATCTAGAGAGGATATGTTTGTGCATACCTTGACAGAGGTGTATGAGCACATGTGTGTTCTCGGTTGACAAACTGTCGTGACCATTAAGACCAAAGAGAGAATGGTAGGACGTTTGATGAAGCATAACACGCCAGGTGTTCAACCAAATGCCTGTGTGGGGTGAAGTTATGACCTTAGCTTGTAGCACCTTCGATACCGTTCATTATCCATTTACTTGCTTTGCTAATTAGTTATCTAGATTAATCACACTCCTATTAGTCTGCTGTTCAAATAAGACTTAAGCGATACAAAGTCGGTATTTGGTAAATATTAGTGATAGTTCCTCGTGGGTATGACACTCTCCTTATCACTGTATTACTTGTTAGACCGCATATACTTGCGCGTGTTTAGTGATCAGTTTTCTGACCAACATAGATCATCTCTAACTTTAGGCATTTGTATTGGCTGTGATCGAGGTGTCCTTCTGCTCTTGTACTACGATCATCTGTTTGATTGTAGGCGCTCCACGATTTTGAGTTGGGTGGCTGACAAGGTTATCAGTAGTATGTTTTGAGACGTTCCTACTGACTATAAATCTTCATTTGGTTCATCAGCCACAAAGTTTTCGGACTTTGTAACTGGTACATTACTTCATAGTGTATTTCTGATACTTTTAGTGTTGCTGTTCTTTAGTAGATGACTGCTCCCCTATAGTTTATATTATCTTCTTAGAGAGGTGTGAGTTCTTCTTCTTCATGTGCAGTAGAAGGAAGCCTTGTATATTTCTTTCTGACTAGAATCATCACTATCATTTAAACCTCTTTGGATTATAAAAATAGATATCTCCAGGACTGATCACTCTACGATAGTTTGAAAGAACTACAAATGTAGTCTTCTTTGACAGTTTGTACATGTGGAGTTCTGCTTCTGTAATGAGTTCCTCATGATTAGTGCTTGATGATCCTCTGATGTGAACTTCCTTGATGATTCTTCTCATATGATATACTTTTGAATGATTAGTCATATAAGACCTTTTAGAGATCAGCAGCCATGTGAGCTTCATTCATGTTAGCTCAGCAAGTCTTCAAGGACGGGCTTTGACAAATAGTGATTTTGTCAGAAACATTTCTGAAATGTCTTAAGGCTTCTGCTGGTAGAATCTTCTTGACTGAAGTCTTCTGCTTCAGCATTCCTTAGTGTTGTCAGATAGACCAAGTACCTGCAGGTTAGATAAATTTCTATTTTTGGTACCCATGGTTAAATAGGTCCTGCTAGGTTAGCTTTCAAAATCCCTATTCCTTATATATTTAAATTTTCATCATATTTATCACCAACAATCATATTCATGCATGTATCCAATTTATATATGATATCTCAAGATGCATGATGATGAGTGTGTGTAAGATTAACCGCTTTAATAAATCACTCATTTTCTTTGATGGTTTCATCATTTGCTTAGTTATGTTCACATGTTTTAAATGTTCACAGAGTGAGAATCAACTTTATCACTTATTTGTATCTGGTTGATTCATGGAGGTGATCAGTTCCTACGAATCTTCAAGATACTCTTGTAGAACTGATAATACTCTATGTGTTATCAAAAACTTAGAACATAGGTTTGTACATACATACTAACCCATCAGCAAAGATTGCTCCACTTAAGATTAGTTAAACCTTGATATTCTTATGATCTATTTCAGACTTCTTTCAAGATGTTATCTTCAACCTAAAACTTGGATGGAGAAAAAGTTTGTTAGCATTTGAGTTTCCAACCTCATTGTACTTTCTCTCTTCCCCTTTTTAGGTAGAATATGGTCTCTTGATAGAATATTGTTATAGTGCATAAGGTGGTGCAACAAGATGTACATATTTATATTAATGAGGAACCGTACCTTTCCATTGTTAGTTTCTTGACAGTCATTTATCTTGATATACTGAGGTTAGGCATTGATGTGCATAATTTTTCATTCATTCCTGATAGCTTGTTGCTCCAGTTCTCCTTTGATCAATCAGTCATAGTCTTGAAGATGTAAGCTAAGAGAATCTTGTCATTTTTAGCTCTTTGATAGCCTTGAGTCTTCAAGGTTCACATCCAGTTGCTGGTTGGCCAAATGCATATTTGAGAAATTCTTCTTTCTTCTTTGGATAAGTACTTCTTAGCATATTTGGCCTTTTCATCTTTCAGACTGGCAGATGCTTGACTCTTTGCTGTTGATGCCTTTTAAGCTTCCTTGTCTGGTCTTCAGACTACAAGGTTGACTGTGGCCAAGGATTGGTCTTATTGTATTGGCATTTAAGAACATGGACCAATCTGAGCAGCTTCAGGTGTATATACACATTTACCTGTACACATTATTTCCAACGTGTGAGCTCATCTACGTTTACAAGTGACTTACTACTAAACTAAGTTTAGAACAATGTTTATGCCTAGGATCAGACTTAAAGCGATAAGCTTTTGAATATAGAATGAGAACCTACTCTGATACCAATTGTTAGTTCCCAGTAGGCACACAATAGATCTAGAAGGGGGGATTGGAAGGGGAGGTTGAATAGATCCTTTTCATTTCAAATACTTTTCTCATTTATTTTGTATTGCTAATGAATTAGCATATGCCAAACATAAGAATCTTTTCAAGCACAACAGAATAAGTAAAAGATCCTTCATTGATATATTCATAATCATACATACATTGTTCTTAGAGTTAGTTAAGTTATAAGCAGTTAATACATACATAACAGTTATAGCAGTTAGGTACATAATGTAAATAACTTAAAGTAAATGACACAAGGGATTTTTAGTGGTTCAAAGAATCAAGCTCCTAATCCACTTTTCTGCTTTAACTCGCAGGATTTCCACTAAGGAAGGGCAGCACCCTGAATCACTAAGATTCCTTCAAGGCCAGCAGCCTTGGAACTTCAGTTCACTAGGAACTCTTCAAGCCCAGCAGGCCTGGAACTTCATTTAGTCCCTTTGGACAAGAACCCCTCAGGCCCTGCCTACTTTTTGGTGTAGTTGTTATTGTTGGTGTCTTGCTGTTAAGATGTCCTTAAGCTTGACCATCTTCTATATTTAGCAGCTTGGTGTGGTCCTCTTTGAATTCTTCTTTGAGTCTGGACTATATCTTCTTTGGTGTAGCTGATCTTCATTCTATTATGCTCATCTTCATCTGATGTTAGCTATGCAACATCACCATTTGGGTTTGCTAAGTCTTTGAATTTTTGGTCAACTTTGTCTGACACTAAGCATTCCCCGAACCCTTCTTGACTGGTTTGCAGACATGGTTCTGTACTTGTTCTGTTTCATCTTTTGGTTCATGGTGATTCGTAGAGTGGCTCTCTCGATTTTCTTAATGCTCTACCACTTTTCTGAATGCTATCTTCTTGTCCTTCTCGGCTCTCAACTTAGCTTCCATCTTCAGTGGCATTCTCATCTTTGTTGAGTGAAACTTTAGTCTGTTTAAGTCCTTCTTCAAATATGTTTCCCTTCCACCTTCGTAGTCTCACTGTTACTAAGACTTGTTCTGTTAGGCTCTGGTGGAACTCATAGAGTCAACAATATAGCATTCCAACAACTTAACAATTCTGCAACTTAGCAACACTTTGACACTTAGTGAAGCTCTTGTTGATTTATACTCCTTCACAACCTTTCAGTTGGGATGTAGAAGTTGGGAGCTATTTGAATTGCTTCGCAGATCTCGAGTTATTTGATGTAGACTGCAGATGTGACATGACATCTCCTTTATGACCTTTCTGAAATTGTAGTCTACTGTTTCACATACCCCATCAGAGATGTCACTTTGATGTCTCGGGCAGGTAGTCATCTTTATTTCGCCTTTCTGACTTCTTGATTAGAACGTCAAGATCTGTCTTTTTGCATCGATGCTCTCAACTAAAAATGTTCGAATATCAGTCTTCAGATTGAACCGTTGCCAATGCTTCAATCTTCAGATGACCGAACTCTACAATTTTGATGTAGATGTTCTTGGACTTGATCTTAGTGTGTCTTGTTGATTGTTGTTTATTGACAGATTGAGACAACACTACGATCCTGAAGAGTGTTAATTGGATCTTCAATGTGAAACACCTCTTCCTTCTCTTGTGTAGTGCTTCAACACTTTTGTTTGCCTCGACTGATCTCAGGAACTGATAGCTTGACTCCTTGTCCTGGCCTCTTCTGAATAACAAGACACTTCAGATTTATGGCATGCCCAACTCGCTTTATCCTGGTGATCTCCCGTTCACTTATCATCAATGGACTGACCCAGTGCTTAATCATTTTAGCCTTGTTCTTCATAAGCTGACATGTATCTCTGTGTACACTTCATCAGTTCCTACTTTTTTTTGGCAAACATTATAATCCTGGTTACTTCCAAGATCGTTGTCTTCTGTTCACTTGACAGCTACTCTACTTGCTGACTTTCCTTAGTCAGTTACTTTGACTAAAGTCTCCTTCTTATCAACTTGTGTAATACTTAATCTTGAATGCCTTCACAACTCAATCTGGATGTCAATTAGGTTGGTGCTTAGATCTTCTGTTAGCTTGCATGCCATTCGTTAAGTACTCTCTACTTTCTTTCAGGTAGGATGTATCTTTGCAGCTCAGAGCAGAGGCTTCATTCTTTGGATATTCTGGGAGTGCTCATTTGTTGAGAGTCATGTTTACTCTAAAATTCTGCCTTGGCATTGGGAGCACCTCTGTTGAAGCCTTAGTTCTGCACTCTACGATTCAGGTTTGGTTCTGTAGACACTACGACTCCGAGATCAGATGCTAACACTCTATGATTTCTGTACTTAAACTTGTTTTCTTCATCTGATCTGGCTCGACTACGATCTCTGCTTCTTATATTATCAGTAGACTCTACGACTTCGAGATGTGGTCTACGATTCCTAACTTGGCTTTCGCTGATACTCGGTCGACTGTTAGACAAGCTGTCTCTACAATTCTGAACATGACTTCCTCAATAGACTATGTATCCGAGGAAGTTCTTTTTGACACACTACGATGCTTCATCATTTCTCCTAGAAGTCTATGAACTCTGGTGCAGTGCTCGATGATCAGACAAGCCTATCTATTACATTATAAGATCAACCTAACAAGCTTGATCTTTCAACATTTATTGTCCTTGTATATCATTTCTTTTTAAGGACTTTACAATGTTGTTTTACTTATGTTGGATCAACCTAACATATTTGATCAATTCATTCTAAGTCCTTGTACATATGTTCTTATTATCTATCAAAGGACTTTACAGCTTTTCTTAATGTTAACATACTTGCATATTCAATCATATATAAATCATAATCAAATCATATATAAATAGAAATATCATTCAAATGCTTATTCCTGACATAGAGTATTGTTCCCATAGAGAAAAATATTGAATTTATACTGACAATTACCAATCTTTTATTATCTCAATTTTTTAAACTAAATATTTAATGATGAAATTAATGAAAATGACTAAATAAAGGAAAATCAACTAACTATCACAAACTTTAATCAGATATTGGAGAATTAAGCCTACAATTTCACTTTATGCTTCACTTAGATTGACACTTCTTTTTAATTCAAATTTACTATTTCAGTTTGATAATCAAGAATACGAATGCAGATATAACCATATCTCGATGCATTATACCCATATCAACTTAAATCCACAAATGATAGAACTAAGCAGAACACCCTAATTAACTAATTCACTATATCTATATGTGAATTACAATTAAAGAAGGTTTAATCACAAGTTCTCATAAGATTACACACGATTTATAGGTATATCTCTATCCTAGACATAAATTATGAATTCCATTAATACGCAGAAATCACAATCACACACTACTATGATTAGGTCTAAACCCATACTGTGACGTCCCCAAACCTGGGTCCCAAGAACCTCGGACTTGGTACGTTACGATACTTCATCATCATACATATTCTACCAGCTAATACGGAACAAATAAACACATATTATTTTAAATTACTCCCATCATATTGCTAATCGTACTAACTAATGACTTTATACTTATTCAATTCACATTAAATTTTACAGGTATCATAATACCTTATTCTTGATATTCATTCAAATACATATCAATTCATTGGTTTTGGAATTTTGTAACCCATATTTTCTCTATTCTCACTCGAATAGTAAACCATATAGGTTTTACTTAAAAATTTTAAGTAAATCCTCAAATTCTATTCTAGTTTTTATTCTTTAACCTTAATTCTAATCATTCAAGATTTTATAAATTTTTAGGTTGTCACATTCACCCCTTCTTCTAAGAATTTCGTCCTCGAAATTTCAGTCTACTAATCACCACTCCTTTTATTCATCAAAACTAGGTTGTCATAATAACCTTTATTCAATCATCTCAGATTCTACTCGTACAGAACGAGTTCACACTATTTTATATCCATCATCACATACTACCACAACATTACTCTGAAGAGTTTAAAAACTTTTCATATCTGTCTGACGGATCATAAAAACTATGAACTTTGAGGTTTAGGGGTATTTTCTACCTGCTACCTCTTTCAATTACGAAAGAAAGGTACCCTACCTCTGAAACATTTCTTTAATAGGTATGTTTACAATCACAGAAAAGGTAAACTACCGGTGCGAGTACTTTAGATGATTAGTCTATTGTACCTTAGTAATTGGAATGACTATATGCGTTCTTAGATTGGAGTATTTTATCCAATTAATATATCCCCATTTTCTGGGTTGTTCACCTCAGACTTATCATAAGATTCCGCACCAAAATAATTTGGTTCGGCATAAGCTTTTAAAGAATACTTTGAATTTCATAAACATTTATCTAGCTGAATCAAATAGCTTTAGACGTATACCGATAATTTGAATTTCAATCGAAGCATGTGTCTTTCCAAATTTAATTGGCACTTAACTTTTCTTTAAAATTCTAAAAATCATTTTATGACGTCGTGATACATTGTGTGAGTTTGTCATACTACATCATTTCATAGTGGGCTGACGATCTTTATATCACATCCAACGTTAGGTAATTCTGCATTTATAACTCCATCGTTTTTATCATTCTGCATCAGGTTCCATGATACATTGATGATATATAACATACATTTTGACATCTCAAATCATTTTTGTCTAGCCGAAAATTTTTAGCATAGACTCTTCTTTAATTAGCTCAAAATCATCGAAAATCATTTTTGATGCTATCATGCCGCAATTGGTAACGATGTTTCAGTGTCCCGAAGTTCACAAATACACACTTGTCACCATGTGTTGAGGATAACATAATTCATTTATATTTTTAAAGGCACATCAGTGCGAATTTAGCTTGATGTCAAAAATTTGAAATCTAGCACAGCTAGAAGATTTGGAATACCTATGCTTCCACCATCAACTTCAATTTCTCTACTGATCCATTTCTTAATAAGTCTATCTATTTCTATCATCTTCAATTCTCAATTCATAACCTTCCCATACCCAGTTCATCAAACTTACCACATATGAGTTCAGGAACTTTCCACAATCATACGAGTTTAAGAACTTGTCCTAGTTAGACCTTTGACATCCATTCACTGAGGGGTTCATAAACATTTCATACAACTATGAGTCACGAACGTACCATAAGTATGAATTTTAAGAACTTGTACTTAACCTGATATTCTCTACTTATAACCTATCTATTTGTTATACACATGAGAAAAGAATCACCTTCTCTGTGACGCCCCCAAATTCGGGTACTTGAAACCCGAACTCGGTGCTTCACGATACCATTTCTATAAGCTGAATAATACTAATAATAATATAACATTCAAACTTAATTTACATATGCATCAAAGTTTACTCCCAGGTACGAGACCTTTAAATACATTCCTTACAATACATGGTATTAGATATATATATCATTGTCTTAATAAACTATAACTATTATACAACATATTATAATCTCATTCGAACCACTTTTATTCCCCTTGTTCATGCCTGAACCTTCAGGTTGATCATACATAACTGAAAACATTTAATTTAAGCAAGAGTGTGCATTTGAGTGCCCTGCAAGTAATAGCAATTATATATATAAGCTGAAAGAATTTAAATGTTTTCTTTACATAACCCTTCTACAAATAATCAATAGTTGTGAAGTAATCTGAACCGATAATAATAACATAACAATCCTCTTTCAAATTTTTGAAACTATGTACTGACCATAAATGGGGTTTAAGTAACATACTATGAACATTCTTTTCATTTTTGAAAAGGTTTAGCAGAATTTCATTCGCAAACCGTCATAACTTACGGGCACGGAGGGTGATCAGCCCGTTGTACCCTGTATTGATCAACACTACATTACAAAAACGATGTTATCGTTCACTCTGTCCGCCGTGGGCGCATAAAAAGTTTTGCCATATAAGGGATGTTCATACTTGTCAGGGTTCTAAACCAAAGGTTTTTATCTTGCTCAACAATAATCTATAATTCAACATATATATATACGGGTAATTAACAAAGGTGTATCAACATGTGAATAAATACCATAATTATCCAAGTGGAGACACTTGTATAACCATTTATAAAAATTAACGAACAGAATATATATCTGAATTATTATATACTAACATGTTGATAGTCAATGATTGTATATAATATAAAGTTTATAATCTGTACAGTAATAATATAATTCTGAAACATTCTTACTCATGTCAATTGCTTAGAGAAAATGCAAAGGTAGGATACTTGCATGATCTGCTGCTTACAATTCTCAACTTAGTTCTATCTCTTTTATCACGAACTATCATTAATCAGATCATCCGTTCGATTAGAACAATATATCATAACACATAGTACTGTCTATTACAGTCAGCACATAACCTAATCACCTTGCCACACATATTCCTTAGTTATTGAATCACAAACAATCATTAATACAGTCAAAATATCTAAGTCCGGATCAATTTCTGAAATATGTTGGTGTACCGACAATCTTATCGGGTAATAATCGAGTTTAAGACTCTATTCTGTATCTCAATATCCGTAAGTATTAGTCATATTATTTTTAAATGACTTAAAATAATTTTTAAACACTTATTATAATTTATCAAGAATTTTCAAACATCGGAATCATAATTAAATGATTTAAATATCAAACAATTCTATTATCATTAATATTTAATTATTAATGAAATTATCCTTTAAATATTAAAAGTTATATTTATAACTTAAAATATCTTTAAACACTTTATTTTCATTTAAAATAATTTTTAAAATAATAAAATCATTTTTAAACTAAATTATTTAATATAATCATTAAATAACTTTAATATTATAAATAATAATTAATTAATGAAATTCGTCCCAAAATATTATAAGTCTTTAAAATAACTTAAAATATTTTCTTATACCATAATTTAATTTTAAATGATTTTTAAATATTAAAATTATTTTTAAATCATTTATTTAATATTATAATTAAATAAATTAAATATCTTTAATATTTCAAAAATATTAAATATTTATGAAATATATCCAAAATAATTAAAATATAATTTTTGGACATTAAAATAATTTTTAATAATTTATTTAGTATTTTTAATAATTTAAAACAAATTAATATTAATTATTTAATCATTTTCAGAAATAACAAAAAATAAAATAAATAAGAACCGTCACTATAGGCTATAGCGACGTTTATCTGTTGCCTTAGGTGTTCTTCACCAAACCTAGAACACACAATCAGTGAACGAGTGGGGTATTTTGACCAACAATAAATCTCCATCCATGACGTTTCTGGGAAAGCTATAACTTGGATCTTGTAGTACTAGTGCAACACTACATGTAACAATCAATAAACATGTCATATAACATCACAATCAAATGTTATTAAGCCTTAAACTAGCTGTCAACACTGTTTTTGAAAATTCTGGGTTACCCAGAATTTCCGGTCATGGCCGGTCAACGCCTTTCATGGCTTAATATTTATCAATCGGTTCATATTTTTTGGTGGTCTAGACGTCGGGCTATGCACATAAAATTACAGACAACATGTTACAACCAAGTTTCAAGTCTAAACATCAACAATCACATAGATCTAGGTCTTCAAACTTACTGCCAGAACATGAACTTCAATTCTGGGTTTTTCCAGAATTTAAAAACAGATCGAGTAGCCTACTTTGGATCTTTATATTTCTCATTCTGAGTTTGATCCAAGTGATATATTGATTCCAGGTTGTAGTTAACATGTAATACTACAACTCTATTACATAAAACATATATAACAACAATAGATCAAGCAGATAGAGGCCGGTCAAAGTCGGTCAGAACTCATGTTCTTGATTTTTTGGAATTTCCAGAAAACCAATTCGTGAACATCTGTACTAGTTTGACCATTCATTAATTACAATCTGTTGATTATTTGAGTGATTTAAAAGCATGGATATGTAGTACCACTACCAGACTACATACTGGATACAACAACATCACCAAAACTTCTAACACATGACAGATATAGGCTTGATAAAATGATGTCAGGCACTGTTCTTGAGTTTCTAGGTTGCCCAGAAACTCTTGGTCATGCTCGGTCAACTGAGTTTGACCATAAATAACATCTAATCTACAATATATATGGACTTAATTTGTTTTGGATATTAAAGAAAAAAATATCATGCTACACATATCAACTTTTAGAACACAAAACACATTAAAGAGCACAGATATATAAGGCTTGACATTCACTGTCAAACATAAAAAATTAATTTTCCAGATTTTTGAAAAACTTAATTTTGAGTAGTTTGATGTTATGGATTCAATAAATACCAACCCAGATCATCAAAATAGACTATAAACAACATATTCTAACAATCAAACATAACATCTAACAATAATTTTTTG
Source organism: Panax japonicus (assembly GCA_020205505.1). Taxonomy (NCBI): domain Eukaryota; kingdom Viridiplantae; phylum Streptophyta; class Magnoliopsida; order Apiales; family Araliaceae; genus Panax; species Panax japonicus. The sequence goes on along the minus strand of CM035101.1, from coordinate 43,146,511 downwards.
AACAGAAATCAAACTAAAGTTTTATACCTTCTATGCTTTGATTCTGATTTCTAGGCTTCTGATTTGTTGTTTGTGTTCGTGGAAATGTATTAAAGTACTGGTATGCTACAATAATTCGTAGGTTTTAGAGAGAGAAGCTCAAGGATGAGAGTTGGAAGAATTTTTAGTGTACAAAATGCATTATCCCTCTGTCCAATTTATATAAATTAATCTAGATGCATTGGATGCTCACAATGGCTAATTGAATCTGCATAATTGAGTATTGGATGTTAATTTGGTAGGGTAGGAGTGTTTGCCATTAATTTGCTAGCAATAATGCACAATAATTCACTAATGGGACAAAAAGGGCATTTTGGTAATTTCACTTAAAGTCTCAAGGGCATTCTTGTACAAGGTAATTAAATCTAGGATTTAATCATTAGATTTTAATTCTTACAATTTCTCAAATAATTTATAGGCTTTGACAAATTAACATAATAGTGTAATAAAGTCTTAATTAAACACAATAATTTACAATTAGGGTTTTCAAATAATAATTAGGATTTTTCCTAATTATCAGCATAAAACAGTAATTAGGATTTCTTCTAATTACAGAAATTCTAATACGCAGTAGAATTCATATAACACAACTACTACCCTGTCTTATCTTATAACTGAGTTTAATAATTAGGGTTTAACAACACAATATTAGGTTACGACCCAATTTACCACAATTAACCAATCATTATCTGTCCACACATATACAGTACGTATATATAGCGCTGAAAAATTACAATATAAATAATATTATATTATTATTCTCATCTCATATCACAATCCCAATTTAGGGTTTGGATTCCATATCTGACTTATCCTTCGTATACAACATCAATAATCAAGTTAAAATAATTAACTTAAATATTCTGAACAATTCATATAATAAAATATTTATTATTATAATTCTAATTGTCACTTCATATATTATTTAAATAATATCCAATCATGTCTTCTTGGAAAATAATTAATAAAAACATTTCTTCTTACATAAATTAATTACCATAAGAATATAATTTGTAGTAATTAATAATTCTAAAATTATTTCTAATTTTTCAAGTAATAAATATATTCGCATTCAACATTCACATTTCTTGACACTTATTCTCCTTATTTAAAAAAAAATTATATGCAAAATTTTTTATTTATTTTTATAGAAAATATCGGGTTATTACATTCACCCTCCCTTATAAGGATTCCATCCCCGGAATCACCATTTTAAAACTCATATATACAATGGTACATAGCATAAATAATCATTGCAAATAGACCTCGGTCATAATTGATCGAACTGATCTTTAACTATTCAACATAACGTTTGTCTATCTGATTAAACAAAAATTTGATTTCTAAAAGAACTCAAATTTCTTCCTTTAAAATTTCTTTATGAAATAATTTACTATATATATAGGAAAATCATATAAAATATATAAGTTATTCGAATAGCCCCTGGAGTTCCATTTCCAGCAGCCACAGTATCCTAGACCGTCATGTTGAAAACCCTCGCAGTTGCGTTTATTGGGTTGTTGGTTGAGGTCGGTCCTGTGATTGCTAAAGTTCCACTGCCTTTCCCCGTAGTTACATTCCATGCCTCTATTCTCCTCTTTGGACAATCCTTCACCTTATGTTCAGTCGATCCATATATAAAACACCCATTGTTCATCCTTGGGTTGGGGCAATTGGGAGAGATATGACCCTCATGCCCACACTTGTAACATACAAACTTACCCTTCAAACACTCGCCAGAGTGATTCTTCCCATAATTTTTACACTGCACAATCTGTTTCCTCACACTTTCTTGCTTCACTTGGACATTCTCGTAATAATTCCCTTTTCTTTTCTCACCCCTATTTCCTCTATTTCCTTCCACTCTCAAAGATCCTTCTGCCTTGCTTCTGTTCCTCTTCTCCTTGTTGTAGAGGCTCATGGTCTCATTCCCCCCTTCAGCTATGATAGCCTTCTCCATGAGTGCTGCAAAAGTATTGATTTGCAATATTGACACCTTATTGTAGAGCCAGGGTTTTAAGACTAGCTCAAACCTCCTTGCCTTTCTAGCCTCCGTATCAACTTCATGTGGGGCAAACCTAGCCACCTCATTAAGCTTTGCGGCATACTCCGCAACAGTCATGTTATCCTGCTTTAACTCCAGAAATTTCACCTCAAGCCTAGCCTGCATACTAACTGAGAGATAGTTTTCAAAAAATTAAGTCTTAAATCTATCCCAAGTAATTACTTCTTCTCCTGACCTAGTTTTATTTGTCTCCCACCAAAAGTTAGCCTCCCCTTTCATCATATAAGTGGCAAAAGCGGTCTTTTGCCCTTCATCTACCCTAGAAATTACGAACGCCTTTTTTTATCTCGTTAACCCATGTCTGGGCTTCTATAGGTTCAGCTGATCCTCTGAATCCTGGTGGTCCTACTGCTTTGAAGTCTTTAAATTTTGTCAAGCGATTGTCTGGTTGGTTTCCTGCGGCTGGTATTCCCCGCTGCAGAGCCTGAGCTATCATGTTTGCAAATTTTTGCATCGGGTCATGCCGTGGTCTCTCAGCATCGATGACAATTTCTCCTGCCCTTGGTTTCGTGTTTGACGTCTTGGCGGCATTATCTAGTTAAGTAAAACCATAAATTATACTTTATTAACTTACTTTCTAAACCTTATTGCATAAGATTAATATATTAAACTTGTTTCATTTCTCAAACTTAGATTCATATTCATTCATCAAATATTTTATATAACATAACACATACCGCTTTAAACATCAGCTATCCCTTTGTGACTATAAAAGTCGGGATTTACAAACTTAACCAACATAAAAGTTGAAATTATTTCATTACACAAACATACTTAGTACACATATTACATTAAACATACCTACACAACATAACCTATACTACCTATTTACTAAGCCTTTTTCTTGGACAAAATTTTGCTTGATGACCTTCCCTCCCACAAACAAAACATGAACCTGGTTCAATGTAAGGACAATGATGAGAGGTATGTCCCTTATATCCGCAAATATAACATATCTTTCTCCTTTTCTTCTTACCGGGTCTTTCTAAGTCATAGTCTTCTATCTTTCTTTTTCCCTTATCTCTCGGAGCTGCACACGATGTGTTGCTTGAGGCTCCCATCTGTTCAATGTGAATTTTAAGCTTATCTTGATCTTACAGTGTTTCTATTAACACCTGACGCATTTGAATATTAAGTAAATTTTCTATCTCCTACAAGCTTTCCAGTGAAGAAACCTTGTTCTCCAGATCCTGCATTTTCATTGATGCTTGATCAGCTTCAACTTTAGTGTCCGAATCACTATCTGTCATTTCCATTATTTCCAGATCTGATACTACGTTTTACACGATAACCACCTCATTCGATTTGGTTTCCTTGTGAGCCTCTATTTCAGCTATTGGCTTTGATATTAGCTCAGGGGTATGGATTCGATCCTTCTTCAAGTTATAAGCATACCACAAGTCTTTTCCACCAGACATCTACACATATAAATTATACTGATTAACATATAGTTTATGTACTCAGCAAATAAGAGTTTTATAAAAGTTATCTTTTATTTTGTTTGACGATGAATTAATTCAATTCATCTCTATAAACGCATCAACGCCTATCTCTCTGCCGAAAGGCAGCTCCATCAACTCCGCGTCGAATCGCATAAAGGCGATGTCTAAAGCTTGCTCTAAGGTATATATCCTCGCATCTTTGGCTTCTATCTCAACTCTCAACTGTCTTAATTGGATCTCTCTCTGTTCCAACCTCCCACGTAACTCGGCTAATTCCGTCTGTGTTCGGTGAGAATCATCCCTGTACTGCTATTCTGAAATCTGGAGGGTATGGTTCTGTGCCTCCACTTGCTCAGCCCTAACTTTTAAGTCGTAGTTCCTAACCAACAAATCTCTTATCATCTCATGCTCCATGTACTCCTCACCAGAGCCCATCGTCTCCTGGTTCACTGAATATCTATCTTAACTTTTGTCATTCATTCTACTAAGGTTATAACCTAGGTTTCGCATTCCTAACGTTTATAACCTACAGCTTTGATACCAACCTGTGATGCCCAAACTCGGTGCTTCACGATACCATTTCTATAAGCTGAATAATACTAATAATAATATAACATTCAAACTTAATTTACATATGCATCAAAGATTACTCCCAGGTACGAGACCTTTAAATACATTCCTTACAATACATGATATTAGATATATATATATATATATATATATATATATATATATCATTGTCTTAATAAACTATAACTATTATACAACATATTATAATCTCATTCAAACCACTTTCCTTTCCCCTTGTTCGTGCCTGAGCCTTCAGGTTGATCATACATAACTGAAAACATTTAATTTAAGCAAGAGTGAGCATTTGAGTGCCCAGCAAGTAATAGCAATTATATATATAAGCTGAAAGAATTTAAATATTTTTTTTACATAACCCTTCTACAACGAATCAATAGTTGTGAAATAATCGGAACCGATAATAATAACATAACAACCCTCTTTCAAATTTTTGAAACTACGTACTGACCATAAATGGGGTTTAAGTAACATACTATGAACATTCTTTTCATTTTTGAAAAGGTTTAACAGAACTTCATCCGCAAACCGTCATAACTTACGGGCACGGAGGGTGATCAGCCCGTTGTACCCTGTATTGATCAACACTACATTACAAGAACGATGTTATCGTTCACTTTGTCCACCTTGGGCGCATAAAAAGTTTTCCCATATAAGGGATGTTCATACTTGTCAGGGTTCCAAACCAAAGGTTTTTATCTTGTTCAACAATAATCTATAATTCAACATATATATATATGGGTAATTGACAAAGGTGTATCAACATGTGAATAAATACCATGAATATCCAAGTGAGGACACTTGTATAACCATTTAAAGAAATTAACGAATAGAATATATATTTGAATTATCATATACTAACATGTTGATAGTCAATGATTGTATATAATACAAAGTTAATAATCTGTACAGTAATAATATAATTCTGAAACATTCTTACTCATGTCCATTGCATAAAGAAAATGCAAAGATAGGATACTTGCATGATCTGCTGCTTACAATTCTCAACTTAGTTCTATCTCTTTTATCACGACCTATCATTAATCAGATCATCCGTTCGATTAGAACAATATATCATAACACATAGTACTGTCTATTATAGTCAACACATAACCTAATCACCTTGCCACACATATTCCATAGTCATTGAATCACAAACAATCATTAATACAGTCAAAATATCTAAGTCCAGATCAATTTTTGAAATATGTCGGTGTACCGACAACCTTATCGGGTAATAATCGAGTCTAAGACTCTATTCTGTATCTCAATATCCGTAAGTATCAGACATATTATTTTTAAATGATTTCAAATAATTGTTAAACACTTATTATAATTTATCAAGAATTTTCAAACATCGGAATCATAATTAAATGATTTAAATATCAAACAATTCTATTATCATTAATATTTAATTATTAATAAAATTATCCTTTAAATATTAAAAGTAATATTTTATAACTTAAAATATCTTTAAACACTTTATTTTCATTTAAAATGATTTTTAAAATTATAAAATCATTTTTAAACTAAATTATTTAATATAATCATTAAATAACTTTAATATTATTAATAATAATTAATTAATGAAATTCGTCACAAAATATTAAAAGTCCTTAAAAATAACTTAAAATATTTTCTTATACCATAATATAATTTTAAATGATTTTTCAAATATAAAATCATTTTTAAATCATTTATTTAATATTATAATTAAATAAATTAAATATCTTTAATATTCCAAAAATATTAAATATTTATGAAATATATCCAAAATAATTAAAATATAATTTTCGGACATTAAAATAATTTTTAATAATTTATTTGGTATTTTTAATAATTTAAAACAAATTAATATTAATTATTTAATCATTTTCAGAAATAACAGAAAATAAAATAAATAGGAACCGTCGTTATAGGCTATAGCGACGTTTATATGTTGCCTTAGGTATTCTTCACCAAACCTAGAACACACAATCAGTCAACGAGTGGGGTACTTTGACCAACAATGAATCTCCATCTATGAAGTTTCTGGGAAAGGTATAACTTAGATCTTGTAGTACTAGTGCAACACTACATGTAACAATCAATAAACATATCATATAACATCACAATCAAAAGTTATTAAGCCTTAAACTAGCTGTCAACACTGTTTTTGAAAATTCTGGGTTACCCAGAAGTTCCGGTCATGGTCGGTCAACGCCTTTCATGGCTTAATATTTATCAATCGGTTCATGTTTTTTGGTGGTCTAGACGTCGGTATATGCACATAAAATTACAGCCAACATGTTACAACCAAGTTTCAAGTCTAAACATCAACAGTCACATAGATCTAGGTCTTCAAACTTACTGTCAGAACATGAACTTCAATTCTGGGTTTTTCCAGAATTTAAAAACAGATCGAGTAGCCTACTTTGGATCATTATATTTCTCATTCTAAGTTTGATCTAAGTGATATATTGATCCCATATTGTAGTTAACATGTAATACTACAACTCTATTACATAAAACATATATAAAAATAATAGATCAAGCAGATAGAGGCCGGTCAAAGTCGATCAGAACTCATGTTCTTGATTTTCTGGAATTTCCAGAAAACCAATTCGTGAACATCTGTGCTAGTTTGACCATTCATTAATTACAATCTGTTGATTATTTGAGTGATTTAAAAGCATAGATATGTATTACAACTACCAGTCTACATACTGGATACAACAACATCACCAAAACTTCTTACACCTGACAGATATAGGCTAGATAAAACGATGTCAGGCACTGTTCTTGAGTTTCTGGGCTGCCCAGAAACTCTTAGTCATGCTCGGTCAACTGAGTTTGACCATAAATAACTTCTAATCTACAATAGATATGGACTTGATTCATTTTGGAGATTAAATAAAACATATCAGGCTACACATATCAACTTTTAGAACACAAAACACATTAAGGAGCACAGAGATATAAGACTTGACATTCACTGTCAAACATAAAAAATTAATTTTCTAGATTTTTGAAAAACTTAATTTTGAGCAGTTTGATGTTATGGATTCAACAAATACCAACCCAGATCATCAAAATAGACTATAAACAACATATTCTAACAATCAAACATAACATCTAACAACAACTTTTTGGACAGAAATCAAACTAAAGTTTTATACCTTCTATGCTTTGATTCTAATTTCTAGGCTTCTGATTTGTTGTTTGTGTTCGTGGGGATGTATTAAGGGACTGGTATGGTACAATAATTCGTAGGTTTTAGAGAGAGAAGCTCAAGGATGAAAGTTGGAAGAATTGTTAGTGTACAAAATGCATTATCCCTCTCTCCAATTTATATAAATTAATCTAGATGCATTGGATGCTCACAATAGCTAATTGAATCTGCATAATTGAGTCTTGGGATGCTAAATTGGTAGGGTAGGAGTGTTTGCCATTAATTTGCTAGCAGTAATGCACAATAATTCACTAATAGTACACTAATGGGACAAAAAGGGCATTTTGGTAATTTCACTTAAAGTCTCAAGGGCATTCTTGTACAAGGTAATTAAATCTAGGATTTAATCATTCGATTTTAATTCTTACAATTTCTCAAATAATTTATAGGCTTTGACAAATTAACATAATTGTGTAATAAAGTCTTAATTAAACACAATAATTTACAATTAGGGTTTTCAAATAATAATTAGGATTTTTCCTAATTATCAGCATAAAACAGTAATTAGGGTTTCTTCTAATTACAGAAATTCTAATACGCAGTAGAATTCATATAACACAACTACTACCCTGTCTTATCTCATAACTGAGTTTAATAATTAGGGTTTAACAACACAATATTAGGTTACAACCCAATTTACCATAATTAACCAATCATTATATGTCCACACATATACAGTACATATATATATAGCACTGAAAAATCACAATATAAATAATATTATATTATTATTCTCATCTCTTGATCACAATCCCAATTTAGGGTTTGGATTCCATATCTGACTTATCCTTCGTATACAACATCAATAATCAAGTTAAAATAATTAACTTAAATATTCTAAACAATTCATATAATAAAATATTTATTATTATAATTCTAATTGTCACTTCATATATTATTTAAATAATATCCAATCTTGTCTTCATGGAAAATAATTAATAAAAATATTTCTGCTTACAGAAATTAATTACCATAAGAATATAATTTGTAGTAATTAATAATTCTAAAATTATTTCTAATTTTTCAAGTAATAAATATATTTGCATTCAACATTCACATTTCTTGAAACTTATTCTCTCCTTATTTAAAAAAAAAATTTATATGCAAAATTTCTTATTTATTTTTATAGAAAATATCGGGTTATTACATTCTCAAACCGTATATAACAAACAGCGCGACACAAACATTTCAATGATTATCAGTGTAAGAAACTAAGTGGTTGTCAAACCAAACTCGGCCACTAATTAATATAGGAAGCTAAGCGGACAATTCCCCGCCCATACAAAGAATTGTTCAATCTAACCACTGTATCGACCAGGAAGCTAAGCGGTTCTAAAACCTAGTACAAATTCCCTGCCCATACAAAGAATCATACAACTCAGCTGCTGACATGAGTTCTCAATTGAAATCCTACACAATTCTAACTTTCTCTTTTCTTAATACGAATTTTCTTTAATCCATATCTTAACATTTACCACTCTTTTCTGAGTTTACATTGTACTATTTCTATGACGCCCCCAAAATAGGTATACAACACCCATTCTGAGTCGCCAAATACATGGTACAGAAAGCAAACTACAACTTCAATAATACAATTGTCGTGCAAAATACAAATATTGTCTTCTAGACAATATCCACACTCAAATAAGTCATCATTACAATTATTCAAATACTATTTTACATAAATAGTGAGGACTGCTAAAATATATTTCTAGAACCATCACTCCATACCCCGACTAGATCTTGTTATGTTCTCACCTCCTGAGAAGAAAAATGGAACAAAAAGGAAAAGGGTGAGCTCAACTAGCCCAGTAAAGAATATTATGACTAAGATAATATACAACAAATTATCATTAGTCTTCAACAGGGAAAATCTGATAAAATATAATAGACAACAAGTTTTAGATCAATAACTGCAGCGGAAACAACAATCCATTAGAAGAGTCAAGTAGAGAATGAGTTCTACTATCTTCTAAGATTTAAAAGTCCATCATCAATATTTTATCCCTGTAACAACAATTAATATACATCTTTAATAAAATATTCATCTTTGCACTACAGGCCAAAGATATTCATTTGTATCATCAGTTGGTCATGTTCATCTCAACACCTGATCATCTATGCACTACGGGCCAAAGATATTCCTTAGTTAATCATTCATCTTTGCACTACAGGCTAAAGATATTCAGTAATATCATCATTTAGGACTGAGGATGATGAAAAATATTTTAAAGAAAACGAATCCAATTAGACAGAAGGACAAATATTAAGGATTCGTATAACAGTTTATCCAAGATCAATAATACTCCATAATAACCAATTTTGAAGCAGAATTAAAAAATAAAGACCAAAACATGGATACAATCAAAGATAGTAACCATAATAGACATCTTGGACAAAAAGAATAAAATTTTATTTTTCGGTGAACAGTGTCGTATTCGTGAATAGTGCCGTATACGTGAATAGTAACCCCGACACAAAAAGTTCCAAATTTGATAAAAAGTTCAAACCAATATTTTGGCATAATGATATCGAAAGAAATAATATCATTTATGAAGAAAATAACATCCCTTACCTCAAAATAACTATATTTTTGACTGAATTTCGGATATAGTACTGACAGAAACTTGCACTGAATAGTAACTCTCAAAGTATCAAAATACTCACAAAAATACACTCGATAATTTAGAGAGAAAGAAAACTTATTTCTGGTGTGATTTTCAATTCTAACATAAGCGTCTATTTATAGGAAAATGCTAGAACGCCATAGAAGACTAAAATAATAAAATAATATTATTTCTAAACCAATTTCTATGCATGCCTAAATACCAAGACTAGTATGCCATTTCTGAAAATAATTCCAACAGCCCACATGTTTCAAACCAAAGTGGGTCCCACCCATAATTTAATAAAAATCATTTTATTTTCTAAAACTTCAGTAATTCATAAAAAATAACATGTTTATCAAAAAAATACCAATTTTATGTCCATTCTACCTGAAATCGAATTCTCTACAACTTTGTAGCTTTGAGTTTTTCCAAATTCCAAACAGAAGATATTCGAAATCCACAAACGGATGATTTTTAATACATCCACACCGACAAAATATTGATAAAATACCTCAGCATTAATTCCTTCATTTTTATCCACATAAAAATAAATATATCCATCATTTATATCCACATAAAATAAATAATTCCTTATCATATAAATCAATAATTAATTATTCACAAATAATATTGCAGAATCACAATTATGACAACCAGGCCGTTCCCAGGAAAGAGGGGGCTTTCCAAAAAGAATTTCTCCTTACTAGCGCGCAATTAGTTGACCAAACCTCTCCTTGACAGAACTTTCTAGACATTGCCAATAATGCTATCTAATAATATTATTCAAATAATATGAATTATTGATTTGATAATGGGAAATAATGTGCAGTGATAATTATTGAAACAACAATAATATAAAATATCAACGCAACAATTATTGAATCAATAAAATAAAATATTGAACAGTAATTACTGTAATAATTATTGAGTAGTGTCTTCTTACGTAATAATCAATAATTTAAAAATACTGTGCATCCACGCGTATTACTGTATTTTAACCACCGAGTATTCCAACAGTGTTAACGGTAACAACTACGCCGTTATTTATAAAAACTCAAACTTGTCATTTTCTTCATCCCGCAATTATTCTATTATGGGGCCCACAAATGACTGCGACGTCGTATGAATATTCCCCGACAACAAGAATATTCCACGACCAAACGAATATTCCCCGACAACAATGATTATTTTATAACCACTTGCTTATTTTGCAAAATTTTCACATTTCCCCCATAACCAGAGAATTATATCAAATTAGTACCTTATTATTCACAATAATAATTAGAGGAATTTCGATTTTATTTATAATAAGTTGGGGTCTTACAACCTCCCTCCTTATGAAATGTTGTCCTCGAAATTGACATATGTACCTGGTGTTTCGAAAAGGTGAGGGTACCTTGCTTTCATTTTTGATTCCAAGTCCCAGGTCATTTCCTCAATAGCATGGTTTCTCTACAAAACCTTAACTTGTGGTATAACCTTCGTACGTAGGACATACTATTTCCTATCCAAGATCTTAACAGGTACTTCTTCGTACGTTAAATCTTCGGCTATCTCGTCTGTTTCTAAAGCGGTAATATGGTTCGGGTCTTTCACATATTTACGAAGCATAGATATGTGAAAAATATTATGAACACGAGACATGTTTGGAGGTAATGCGAGTCTATAGGCCACATTCCCTATTCGGTCAAGAATCTCAAATGAACCAACAAATTGTGGATTGAGCTTTCCTCTCTTTCCAAATCTTATAACTGCCTTCCATGGAGCAATACGTAACAATACACGATCCCCAATATTAAATTCCACGTCCTTTCGATGAAGATCAACATAACTCTTTTGTCGATCTTGTGAGGTTTGAATACCTTGTCGAATCATTTGGATCTTTTTTATAGTTATGCGTACTAATTCTGGTCCCAACAACGTTGCTTCTCCTACCTCGTCCCAACATACTGGAGAACGACACTTACGTCCATACAACGCCTCAAATGCAGCCATGCCTATACTTTCTTGATAACTGTTATTGTAGAAGAATTCCACCAGTGACAAGTACTTATCCTAACTTCCTTTAAAATCTAGAACACAAGGTCTTAATAGATCTTCAAGGGTTTAAATAGTCCTCTCTGATTGTTCGTCCGTTGGAGGATGGTATGCCGAACTGAATCGTAAATCCGTGCACATAGCTTTCTGCAAGCTAACCCAAAATTTTGAAGTGAATCTTGGGTCACGATCCTAAACTATGGATACTGGCATGCCATGAAATCTCACAATCTCATTCACGTATATACGAACAAGACGTTCAAGGGAATAAGTTTCTCGTATTGGCAAGAAATGAGCAAACTTGGTTAATCTATCAATAATAACCCAAATAGCATCTATGCCTTGAGAAACTTTGGGAAGACTTGTAACAAAATCCATGGTAATGTGTTCCCACTTTCATTCCGGAATCTCAAGTGGTTGCAATGGACCCTTTGGCACTTGATGCTCCACCTTTACACGTTGACAGGTTAAACACCTCGAGATAAACTCAGCGATCTCTCTCTTCATATTATTCCACCAAAATGTATGTCGAATATCATGATACATTTTGGTACTCCCATGATGGATTGCAAACGGTGTGTTGTGTGCCTCCATCATGATTTTATGCTTCAAATCAAAGTTGTTAGGAACACAAAGTCTGGAGTTGAATCTAAGTATTCCTTCTTCATCGACTCTCGCTTCTGGAATAGCTCATTCTTGCACTTTCTTCTTTATACGTATTAGCCCCAGGTCTATAGCTTGATCAGCTTTAACTTTATCGATTAAAGTCAGTTCAACTCGTATATTTACCATCATCATGTGGGTCCCTGGAGTCTTTAATTCTACCTCCATCATTTTCAAGTCATATAGAATGGGCCTTTGCATTGACAATATCACACTCGTACTCACATATGATCTTCTACTCAATGCGTCAGCTACTACGTTCGTTTTTCCATTATGATATTGAATAGTGTGACCGTAATCTTTCAATAGTTCAAGCCAACATCGTTGTCGCATGTTGAGTTCCTTTTGGGTGAAGAAGTATTTGAGGCTTTTATGATCCGTATAGATCTCCATTTTCTCCCCATACAGGTAGTGTCTCCATATTTTCAATGCAAAAACGACTATTGCCAACTCTAGATCATGAGTAGGATAATTCCTCTCATATTCTTTGAGTTGTCGTGAGTCATAGGCTATGACTTTCCCATGTTGCATGAGAACACATCCTAACCCTTTGCCTGAAGCATCGTTGTATATAACAAATACATCCATTCAAGATGGTATTACCAGAACAGGTGCCGAAATGAGTCTCCTCTTGAGCTCTTAGAAACTCATCTCGCATTTCTCGCTCCATACAAATTATGTATCCTTCCGAGTCAACTGAGTTAACAGAGTAGCGATTTGAGAAAATCCTTTCACGAATCTCCGATAATAACCAACTAAGCCCAAAAAGCTACACACTTTGGTCACCGACTTCGATTGCTCCCAACTTTGTACTGCTTCAATCTTCGCTGGGTCAACAGATACTCCATGTTTTGACGCCACGTGCCCAAGTAATGCTACTTCCTCATGCCAGAACTTGTATTTCTTCAGCTTGGCATAAATCTTGTTTTCACGAAGCCTTTCAAATATCAGCTTCAAATGGTGTTCATGATCTTCACGGCTTTTGGAATATATGAGGATGTCATCAATAAAGACAACAACGAACTGATCTAAATATTCCTTGAATACTCGGTTCATCATATCCATGAAAGCAGCAGGAGCATTAGTCAATCCAAAAGACATGACTAAGAATTCATAATTCCTGTACCGAGTTCTGAAGGCAGTCTTTGGAATATCCTCAGTTTTAATCTTCAGCTGATGATATCTAGAACGAAGATTGATCTTTGAAAAGAATTTTACTCCTTGTAACTGGTCAAATAGGTCATCAATGCGAGGTAGTGGATACCTATTCTTGATGGTGACATGGTTCAATTCTCGGTAGTCAATACAAAGTCGCATACTCCCGTCTTTCTTCTTTACGAATAAAACAGGAGCACCCCAAGGAGATGTACTATGATGAATGAAACTGATGTCTAACAATTCATGTAGTTGGACTTTTAACTCCTGAAGTTCAATAGGAGCCATTTGATATGGGGTTTTAGAAATGGGCTTTATACCCGGTTCAAGATCAATAAAGAATTCAACATCAAGTTCTGGGGGTATACCGGGAAGTTCTTCATGAAATACATCAGGAAATTCTCTAACAACAGAAATATTATTCAAATCTGACTTATCTTTGTTCAAATCCATAACATGGGCTAAGAAAGCTTGACATCCATTTTTTAATAAACGAATAGCTTTATGGCTTGATATGATAGTGACTGATTTTAGTGGTTTAGTTGTTTGAATTCGTATGTCAGGTTGGTTAAGAATATGAAAACTAACAACCTTACGAAAACAATCAATTTTGGCATGATGAGTGGTTAACCAATCAATTCCTAAAATCACATCAAAAGCAAGTATCTTTAAAGAGATAAGATCAACAGGTAATGTGATAGTGCCAACTTGGATCAAGTAAGATTTATAAACTATAGATGTAACAAAGGTTTCACCCAACGGAGTTTTAACAGATAAATCAAAGTCTAATTTCTTTGGAGTCAAGTTTAAACGTTGAGCACAAGCAGGAGAGATAAAAGAATGGGTAGAACAGGTCTCTAGTAAGGTATAAACTTCGCAAGAGTTCAAGATTAGCTTACCCGTGATCACTTTGTTTGGGTTCCTCACGTTTTGGCCAGTCACGATAAACGCTCTTCCAGGAACCGCTGATTTTGACTTATCCGGGACAGCCCTTGGAGTCACCATCCCCGTTGAACTTGGTTTTACTACAGAACAATCCCGAGCTATGTGGCCTTCCTTCCACAGTTGTAGCATACCTTGGATTATTGTGGACATTTTGGGCAGATATGTCCCTTTTTCCCACATTTGTAACATCTAACTGGCAGTCATTCTCCTCCCCTAGAATTTGTTGTTGCTGCTGGTACTGCTGCTGATGTCTTCCCATCATTGTTGAATCTCCTCTTTCTGAAATTTCTACTTGACTCACCTCTCCTATTATCATGGCCACGATGACCACCCGAGTGGTTACCGCCTTTGTTCGTATTTTTCCCTCCTCGTTGGTTATCATCTCTCTGATGACTGCTTTCACCGGTATGACCCTGGGTGTGGTCCCTCAGTTGAACATACTCACTATCTCGCTCTAATAATTGAGCCCTGTTGACAACATCTGAATACAGAGAAAATTTATGAGAGATAAGGTATTGACGAATCTCGGGTTTTAGACCTCTCAGAAACATCCTTGTCATTCGTTCCTCATTCTCTACCAAATGAGGTGCAAACCTGGACAACTCAGCGAACTTCATCTCATACTGGGACACCGTCATGTTACTTTATTCTAGTCTGATAAACTCTACCTCCTTCATATGACAAATACTTTCAGGAAAGTACTTGTCATTGAATAGTTTCTGAAATGTTTCCCATGACATGTTGAATGCAGCAGGCTGGGTACGCTTCACAGACTCCCACCAGTAGTCTGCCTCACCGTGGAACATAAAGGTGGCGAATGGAACCTTCTGTTCCTCTGTGCATCCCAAGACATCGAATATCTTGGTAATTTTCTTGACCCATGTTTCCGCCTTGATCGGATCCGGCTTTCCAATAAATTTTGTTGATCCCAACTCCTTGAACTGCTTGCCTATGACAGACTGGACACTTCCACCCGTATTTTGTACACGAGTCTCCCTCGTCTGATTTTGCATGAACTGCAAAAAGCTCCTAAACATTCCATCATTCATCGTTTGCTCGGTAGTGTTGTTTACAGGAGGAATATTTCCTTCCTTTTGCACATTCTCCTGGTTTATAACTAAAGGTTGTTCCACAGTCTCGTACACTCCATTGTTAACGTTCTCAACAGCCATTCTTAAATACTGCCATAAAACAAGGGTTAACTAAACAAATTAACATATCACATAATATCCTTATATTATGACTGACCAACAAATAAGCTTAGATAGGACACACTAGCGAAGGATTTACTCATCTCTCCCCTCCTAGTTCTATTCCCCGATCTCTGCCAGAGACCATATCCCTAAGCTTTGATACCAACTGTGACGCCCCCAAAATAGGTATACAACACCCATTCTGAGTCGCCAAATACATGGTACTGAAAGCAAACTACAACTTCAATAATACAATTGTCATGAAAAATACGACAACACATACTGTGAGTTTAAATACAAATATTGTCTTCTAGACAATATCTATACTCAAATAAGTCCTCATTACAATTATTCAAATACTATTTTACAGAAATAGTAAGGACTGCTAAAACATCTTTCTAAAACCATCACTCCATACCCCGACTAGATCCTGCTATGTTCTCACTTCCTGAGAAGAAAAATGGAACAAAAAGGAAAAGGGTGAGCTCAACTAGCCCAGTAAAGAATATTATGACTAAGATAATATACAACAAATTATCATTAGTCTTCAACTGGGAAAATCTGATAAAATATAATAGACAACAAGTTTTAGATCAACAACTGCAGCGGAAACAACAATCCATTAGACGAGTCAAGTAGAGAATGAGTTCTACTATCTTCTAAGATTTAAAAGTCCATCATCAATATTTTATCCCTGTAACAACAATTAATATACATCTTTAATAAAATATTCATCTTTGCACTACAGGCCAAAGATATTCATTTTTATCACCAGTTAGTCATGTTCATCTCAACACCTGTTCATCTTTGCACCACGAGCCAAAGATATTCCTCAGTTAATCATTCATCTTTGCACTACAAGCCAAAGATATTCAGTAATGTGAGACCCCAGATTTTACGAATAAATATTTAATTTTCTCGAAATAATCTTTTTTAATATTATGGTGTTGATTTGATGTAATGTTATAGTTGTGGGTAATATTTACAAATTTTGAAAAGTAAGCAAGTAGTTATATAATATTCGATTAGTCAGGGAATATTTTTTTATCGGGGAATATCCGTACGACGGTACAATCATTGGTGGACCCCACAAAGAAATTATTGTCTGATTGAGAAAATGACAAAAATATTTTATGGAAATAACAGCGAAAGTTTTACCGTTAACTGTTGAAACACCCGGTGTTAAAAGTACAGTAATACGTGTGGTTGAATAGTAGCACACGGTATTGATTATTGATGCTTACGTGATAAATCACTCAATTTTGTTTTATTGGTATTATTAATGTAATAAAACAGAATACTTTTATAAAGTTATTCAAAAAATAATATATATTATATTCTATTATGCATAGTGTTGCATAGTGTCTGTATAGTGTTTTGCATAGTAAAATATTTTTATATAAAACAGAATACTTTTATAAAGTTATCAGTTTTATTAGACAATAATTAAAATATATTATATTTTATTATGCATAGTGTTTGCATAGTGACTGCATAGTATTTACATAGTAAAATCTTTTATAAAGTTATTCATTTTATTAGATTATAAATAGAATATATTATATTTTATTTAAAAGATTTTGCTTTAAATATGGACCTTCAGATTAAAGTAAATCAATCTGGACCGTTCAAGAGTTAGTTACTATGCAGACCATTTTTCTATAAATAGAAGCTCATTCATTCATTATTTCTTACGAATTCACTGAAATTCTAGAGAGATAAACTATACAGAGAAAGAAGAAAAGTATTCTACTACTTCACTTCTCATATATCCAGTACTCTTCTTCTTAAGGTATGGAATATTATTTGTTGTACTCATAAGGGGTATTCTTTCTTTCTTATTCATGAAGAGAAATTTTGTTATTCCATTCTTTATTATTCTGTTGGAATAACTTGTATACACGGAATACCCTATACGTGGTGAAATTCTTCTGTTATTTCATTCTTTATTATTCTGTTGGAATATCCTGTTTGTGCGTTTTACGCCGGACCCAGTTCCGTCTTTGTTATTATTCAGTTGGAATATCCTTTCTGTGCGTTTTACGTCGGACTTGGTTTCATCTTTATTGGTATTCTGTTGGAATAACCTATCTATGCAAAGTACCGCATGTATGGTGATTTCTGTTGTTATTCCATTCTTTATTATTCTGTTGGAATATCTTGTATGTGCGTTTTACGCCGGACCAGGTTCCGTTATTTATCATTCTGTTGGAATAACCTGCCTGTACGGTCTATCGCATGCATGGTGATTTCTTTTGTTATTCTATTCTTTATTATACTCAGTTGGTTAAAACTTTGACTTCTATACTCCATGAAATTAATGGAATATCCTTGATATTTGCACTTCATCTAGTATCTTTTCATGAAAATATTCTTCTGAGCATTCTTGAATTTTACTCTACAAAGCAGTATCATGTTGACAATTTGGATGTTATCAGTTCCTAGATAAATTAATTCTTGCACTTGTTTTATTGAATTCTTATATCATTGTCACCATCCTTATGTTTATTGTTGAAAGTCATATGTGTCTTGTAGTGCATAGATGGACTTGGTATGATTATGACCAGGGATTATTCGGTGTAATCATAACTGTAATGTTACAAATGATGTGGAAAAAGTCCTCATTGGCCCGTAGTGCATTGATGGACAGTTTTTGGTATGATTATGGCTATGGATTCTCTTTGGCTATGGTTCAAAGATGAATTATTTTATGGCATGATCAGGACTGTTGATGAAAACATGATTATCTTTAGCCGTAGTGCAGGGGTGGTTCGATGATGTGGATTATTTATTAAGCTGAGTCTCAGCATTAAAAGTGATGAAAAACCTTTTAAATCATAAAAGATAGTAGATTTTATTCTCTACTTGACTCTTTTAATGGATATCTTGTTCCGCTGCAGTTAAACTTGATGATTGTTATATTGTGTCAGTGTAACACCGTTTAAGGCTCATGATAATTTATTCTGCATTATCTTAGTCATAATATTTCTTACTGGGCTAGTTGAGCTCACCCTTTCTATCACTGTTCTCTTCAGGAAATGAGAACGTAGCGTGGACTAGTCGGGGAATAGAGTGATGGTCCTTGATGGTGCATTAGTAGTCCTCACTATTCTGTGAAATAGTGTGATAATAATTGTAGCGAGGACTCCTTTTGAGTTTGTATAATCTCAAGTAGACCATATTTGTATTCAAACTCACAGTTTATGTTTTGTCGTATTTTACACGACTATTGTATAATTAGTTTGTATTTGTATTTAGTACCATGTATCTGACGACTCAAAATAGGTGATGTATACCTATTTTGGGGGAGTCACAGTTGGTATCAAAGCTTAGGGATATGATCCCTGGCTAGGATGTGAGAATAGAACTAGGAGGGGAGAGACGAGGAATTCCATTGCTAGTATGACCTACTTAAGTTTGTTTGGTATTTAATTGGTCGGTCAGAATATAGGGATAATATGTTACATGTCAATTAACCTTTTTTTGTGGCAGTATCTGAAAATGACATCTGAGAATGTTGAGAATAGCAATGGAGCACAGGAGACTATTGATTCTCCACAGATCAATAATCAGGACAATGTGCAACA
Organism: Panax japonicus; assembly: GCA_020205505.1. Classification (NCBI taxonomy): domain Eukaryota; kingdom Viridiplantae; phylum Streptophyta; class Magnoliopsida; order Apiales; family Araliaceae; genus Panax; species Panax japonicus. The sequence goes on along the minus strand of CM035101.1, from coordinate 43,126,980 downwards.
GGATGTCGATAATCCTCCTGTAAACAACAACACTGATCAATTGATGAACGACGGCACGTTTAGGAGTTTTTTAGAATTCATGCAACATCAGGCGAAGGCGGCTCCTGTTCATAATGCAGGAGAAAACAATGGCAACCCATGGTTGGTCACCGCTAAGCAATTCAAGGAACTAGAACCACCGATGTTTTTGGGAAAGCTAGAACCACTTAAGGCAGAGACGTGGTTAAAGCAGACCACCAAGATATTTGATGTCTTGGGATGCTCCGAGGAGAAAAAGTTTCCCTTTGCCACCTTTATGTTGCGTGAAGAGGCAGATCACTGGTGGGAATCTATAAAACGTACCCAGCTTGACGCACTCAAGATGTCTTAGGAGAAGTTCCAAGAGCTGTTCAATGACAAGTACTTTCCCGAAAGCATTCGTCACATAAAAGAGGTGGAATTTATCAAGTTGGAGCAAAACAACATGACCGTATCATAGTACGAAGCAAAGTTTTTCGAGTTGTCCCGATTTGCGTCCCATTTGGTTGATAATGAAGAGAGAATGACGCCGATTTTTTTAAGAGTTTGGAAGTCAGAGATACGTCAATATCTTATTTCTCATAAACTATGTTTGTATTCAGATGTTGTAAATAGGGCTTAGTTAGTGGAGCGCGATAACGAGTTAACGCAACCAAAAGAGAGCAGCTGGCAAAATGATAATACCGGTTATAATAGTCATCAAAGCGGTGACAATAAGAATGGAGGGAATCAACATGCCAAAAATGGTAACCATTTCGGTGGTAATTATGGTCAAAATAATAAGAATGGACATTTAAAAAAGAGGAAATTCAACAATGATGGAAAGACGTCAGCACCAGCACCCGTTATTAAGGAAGGAGAATGACCACCTATCATATGCTTCAAATGCGGAGGGGAGGGACACATCAGTCCAAACTGCGTGATGCCGTCCAAAGCATGCTATAATTGTGGAAGAGAATGTCACTTAGCCTAATTTTGTCGTTCATCGAAGACAAGTTCAGCTTGGATGGAGGCACCAAAGGATGTCCCAGACAAACCAAAGCCAGTAGTTTAAGAGAGAGCATTTTTTTCCTTGACGAGGAACCTGAATAAAATTATCACGGGCATGTTAGTCATAAACTCTTGCGAAGTCTATACCGTGTTAGATACCAGTTCTACCCACTCTTTTATTGCACCTAGTTTTGTTCAATGTTTGATGTTAACTCCAGATAAGTTAGACTTTGATATATCTGTTTAAACTCAGTTGGAGAAACCTTCGTTACTTTCACTATTTATAAATCTTGTTCAAATCAACACTTTCACATTACCTGTCAATCCTATCTCTTTTAAAATACTTGCCTTTGATGCGATTTTAGGAATCGATTGGTTAACTACTCATCATGTTTTTCGTAAGGTTGTTCGCTTTCATACTCCTAACCAACCTGTTATGTGAATTCAAAGTAACCAAATCACTAAAGTCAATCATTGTCATATCAAGCCACAAATAAAGAGCATCGATCCTTTCGTTGTTGACTTTCTTGTGTGGAATGCACCGAAGCCAGACTTTCTTTAGGCAACGTCATGAGTGACGGTGGCAAGTTGATAGGTATCAATGTGACGTGTTATCCAAGTCTTGGATGAGAGTCACAGTTTTGAATGATATTTCTATTGTTAATAAATTTCCTGACGTATTCTTGAATACTTCTTAGCCTACCCCTAGAGCGTGAAATTGAATTTTGTATTGACCCCAGTACAAAACCCATTTCTAAAACCCTCAAATATTTTCTTCACCTAAAATGATCGTATAATGTGCCAAAGACGTTGGCTCGAGCTGTTAAAGATTACGATCTTACCATTCAATTCCATCGTAGGAAAAGCGAACATGGTAGCTAACGAGTTGAGTAGAAGATCGTATGCGGTTACAAGTGTGAATGTACGAACCCACATGAAGATAACGAATATACGAGTAGAATCGACTTTAATCGATAAAGTATAAGTCGCTCAAGCTACACACCCGGAGCTGATGAATGTAAAGAATTAAGAAGGTTCAAGAGGGCGTTATTCTAGAAGTAAGAATCGACGAAGTGAGGAAATCTCAACCCTTGATTTAATTGGCCAATTTAAAATCCTCGATCGAGTAGGAACTGTGGCTTATAGGCTCGATTTACTGCCAAGTATGTCGCGTGTTCATAACGTTTTTAACGTATTGATGTTACGTAAATATGTGGATGACCCAAAACACATTATTAATTTAGAACCGCACGAGATAGGGGATGATTTAACGTTTGAGGAGATACGTGTTAAAATCTTAGATAAAAGAATCGTATTCAACACTCAAAGGTTATACCTCAAGAGTTAGAATTTGAAATGAAGTCGAGGTATCCTCACCTCTTCGGCATACCAGGTACGTACGTCAATTTTGAGGGCAAAATTCCATAAGGAGAAGAGATAGTGAGACCCCAGATTTTACGAATAAATATTTAATTTTCTCGAAATAATTTTTTTAATATTATGGTTTTGATTTGATGTAATGTTATAGTTGTGGGTAATATTTATAAATTTTTCAAATTAAGCAAGTGGTTATATAATATTCGATTGGTCTGGGAATATTATTTTTGTCTGGAATATCCGTACGACGGTACAATCATTAGTGGACCCTACAACGGAATTATTTTCTGATTGAGAAAACGACAAAAATATTTTATGGAAATAACGGCGGAAGTTTTACCGTTAACTGTTGAAACACCCGGTGTTAAAAGTACAGTAATACGCGTAGTTGCATAGTAGCACACGGTATTGATTATTGATGCTTACGTTATAAGTCACTCAGTTTTATTTTATTGGTATTATTAATGTAATAAAACATAATACTTTTATAAAGTTATTCTATAAATAGAATATATTATAATCTATTATGCATAGTGTCTGCATAGTATTTTGCATAGTAAAATCTTTTTATATAAAACATAATACTTTTATAAAGTTATCTGTTTTATTAGACAATAATTAAAATATATTATATTTTATTATGCATAGTGTCTGCATAGTGTTTACGTAGTAAAATCTTTTTTAAAGTTATTCATTTTATTAGATTATAAATACAATATAATATATTTTATTAAAAGATTTTTCTTTAAATATGAACCATCAGATTAAAGTAAATCAATTTGGACCGTTCATGAGTTAGTTACTATGCAGTCTATTTTTCTATAAATAGAAGCTCATTCATTCATTATTTCTTACGAATTCACTGAAACTCTAGAGAGATAAACTATAGAGAAAAAGAAGAAAAGTATTCTGCTACTTCACTACTCATATATCCAGTATTCTTCTTCTTAAGGTAGGGAATATTATTTGTTGTACTCGTAGGAAATATTATTTGTTGTACTCATAAGGGGTATTCTTTCTTTCTTATTCATGAAGAGAACTTCTGTTATTCCATTCTTTATTATTCTTTTGGAACAACCTGTATACGCGGGATACCATATACTTGGTGAAATTCTTCTGTTATTTCATTCTTTATTATTCTGTTGGAATATCCTGACTGTGCGTTTTACGTCGGACCTGCTTCCGTCTTTGTTATTATTCTGTTGGAATATCCTGTCTGTGCATTTTACGCCGGACCTGGTTCCGTCTTTATTGGTATTCTTTTGGATAAACCTATCTATACAAAGTACCACATGCATGGTGATTTCTGTTGTTATTCCATTCTTTATTATTCTTTTGGAATATCCTGTCTTTGTATTTTACGCCGGACCTGGTTCCGTTATTTATCATATTGTTGGAATAACCTTCCTGTGTGGTCTATCGCATGCATGGTGATTTCTTTTGTTATTCCATTCTTTATTATACTCAGTTGGTTAAAACATTGACTTCTATACTCCATGAAATTAGTGGAATATCCTTGATATTTGCGCTTCATCTAGTATCTTTTCATGGAAATATTCTTATGAGAATTCTTGAATTTTACTCTACAAAGCAGTATCATGTTGACAATTTAGACGTTATCAGTTCCTAGATAAATTAATTCTTAAACTTGTTTTATTGAATTCTTATATCATTGTCATCATCCTTATGTTTATATTTTGTTGAAAGTCATATTAGGGCTGTAGTGCATAGATGGACTTGGTATGATTATGACCAGGGATTATTCGGTGTAATCATAACCGTAATGTTACAAATGATGTGGAAAAAGTCCTCATTGGCCCGTAGTGCATTGATGGACAGTTTTTGGTATGATTATGGCTATGGATTCTCTTTGGCTATAGTGCAAAGATGAATTATTTTATGGCATGATCAGGACCGTTGATGAAAACATGATTATCTTTAGCTGTAGTGCATGGATAATTCGTGGTCGTGATACTAAAGAATATCCTTGGCCATAGTGCAGGGGTGATTCGATGATGTGGATTATTTAATAAGCTGAGTCCCAGCGATAAAAGTGATGAAAAACCTTTTAAATCATAAAAGATAGTAGATTTTATTCTCTACTTGACTCTTTTAATGGATTGCTTGTTCCACTGCAGTTAAACTTGATGGTTGTTATATTGTGTCAGTGTAACACCGTTTAAGGCTAATGATAATTTATTCTGCATTATCTTAGTCATAATATTTCTTACTGGGCTAATTGAGCTCACCCTTTCTTTCACTGTTCTCTTCAAGAAATGAGAATGTAGCGTGGACTAGTCGGGGAATAAAGTGATGGTCCTTGATGGTGCATTAGTAGTCCTCACTATTCTGTGAAATAGTGTGATAATAATTGTAACGAGGACTCCTTTTGAGTTTGTATAATCTCTAGTAGACAATATTTGTATTCAAACTCACAGTTTATATTTTGTCGTATTTTACACGACTGTTGTATAATTAGTTTGTATTTGTATTCAGTACCATGTATCTGACGACTCAGAATAGGTGATGTATACCTATTTTGGGGGCGTCACGAGTAATATCATCATTTAGGAATGAGGAATGATGAAAAATATTTTAAAGAAAACGAATCCAGTGAGACAGAAGGACAAATATTAAGGATTCGTATAACAGTTTATCCAAGATCAATAATACTCCATAATAATCAATTTTGAAGCAGAATTCAAAAATAAAGACCAAAACATGGATACAATCAAAGATAGTAACCATAATAGACATCTTGGACAAAAAGAAGAAAATTTTATTTTTTGGTGAATAGTACCGTATTCGTGAATAGTGTCGTATACGTGACCCCGACACAAAAAGTTCCAAATTTGATAAAAAATTCAAACCAATATTTTGGCATAATGATATCGAAAGAAATAATATCATTTATGAAGAAAATAACACCCCTTACTTCAAAATAACCGTATTTTTGACTGAATTTTAGATATAGTGCTGACAGAAACTTGCACTAAATAGTAACTCTCGAAGTATCAAAATACTCACAAAAATACGCTCGATAATCTAGAGAGAAAGAAAACTTGTTTCTTGTGTGATTTTCAATTCTAACCTAAGCGTCTATTTATAGAAAAATGCTAGAACGTCATAGGAGACTAAAATTATAAAATAATATTATTTCTAAACCAATTTCTACGCATGCCTAAAGACCAAGACTAGTATGCCATTTCTAAAAATAATTCCATCAGCCCACATGTTTCAAACCAAAGTGGGTCCCACCCATAATTTAATAAAAATCATTTTATTTTCCAAAACTTCAGTAATTCATAGAAAATAACCCGTTTATCAGAAAAATACGAATTTTAGGTCCATTCTGCGTAAAATTGAATTCTTTACAACTTTGTAGCTTTGTGTTTTTCCAAATTCCAAACATAAGATATCCGAAATCCATAAACGGAAGATTTTAATTCTTCCACACCGACAAAATACTGATAAAACACCTCAGCATTAATTCCTTTATTTTTATCCACATAAAAATAAATATATCCATCATTTATATCCATATAAAATAAATATTTCCTTATCATATAAATCAATAATTAATTATTCACAAATAATATTACAGAATCACAATTATAACAACCGGGCCATTCCCAGGAAAGAGGGGGGGCTTTCCAATAAGAATTTCTCCTTACTGACGCGCAATTAGGTGACTAAACCTCTCCTTGACAGAACTTTCTAGACATTGTCAATAATGCTATCTAATAATATTATTCAAATAATATGAATTATTGATCTGATAATGGGAAATATTTTGAAGTGATAATTATTGAAACAACAATAATATAAAATATCAACGCAGCAATTATTGAATCAATAAAATAAAATATTGAACAGTAATTACTATAATAATTATTGAGTAGTGTCTTCTTACGTAAGAATCAATAATTCAAAAATCATGTGCATCCACGAGTATTACTGTATTTTAACCACCGGGTATTCCAACAGTGTTAATGGTAACAACTACGCCGTTATTTATAAAAACTCAAACTTGTCGTTTTCTTCATCTGACAATTATTCTGTTATGGAGCCCACAGATGACTGCGCTATTGTACGAATATTCCCCGACAATAAGAATATTCCACGACCAAATTAATATTCCCTGACAACAAAGATTATTTTATAACCACTTGTTTTTTTTGCAAAATTTGCACATTTCCCCCATAACCAGAGAATTATATCAAATTAGTACCTTATTATTCACAATAATAATTAGAGGAATTTCGATTTTATTTATAATAAATTGGGATCTTACAATTTTCTAGTACATTCTCTTTATAGCGTCAAGCTATATCATTCCAATCATTTAACATATCATATGTTATTCAACAATTTAATCTGATCACGTCGTGATCTTATTTCGTAATCATTTCTCCTTATACTTACGATCATTTTATATTACGATCTTCTTCTTATCTTTAATCATATTATATTATGATTTTATTTACACTTTTCATCTTATAGACATCGTCTATTTATTATAACTTTTCATCTTTATTACAGGAGTCAGGTAACTCCAAATTCTTATCCTTATAACTTTTCAAGATTCTTCTTTGAATCTTATTTATCTTTATCTTTACTTTAATGATGAATTTCTTTAATTCATCCCTTATCCCTTAAACTCGATCTGAGTTTATTCCTTATCATCATCTCCGCGATTATATCCTACGTACCCCTACCTAAGGTTTATAACCTACGGCTTTGATACCAACTGTGACATCCCCAAACCGGGTCCCAAGAACCTCAGACTTGGTACGTTAATATACTTCATCATCATACATATTCTACCATCTAATGTGGAACAAATAAATATATATTGTTTATTTTACATAATTGTATAACATTTTCCAAGGTTTATTAACCTTAACTAAATACATACCTTCAAAATTATAAAGGTTTACAATAAGATAACTAAATATTTATTCTTATAACAATCTATTACTGTATTTTGCTTTGTCTCTGTCCTTCTTCAAGGCTTCGCCTTTATCTAAAATTTATTATCATGATATAGCAAGGGTGAGCAACTACTTTGCCCAGTAAGTTTAAATTCAATAAAGATATATCATGATTGAAAGAATAATAAGCTTTCAAGTTTTCAACAATTTAATAATTATGAAGGAACATGAATCAAGATGTCAGTAATTGAATGACTGAATCAATAATATTTGAAGGTCAACAATGACCATGAACAATTTAACTGAACCTTATGGTAATGAAGGTGATCAGCCTTTCATACCTGATGAACATATGCAACATGCACTAAGTGCGAATCAATAATCAGTTTAGACATCAATAATCATCAATAATCATTCACTAACATACTTTGAAATATAACCCGAGTTTGAGTTAAGGAAACTTGCCTGCATAGTCGATTACCGCTACGCAATTTAATTTATTCTCTTTATTGAAAAGACCTATCAGGTATAAGATTGATCTTTCAATTAGAATATCATACTTTATTTCATAATACTATCTAACACTTAATCACATAGTCACATATTAGATAATCTTAACACCATATTCATTTACTTACTTATAATCTCATCATATTATATTAACTTGTCTAACCTTCAATCACAAAGTTAAGTATTAGGCATTACACCTTAGTCTTAGTATTATCATTATACTTTGATAATCTTTTCATCACTTATAACTTATACTTATAAGTTTTCCCTTTATATGTTATCTTAGTAAGCTAGATAACATTTCAGTAAACTGAAATATCATTTCAGTAAACCGAATTACATTTCAGCATCCTGAAATTACTATTTCAGCAGACCATAAAATATTTCAGTAGACTGAAACCATTTCAGCAATTCAAAATCCAATTCAGCACCCTGAATTCTCGTTTTAGTCTATTACAAGCATAATATAGTTCATTGAATACCAAATTCAACAATTATATTGAAAAATAACAAAAATCTCTTATTTTAATCTCCCGTCGAATATTATTAATTATGTAATAATATTCTACGCTAAGGTTATTAACCTTTTGAATAACATTCCAGTCAAATACTACTAATAATATCTTAATCCAATATTATTAATCATATAACAATAATTTAAGTCATTAATCACATTAATAAACAATTTAGTTCAATTGTTTTCCTTTCCTTAATTAACCATTAAACATTTTAAAATTCCATAAACATCACAACACTTCACCCCCGACCCAAAACATCATCACAAACATGCATAAGACATGCTCAAGGGTCTCGAGTCATAAATCATATTTTTCATATTTTTGGACATCATATATTTAATTAAATCCATTTATCCATTTATCATCATTTAGATGAAAAATATCAAATCAGTTCCAAAAATCCTTGATATACCCCATGAAATAAGTGGAATATCCTTGATATTTGCGCTTCAACCAGTATCTTTTCATAAAAATATTCTTCTGAGCATTCTTGAATTTTATTCTACAAAGCAGTATCATGTTGACAATTTGGACGTTATCAGTTCCTAGATAAATTAATTCTTGAACTTGTTTTATTGATTTCTTATATCATTGTCATCATCCTCATGTTTATATTTTGTTAAATGTCATCTATGGCCTGTAGTGCATAGATGGACTTGGTCTGATTATGACCAGGGATTATTCGGTGTAATCATGACCGTAATGTTACAAATGATGTGGTAAAAGTCCTCATTGGCCCGTAGTGCATTGATGGACAGTTTTTGGTATGATTATGGCTATGGATTCTCTTTGGTCATAGTGCAACGATGAATTGTTTTATGGCATGATCAGGACCGTTGATGAAAACATGATTATCTTTAGCCGTAGTGCATGGATAATTCGTGGTCGTGATACTAAATAATATCCTTGGTCGTAGTGCAGGGGTGATTCGATGATGTAGATTATTTATTAAGTTGAGTCCCAACGATTAAAGTAATGAAAAACCTTTTAAATCATAGAAGATAGTAGATTTTATTTCCTACTTGACTCTTCTAATGGATTGCTTGTTTCGCTGCAGTTAAACTTGATAGCTATTATATTTTATCGGTTTAACACTGTTGAAGGCTAACGATAAATTATTCTGCATTATCTTAGTCATAATATTTCTTACTGGGCTAGTTGAGCTCACCATTTCTTTCACTATTCTCTTCAGAAAATGAGAACGTAGTTGGGAATAGTCGAGGAACAGAGTGATGGTCCTAGATGGTGCATTAGTAGTCCTCACTATTCTGTGAAATAGTGTGATAATAATTGTAATGAGGACTCCTTTTGAGTTTGTATACTCTCTAGTAGACAATATTTGTATTCAAACTCACAACATATGTTTTATCGTATTGTACACGAAAATTGTATTATTAAGTTGTATTTGAATTCTGTACCATGTATCTGGCGACTCAAGATGGGTGATGTATACCTATTTTGGGGGCATCACAGTTGGTATCAAAGCTTAGGGATATGATCCCTGGCTAAGATGTGAGACAAGAACTAGGAGGGGAGAGACGGGGAATTCCTTCGCTAGAATGACCTACCTAAGTTTTTTTGGTATTTAATTGGTCGGTCAGAGTATAGGAATAATATGTGATATGTTAATTAACCCTTGTTTGGTGACAGTGTTTGCGAATGACATCTAAAAATATGGAGATAAGCAATCAAGCACATGAGACCGTTTAGTCAACTCAAACAAAAGGTAACCAGCAACAACACGATAATAATCGTACCGGTGGCAAGGGCCATCGGAACAATGATAACCGTCGTGGGGAAAATTGTCAAGCCAAGAGTGGTAACCACTTTGGTGGTAATCATGGCCAAGATAATAGAAGTGGAAATTTCAAGAAGAGAATGTCATTTAGCTCGATTTTGTCGTATAGTGAAGTCAAGTCCAGCTGGAACGGTGGCACCAAAGGCGGATATGAACAAGTCAAATTCGGTAGTTTAAGGGAGAGCGTTTTTCGTGACGACGAATCGAACGAAGTTATCACGGGTTAGTTAATTATAAATTCTTGCGAAGTCTATACCTTATTCGATACTGGTTCTACCTATTCTTTTATCTCTCTTGCTTGTGGTCAACGTTTAAATTTAACTCCGGAGAAGTTAGACTTTGACTTATTGGTTAAAACTTCGTTAGTAAAAACCTTCGTTACCTCCACTATTTATAAATCTTGTTGATTCAAATCGACACTTTTACGTTACCTGTCAATCTTATCTCTTAAAAAATACTTGCCTTTGATGCAATTTTTAGAAATCGATTAGTTAACTACTCATCATGCTTTTCGTAAAGTTGTTAGCTTTCATATTCCTAACCAACCTGTTATGCGAATTCAAGCAACCAAACCACTAAAGTCAATCTTTGTCATATAAAGCCATAAGTAAAGAGCCCCGGTCCTTTCTTTGTTGACTTTCTTGTGTGGAATGCATCAAAGCCAGACTTTCTATAGGCAACTTCGTGAATGACGATGACAAGTTGATAGGTATCAATGTGACGTGTTATCCAAGTCTTGGATGATAGTCAAAGTTTTGAATGATAATTCTATTGTTAATAAATTTCCTGACGTATTCTTGAAGTCTTCTTAGCCTACCCCTAAAGCGTGATATCAAATTTTGTATGGACCTCAGTACAAAACCCATTTCTTATACCCTCAAATATTTCTTTACTTAAAATGAACGTAACATGCACCAAAGACGTTGGCTCGAGCTGTTGAAGATTACGATCGTACCATTTAATACCATCGTGGAAAAACGAACGTGGTAGCTAACGCGTTGAGTAGAAGATCATATGCGTTTACGAGTTCGATGTTGTTAACACAAAGGCCCATTTCGTACGACTTACAAATGATGAAGATAGAGTTAAAGACTCTAGGAACCCAAGTGAAGATAACGAATATACGAGTAGAGTCGACTTTAAACAATAAAGTTAAAGTCGCTCAAGCTACACACCCAAAGCTGATAAATATGAAGAAGAAGGTTCAAGAAAGCGTTATTCTAGAAGAAAGAATCGACGAAGAGAGGAAATCTCAACCCTCGATTTAATTGGCCCATTTAAAATCCTCGATCGAGAAGGAACTGTGGCTTCTAGACTCGTTTTACGCCAAGTATGTCGCGTGTTCATAACATTTTTAACGTATCGATGTTACGTAAATATGTGGACGACCCGAACCATATTATTAATTTAGAACCGGACGAGATAGCAGAAGATTTAACGTATGAGAATATACGTGTTAACATCTTGGATAAGAAAGATTATATTTGATGCTCAAAGGTTATACCTCAAGAGTTAGAATTTGAAGTGAAGTCACGGTATCCTCACCTATTCGGCATATTAGGTACGTACGTAAATTTTGAGGAAGAAATTCCATAAGGAGGGGAGATTGTGAGACCCCAGATTTTATGAATAAATATTTAATTTTCTCAAAATATTTTTTTTGAATATTATGGTGTGGATTTGATATAATGTTATAGTTGTGGGTTATATTTATAAATTTTGCAAAGTACACAAGTTGTTATATAATATTCGATTGATCAGGGAATATTCTTTTTGTCGGGGAATATCCGTATGATGGTACAATCATTGGTGGAATCCCACAATGGAATTATTGTCAGATTGAGAAAACGACAAAAATACTTTATGAAAATAATGGCGGAAGTTTTACCGTTAACTGTTGAACTACCCGGTAGTAAAAATACAGTAAAACGCGTGGTTACATAGTAGCACACGGTATTGATTATTGATGCTTATGTGAGAAGTCACTCAGTTATACTCAATTATTGCTACAGTAATTGCTGCATCATATCTCTCATATTATTGATTCGATTATTGTCATAATATCCTCTGCATAATATGATATTTTATTAAATCAATAATTGAGACGACAAAGTTATTCATATTATTAAATTGCAATATTTACAATGTCTAGAAGTTTTATCAATGAGAGGTTTGGTCACCTAATTGCGCGCCAATAGGGAGAAATCCTTATTAGAAAGCCCCCTCTTTCCTAGGAACGACCTAGGTTGATAAATATTGTGAGTTATAATATTAATGATGAATGTTATTAAAATTGAAGTTGTGTTCGGAGTTGAATTTAGAGACGCGGACGTGATATTTGAGTCCGGAACGATGAAGTTAGTAAAAATAGTCTATAAACACAAATTTTTTCGGAATTCACTATTTGGTCAAAAAGTCAACCGTTGACTTTTTTGGAAAAAGTCAAACTTCCAAATTTTAAAATTTATATTGTTGATAAAAATAGTTTCATTATGTTATAATTATTTGTGTTAGTGAAAATCGACATCTATTCCGATGATAATTGATGTCTGGGGGTTATATTGATAAATCCGGTAATTTATCAGATAAATGAGCAATTAATTGCTACTAATTCACATGCTTATATAACTATTTGTTCACATGTATGTACTATTGAATCATATTCTTGTACTATTAGGGGAGTTGGTGTAAAATTGATAATATTTGCATGACTAAGTTAAAAATGGAGGTATAGATGGAGGTATTATATTGTAATTATTTTTATCACATGATTAGAACTATTGAGTCACATGATTTACTATTGATTCACATTATTTACTATTAGGGGAGTTGGTGCAAGTTTGATAATACTTGCAGGACTAAATAAAAAATGAAGAAAAAGAGGAAGGTATTATACTGTGATATTTCGAGCCCCAAAACGTGCAATTATCGAAACTATATTTTTCTATAAATAGAAGCTCATTCTTCTTTTATTTCTCACCAATTCACAAAAGCTTTAGAGCAATTATTATAGAGAGAAATTATAAAGAGAAAGAAGAAGAGAAGTCTGCTACCTCATTATTCCAGAATCCAGTTTTTTTAAGGTAGGAAACATTATTTGTTGTACTCGTAAGGGGTACTCTTTCTTTCTTATTTATGAAGAGAACTTCTGTTATTCCATTCTTTATTATTCTGTTGTAATAACCTGTATACGCGGGCTACTCTATACTTGGTGAAATTTTTCTGTTATTCCATTCTTTATTATTATGTTGGAATAACCTGACTATGCAAAGTACTGCATACATGGTGAAATTCTTCTAATATTCTATTCTTTATTATTCTATTGGAACATCCTGTCTGTGCGTTTTACGTCAGACCTGGTTCCGTTATTTATTATTCTGTTGGAATATCATGTCTGTGCGTTTTACGCCAGACCTTGTTCCGTTATTTATTATTCTGTTAGAATATCCTGTCGGTGCGTTTTATGCCGGACTTGGTTCCATTCTTTATTATTCTGTTGGAATATCCTATCTGTGCGTTTTACGCCGGACTTGATTCCGTTATTTATTATTCTGTTGGAATAACCTGCCTATGCGGTCTATCACATGCATGGTGATTTCTTTTGTTATTCCATTCTTTATTATACTCAGTTGGTTAAAACTTTGACTTCTATACCCCATGAAATAAGTGGAAAATCCTTGATATTTGCGCTTCATCCAGTATCTTTTCATAGAAATATTCTTCTGAGCATTCTTGAATTTTACTCTATAAAGCAGTATCATGTTGACAATTTGGCCGTTATCAGTTCCTAGATAAATTAATTCTTGAACTTGTTTTATTGATTTCTTATATCATTGTCATCATCCTCATGTTTATATTTTGTTAAAGGTCATCTGTGGCCTGTAGTGCATCTATGGACTTGGTCTGATTATGACTAGGGATTATTCGGTGTAATTATGACCGTAATGTTACAAATGATGTGGTAAAAGTCATCATTAGCCATAGTCCATAGTATGAAGCCAAGTTTGCCGAGTTGTCCCGGTTTGCATCCCACTTGGTGGATAATGAAGAGAGAATGACACGGATGTTTTTAAGAGGCTTGAAGCCAGAGATACGTCAACATCTTATTTCTTATAAACTGTGTTTGTATTCAGATGTTGTAAATAGGGCTCAATCAGTTGAGCAAGATAACGAGTCAACGCAACCAAGGCAGAGCAGTCATCGAAGCGGTGACAACAAGCGTAGAGGGAATCAACAGGCCAGAAATGGTAACCACTTCGGTGGTAATCAGGGCCAAAACAATAAGAATGGATATTTCAAGAAGAGGAGATTCAACAATGATGGAAAGACGTCAGCACCAGCACCCGTTGTTAAGGAAGGAGAACGACCACCTATCATATGCTTCAAATGCGGAGGGGAGGGACACATCAGTCCAAACTGCGCGATGCCATCCAAAGCATGTTATAATTTTGGAAGAGAAGGTCACTTAGCCCGATTTTGTCGTTCACCAAAGACAAGTTCAGCTAGGATGGAGGCACCAAAGGTCGTCCCAAAAAAGTCAAAGCCGGTAGTGCAAGGAAGAGCATTTATTGTGACCTCCCAGAAAGCAAGGAACCCGAATGAGGTCATCACGGGTAAGATTATCATAAACTCTAGCGAAGTCTGTACTTTATTTGATACCGGTTCTACCCATTCTTTTATTTCTCCTACTTGCGCTCAACAATTAAATTTGACTCTGGAGAAATTAGACTTTGACTTATCTGTTAAAACTCCGTTGGGAGAAACCTTCATTACATCCACTGGTTATAAGTCTTGTTTTGTTCAAATTGGTAACCGCACATTACCTGTCAATCTTATTTCTTTAAAAATACTTGCATTTGACGTAATTCTAGGGATTGATTGGTTAACTACTCATCATGCAAAAATTGATTATTTTTGTAAGGTTGTTAGTTTTCATATTCCTAATCAACCTATTATACGAATTCAAGCGACTAAACCATTAAAATCAATCACGATCATTTTAAGCCATAAAGCTATTCATTTATTGAAAAACAGGTGTCAAGCTTTCTTAGCTCATGTCACAGATTTAAACAAAAATACGTCAGTTTTGAACGATATTTCTATTGTTAATAAATTTCCTGACGTATTCCCTAAAGAACTTCCTGGCCTACCCCCAGAGCGTGAAATTGAATTTTGTATCGACCTTGAACCTGGTACAAAACTCATTTCCAAATCCCCATATCGAATGGCTCCTATTAAACTTCAGGAGTTAAAGACCCAAATGCAGGAATTGTTAGACATTGGTTTCATTCGTCCTAGTACGTCTCCTTGGGGTGCTCCTGTTCTATTCTTGAAGAAGAAAGATGGGAGTATACGACTTTGTATTGATTATCGGGAGTTGAATCATGTCACCATCAAAAATAGGTACCCATTGCCACGTATTGATGACCTATTTGACCATTTGCAAGGAGCCAAATTCTTTTCAAAGATTGATCTTCGTTCTGGTTCCGTTCTTTATTTTTCTATCAGAATATTCTGTCTGTGCGTTTACGCCGGACTTGGTTCCATTATTTATTATTCTGTCAGAATATCCTATCTGTGCGTTTACCTCGGACCTGGTTCCATCCTTTATTATTCTGTTGGAATAACCTACCTGTGCGGTCTATCGCATGCATGGTGATTTCTTTTGTTATTCCATTCTTTATTATACTCAGTTGGTTAAAACTTTAACTTCTATATTCCATGAAATTAGTGGAATATCCTTGATATTTGCGCTTCATCCAGTATCTTTTCATGAAAATATTCTTCTGAGCATTCTTAAATTTTACTCTACAAAGAAGTATCATGTTGACAATTTGGACGTTGTCATTTCCTAGATAAATTAATTCTTGAACTTGTTTTATTGAATTCTTATATCATTGTCATCATCCTCATGTGTATATTATATTGAAAGTCATATGTGGCCTGTTGTGCATAGATGGACTTGGTATGATTATGATCAGGGATTATTCGGTATAATCATGACCGTAATGTTACAAATGATGTGGTAAAGGTCCTCATTGGTCGTAGTGCATTGATGGACAATTGTTGGCATGATCATGACCGTTAATGAATACACGAATGTCCTTGGCCCGTAGTGCATGGATAATTTGAGGTCGTGATACTAAAGAATATCCTTGGCCGTAGTGCATGGGTGATTCGATGATGTGGATTATTTATTAAGCTGAGTCCTAGTAATAAAAGTGATGAAAAACCTTTTAAATCATAGAAGATAGTAGATTTTATTCTCTACTTGACTCTTCTAATGGATTGCTTGTTCCACTGCAGTTAAACTTGATGTTTGTTATATTTTATCAGTTTAACACTGTTGAAGGCTAATGATAACTTATTCTGCATTATCTTAGTCATAATATTTCTTACTGGGCTAGTTGAGCTCACCCTTTTACTTTTATTGTTCTCTTCAGGAAATGAGAACGTGGCAGAGACTAGTCGGGGAAAAGAGTGATGGTCCTAGATGTTTGCATTAGTAGTCCACACTATTCTGTGAAATAGTGTGATAATAATTATAATGAGGACTCCTTTTGAGTTTGTATACTCTCTAGTAGACAATATTTGTATTCAAACTCACAGTTTATGTTTTGTCGTATTGTACACGACAGTTGTATTATTAAGTTGTATTTGAATTATGTACCATGTATTTGGCGACTCAAGATGGGTGATGTATACCTATTTTGAGGGCGTCACAATTGAGCTAACAAATTTACTTGTTTTACTTACTAACAAAAATTAACTTGGGCTTTCAATACTAATTAAATTGGGTCATTATAATACTTGTCTCATACATAATATATTGGGCTAGATTAAATAATTTAATTGCCCTTAATCACTTTATCCACAAGTCACATGCTTAATTAATTAATTGGGCTTGTTTAAATAATATAACTTCCTTAGTCCATTAAATTTAATTTTCTTGGACTCTATTTAAATTATTGGGTTATGATATCATTAAAGTCCAAAAAATTTAATTCTATTTTACCCAAATCATTTAATTAGGGTTTTTATTTCTCACATTAGAAATTAAATTCCTTACCTATGCCATTTTAATTTCATAACCCAATTAGACTTGGTTATAAAATTAATTAGTTGAGATATATAAAATAAATATCTTCATGTTAGTATATATATATATATATATATATATATATATATATATATATATATATATATATACTAATATTCTCCTATATTATAATATCTTAGGTTATTTAATTATCACACCTAATATATATATTAGGTTACATAACTTAATTCTTAATTCACTTTTATATACAAAATAAATGTATTCATATTATATAATGTATATTTATTTAATCATACACATAATTCACATAATTATAACATATTTCACTTCTCACACTAATTTTGACTTTTCTCCATAAAAAGTCAAATATTAACTTTGACCAAAAAGTCAACCCTTACACATTTTGTGTTTATTCTCCTTTCTGACTAAACTTGACATTCTAGATGCAACTGAGCAGTCCGTGCTTCAAAATTCTATCTCTAACTCAAATTTTGAGTTCTAAATTACTCCCTTCATAGTGCTAATCGTATTAACTAACGACTTTATACTTAATCAATTCACATCAAATTTTACAAGTATCATAATACCTTATTCTTGATATTCATTCAAATACATATCAATTCATTTCTAGGGTTTAGGAATTTTGTAACTCATATTTTCTCTATTCTCACTCGAATAGCAAACCATATAGGTTTTACTTGAAAATTTAAATAAATCCTCAAATTCTATTCTAGGTTTTATTCTTTAACCTTAATTCTAATCATTCAAGATTTTATAAATTTTCGGGTTGTCACACATACTTCATCTCTCAAGTTCATATAGGTTCACAAAGAATTGATGATCAAGCAACTCATAAATTAAGCATAAACCATAATAAACGAACTAAAAATAGCATCATTAAATTAAAATAGAATCATGACAATCTTCATTACGCAATAAGATCCATCATAGGCTTAAAAAGAAAATTTAGTTCATAGCGAATGAATTAAAAATTGAAATCAACAAAGAAACAAGCATCCTGAATACAAAGATGAATTTGAAGAATGAAAATAGTAAAAAGAAACACTGCTCTTCTTCAATTCCTTTGTAATCTTCGTGCTCTAACTTCCTCGCGTCAATCCTCCAAAATCTTGATCAAAAGCTTGGGTTTTCTAATTGTGATGTTTGATGATGATTATGATAAATGATAATCCTTCTCTGCAACTGAATAAGACTTTTGTCTTATCCAAATCACACCCCGAATCCACCAGCTTCACAATACTAGAGCTAGAGTTGTAATAGAAGTATGTCAAACCTGCTGCGCACCCCCGTCCCTACGGGCAATTTACACTTGGATACCCCCACCCCGGCGGGCGTCAAAACCTTCGGATGACGTGGACCCCCGTCCCTGGGGGGCAATTTTGTTAAGGAAATGGCCTCCCCGATGGGTATCAACTCTGTATTTTCATAACTTTTACTGTTTTGCTACTTTAGCCATTCATTTCATGCCTTAGCCAACACAACCTAAACCTGCAACATAAACATAACACATACGCATAAAATAATTCTAAAACACAAGGATTAGCAACCATTTAAGTCTGAAAAGTATCAAATTCGTAGGTATAGAACCCACTCATCACATAGCCCTTCATTCCTAATTGTTTTACCTATAAATACTATCATATTTCATTCCTTTTACTCATAATCTATTCAAACAAAAATTTTCCCACATTCTCTCTTAATTCTCTCATTCTCTTAAAGCTAGATTTTAGTGGATTATAAAGTGAGCAAAGAGCAATGAATTCAACTTCATATACATATATACGCATCCTAATTCTTTTTCTCTCCACCTCTCTCTCTCTCCCTATATATATATATATATATATATATATATATATATATATATATATATATATATATATATATATATATATATATATACACACACACACACACACACACACACACTTATAGTGCTCTTATACACTAGTAAGCATACACTTGATTTTATATTTTTTTGTTAACCTTTCATTTTTTTATTTGTGTTTAATATTGTTATTATAATAATATTTATACAGATCAAACACTATAAAACACAACATAATTATACATACAGGCATTCATTTATTGTGCCCATTCAAGTTATGCATCACATTCATTATCTTTATAACTTAAATTTAAGCATATATATATTAATTAGATTTTTATACATAGTCCTTTCAAGAAAAATGAAAAAAAGTGATCAATTGTCAAGTCTTGGGAGCTGTCGTTGACACTCCAAAATTAATACCTTATACTCTATTAACACAAAGATTAGTATAGTAACAAGTAAAGGTCGATCCCATAGAGAGTTTATTGTTTTGTATTTCTCCAATTGTTTCCAAGAAAAGGGGGTTTTGAATTGATTAACTAAATTAGCAAAAATAAACTGAGAAGAAATAACAATGATTTTAAAGGTTGAGTTCTTTAGTTCAGTATCACCATTTCACAATTATGGAATAATCAAGTTATACAATATTTATCATTTAATGAGATTAATAACCCTAGATAATCGCGACTGCTAATTATCAAAAATTTCCCTTTAGTGTAAATCTAATGTGACGATTACTTCCAATAGATCCAAACTATCATACAATCTAGAACTATCAGTCATGATTTAATACCATAACAACATGAAGATTGAGAATTAGGTTATTCCAAACAATAATTACACAATTAGGAATTATTTAACTTGTCTTCTTAAAATCTTAATAATACCTAAAAGCTTGTCCACAATCAAGTATCACTAATTGCTACTTATGATCAGATATAATATCATTTTTCTTAATACATATCTTAATCAAGCAGATGATATAAATTCACTAACTTAATTTTGTAAAAACCAAATTAGTCAATTGAATAACATACACGAATTTTACGTAGATAATTAGAGTACATCTCATGCAAGAAGGAATAAATAAAGTAAAATTGATCAAATCGTTAATTATGAATAAAGTTTAACATCTCTTTAAAACTGAATTGAAAAGATTAGTCTTACATCCCTTTGATTCTCTAACTAGGGTTTGCAATCCAATGTAGAAGATATAATCGATAATACTAAGATTTACATGTATTTATAATGCCTAAACATAGTCCTAAATCAAAAAGAAATCGCAATCCAAATTAATCTAGAAGTCTACCAAAATCTGTCTTACTTTCCAAAATTCTTGAAATTTCTCGACCAATCCGCCAGGGCGGATTCGTTTCCCTTGTTGGATTCGTCGGGGCGAATTGGGATAGAGACGGATTTAGTATGTGATGGGAAGATTTGAGCAGAGTTAAATTCGTCAGGCCGAATTCATGTCTTTTTCTGGAATACAGAGGCATATCCACCATGGCGTGGATTAGCCAGTTTCTTGATTTCTCTTCCTTTCCATCTACTCAGCTCTAAATCATCCTGTTTCAACACTTAAGCTCCACTTCAATCTTGAAATCAATAAACAACCTTATCAAGCTCATATACACAACGAATCATGCAATGAAATAAACTAAACGTTAAGGAATCAAAATCAAAGAATTTTGTGTACTTATCAAATTTCCCTACTCTTATCCTTTTACATGTCCTAGTGTAAACCAAAACAAAGGTTATGATATCATTTAGCAGAATTCCATTGAACCATAGTATCAAAAAGTTTAGGTTACTAATCATGAATATCAATGCTTATTAATAGAATTAACACCTCATCAATCAATTCACAATTAATAACCTTACCATTTCAGCAATGAATTTCATTAAATTGAACTGCATCCACATAAGTAGCTATCCAATAATCTACAAACTTACTCAACTTAATTATCATGGAATAACAACCATGCACACTGACTCATACCTTAGAACAAATTTCCCTTGCCTTTTATTTTCTTTCCATTGAACCTCTTTTTAACACAGATGAATGTATTTGTATGTTTTTCTCATACTTTTTTCTTTCTTGACATGTGTAATGTCTTCTTTTCTTAGGCTTTTCAGAGTTTCCTATGTAGCAAACTTTCCACCAACGACTCCCAAACCAGACGGTCTTAGGGAGCTAGGTGTAGAGACACCCCTAGGGCTTACTTATTCAAGTAACAAAGGCCACAAAAGTTGACTGTTTCTTGAAACTCGGATACCCAGTTAATTCGTACAATGGACATTAAAGTAGATTTTTAATTTTATTTCATTTTTTTATTCATCATTTTGCATCATTTTTTTCACATGGTTCTGCAATACACATAAGCAGTTAAACCATTCAAAATCATGAAATCAGTGCACATAGACAACTCCACAGATAACTCAGCTAAATAAGCATGTTTCTCATATTAAAGTACTTATGTCTCACAATTTCAATTCAAATCAATTACTCCCTCCGTCCCTATTTAAATGACCTTTTAGAGATGGGCACACCCATTAAGATAATGATTATAAAGCATTAAATATAGTACTCAATTGTCTATAATACCCTTAAATCATTAATGAGTTTAAAGTACCAAAAAATAGGTAGAGTATTGAGGGGTATTTTTGAAAAAATTATCATTAATTCTCCTAGATTTGAAAAAATGTCAAATAATTAGGGACAAATAAAAAAATCTAAAACGTCATTTAAATAGGGATGGAGGGAGTACTATGGATCATGACTTAGTTTTCATCATTTATTAATCAAGCATCAAACAGATTTTGAAATTTAGCATTAATTTTCAATCCTTAACTTTACCCTTTGAAACACTTAGTCAAATAGAATCATGGAACCAAAACCAAAATTTTCAAAGCTAACAAATTTTTTTCAACTTCCTCATCAAAAATGGAACAATATCCCTAAAAAACCTAATAATAATAATAAGAAAAACTAATTCCCCCCACACTCAAACCTTACATTCTCCCCAATGTAAGAAAATCATGCAAAGAAGAAAGGAACTACATGCAACTAAAAAAACTAAAAAGTTAAGGGATAGAAAAATTAAAATCTGATATCTTGGGTTACCTCCCAAGCAGCTGCCCTTGTTTAACGTCGGTAGCTCGACATCAATCCTCTCCGTCAAACCTCGATCGGATCCACGAGCGTCAACATCTCAACCTCCTCAACCTGACTGCTATCGAGGAAAGGTTTCAACCTATGTCCGTTCACCTTTAATATATTCCCTATTTTTTGGATTTTGTATATCTATAACACCATGAGGAAACATATTAGTAACAACAAATAGGTCCTCCCAACGAGAATGTAACTTGCGTGGGAGCAATTTCAGCCGTGAATTATAAAGAAAACCTCTTTGTCCCATAGTGAAAGTTTTCCTCAAAATCTGTTTATCATGGAAAACTTTTGTCTTTGCCTTGTACATTTTGGAACTCTCATATGATTCATTCCGCAATCCCTCTATTTCTTGTAATTATAACTTCCTATGGACTCTAAATTGATCCAAGTTCATGTTATACTGCTTGATTGCCCAAAAAGCTTTGTGTTCCAGCTCTATAGCTAAATGACATTGTTTCTAAAACACTAGCTTATAAGGCGACATACCAATAAGAGTTTTTTATTCTTTCCTATATGACCAAAGTGCATCTTCAAAATGTAGACTCTATTCTTTTCTGTTTGGCTTGATGACTTTCTCAAGATTGGACTTATCTTCACGGTTTGATACCTCAGCCGGCCTATTAATTTGTGGATGATAAGATGTAGAAACCTTATGCATCACATTGTATTTCTTGAAGAGTGCGGCTAGCATCTGGTTGCAAAAGTGCATTAGTCTATCGTTGATGATAGCTCTAGGAGTTTCAAACCTGACAAATGTGTTAGATTTGACAAAATCTGCAACAACTTTAGAATCATCAGTCCTGGTGGCTTTAGCTTCCACCCATTTCGAAACATAATCAACAACCAATAGAATGTAAATATTGCCATAAGATGCGTGAAAAGGTCCCAAAAAATCAATACCCTAAACATAAAAAATTTCAACAATTAGAATACGATTTTGTGGTATTTTGATGTCTATGTGATATATTTGCTGTTCTTTGACAATTTTATGATTTGCAAAATAGATAAGAGTCTTTAAAAATTGAAGGCCAAAAGAAACTACATTCTAAAACCCTATGTGTTGTTCTTTTAGGTCCAAAATGACCTCCACAAGCATAAGAGTGATAGAAAGCTAGAATAGATTGAAATTTATTATCAGGCATACATCGTCTAACTATCTGATCAACACAAAATTTCCACAAATATGGGTCATATGACGCACCCAAAATAGGTATACATCACCCATCTTGGGTCGCCAAATACATGGTGCATAATTCAAATACAAACTTAATTTATACAACTGATAAGTGTCGTGTAGAATACGACAAAACATAGGATGTGAGTTTTAATACAAATATTGTCTTCTAGACAGTATTCAAACTCAAAAATAAGTCCTCATTACAATTATTATCACACTATTTCACAGAATAGTGAGGACTACTAATGCAAATATCTGGACCGTCACTCCATTCCCTGACTAGTCCCAGCTATATTCTCATTTCCTGAAGAGAACAATGAAAGCAAAGGGTGAGCTCAACTAGCCCAGTAAGAAATATTATGACTAAGATAATGCAAAATAAATTATCGTTAGCCTTCAACAGTTGTTAAACTAATAAAATATAATAAACATCAAGTTTAACTGCAGTGAAATAAACAATCCATTAGAAGAGTCAAGTAGAGCATGATATCTACTATCTTCTATGATTTAAAAAGTTTTTCATTAACTTTATTTCCGAGACTCAGCTTAATAAATAAACCACATCATCGAATCATCTCTGCACTACGGGCCAAGGATATTCATGTAATCATCAATGGTCATGATCATACCAACAACTGTCCATCAATGCACTACAGGCCAAGGACTTTTACCACATCATTTATGATATTATGGTCATGATTACACCGAATAATCACTAGTCATAATCATACCAATCAATAGTACATCTATGCACGTAAGCCACAAATGACTTTTATCACAATATAAGCATGAGAATGATGACAATGATATAAGAATTTAATTAAAAGAAAACAAAGAATAAATTTCTAAATATTTATAATTTAATTTATCCAGATCTCAATAATGTCCAAATTGTCAACATGATACTGCTTTGTGGAGTAAAATTCAAGAATAATATTGTATCAAAAATGATTTTGACTGAAAAGAAATAAATTTTTGTCATGAATAGTACTCTGGGTAAATAGTACCGGAGTGAATAGTAACCCGTGAATAGTAATTTGATATGAAAATTACCCCGAATCCTCGGGTGAATAATATTTGAGTGAATAGTATCCGATTGAATAGTAGCCCGTGAATAGTACCCTAGGTGAAAATATTGATATTTAATAAGAAAGTTCAGATAAATATTCCAATGAAATGATATTGTATGAAGCGCAGAACTCAAGGATATTCCACTAATTTCAAGAATTATAGAAACAATACTTACCATAGTAAGTTTATATTTAAGAATATGAAAAGAAATAATATACAAAACTGCAAGTGGATTTTCACCCGTCATGCGGTAATCCGCGTAGACAGATCATTTCCACAATTTAATAACAATTGAATACGAAGGGTTATTCACCAGGTATGTGGTAGTCCGCGTAGACAGGTTATTCCCAAATAATAATAAAGAATTGAATAACAAAAGATTTCACCATGCATGCTGTAGTTTGTGTAGACAGGTTATTCCCACAGAATAATAAAGAATGGAATAACAAAAGATTTTACCATGCATGTTGTAGTCAGCGTAGACATGTTATTCCCAGAGAATAATAAAGAATGGAATAACAACCCTTACGAGTATTGAAAGAAAAATAACTCTCTTCATGAATATGAAAGAAATAATACCCCTTACCTTAATAGAAGAGTGAATACTGAAGTAGGGTAGTAGCAGAATACTCTTCTTCTTGTTCTCTATAGTTTCTCTCTCTAGAGTTTCAGTGAATTCAAAAAAAAATAATGAAGGAATGAGCTTCTATTTATAGGAAAAAGGATTGAATAGTAACTAATTCATGAACGGCCCAGATTAATTTACTTTTAAACGGACGATTCATATTGATTTACTATTAAAACTTAAAGCAACGGTCCATATTGATTTACTATTAAAACTTTAAACCAGCGATCCATATTGATTTACTATTATAACTTCAACCAATGGTCTGAAAAATTAGCACATCTCCTCATGGAATAATAAGCCAAACTTATAACAAATACCTCATAACCAACCCCTCTATTTATATCAAAAAATGAATAAATATTTACCACAAATCACTTATCTTTAATCAACACATTTTTAATCTATTAATAATTATTCATCATTAATATTATAACTCACAATATTTAACAACCAGATCATTCTCAAGAAAGAGGGGGCTTTCCAATAAGGATTTCTCCATATTAGCACGTAATTAGGTGACCAAACCTCTCCACAGCAGAACTTTCTAGACATCGTCAATATTACAAATAATAATATGAATAACTTTGACTTCTCAATTATTGATTAAATAATATAAAATATTATACAGATGATACTATGACAATAATTAAATCAAATAACTTGAGATACTATGCAGCAATTACTGTAGCAATAATTGAGTATAACTGAGTGACTTCTCACGTAAGCATTAATAACGAGCAATTTAATTATTGTTTTCAAATTCAATTACAATTGTTGTAAGTTGCTACTTCTACACTTTCGTAGAGCTAGATTTCCTATGATTGAGTAAGTCATTGTATCTAGTTACTCATGACGATGCAAGTGTTCTAATCCTTAGTCTTATTGAGCTAATTATTATTTTCAATTCGATTATCTTATAATGATGTAAGTGGTCTAAACTTTGGTTTGATGTTGAACAAGTTATTCTTGTATTTCAATTATTGATTAACATGCATAACTGAATTGCCATGCATGTTTAGTATTCAATCCTAATTAACATTGGCTTAGTATTGTTCAAGCAAGGTATGATATATTTATTCAAATTGTATGTTATTAGATTATTCCTAATGCATGACTTTAGTTACTATGATTGATTCAATCACTATTATTCTGTAGTATAGTGTTATTGGTCTTATTCAACTACTCCTTAGTTGATGTTCGTTAAATTCCAAATTTCCTTGAAAGATAAAACTTATAACACGGTAAAACTTTCGTCGTTATTTTATAAAAAGATATTTCTGTCGTTTTCTAACTCCGACAGTTATTCCATTGTGGGGTCCACGGTGACACCCCCAAATCCTAGTACTTCATTTCCACAGGATTCAGTGTTAACTTAATCAAAACATTCATTTATAACTACCCAATTATAATAAAATTGAATAATAAAAACCTGCCCATACAAGATTAAACTCAAATAAAAATCTCCCCAGGTTGTCTAACCTTTAACAACAATTATTCAAATGCGGAAATTAAATAAACATCATTACAATCTTTAAACCAAATTCTAATAATAATACTATCAAATCTATTACAAGTCTTCAGTACTTGTTCATCTTTCCTTTTCCTCTACTGGTGCTAGGTACGTCACCAGTTTAAACTTTAGCTGTAAGAAATTTTACAGGCAAGAGTGAGCAAACAAGGCCCACTTAAAATAACAATAAATAAATCTTTAAACTTTTACATCAATTGCCAATACTAGGCTCAATAGAACTGAACAATATATTCTATTAACTTTCTGAAAATTATAACATTCACTGAGGGTCTAATGACCACGAATCATGTCCACGGTTATAAGTAATCTTTAAACTTTAAATTTAACAGTCATAAGACTATAAGGACTCCACGTACTTAGGGGGATCAACCCTTCGTACAATGTATTGTGAACAACCATTTCAACGCTAAGCGCAAACTTCTATTAAAAGAGTTGTTCATCTCAGTATTTAGAATACAAGTCTGCACCAAAGTAAGTTTGGTTTGGATAAGCTTTCAAGGAAATTTGGAATTTAACGAACATTAATTAAGGAGTAGTTGAATAAGACCAATAACACTATACTACAGAAAAATAGTGATTGAATCAATCATAGTAATTAAAGTCATGCATTAGGAATAATCTAATAGCATACAATTTGAATAAATATAGCATACATTGCTTGAACAATACTAAGTCAAGGTTAATTAAGATTGAATACTAAACATGCATGGCAATTCAGTTATGCATGTTAATCAATAATTGAAATACAAGAATAACTTGTTCAACATCAAACCAAAGTTTAGACCACTTACATCATTATAAGATAATCGAATTGAAAACAATAATTAGCTTAATAAGACTAAGGATTAGAAAACATGCATCATCATGAGTAACTAGATACAATGACTTACTCAATTATAGGAAATCTAGCTCTACGAAAGTGTAGAAGTAGCAACTTACAACAATTGTAATTGAATTTGAAAACAATAATGTACCAAATAAAATTAAACTCGCACAATGAAGTTTTGAGTTAAAAACTTGCCTTGCTCGTAGACTAAACCGAATCAATTTGAATCACAATAACCTATATACATATGTCATCGTGACATAGTTAGTCATTATCACATAACTAATACATTCATCACATAGGTTTGATTATTTAATCACATAATCAATTTATAACACAAGTTAATCCTTAATAACATAATTATTCATAGTATAGAAATACTAAAATCTATATTTTACAGCCTACTATCATCACAAAAATGTTTTCTTAAATTTTTGTGTACAAAAAGTACACTGTCTGACCATTCTGCTAACTCGCGCCGCGGCGCCACAGTTTACACTGTGGGTCGCGCTGCGGCGTGGTGATGGCGCTGCGACGCGATGATTATACTACAAAGCCGCGCTGCGGCGTGGTGATGGCGCTACGGCGCCACGAACTTACTGTTGGGCCGTGCCGCAGCGTGAAACTGCAGTTTCGACTGACTGCTTAGGTAACAGTACCAGAAAAAGCCAAATTGGCCTAAAAGCTCAAATCTAATAGACTGATAATCATGTAATTTACATATAGACTTCATATAAACATATTGTGAAGACTTCTAACATGTTTATACTCATAAAATAACACAAACATCAAATATACAACACCCAATTTCAATTTTCTTGGCAAAACTCCATTTTTTATACTTTCAATGAAAATCAACACTGTGATTTTGTTTTTCAACCAAAACAGTAAATTCAAAACATCATGATTATGATTTTACATACTCTATCAATTCTAACAATCAATTTATCAATTTAACAACAAATAAAACCTTAATTTCTGCTTTAAACTAAGCCATATTCATATATATATATATATATATATATATATATATTCATATGAACTCACAGTGATATATTTCAACAAATTTATATACATACATAAAGTAATTGATTGTAATCATACATAATCTCAACAAAACAGTTTTACAACAACAATCATGATCTAAAGCTATATACACAAGAATTCATCATCCATAATTATTTACAGAGAACTCTTTGGAGAAGAAAACTAAACTTTAAAAATAAAATACAAGGATTAATATCCTACCTTTGATTAAGAAGATGATACTCTAGAGTTTAGAAGAAAATGGTTATGATTACAATCTTCTTTTCCCCAATTCTTTTCTCAATTTTCTCTAACTTTCTCTCAACTTTTCTCTCAATATTTTTCTTCTTCTTCTTTTTCTTCAACTGAGCCTTCTTCTCTTCCTAACTCTAACTACGTAATAAAAATATAATGTATATGATATAATATCTTTTAATGATATAATATAAATATAGATATAATTATATCAGTTATATTTTGTTTGAAAATCAAAAGTCATAAGGCTTGTTTTGCTAAGCTAATAAAATAACCCTTTAATCCTTACACCTAGTTTGGTAAACTGAATTAAAACAAATGGATTAATTCTTATACCATGTTTGATAAAACACTATTAGATCAAAGATTTATTATGCAATAAGACATGTTTGGCAAAACTAAATTAAACTCCCTTAATTTATTTTAATAACTCCTTTATAGCAAGATTATTTGTCACACTTCTATTTAATTAAATAATCAATTTAATCAATTAAAATATTAATCTATTAAATTACTTTAATACATAAATCATTATCACAAAACTATAATTTCTTTATAATTATAATTTTATTTAACCAACTAATATTTTAAATTTCAATTTCCCATTTAAAATATTATAATTTATTTAAATCACTATAAGCTCTCTAGCTTACTTATTAAATTACATTGTTATATAATCTCATAACAATTAATTTACTTAGCTCCTTAATTATTTATTCAACAAATAATTAACTAAACCACATCAACTCAAATTGCCATATAATTTAATAAATATTTAATATTGCAAATAAATATTTAATATTTAATTATTTATTCAACAAATAATTAACTAAATCACATCAACTCAAATTGAACAATTATTTATTCAATAATAAACATATCCATTAAATATTTATATAAATCAATAAATATTTAATATTACACTTTAAAATTCTGGAATGTTACATCCACCAATGATGGTGTTGTCGTACGAATATTCCCTGTTAAAACGAATATTCCTCGACCAATCGAATATTTTATAACCACTTGCTTACTTTCAAAATTTGTAAATATTACCCACAACTATAACATTATATCAAATCCACACCATAATATTCAAAAATATAATTCGAAAAAAATTAATCTTTGTTCATAAAAGTTGGGGTCTTACAACCTCCTCTTCTTATGAAATTTGTCCTCAAAATTAGGGTGCGTACCTGGTATATTGAAGAAGTTAGGATACCTTGACTTCATTTCAGATTCTAACTCTTAGGTCATTTCCTCAACATTGTGATTTCTCCACAAACCTTTGACTTGAGGTATAACCTTGGAGCGTAGAATATAATCCTTCTTATCTAAGATTTTAACATGTACCTCTTCATACATTAAATCCTTCGGGTCTTTCACATGTTTACGTAACATAGATATGTGAAAAATATTATGAACACGAGACATACTTGGCGGTAAGGCGAGTCTATAGGCCACAGTTCCTACTCGATCAAGGATTATAAATGGGCCAATGAATCGAGGATTGAGCTTTCCTCTCTTTCCAAACTCGTAACTCCTTTCCATGGAGCAACACCTAACAACACATGATCTATAATATTGAATTCCACGTCTTTTCGCTGAAGATCAGCATAACTCTTTTGTCGATCTTGTGAGATTTTTATACGTTGTCGGATCATTTGAATCTTTTCCGTAGTATAACGTACCAACTCAAGTCCTAACAACGTTGCTTCACCCACCTCATCCCAGCATATTGGAGAATGACACTTTCTTCCATACAACGCCTCAAACGGAGCCATGTCAATACTTGTTTGATAACTATTGTTGTAAGAAAATTCCACCAATGGCAAGAACTTGTCCCAACTTCCTTTGAAGTTAAGGACACAGAGTCTTAAAAAATCTTCAAGAGTTTGAATAGTCCTCTTCGACTGCCCGTCCATTTGAGGATGATATGCCGAACTAAATTATAAATCCGTGCCCATATTGTTTTGCAAACTAACCCAAAATTATGAAGTGAATCTTGGGTCTTGATCAGAAATTATGGATACTGGCATACCATGCAATCTTACAATCTCGTTTATGTACATACAAGCAAGACGTTCAAGTGTATAAGTTTCTAGTATCGGTATAAAATGAGCAAACTTTGTCAATCTATCAACAATGACCCAAATTGCATCTATGCATTGAGAAACCTTGGGAACACCAGTAACGAAATCCAAAGTAATATGCTCCCACTTCCATTCTGGAATTTCAAGTGGTTGCAATTGACCTTTTGGCACTTGATGATCCACCTTGACTCGTTAACAAGTTAGAAACTTTGAGATAAACCCCGCTATCTCTCTCTTCATATTGCTCCACCAAAATGTATATCAAAGATCACGATTCATTTTGGTACTCCTAGGATGGATTGCAAACGGTGTGTTGTGCGCCTCCATCATGATTTTATACTTCAAGTCAGAATCATTAAGAACACAAAGTCTGGAGTTGACTAGAAGTATTCCTTATTCATCAATTCTTACTTCCGGAATAGCACCTTCTTGCACTTTCTTCCTCATACGCATCAGCTCCAGGTCTGTAGCTTGAGCAGCTTTAACTTTATCGATTAAAGTCGGTTTTACTCGTATATTTGCCATCATCACATGGATTCATGGAGTCTTTAACTCTATCTCCATCCTTTGCAAGTCATACAAAATGGGTCTTTGTGTTAAAAATATCGCACTCGTACCCGCATATGATCTTGTACTCAATGCATCAGCTACCATGTTTGTTTTTCCAGGATGGTACTGAATGGTATGGTCATAATCTTTCAACAGCTCAAGCCATCGTCGTTGCCACATGTTGAGTTCCTTTTGAGTGAAGAAAGATTTGAGAATTTTATGATCCGTATAGATCTCCACCTTTTCTCCATACAGGTAATGCCTCCAAATCTTAAGCGCAAAAATGACAGCTGCCAACTCTAGATCATGAGTAGGATAATTCCTCTCATATTCTTTGAGCTGTCGTGAGGCATAGGCTATGACTTTCACATGTTACATGAGAACACACCCTAACCCTTTGCCTAAATCATCACTGTAGATAACAAATCCCTCCAAGCCTGATAGTATTGGCATAACAGGTATTGAAATGAGTCTCCTCCTGAGTTCTTGAAAACTCTTCTCATATTCCTCGCTCCAACCGAATTTTGTATCTTTCTGAGTCAGCTGAGTTAATGGAGTAGCGATTCGAGAAAACATTTCTATGAATCTCCAATAATAATCAGCTAAGCCGAGAAAACTACGTACTTCGATCACTGACTTAGGTTGCTCCGAGCTTTGAATTCCTTCAATCTTTGTCGGGTCAACAGATATTCCATGCTTTGATATCATGTGCCCAAGGAATGCTACTTCCTCAAGCCAGAACTCGCATTTTTTTAACTTGGCATATAACTTATTTTCACGAAGCTTTTGGAGTATCAGCCTCAAGTGTTGCTCATGATCTTCACGTCTTTTGGAGTATATGAGGATGTCATCAATAAAGACAACCATGAAACGATCCAAATATTCCTTGAATACTCGGTTAATTATATCCATGAAGGCCGCAGGAGTATTAGTCAATCTAAAAGACACAACTAGGAATTCATAATGCCCGTACAGAGTTCTGAAAGCAGTCTTTGGGATGTCATTGGTTTTAATCTTTAACTGATGATATTCGGAATGAAGAGCTATCTTTGAAAAATAATTTTACGCCTTGTAACTGGTCAAAAAAGTCATCAATGCGAGGCAACGGGTACCTATTTTTTATGGTGACATGATTCAACTCCCGATAGTCAATACAAAGTCGAATACTTCCATCTTTCTTCTTCACAAATAGAACATGAGCACCCCAAGGAGACGTACTAGGATGAATGAAACTGATATCTAACAATTCTTGTAGTTGGGTTTTTAACTCCTGAAGTTCAATAGGAGCCATTTGATATAGGGCTTTAGAAATGGGTTTTGTACCGGGTTCAAGGTTAATACCAAACTCGATTTCATGCTCTGGGGGTAGGCTAAGAAGTTCTTCAGGGAATACGTCAGGAAATTTATTAACAATAGAAATATCATTCAAATCTAACGTATTTTTATTTAAATCTGTGACATGGGCTAAGAAAGCTTGACATCCATTTTTCAATAAACGAATAGCTTCATGGCTTGATATGACAGTGATTAACTTTAGTGGTTTGGTTGCTTGAATTCGCATAATAATAGGTTGGTTAGGAATATGAAAGCCAACAACCTTACAAAAAAAATCAATTTTTGCATGATGAGTAGTTGACCAATCAATCCCTAAAATCACATCGAACGCAAGTATTTTCAATGAAATAAGGTCGACAGGTAATGTGCGAGTGCCGATTTGGATCAAACAAGACTTAAAAATAGTGGATGTAATGAAGGTATCACCCAACGGAGTTTCAACAGATAAGTCAAAGTCTAATTTCTCCGGAGTCAAATTTAAACGTTGAGAGCAGGTAAGAGAAATAAAAGAATGGGTAGAACCGATATCAAATAAGGTATAAACTTCGTAAGAGTTTATGATTAGCTTACCTGTGATCACCTCATTTGGATTCCTCGCTTTTTGGGAGGTTACGACAAACGTTCTTCCTTGAACTACCGGTTTTGTCTTGTCTGTGACGGCCTTTGATACCTCCATCCTAACTGGACTTGACTTCGGTGCACGAAAAAATTGGGCTAGGTGACCTTCTCTTCCATAATTGTAACATGCTTTGGAGTGTTGCGTACAGTTTGGACGGATGTGTCCCTCCCCTACGCATTTGTAACATACGACCGACGGTCGTTCTCCTTCCTTAACAACAGGTGTTGGTGCAGACATCTTTTCATCATTATTGAATTTCCTCTTCTTGAAATTTCCACTTCTATTATCTTGGACATGATTACCACCGAAGTGGTTACCATTTCTGGCATGTTGATTCCCTCCACATTTGTTGTCATCGTTTCGATGACTGCTATCACTGGTATTATCAACTTGTCGGCTGCTCTCTCTTGGGTGGGTTGACTCATTATCGCGCTCTAATAACTAAGCCTTATTTACAACATCTGAATACAAACACAGTTTGTGAAAAATTAGGTATTGACATATCTCGGGTTTTAAACCTCTTAGAAACATCCGCGTCATTCTCTCCTCATTATCAACCAAGTGGGACGTAAACCGGGACAACTCGGCAAACATAGCTTCGTACTGTGACACAGTCATATTATTTTGCTCCAGCTTGATAAACTCTACCTCCTTCATGTGACGAACACTTTTGGGAAAGTGCTTATCATTGAACAGTTCTTGGAACTTCTCCCAACACATCTTCAGTGCGGCAGGTTGAGTATGCTTTACAAATTCCCACCAGTAATATGCCTTTCCTCGCAACATGAAAGTGGCAAAGGGAACCTTTTGCTCCTCGGAGCATCCCAAGACATCAAATATCTTGGTGATCTACTTTATCCATGTCTCCGCCTTTAATGGTTTTGGCTCTCCAATAAACTTCGGTGGCCCCAGCTCCTTGAACTTTTTAGAGATGACCATCCAAGATTTGCCAGTGTTTCCACCTGCAATTTGAACAGGAGTCGTTCTCGCCTAATGTTGCATGAATTGCATAAAGCCTCTAAACATCCCATCGTTCATTATTTGGTCAGCGTTGTTATTTTCCTGAGGATTATTGCCATCCTGACACACATTATCATGGGTATTGATCGTTGGTGACTCAACGGTCTTATGTGCTTCATTGCTTATCTCC
This sequence comes from Panax japonicus, assembly GCA_020205505.1. Lineage (NCBI taxonomy): Eukaryota > Viridiplantae > Streptophyta > Magnoliopsida > Apiales > Araliaceae > Panax > Panax japonicus. The sequence continues at coordinate 43,092,494 of CM035101.1, read as the reverse complement.
ACATTTTTGGATGCCATTTTCAAACACTGCCTCAAAACAAGGGTTAATTGACATGTCATATATTATCCCTATACTATGACCGACCAAATAAATTCCAAATAAGCTTAGGTGGGTCATACCAGCGAAGGAATTTCCTGTCTCTCCCCTCCTAGTTCTAGTCTCACATCTCAGCTAGGGATCATATCCCTAAACTTTGATACCAACTGTGACGCCCCTAAAATAGGTATGCATCACCCATCTTGGGTCGCCAAATACATGGTACATAATTCAAATACAAACTTAATTTATAAAATTGATAAGTGTCGTGTAGAATATAATAAAACATAAGTTGTGAGTTTTAATACAAATATTGTAGGTCAGCGGTTGTCATCTCGCCATTTGTCAGCAGAGGACAGATCCATGGTGTATGCCTGTTAGGATCAGCTTGAGAGTGCTGAGTTTACTGTTAGTCATCCGGGTCATTCTACAGAGTATTATGCATGGATGGAGACAGAGACTACATCGATTGCGGTAGTATCCACAGTGCCGGGTATTGATTCAGATGGTGGAGAGCCCATAGAGGACACCGATTTTCACACCGAGGAGGAGCTATACGTCGGGTTGCCAACACCTCTTGTAGATTCTCGTAGCATGATTGCCATTGTGATCCAGCATTCAGCAGAGCATTTTGAGTAGAGTCTTCATCTAATGACCTTCGAGAAAGATCAGGCTAGGGCCTTAATGTTGACATCTCTTGATGGGAGAGACGTCTCTCTGTTAGAGAGAGATGAGGAATTAGTCCATAGAGATGCCATTATTTCTGAGCGGGATAAGTCCAGATCATCTAGAGATGCAGTTATTACTGAGCGAGATAGCGTTATATCTGCCCGAGATATCGTTGTTACAGATAGTACTGTAGTGAGGTCCCTTACTACTAGCATCATTATAGAGATGAACACGTATATGGATGAGTATAGTGCCACTATACAGTTGGTTGTGGATCTGTTGACTCGTGTAGACACCCTTGGGCAGGAGATCACAGTGTTACCTTCTTCTTCTAAGAGGGATTCCATGTTGGACTTAATAGCCCGCATACATACTGACTTGTAGATGGGCTTGTATTTTCCTGCACAGACTAGCTTTGCCATTTTGTCATGTACAGTACACATTGTATATATCAAACAACATTATATATGGCAGGGAAACATATTTTGTTCACTTCCCTTTTATTTGTGCCTTGTTGCTTGCTTGATATTTTCATGTTTCTCCAGGGCTTGTGATCTTGATATATTCTAAACTCCTCCTTGATGGACGGACATTGAGATGTCTCAAGATCTTTTAGAATGGATCATTGATCTGTGTGTATTCCCTACCATCTTTGGTGTCTTGGGACTGGTGTATGGAGAGGAGTGTGACTTTCCTATCTGAGGTTGACCGTACCACAGATGGTCGCCGATACTCCTTTATATGGGGGAGCCCAGTTAGTTCCATCTCTTATAGATTGGTGTTTCTCTTTGAGGACTCAACCGCAGCTTAGATGGTCGCCGATTGTCCCATTTGTGTGGGGAGGTCAGATAGTTCCATCCCTTTAGTCTGAAGCCAATGAAGTGTAATGGATTTGAATTATGATACCAGTACCGTTTGACAAGTTTTTGTGTTTTGGTAGGGGGTAAGACCGAACCATGAATGACTATCTACGTACTCCTATTAAAAAGGAGATCAGGTTTGCGTAGTTCGAACCTGGTTTGAAGGTTCAACGTTGTATGTGGCAAAGTGGCGCATAGATATGTTTATTTTTTTTTTATTTTTTTTGTAGTGAGAAGGGCATAGAAATGTTTTGTTATTTTTGTTTTATTGCAACCGGACCATATAAAATGGTTGCATACGTACTCCCATGTATTGGGGAGATCAAGTCAGTGTAGTTCACCCCATGTACAAGGTGGATTGTAGCCGAAAAGTTTAATCCCATGTATAAGATGAACTAAAGGTTTGAAAAGTTTAATCCCTTGTGAGATAAACTGAAGGTGGGAAAGGTTGAATCCCTGGTGGGATAATCTGAAGGTGAAAAAGGTTTTGAAAACCTGTGAGGAGTGCAGGATCTAGTTATCCAAAAACCAGGCTGCTGGTTGAAAAGTATGATTGTTCCTGATGGGACAAATAGGTATGAAGAAAGTTGTATATAGTGAGGTTTAGAAAACCTAAATTGACTGGGGATCTGGTGACCCATAACCAGGATGTTTGCTTGATGGTAACTTCAGACATAATACTGTTTCATGGTGTCCGAGTTAAATAAGTTACTGAAATTCATCGTCATCCATCTCTTGTAATCTGAGAGCGCCTCCTGTCAATATCTCCTTGACAACAAATGGGCCTTCCCAGTTCGGGGCAAATTTTCATTTAGACTGATCTTGGTTGTCAATGATTATCTTCAAAACCATGTCATGTTGTTTAAACTGTCATAGCCGGACTTTTTTGTTGTAGGATCTGGCGATCCTTTGTTGGTATAACTGACCATAGAAGATAGCAGCGGTGCCTTTCATCTATTAGAGACAATTCTTGATACCTATCTTGTAACCATTGGTCTTCATCCAGCTAAATGTCTATCAACACTCTGAGGGATTCCATTTCCACCTCTATGGGAGCACTGCTTCCATCCCATAGGTTAATGAGTAGGGGGTTGCCCCAGTGGAAGTACGCATTGATGTTCTGTAGGCTAACAGAGTCAGAGGCAATAAGTCAGGCCATCCTTTGTAATTAGCGGACATCTTTTGCATGATCTTCTTGATGTTTTTGTTATCCACTTGAACCGCACCATTCATCTTTGGACGATAGATGACGGAGTTAAGATGTTTGATGTAGAATTTACTGCATAATTCCTCCATCATTTTGTTGTTAAGGTTCTTAGCATTGTGTGATACAATTACCTATAGTTGTCCATTCCTATAAATGACATTGTTTCTGATGAAAGCAATGATAACTTCTTTTGTAACCCTGGGGAAGGAGGTTGCTTCTACCCATTTGGTGAAGTAGTCCATCATGGTGAAGATAAACTGATGCCCAATACTAGCTTTGGGCTTAATGGGCCCGATCACGTCCATTCCACACATAGAGAAGGGCCAAGGCGAACTCATATTGTGGAGCTCCCTTGGAGGGGCGTGGATAGCTCTCCCATGATTATGGCATTGGTAAAATCTCTTGACATGATCATCATAGTTAGCTTTGAGAGAGAGCTAGTAATGCTTTGTTCTTAGGATCTTCTTGACAAGTACGGGGCCATTCATGTGTGGGCCACATACTCCACCATGGATTTCATCCATGAGCCTCTAAGCTTGGTCCTTGTCCAGATATCTGAGGAGACCTAGTACTGCATCTCTTTTGTAGAGTGTGTCTCCGCTTCGGTAGAATTTCATAGCCAGTCGATGGATCCACCTCAGCGGGTGTAGATCCATCTTGTAAGTACTCATTGATATGTTGATACCAAGGGTGTTGGATGGGAGGTAGCTCATCCGATACTTCTCCAATGTAGTTCCCATAGGCTAGAGCCTTTTGTTGGGTAAATGTGATGGTTGGCATGTTTTCCTTGTCAAGTATGTTGATCAATGAGGCCAAGGTTGCTAGCACATCCGCAAAGTCATTCCTATTCTAAGGAATGTGGAGGAAGGATATTTCTTCAAACTCTGAAGCCATCTATAGAACCTGCCGATTGTAAGGCAGTAAATGTAGCTCTTTAGTGTGATAGATTCCTGTGGTTTGTCTGATTACCAATTCGAAATCCCCAAAAATAGTTAATCGTCTAATGCCGATTGATTGAGTAAGTTTTATCCCCAGGATACAGCCTCCATACTTAGCTGTGTTGTTAGTGTTGGCAAAATACAATTTGATGGCGACAGGATACTGCTCCCCCGTAACGGATGTTAGAACTACTCTAGCTCCAAAGCCCTTTTGTGACGCCCCCAAAATAGGTATACATCACCCATTCTGAGTCGCCAAAAACATGGTACATAACTCAAATACAAACATCTTTTATACAATACGACAACAGCGTAGCTTAGAGTTTTTACATGAATATTGTCTCATAGACAGTATTCAAACTCAAATGAAGTCCTCATTACATTTATTATCACACTATTTTATAAAATAGTGAGGACTACTATAGCCACCATCTCGGACCATCACTTTGTTCCCCGACTAGTCCCAACTATGTTCTCATATCCTGAAGAGAACAATGAAAGCAAAAGGGTGAGAAAAAAGGAATACTACTCATGGACAGTACTCCGACATGAAAAGCATAAAATTTAACAAGAATGTGCATAAAATATCCTTGTGAAATGATACTAGATGAAGCACAAATTTCAAGGGTATTCTACTAATTTCACGAAGTATAGAAGCAATACTTTAACAAAATGAGGGTATAATCAGGAATACAAGACGAAATAATATTACTCACATACTACAGAGTATGGAAGAAAATATTATTCCTATGAATACTGAACAAAATAATATCCCTTACCTCAGAAGAAGACTGGATACTGGAATAGTGAGGTAGCAGACTTCTCTTCTACTTTCTCTCTAAATCTTCTCTCTCTATAGCTTCTCTTTCTATAATTGCTTTTGTGAGTCTTAGTGAATTGGTGAGAATGAAAGAAGAATGAACTTCTATTTATAGGAAAATATAGTTTTGATAATTGCACGTTTTGGGGCTCGAAACATTACAGTATAATACTTTCATCTTTTTCTTCATTTTTAATTTAGTTCTGTAAGTATTATCAAACTTGCACCACCTCCCATAAGAGTATATCATGTGAATCAATAGTACAATCATGTGAATCAATAGTTCTATACATGTGAAAAAAATAATTACAGTATAGTACCTTCATCTATACCTCCATTTTTAATTTAGTCATGCAAGTATTATAAATCTTGCACCACCTCCCCTAATAGTACACCCATGTGAATCAATAGTACATACATTTGAACAAATAGTTTTAAGCATGTGAATTAATAACAATTAATTTGGTCATTTATCTGATTAATTACACAATTGGTCAATATAACTTCCAAACATCAATTATCATCGAAATAAATGTCGATTTCCACTAACACTAATAATCCCAACACAATGGAACTATAAATTTCATCTTTAATCAACACGAACTTATTTATCATTAATATTATAACTCACAATATTTAACAACCGGATCATTCCCAGGAAAGAGGGGGCTTTCTGATAAGGATTTCTCCCTATTGGCGCGCAATTAGGTGACCAAATCTCTCCTCGACAGAACTTTCTAGACATTGTCAATATTGCAAATAAAAATATGAATAACTTTGTCGTCTCAATTATTGATTTAATAATAATAAATATTATGAAGATGATATTGTGACAATAATTGAATCAATAATATTAGATATATTATACAACAACTATTGTAGCAATAATTGAGTATAACTGAGTGACTTCTTACGTAAGGATCAATAATCAATATCGTGTGCTACTATACAACCACGCGTATTACTGTACTTTTACTACCGGGTAGTTCAACAGTTTAACGGTAAAACTTTCATTGTTATTTTTATAAAAAGATAATTTTGTCGTTTTATAACTAGGAAAATACTTCCGTTGTGGGGTTCACCAATGATTGTGTCGTCGTACGAATATTCCCTGTTAAAATGAATATTCCCCGACCAATCGAATATTATATAACCACTTGTTTACTTTGTAAAATTTGTAAATAATACCCACAACTATAACATTATATCAAATCCACACCATAATATTCAAAAATATATTTCGAGAAAAGTTGATCTTTATTCATAAAAGTTGGGGTCTTACACCTTTATGTTTATAGCTCCATCAAAATACATCTTCCATGATTGGTGTGTTTCGTACTGATGGTGTTATTGAACTGTCATTACCCCTTCATCAGGGAAGTATGCTTCCAAAAGTTTGAAATCCCCTGAAGGTGTGGCGGCCAGTTGATCTGCGATTCCTTGACCTGATAGATGTTTGTGTCACATAGACGATGTCAAATTATTATAGGATCAACTGTCATCTGGACAGTCGGTAATTCAATATGGGTTTACTGGACACGTACTTGAGAGGATCCATGCGAGATATGAGATGGGTTGTGTGACCATGGAGGTAATGTTGGAACCTCATGGAAGCCCATGCTAAAGCACAACAAGTTTTCTCAATCAGAGTGTACTTGTGTTCACTGTTGCTGAACCTTTTACTGAGGTAGTAGATAGCTCGCTCTTAGCCACTATCATCTTTCTGTCCCAGCATGTAGTGGCATTATTATTGATGGACAAGTACATAAATAGGGGTACATCATCCCTAGATGGTACGAAAATAAGAGCTTTGACTAGCTGCTCTTTGATTGTAAGGAAGACTTTCTGGCACTCATCATTCTATTTCATGGAGGAGTTCTTCCTTAACAACTTGAAGATAGGCTCACAGGTTGCTGTGAGTTGGGAGATGAATCTGCTAATGAAGTTGATTCTTTCCAAAAAAAAATCCCCGTATTTCCTTCTCTTTCTGAGGAATGGGCATTTCCATGATAGCCTGGATTTTGGTGGGATACAGCTCAATCCCCTTGTGGCTGACTAAGAATCCTAGCAACTTACCCGATTTGACGCCAAAGGCGCATTTGGTTGGATTGAACTTCAAGTTGTACTTACGCAACCTGTTGAAGAGATTTTTGAGATGGTCTAAGTGGTCTTCCTCCCTTCGAGACTTGACAATGATGTCATCCACATAGATCTCTATCTCTTTACGCATTAAATCGTGGAAAAGAGCCATCATGGCTCACTGGTAGGTAGCTCCGGCATTGATGAGGCCAAATGACAATCGTCTGTAGCAAAAGTTTCCCCAAGGAGTGATGAATGCAGTTTTTTCGCCATCCTCTTCAGCAACCATGATTTGATGGTACCCCGTAAATCAAACAACAAAGGAGTATATGTCGTATTAAGTTGTATTGTCAATGAGTATGTGGCTGATGGGACGGGAAAGCTATCTTTGAGGCAAGCTTTATTCAAATCCATGTAGTCCACGTAAACTAGTACCTTCCCTCCCGGTTTGGGCACGGGGACTATGTTGGATAGCCATTCAGGGTATATTGACAACATGATGATGCCTGCTTGAAATTATTTCACAATTTCTTCTTTAACTTTTAAACTCCACTCAGGTTTTAATCGCCTGAGCTTCTGTCTGACTGGCTTGAACCCCTCTTTTATGGGGAGGCGATGAATAACAATGTTAGTGGACAAACCGATCATGTCTTCATGAGACCATGCAAACACATCCTACATTTGGGTCAATAGAGTAACCATGTCATTCCTTTGGTTTGGAGTGAGGTCCGTACCAATTTGGATTTGTTTGGGGTTTTTTGAGATTCTGAGGTTAAAAGAGGTTGTTTGATCAAGATTTGGATTGGGTTTGTCTTTGACCTATTCTTTGATCTCCCAAGGTATCTCATAGTCCTCTTATATTTCCATCAAGTTTGAGTCCAACTTTACATCAAAGTTACAGTCCTTGTGGAGAAAAGGTACCTCATTAGCAAGTATAGGCACGTCTAACTTTAGAGTCCTGAAACAAAATGCTTTCACTTAATATATGAAACTGTTTAATCATACAAAGTGTTAGCATGTAATGTCAAAACAACTGCTAATATTGGACAGAAAAAGTAAGCAGTTATTGTTATCTATAGGGTAGAGGGAGTTTCTGCCCTTTTTACCCTCGTCGACAAATGCAAGGAGTGTTGCTCCAATTTCCAAGGGTGAAGTCCTGGTGAACGGCTGTGATGAAGGGGTTGTTGTCGTCCTCCTTCTCCCGAATGATGACCATAATATCTGGACAATCATCGTCTAGGGTGACCCTATTTATACTATTCGTGTGGACTATGATACATATGTTTGATAAGCGCCTTTCAATGTCCTGCTTACGCCTCCGGTCCTTTTCCTCCGCCTCCAGATCTGGTATCAAGACTTCTTTTCCTTTGACCGGTATTGGCTTAGGAAATAACATAGTCATCACATGGGCAAGAACCCTTACTGAATTCTGTGTAGATTCAGCTCTTGTAGGTTGTGGCAATCGTCGTATGGCTAAAGATGAAGGAACATGTTTGTGTTTGTGAGGATTCCTGTGAGTGGAGCTAGAAGAATAGCCTAGTTTGGTTGTCCTTATTTGATTGGGAACTTGAATTGGGCGATTAATACCCTGATAGTCTTTTCCCAACCCTTGTCCAGGTTGATAACCCAAAGAAATCATTTCATGACTTGCCGACATTACCTCGGCAGAAATTCTGGGTATAAGAGGTGGCGCCCCAATAGGGTGCTAGTGAGTGTTACTCACCTCCAGGGCATGGAAGCTGACAGGCTCAACTTCTGAATTAAAATAGATGAGTGGGATGTCACCTTGTTCAAGACATTCTGGCTTAGCATTAACAGTGACTAGGCTATTGTTAATGATGTATTTGAGCTATTAATGAAGGGTAGACGAGATGGCTCAAACCATATGAATCCATAGTCTTCCCAAGAGCAGGTTGTATCCTATAGCTATTTTGAGCACATGAAAGGATACGCAGAATGTGTGTGGACCAATCTCCACAGGTAGTTCAATCTCTCTGACAGTATTTCGTCAGGATCTATCGAAATCTTTGATAATTGTATGGCTGCTTCGGATCCTATTGAGATTGATATTCATTTTCTCCAAGGTGGCATAAGGGCAGATAGTCAAGGAGGACCCTCCATCTATCAATACTCCTACGACCACGTGTTCGGAGGACATAACCGCTATGTGTAACGGCTTGCAATGACCCATCCCTTTGGGAGGTATGTCATCATCGGTAAATGATATCACATTGCTGTTAAAAATATGATCAACCAGGTGATGGAATTTTTTGACATCCACTGATTTTGGCAAATGAGCTTCTTCTAAAACTCTTAGTAAGACCTTCATATGATCCTCTGAGGAGAATACCAAGTCCAGTATGGAAACCTGTTTTGGAGCTTCTTTCAAGCTTAAAACCACCTTGGCTTCATTGTGTCCCATAGTACAGAGGAATTTTTCAATCTTCTCCATGGGAACTTTCCCCTTTGATTTGATGGCAGGCTTCAACACCCGTTGTGGAAGGTACAATGGATTCTCCTTCGACATTGCAACAGTTATATTAGATGTGGATCCTTCAGTCTCTCCATATTTCCATGGAACTTTCTATAGGCTAACAACAGGATATTGTGGTCTGAATGGTAAGATGATTGGCTTTGGTGCAGCCACTTTCAAAGGATTCTCAACACCTCTGAGTTTAATAGGTGTATTGTATGTGATGGGGTAGCTGAATCTGTCTCAGAAGATATAACTGCTATGACTTCCTTCCACTTTATAGGAAATGTGTCCATACTCTCCTGTAAAACAGTGTCATTATCTGCCAGCTGCAGGACACCGCTATTAATTAGGTTTTGGATAAGATGGTGGAGTACCCAGCATTCTTCAGTGTTGTGACCATGAGATTGGGAGTGGTATTGGCACACTCTATTAAAATTAAACCATCTTGAATCTAGGCTGATTGGAGGTAGCAAAGCTATGATTCTTCTTTCATTGATCAGCATCTGCAATATCTCTTCCATCGGTTGGCCTAAATAGGCGAATTCCCTTTTATTGGCTAAATCCCGACAGGTTTTGGCATTGACTCTTTTTGCAATTTTATCCTCCAGTGTTTCGTTGTCTAGAGTACATGGTGGAGTGTTTGTAATAAGAGGAAAGAGGCTAGCATGCTCTTTGCTAAATAATTAACGTGTGACTTGGTGCTGATGGACCACTAGTTCTACCAATTGATTAACTTACTCGCGCATAGCCTTCATTTTTCATTCCATCATAAACTGGAACTGTGCATAATCCCACTTGTCAGCACTATCCTTGCTGGTTTGGGAGGATCCACCAATGGATTGGGAAGTCTGACCACTACTCCAATTAATCATGTTAACCTCCTCTTCTTTGTGTTGAGGAAGAGGGTTGTCTTGCGCATGGGGTTGGTCGGGTTTAGTCACCACAATCTCACCATTATCAATCAAATCCTGGATCTTATGCTTCAAGTACCAGCAATCTTGAGTGTCATGGCCTGGAGCTCTAGCATGATAAGCACACTTCATATTAGCATTGAAACCCTTTCCACTAGGGTTGGCTGGTGGAAGAAGATCGGTTATTTTCTTCTGAGTTGTCAAAAGATTGAGAATGTTCTCAAGTGAGTCCCCTAAGGGTGTGAACACTCGAGTGCATCTGATTTCTCCACCTTTTGGCACTAGAGGGTTTGAAGACTGAGCTGGAAAAGGGGAGTAGTTTTTCCTCTGAATAGGCAGGCTTTGACTGCCTCTATGCCCTTGTAGTATCAAGTAAACATCCTCCTCTTTCTTCTTATAGACCCTCCGGGGGTTGTTTCCATAACTTTAAGACTGGATGTGCTCAGCTACAGCTTTGAGAGCAGCAAGGTCTTGAATATTTCCTGACTTCAATCCCATCTTGGGCATTTCTCCATGTTTAATCATTTCGGAGAATGGTTTACCAATGCCAGCTAAAACTCTCTCATAGAAGGGAGCTTCTTGAATGTCTATGAAGGTTATCACCATTTTAGACTCAATCATAAATGGAATAACTTGAGCAGCTAGACGCCTCCATCTTTGGGCATATTCTCTGAACGACTCACTAGCTTGTTTCTTGATCTTGGAAATTTGGTACCGGTCAGGAGCAATTTGAGTTTGGAAACTGTACTGACTGAGGAAGGCATGAGCTAGCTCTTCCCAGCTATGAATTTTTGAGTTGTCCAATATGGTATACCATGATCTAGCTTCTCCAATCAGACTATTCTGAAACAGCTGCATTCTGAGCTTTTCATCCTCGACATAAAATCCGAGCTCTCCATTGATGACTTTCAAATATGTGTAAGGATCTCCCAATCCATCATACTTTTCAAAATTGGGAGTCTTAAATTTCTCTGAATAATAGGGAAGATGCAAAGGTCTGAATATGAAACACTCCAATGTGCTCAAATCCCTTTGATAGACCGAATGGTCTCTTCCATTTGTAGGACTTTTTTCCTGATATCACCGGTGTCTGGATCTTCTTTGAGATAGGTGGTTTCAGGGGTTTTGTTGGTTTTGTCTAACTGAGATTCAGGTATTGGAATTTTTTTGTCCGGTCCCTGAGTTCTTCCATGTGCAGAGGATTATGTGTGTATGGGTATTTATGGACCCTGAGTGGACTTGTGCAGTTCTTTAAGAAGAACATCCAACTCTATAATTTGGTTACTTAGTCCTTCGAACTCCTTGTGAGAGACAGGAGTAGGACTAGACTGGCCAGATGAAGCCATGATTGGCTGTAGGCTCGTTGCCTTTTTGGATTTTGAACGGGTAACAGGACCAATTATTTCCCCTACAAAAAGACTTATGTATTTTAGTTTTAGGGAATGTGGAAATGTTACATGCTATGTGTCCGTTTTAGGAGTATTATCATGTAAAACTGATGTCAGTTTATTTGTATGATAAGATAGTATATTAAATAAAAGGGAATGCATATACACATATTCCTTCATATTTTCCATTACATTGAGATTGACATGGAAATGAAATTACAAGTAATTGAAATGTGAATATATGAAGAGACTTTCCTCCGCATTTGGTTTATCAGAGGCTGGCCTATCTTAGGCTACTCTCGCGGTTTTTTGGCATGAAGGTTACAAAATCATCGCAATTTACTCGACGGTAAGTTAATATGGTCTTTCAACTGGAGCGAATTTGGGTGGTGACTTTCCTGAGCCTCGTTGGGATTAGTCTTCCTACGAGTCCAGTAATCAAACACCGACAAGATAGCCTCCTAGTTGAGGAACCACACAACATACATTCACATACAATGTGTCTCACCGTATAGAAATGATGACATGTGAAAAGCACTAATATCACAAGCAATATGGTGCGAAGCACTAAGTGCAATAAGTAAATGCATTCGTACACATTCATTCAAATGTCAATGCAACATCCACACACATGCAGATAATGGTTTTGAAAAGTTTATAATAGCGGATTAAGCCCTCTTACTGGATGTCCCCAGCAGAGTCGCCACCTGTCGACGTCGGGATTTTTATCTTTCCCTTTTTTGTTCTTGTCTTTTGGTGTTCTCATGTTAGGTGAGATTTGTTTGAAAAAACAAGTTGTGAAAATGTCCGACATGTATATGTTGACGATTTGGACTGTAAGAGTCGCCAGTTTGTATTTTTAAATAGTTGCACCAACTCAACCGAAAAAGATTTGCACATTGACCTAGTGATGTGACATTATTTGACTGGTCTATGAAACCGAGATTCGTTAGGGTCCGGGGGCTTGATTATTCAGAGGGAAGGTGTTAGGCACCCTCCGACATATGAGTTACCACGGTAACCACCACTTTTCAATTTAAACCATTATCTGAATGTGTGTGTGTGTGTCAATGTACAATTATTTGGAAGTAGTGATATGCCTCGTTTGCATCAATATACAAAGGGTTTGAATTTTTGTATAAAAGTTCAATTTTAACAAGATATAGCAGTGTTGTTTTGTAAAAGAGGTTTTTCAAACCCTTGTGCTCAATAGTAATTAAGGCCTTTGATACTTCCATTTTATTATGTGTTCGGCTTGATTGCTTTTATTTTCGAGATGCGAAGCATCTTCGATAAAATAAGATAAAAAGAAGTGCCAAATTCTTCATGGTCATAAGAACCGTCTAAGGAAATTCAAACACCGTGCATAATTTACAAGCCATGTATAACTGAAAAAATGTCCATCACGGGAACCGAATCTAGATTCAGGAGACTGAATTTGTGATCACATGATTCCTAGGCTCACATGATGTAGTAATTTATATGAAAGTTGTAAACAGTTATATATATATATATATACATATATATATAAACGATCAACCGCCTCAAAGTAAACTCCATGCTGGACAAAAAGTAAATGAAAGCAATAAATGGCCACGAGGTGAACTCCAGGCCAGACAAGAATGTAAATATATATATAAGCGATAAATGCACTGGATATATATCGATCCAGGCTCGGTTCTTTAATTCGAATTCGAGGATATATATATATATATATAAGCGGTAAACGCACTGGATATAAATCCATGCTCAATCAAACAAAGTTTGATGATAACGCTCCAGATGTAAAATCAAGGCTCAATCAAACAGAGTTTGATGATAGGATATATATATATATATATATATATATATATATATATATATATATATATATATATATATATATATATGAAAGCAATTAATTCTCCGAATATTATATTCAGTCTCAATCGAGATAACTTGATAATATATATATATATATATATATATATATATATATATAGGAAGTGATCCATGCACAACGTTAGCTGTGAGCCCTTAAGCATCTAACACTCATCTAGCCGTCCAAAATTGAAGTTAATGGCCCAGATGAGATCCCAGCCGCTAGAGGGAGTAGCGGCCAGCAATAAATTTTAAAACCCACTGTGCTGGCCGCTAGAGGGAGTAGCGGTCAGGTCAAACATTGTCGTTTTTCCTGGCCTCTACTCCCTCTAGTGGCCAGCACAGTGGATTTTAAAATTTTAGGCATTAAGGGAATTTCACCCAGCCGCTAGTGGGAGTAGCGGCCAAGCGTTTCCCAGATCTAAACTTTCCACTATTTGCGTTAGCAATTTGCTTGAGCAGAGAGACGAGAAGGCGCTGCACAGAGAGATAAGGTGAAGGGATTGCTACAAATTACTCGAATTTGGCCCATCAATATCAAATTTAACTGGTAAGTAAGTGTCTTACTATCCACTATGCTTTTATAATTATCTTTAGAAACAAAATAGACATGTTAGATGCGTATTTTGCTAAATATTTTAAAAATTATTGCTATATGAAAGCTTGGTATTATTGTATGAATGTATACAAATTGGGTGGTAGGTATGCATCTATGTATACAAATTATGTGTATAAATTGAGTATTTTCTATATATAAAATAATAGTATGTATATTTTTGAGTATTATGTATGTATAAATTGGGTATTTTCTATATATAAAATAATAGTATGTATTATCATTATTGTTGGGTATTATTTTTGGTCAATTATTTATTTAGACATTGAATGAAAGTTTTATTGTTATTGATATTTGAAGGTAAATATGGACAATTGGCTGCCTGGACCCATTGATCGCAGTGTCCTTTATGCTCAAGAAAAGCATGTATCGGAAGATGTGTGGAATGGGATTGAAAGGGGTACACTAATGTCAAGCCAATCTACTTCAATTACATATGATAAATGGGAATTTACCAGCCTACAAAGAAAATTATTAGAGGCGTGGGGGTTTAAGGGATTTAGTTATCCTGCAGTAGTAACCAGAACAGGTGTAAATCTTATATCTACTTTGATTGAGAGATGGCGGCCAGAGACAAATACATTTCATATGAAATGTGGTGAAATAACAATAACATTGGAGAATGTCCATTTCATTTTTCGTTTTCTAGTATTGGGTAAGCCCTTAACTTTTCCTTCATTTGATGCTCCATTAAGTTATTTTAGGGAAATCTTTGGGGATGAATGGGCTGGGGAATGGAATAATGTGAAAAAAAGACGTGGTATTTCTTTAGTCTGGTTACATAAAAAATTTTCCAAGTGTCCAGACAATGCAAGTAGAGATGTGGTTGGTATGTATACAAAGGCATATGTCCTTTGGCTATGCGGGGGGGTTTTATTTCCCACAAGGTCAAAAAATATTGTACTCCCTAAGTACATGAATTTTATTTATGATTCAAATAAGACTGCCACATATGCATGGGGTGCCGCATGTTTGTCATATTCGTAGCAATCCTAATCTCAAATCCACTTTTTTAGGCATAGGATCTAAAAAAAATTCAGCTTCTTCTAATTTATAAAATAATTGACCAACATAAGGAACCATTACCTTTGTAATACTAATTTCACCATCATGAACATATTCTAATTCATTTCTACATTCTAAACTAGTAAAAGATTCAGAAGAGCTAGATAAAAATATATTTGTAGCAGCCATGAAAGCCATTAATGAAGACTTACCAAAAACTTATGGCACAAACAAGTGATTTCAGAACTAGCAGATTCTTTTTCCGAAGCTATATTTTTGCAGATGTTAAGCATTTGGAAGGAAATGGAGTAAATTGTTAGATCTATGGTTCAAGATTAGGTGAAATCGCACTAGCTGAACTTGGCCGCTACTCCCACTAGCGGCTGGGCGAAATTCCCTTAATGCCCAAAATTTTAAAATCCACTGTGTTGGCCGCTAGAGGGAGTAGGGGCCAGGAAAAACGACAACGTTTGACCTGGCCGCTACTCCCTCTAGCGACCAGCACAGTGGGTTTTAAAATTTATTATTGGCCGCTACTCCCTCTAGCGGCTGGGATCTCATCTGGACCATTAACTTCAATTTTGGACAGCTGGATGAGCGTTGGCTATGGGTTCTCTTTGGCCAATAGTGCAAAGTTGAATTGTTGACTGGTATGATCATGACCATTGAATTTATAATTGAATATCTTTAGCTTCAGTGCAGAGGTGAATTGATCAACATGGTTATAATTATTGTTTATATAAATTCTGAAATGATTATGTATTTCTTTAAGATATTAATATCTTTGGCTTGTAGTGCAAAGATGACCTGTTGTTGAATATCTTTGGCACGAACTGACGGTCCAGGCATACACACATGCGCGACTATCAACGTGAATAAAAGTGTGTGAAAGAAGTGGAGAAAAGGTTTTAAGTAATGTAAGAAGACTTACAGTGGACTGCCAAAGAAGACTTCAATAGCTTTTAATGGATGAACACTCGGTTTCCACCAATAAAAAGTAGCCGAATATAAGCTTTCAAGTGTTTGAACTGAGAAAGCACTCAATTTATAGTATGTGCAAAGTAAATTGGACAGGGCTTACTCGCCTTTTCCTTCTTCAAAATGGCCACCCCAAGCCCTCTATTTATAGAGGGGGGAGCCGCAGGTGTACCTGTGGCTGAACGGGGTGCCCCAGGTTTTGTGGGCCCCGCCGTCTCGAAGTACATGCACTCGTACAACGTGTTGTCCACTCAAACCTTCACAACTTCAATCCGGGCATCCGATCAAGGTGTATAAGACCTTTTACAGCATGTTGTTGTCGAGACCTATACAATGACATGGGATAGGTGTAAGACCCTGAATTTTATGAAATAAAAGTATTCAATTATTTTATTTAGTAAATAGTTAAATTGATAAAAGTTATGGGTAAAATGTGCAATTTTGCAAAATAAGTAAGTGGTTATAAAATATTCATCGTTATTGGGGAATATTCGTTTGGTCTTGAAATATTCTTGTTGTCAGGGAATATTTGTACGATAGTGCAACCATCTGTGGGGCCCATAACAGAATAACTGTCGGATAAAAAAATGACAAGTATGAGTTTTTATAAATAACGGCGTAGTTGTTACCGTTAACATTGTTGGAATACTTGGTGGTCAAAATACAGTAATACGCGTGATTGCACAGTAGCACACGGTATTGCACAGTATTTTTGAATTATTGATTCTTACGTAAGAAGGCGATACTCAATAATTGTTACAATAATTATTTTTTAATATTTTATTTTATTGATTCAATAATTGCTACATTGAAGTTTTATATTATTATTGTTTCAATAATTGTCACTGCATAGTATTTCCAATTATCAGATCAATAATTCATATTATTTAAATAATATTATTAGATAGCATTATTGATAATGTATAAGGAAGTTTTGCCTAGGAAAGGGGTTTTGTCACCTAATTGTACGCCAGTAAGGAGAAATCTTTATCGGAAAGTCACATCTTTCCTGGGAACAACCTGATTATCATAATTGTGATTCTGTAATATTATTTGTGAATAATTAATTATTAATTTATATGATAAGAAAATATTTATTTTTATGTGGGTATAAATGAAGGAATTAATGCTGAGGTATTTTATCAGTATTTTGTCAGAATAGAGGTATTAAAAATCGTCCGTATGTGGATTTCGGAAATTTTCTATTTGGAATTTGGATAAATGTTCTTCTACAAAGTTGTAGAGAATTAAATTTCCTATGGAATGGACATAAAATTCATATTTTTTTGATAAAAGGGCTATTTATTATGAATTATTGAAGTTGCTGATTATTGTTTAAATTTAAAGCATTTTAGAAACTTTCTAGAATGGGTGGGCCCCACTTTTAGTTGGTGTGAAAAAATTAAATTTTGGTGGGCCCCACTGGTGGTGGCTGAATTTTGGTCCAAGAGGTGTGCGTAGAAAATTTTTGAAAAAATATTATTTTATTAATTTAGTCTACTTAAGCGTTCTAGTATTTTCCTATAAATAGGGTGCTTAGTTAGAATTGAAAATCACACCAGAATCTGAAGTTTTATCTCTTTATATTATCGAGCGTATTTTTGTGAGTATTTAGATACTTTGAGAATTGTTATTCAGTGCAAGTTTCCTTCAGCCTTATACCTGATATTTTAGGCAGAAGTATTATTCTTTTGAGGTAAAGGATGTTATTTTCTTCGTAAATGATATTTTTCTTTCAATGTCATTATGCTAAAATATTGGTATGAATTTTATTGTGAAATTTCTACCTTTTTATATTGAGGTTATTATTCACGTTTACGGCACTATTCACGTATACAACATTATTTATGAATACGATACTATTCACGAATACTATTCACAAAGTATAATTTTTCTTGTGGAATTTCTACCTTTTCATGTCAGGGTTACTATTCACGTATACGGCACTATTCCCTAATTTTTTGTTCTTTTAACAACTATGCTTGAAAAGTTTTAACATCTAACATATGTTCTAAATATCTGATTTATTACTGACGAAGGCTATTGATAATTTAATTATTTTTACTCATGATATTCTTTACTAGGCTATTTGTGTTCACCCTTTTGCTTCACAATTCTTTTCAGGTAATAAAAGTGTAGATGGGTCGAGCTGGGGTAACAGGGGAATAAAACGGTGGTCTATAGCTATTGAGATTTCCTCTAAAATAGTATGGAACTAATTTTATTAAGAATTTTAGATAAGTGTGTCATATTTTATACGTCATTTAACCATTGATTTTGGTGAACCGAATAAGGTGAGGTGAACCCAACTTTGGAAGGGTGTTTTGCTACTATCATACAAGAGGTCTAATAACCTACGACTTCGTGTTATTATAAGACAGAGTTGTGCACATCCACTTGCTGATTATATCTATGAGCACTACCTATATAATCTTGGAGTTTGGTTGAAATATAATTCTCAATTGAAGACAATGGAGATATTTATATGGCAAGAGAAGACTCACCATTGGAAAGAACATGATAGTAATCTTCTCATTTTTCTTTGGGGTCTATTGGGTCAACCAGGGATAATTCTCGAGTAATATGATATCTATTATAACTTAGATGCATGGCCTCCTATGTACGAAGGTTTTCTTGAGCATTTTCCAAAGATTTGAATTTCTAAAATAGTTATTGACTATACATTTATGTAAGGTACCATTGTAAGGTATCAATGTGATGTGTTATCCAGGTAAAGGGATGAGAGTCACAGTTGGTATCTATTTGTATTAAAACTCACAGAATATGTGTTGTCGTATTTTGCACGAAAATTTGTAATAATGAAGTTTGTATTTGGAAATTGCATTGAGTGTATTTCGTGGCGACTCAGAATAGGTTGTGTGGATTGGACCTATTTTGGGGGTGTTACATTTGGTATCAAAGCTTAGGGATATGGTCGCTGGCGAAGATCTGAGTCTAGAACTAGGAGGGGAGAGTAATATACTTCACTAGTGTGTGACTTACCTAAGCTGAAATTTCTTACTTGATAAATTGACAAATTGTGATATATCAATTAACCTTTATTTTGAAGTTGTATTCTAGAATAAGCAATGAAGAAATCATGATGACAAGGAAGATGGAATCTGAAAGCAAGGTATTCTCAACTCTTCGAAATACCAGGTACGTAAATTTCGGGGATGAAATTTTATAAGGATGGGAGATTGTAAAGTTAGAGTTTATACCCTAGAGGCCAATTATTTTATATAATTGTTTAACATTGTGATATTATATTTGATTAAATAAATGAATGATTTTATTATGGTTTTATTTACTGCGTTATATAAATATTAACATAATAAAAGTCCTTAGAATAGTGATACAAATTATATAGCTTCAAGTAAGTGAATTGAACATGAGATTATATAATTACAATTAGTATCATTGCTATTAAATGTCCCTAGTCGAGTATCATTGTTAATGGGACAACAATGATACATTGAGACTAGTATGTGGACTAACTGATGACCAAATCTCATTGGTCATAAATATATGAGATATTGAGTCAATGCATACGTGCATGTTAGAGAATGATGTACCGGACAGACCCACCATGAGAATTCTATGTGGAGCATTATGCGAAGTGTTATTAGAAATTCTCATAGTGACAATGATGTAATGATCCTCCGATCTGAAATCATTATATTACTACACGGGAAATTTATGTACTTTGATATCATCAAAGGTCACCTTTGATAAGGTGTACTATAAAGGTGATTATTGGATACATCATGAATCGTGTGAGGAATATGAGTGATCTAGATGGAATTTAACCCTCCTATATAATAAGGGTGATATCCATAGGCCTCTTGATTGAGTAGGACTATAAAATTCATGGTCATGCTCAAATAATGATTTGTTTCATATAGTATACTCATTGATCAAGAAAACTCAGATTAAATTATGAAGAGTATGGCACAATCCATGACTCGAGTTAATCTAGGATGTCAAGGTTCAAAGGATTAAATTACATTAAAACATTGGTCGCGAAAAGGTTGCATTGAATCATCGATCTTATTATTACTTGTGTAGCAGTGATGCATTACTAGATGCCTCTCACTGTTTATAAATTTATAATATGATTTAAAATTATTGCCAACGTAATAATAACCTATATGGTCACATACATAGAACGTAATTTAAAAGAGAATTAATTTAAATTGTAAGGATTTAAATATATCAATATGATTGATAGTATTTAAATCACGAATTTAAATTAAAAGGATAATTTGTGTATGTGTGTGTATATATATATATATATATATATATATATATATATATATATATATATATATATATATATATATATATATACGGTCCGGATCAAGTGCATACCTCTTATCTTACTCACTCGTGCTCACCCCACTTTAGGTGACGGTTTCGGTCATACAACCGTCGTCTATACTTTTAGCGACGGACAACATATAGAGTCGCTAAAAGTATAGACGACGGTTGTATGACCGAAACTGTCGCCTAAAAGGGGGTGAGCACGAGTGAGTAAGATAAGAGGTATGCACTTGATCCTTGCTCTATATATATATATATATATATATATATATATATATATATATATATTCAGATTTTAATTAGAATAGGTTTTGATTAATTCCTTCTAACTGTTATATATAAGATATATCAGCCATTTAGGAAGAAAATGATTAACCAAAACCCTAGCCGCTCTTAGAGAGAAACTAGAGAAAAACAGTTTCGAAAATCCTCATCCTTGGTGGCTAGTACCGCGGTTCCTTTTTCTGCAGATCGTACAACGATTCGTGGGGCGTTCGTGTGGATACTGTAAAGATACAGCTCGTTTGGATTGCATTGGAGATTCGACTGCATTGATTCTAGCTTCAATAATCGGTATAAATTTCTAACCACTGAATTAACATGGTTTTCGCATGGATCTTGTTTTAGGGTTTTGAAATTGCACTTTAAATTGTTTAATTTTCACTGCTTTTTATGTGTTGAAACCCAACATGTAAGACCCCGAATTTTATGAAAAAAAAAAGTATTCAATTTTTCTATTTAGTAAATAGTTAAATTGATAAAAGTTTAAAGTTATGGGTGAAATGTGCAATTTTGCAAAATAAGAAAGTGGTTATAAAATATTCATTGTTGTTTGGGAATATTCCTTTGGTCGTGGAATATTCTTGTTCTCGGAGAATATTCATACGACGGTGCAACCATTTGTGGGCCTCATAACTTAATAACTGTCAGATGAAGAAAATGACAAGTATGAATTTTTATAAATAACGGTGTAGTTGTTACCGTTAACACTGTTGGAATACCCGGTGGTTAAAATACAATAATACGCGTGGTTGCACAGTAGCACGCGGTATTGCACAGTATTTTTGAATTATTAATTTTTACGTAAGAAAGCGCTACTCAATAATTGTTACAGTAATTATTGTTCAATATTTTATTTTATTGATTCAATAATTGCTACGTTGATATTTTATATTATTGTTGTTTCAATAAGTGTCACTGCACAGTATTTCCTATTATCAGATCAATAATTTATATTATTAGATAGAATTATTGGCAATGTCTATGGCAGTTCTGTCTAGGAAAGGAGTTTGGTCACCTAATTGCGCGCTAATAAGAAAAAATTCTTGTCGGAAAGCCCCCTATTTCCTAGGAACGACATGGTTGTTATAATTGTGATTCAGTAATATTGTTTGTGAATAATTAATTATTAATTTATATTATAAGAAAATATTTATTTTTATGTGGATATAAATGAAAGAATTAATGCTGAGGTATTTTATCATGCTTTTATCGGAATAGATGTATTAAAAATCGTCCGTATGTGGATTTCGGGAATTTTCTGTTTGGAATTTGGAAAACGTTTCTTCTACAAAGTTGTAGAAAATTAAATTTTCTATGGAATGGACATAAAATTCGTATTTTTCTGATAAAAGGGTTATTTATTATGAATTATTGAAGTTGCTGATTATTGTTTAAATTTAAAATATTTTAGAAACTTTCTAGAATGGGTGGGGCCCACTTTTGGTTGGTGTGGAAAATCTAAATTTTGATGGGCCCCACTGGAGGTGGCTAAATTTTGGTCCAAGAGGTGTGCGTAGAAAATTTTTGAAAAAATATTATTTTATTAATTTAGTCTGCTTTGGCATTCTAGCATTTTCCTATAAATAGGGTGCTTAGTTATAATTGAAAATCACACCAGAATCTGAAGTTTTCTCTCTCTATATTGTCGAGCGTATTTTTGTGAGTATTTAGATACTTTGAGAGTTGCTATTCAGTGCAAGTTTCATTCATCCTTATACCTGATATTTTAGCCGAAAGTACTGTTCTTTTGAGGTAAGGGATGTTATTTTCTTTATAAATGATGGTTTTCTTTCAATGTCATTATGCCGAAATATTGGTATAAATTTTATTGTAAAATTTCTACCTTTTCATGTTGAGGTTACTAGTCACGTATACAGCTTTATTCACGAATACGGTACTATTCACGAGTACTATTCACAAAGTATGATTTTTCTTGTAGAATTTCTACCTTTTCGTATCGGGGTTACTATTCACGTATACAGCACTATTCACGTATACAGCACTATTCACGAATACAATACTATTCACAGAAAAATGAAATTTTCTCTTCTTTGTCCAATATGTCTATTATGGTTACTATCTTTGATTGTATCCATGTTTTGATTTTCATTCTTGAATTTACTCCACTATGGTTTATTACGGAGTATTTTTAAACTTGGATTATCTAAAGTACGAATCCCTAATTTTTGTTCTTTTATCTCACTAGATTCATTTCTTTAAGATATTTTTCATCATCATCAGTCCTAAAGGGTGATATAACTGAATATCTTTGGCATGTATTGAAAAGATGAATGAGTACCTGATGAATATCTTTGTTCCGTAGTGCAAAGATGGACAGGTGTTGAGATGAACATGACCAACTAGTGATACAAATGAATATCTTTGGCCCGTAGTGCAAAGATGAATATTTGATTCAAGATGTATATTGATTGATGTCACAGAGATAAATCCATGTTTTGATCATATTGTTTTTATTATCATATATAACATTTTTATAATCCTGGTAATGAAATTTCTCTTTCACTTTAGTGTAAAGTTGGGTAGATTATTGGTATGATCGTGACTATGGATTCTCTTTGGCCAATAGTGCAAAGTTGAATTGTTGACTGGTATGATCATGACCATTGAATTTACAATTAAATATCTTTAGCTTCAGTGCAGAGGTGAATTGATCAACATGGTTATAATTATTGTTTATATAAATTCTGAAATGATTATGTATTTCTTTAAGATATTAATATCTTTGGCTTGTAGTGCAAAGATGACCTGTTGTTGAATATCTTTGGCATGTAGTGCAAAGATGAACTGATGAATATCTTTGGCCCATAGTGCAAAGATGAATTTATTAGTATGATTATGAACAGGAACTATGATTTGGTATAACCATGATCTTTGATGTTTCAGATAAAGATAGGTGATGAAAATTATCTTCGTCCTGGGTGCGAAAAGGAATTTAGAACCACAATTATGATTATAAGTTATTCACATGATTGTGGACATGAACTGTTGATTGATGTTACAGGGATAAAATATTATTGGTGGACTTTTAACGTGCAGAAGATAATACACTTTACGGTCTATTTGACTCTTCTAATGGATTACTCGTTCCGCTACAACTATGGTTGAAAAGTTTTATCATCTACCATATGTTCTAAATCTCTAATTTATTACTGACGAAGGCTATTGATAATTTAATTATCTTTAGTAATGATATTCTTTACTAAGCTATTTGTGCTCACCATTTTGCTTCACAATTCCTTTTCGGTAATAAGAGTGTATCTGTGTTGAGCGGGGGTAACAAGGGAATAGAATGGTGGTCTATAGCTGTTGAGGTTTCCCTAAAATAGTATTGAACTAATTTTATTAAGAATTTTAGATAAGTGTGTCATATTTTATACGTCATTTAACCATTGATTTTGGTGAACCGAATAAGGTGAGGTGAACCCAACTTTGGAAGGGTGTTTTGCTACTATCATACAAGAGGTCTAATAACCTACGACTTCGTGTTATTATAAGACAGAGTTGTGCACATCCACTTGCTGATTATATCTATGAGCACTACCTATATAATCTTGGAGTTTGGTTGAAATATAATTCTCAATTGAAGACAATGGAGATATTTATATGGCAAGAGAAGACTCACCATTGGAAAGAACATGATAGTAATCTTCTCATTTTTCTTTGGGGTCTATTGGGTCAACCAGGGATAATTCTCGAGTAATATGATATCTATTATAACTTAGATGCATGGCCTCCTATGTACGAAGGTTTTCTTGAGCATTTTCCAAAGATTTGAATTTCTAAAATAGTTATTGACTATACATTTATGTAAGGTACCATTGTAAGGTATCAATGTGGTGTGCTATCCAGGTAAAGGGATGAGAGTCACAGTTGGTATCTATTTGTATTAAAACTCATAGCATATGTGTTGTCGTATTTTGCACGACAATTGTAATAATGAAGTTTGTATTTGGAAATTGCATTGAGTGCATTTCTTGGTGACTCAGAATAGGTTGTGTGGATTGGACCTATTTTAGAGGCATTACAATAGGCGGTTGTACGAAGTCGGGAAGATGGGTCCATGCCCAGGTCTTCAAATTTCATTCGGTGTGTTGTCTTGTGTAGTAGTCACTCGAGATTAGAGTTATGGTTCTTGTAGGACACTTATGTGTAGCATGTAGGTTGAAATGTTGAGACGGTGTGATTATGGGATCGAGGTGGCAAAATGACAATTTTGCCCCTCACCGGGGTTATCTTTGGCTCTGGGATGATTTTGTCGTTATTGCTCAGGGTTATCTCTGAGATTGGGTTGTTGCAAGTGTTGAATGCATGTCCTCTAGAGGTTATCTCTGGGATTTGGGACTGAGTGCCTCGAGGCTATCACCGAGGTTGAAGCTGATTGTTGGGGTTTAAAACAAGCATTTTGGGGGTTATCTCCGGAACTGCAACTGCATGCCTCGGGGTTGTCTCCGGGATTGGAACTGAAGATCTCGAGGTTGTCTCTGGGATGGAACTGATGATTCTGGGGTTGTCTCTGGAACTGGAACTGCATTCCTCGGGGTGGTCTCTGAGGTTAAACTGAAACTCTCGGGGTTGTCTCCGGGTTGGACTGAATGTGTATCCCGGGGTTGTCTCCGGGATTTGATTGAATATCTCGGGGTTATCTCCGAGATTGAACTGACTGAGTATACCAGGGTTGTCCCAGCGACTTTGCTGACTTGACTTCTAGGGTTATCTCAGGAAGACGACTTTGCTCTCTTGTAAGGTTAGTAACAGGAATGCAAAATTTTAGAGTGTCTACACCCGGGGTTTGATTTGATCTCTTGGGATTGTCACCGGGGCTTGGATTTGATCTCTTGACTTCCAGGGTTGTCTCTAGGGCTTGGATTTGATTTCACGAGGTTGTCTCTGGGGTTGTATTTGATCTCCCGAGTTTGTCTCCAAGGTTGGATTTTGTCTCCCGGGGTTGTCTCCGAGATTGAATTTGATGACTTGACTTCCAAGTTTATCTCTAGAAGATAAAAGACGATCTTGCCCTTCTGCATGGTTAGTAACAAGAATGCAAAATTTCGAGTGTCTATATTAGTAATAATTTTCTAAAAAGTAGTATTAATTCTTAGCTTAGTTGGTAATCAATGTTTTATTAGTACTGAAAGTATGAGGTGTTAAGCTCAAATATTGGGAGAATAAATATTTTTAGCCCAAAAATGTTAAATTGACACGTCGTGTGTACAAGTCAATGCCACATAACACAATAGGGTTAATAATCTAAATTTTTAGATAGTAAAGGGTTCGTTTTGCATTGACTAAAAAAAGGGTACAATATCCAAATACCACTATAGTACATGGGTCACTTTTATATTTTACTCCTGGATCATTCTATATATATAATATTCTAATAGTCATTAGTAAAAAGGCTAAGATGTCATTAGTGCATATTTCTAAAATGATAGGACTTATGTTATCGATCACAATTATTTTATTTTAATATTAAATGTTAGGGGTATACTTTGTTTTTTAAAATGTTTTGCTTTATGTTTATGAGTTTCAACATAAACAAGAACAGAACAAAAAAACAAAAAAAACAAATTTTATGTTCAATTATTTTGCTTTTGAGTTTTTTAATAGAAAGAAAAGAAAAGAAGTGAAATGTATAGAAGGAAAAAGTTTACCATTTTTCTTCTCAAAGTCTTTTGTCCATAAATATATGAATTTGAATGTAAAACAAATAAAATAACAAAATATTGAATTATCCTATTATACTCTTTAATAATACAAATACAGCAAAGTAATTAAATAAAGGTTAAATAATAATTTAAATACAAAACTTGAGTTTCTTCCTTAATTTTTCCCGTAGAAACTTAGTAATAGTATAAAAGAAAAATGGCAAAAAGTACGTTTATCCCACTGTGGTTGTAGTGTTTTAAGCAATTAGTCATTGTACTTTTAAAATATTCAATTGACCCACTATGCTTTTTAAAAATGTACAATCAAGTCATTCCGTCCAATTTCTTGGACGGACGTTAAATAATTACACACGTGGCATTGAAAAAAATTCAAAAAATCATTATTTTCTGATGTGGCAAGTCAGCCAGCCAAATTCTTAATACTATTAAGCCACTGCACTTTAAAAAATATAATTGTCCCACTATGGTTTTAAAAATATTTTTATGTTTTATTTTCTTTCGCTGCAAAAATGGATCCCAAATCAACTATCCTTCTCACTCGTTACAGCTCCTGCAAAAATGGCTACTGCTTCGTTACAACCCAAATCCAATCAAACTTCACCTTACAAATCAAGCTCTTCCCAAAACCAGAGCACCCCTTCCAAAATTCCTCGCCCCCATCAGAGCACCCCTTCCAAAACCAGATAGAGAGAAATTGGAAAGAAAGGCAGCTAATGAGCAATCAAAGAAAGATACAGACAAGATTTCAATCCAAAAGCGGCAATCTTCTTTACAAGATTTCTTGCTTCCTGAACTTTTCCAGTCGCAAGCGGCAATCTATTTTGATATATACGCTTTCCTTCTAAACTAGTTCCCAACCCATTCTCCACCATATCCACAAAAACTTGAATTGCTAAACGAGTGTTTGGGAGATTTTCTGAGCCACGAAGCCGGATTTGCCAATGTCGGTGAAGAAAATGGTTTCAATTTTGGTGAATAAGAAGATGAACAGTAGAGTTTGATTTTTAATTAATTAGGAAAAAATGAGGATAATCAATGATTTTATTTTATTAGGAAGAAGATGTATTTTGCCACATAATCAATAACTTTATTTTATTTTATTTTTTTGTGTTGCCACATCAAAAAATAATTATTTTTTAATTTTTTTTCAATGTCACGTGTGTAATTATTTAAAGTCCGTCCAAGAAATTAGACGGAATGGCTTGATTGTACATTTTTAAAAAGCATAGTGGGTCAATTGAATATTTTAAAAATACAATGGCTAATTGCTTAATGTTGGTTATGTATTTTATGTTTTTAATGATGGCAATATTATTGGGTTTATGAATTTGATTTAAATTGTTTGGGCTGATTTAAATTTATTATATGTTGATTTCTTGTTGGCCCAAGATTGGAATTATGGTCCATTAGTATTTTCCTTCTATATTTAAGTTTGCATATTGCATGTTGCTGAAAAGATCTTTAATATAATTTAGTAATAATATGCAATCCAATTTGAAAAGGAAACTAAATAAGGTTACTGTTATTCAGTGGTTGGGTAGTAATAAACTTTATCAAGTATCTCCAGTGGTTGGGTAGTAATAAACTTTATCAAATATCTTCTTGTTCCTTTATTTAAGGTATTTTGGTTTGACTTGAAAACATATATGTTAGCATCAGTTAGTTGATATACCATTTCTTTTGAAACTTTTATTTCCGTTGGGTATAACAAGCTGCTAAAAATATGTGATATTCCAATTGGACGTAATTGAGTTTGTTTGAGCTATTTATTGAGAATGATATGATGAGTTATTATCATGACGGGCACATAAGTCTATTTGATATAAATTATTATATAACATGAGTCCATATACTTTAAAATTCACTACGGTTGAAATCTTTCCTTAATATACTATGTCAAAACACTTTTTGTGAATTGAATTTTATTAAGGAATTTGGTTAACTATGGAATCAGTTTTTGAAATGCTATATACAAGTTGTTCTAATTTGAATAGGAGACTGTTAAGATAATTGGTCTGTTATTGTTGTTGTTTAGAGAAAGGGCTCTAACAACCTTATCTTGAATATTCTTTAGCTTCATTATTTTAGCCTGTGTTTTTAATATTACTTTGACTTGTTGGTTTTAGAAAATATTATAGCTGTTAAAGATATTGTTAACTACTGATATAACAGTTGTTTACTTCTCTATATATATTCATCATGCTCGATTATGAAGTGACCCAACAATTGGAAAGCAGTAATTCATTCTTCTTAATTCTTATAGCTTTCTAATAGTCTTTCTAGCAGTCAATGTTCTGTTATCCTTAGGCTAGAAAGTTGATATTCCATTGGAATCACCATCATTGTAATCTGAAAAACAAAACTGTTAGCTTTGGTGGTCTAGAGTTTCTAGAGTTTAGTGGGTCTGTTCAAAGGAAGCTTCAAAGGTCTCAGAGGTGAGAACAGGTGCAGAGGTGTACAAGTTGTAGAGGTGCAAAGGGGGCATTGGTGTCCAACATCAGAATTGAAGCGTCTTTATAACAGGGAGTTATTTTTTATATTGAGGTTTAAATCTTAATAAAAAGAGTCTCCAATCCTAGTTGGGATTGGACGTGGATTAGGCCACTAGATTAGACGATAGGGGATTAACCATTTAAAATCATGGAGTGATTTTTACTTCTGTTTATCTCTTTAACTGTCATTCACGTTTTGCATATTTTTGTTGATCACGCTAATCCAGACACTAAAGCAGACAGGTCTAGCTGTCTAATAATACGAAACGATGAATATAAGCTAAAGCAGACAGACGTAGCTGTCTAATTTAAACTTGTTGTAGAAAATTTCAAAAAAAAATTACCGTTTATCACTTTTAGCTTAAACACCTATTCACCCCCCTCTTGGTGTGCACATACATAGAATTACATTTGGTATCAGAGCTTGGCTCTACTAATATTGATCGTTGCAGGTCGTAGGGGAAGATCCTATGGCACACCTAAACTTTTAAGAAGGTCAGTCCACAAGTAGGGACTGTTATTGCTTGGAAGTGAGAACTTCAATTTTTGGAAGTTCAAAATAAAGATCTATCTGAACCGTGACCCATGAGAATGGTGGGTAGTCGAAAATGGACCAGTCATTCCGCGACATGATGATGGCAAGCCAAAGAATCTCGTGGAAATGGACTCAAACGAATCGTATATGGTATCTTATGATTCCAAGGCCATGAATACACTTTTAAGTGGTATGGTTCAGTCGGAGATAGATAAGGTCTCTTCTTGTACTATAGCTAAGGAAATTTGGGACACAGTCATCATGAGCCATGAAGGTACTGCTAAAGTAAAGGAGGTCAAGTTGAGCATGCTAATGCACGAATATGAACTATTCAAATTGGAGAAAAAATGAATCAATTAAAGATGCCCAATCAAGATTTCTCACTCTAATGAATTCTCTAAGCATGCTTGGACGAAATATTGATCAAAAGGAAATCAACCGAAAGCTTCTTAGAGTCATGCCAAAGCGATTCGCACCAAAGGTTACTACACTTCAAGACTCAGTCACAATCAGCACAATGAAAACTCTTACTTTATTTGGAGAGCTTGAAGAGTTTGAAAACCAACTAAAATTGTATGATGAAGAATATGAGGCACCTAAGAAGAAGACCTTGGCTCTACAAGTTGAAAGCTACATTGAAGGCAATGATGAAGATTCGGAGGAAGAATTAGCTTCAATGACTAGAAAATTGAGGGAGTTGATTTGAAAGAAGAATAGATCAAAATTACTAGTAAAAGTTTTCAACAACAAGAAAGATTTCAAGCAAAAACCACAAGAGGAAACTTGTTTCGAATGTGGAAGGCCTGGACACTTCAAAACAGATTGCTTCCAACTAAAAAGAAAGAACAAAGTAAATGGGAAGGCTATAATGACATGGAGTGATGATGAATCTGATCATGAAGATCAAGAAGAAGAAAATGTTCATATGTGCTTCACTGGAATACACAATGAGAAAACATCTGAGGTAAGTCCTAAACTTGGAGAAATTACTATTTCTAACTATCTTGTTTTAAAAAATGAAAACATCCGTATGAAAGAGAAAAATGCTTACTTGAAAAGTTGGATAGATGAATTAATGAATGAAGTAGAAACTTTAATTGAGGAAAAACAAGAAATAGTTAAAGATTGCACATTATGTGAAGTGTCTAAGTTGAATGCTAAAATTGGATATTTAGATAATTATAATAAAATTTTATATAATCGTGCAAACAAATTAAATGAGGAAAATAATAGCCTTAAAAAGGAAAATGGTGATTTAAAAGAAAGCTTGAAAATGAGAGATACTTGTATAGATGCTTTTAATGATGGAAAAATAATAAACATGCAAAATAACAATGAGGAAGAAATAATATCTTTGAAAAAGGATCTTGCAAAATTTGTTCAAGGAGAAGAGAATTTAAATATAATGTTGGGTGCTCAAAGGTCAAACTTAGATAAACAAGGAATTGGATTTAATCCTATTAAAAACATAAAAAGCACTACTAATAAAATTAGAGTAATAAATAATAAACCAAGGAACAAGCCTCTTTATTGCTCAGCTTATGTTACTTGCAGAAAATGTGGTTTAAAAAGACATTTTGATACTGATTGTAATAAAATAAAAATAAAACAAGTTTGGGTAAAGAAAAGTGATTTATATGCTACTAACCCAAAATGACCCAAGAAGATTTGGGTACCAAAAAGATAGGGACTATTTTTTTATTTTGTAGGTGTCTCAAGATAAAAAAAAACGAGATGGATGATACTGAGAGAGTAAGTTACCTATAAATTATTTGGCGAAATCTGTAAGTATCTCATGTTGTTTAAATAGAGTTTTAATTAGATATATTATTATGAAAACTCTATGGATTTCGCATTACAAGGGTTCATAACATAACGCTTTCTAAAGTTTTTATGGTACTAAATGTTTTATTATAAATACACATGATAATCTTGATATAAGGTTGATGAATATGTTTATATTTTATTTGATAATTTTGACATTGATCTGTCAAAAGAAGAGGATGGAGACTTTGCAGGAATACAGTTAAGGGTTCTAGAATTTGGAAAGAAAAATAGCTCAATCCAGACAACCCAAGCCGTCTGCATCAGAAGGAAAAACTGATGAACCATGAAAACATGCAGACACCTAAATCCAGACAGCTCGACAAGTCTGTTTTAGAAGGCAAATCAGATGAATATTCTTATGCAAAATCTAATATTCCAGAAAGTGAGAAAGTGAATCGGATGAACAAATGACCAATGGTAGTCTTCCAAGAACAACCAAAATAGTGAAAAATTATCCTCCTAACCCGAGCTTTAAAGACATCAACCACTACTAGAAATTCGACATATAGCAATGAGCTATAGCGACGGTCGGCACAGAACCGTCGCTGTAGAGTATCTATAGCGACGGTCAACACAAAACCGTCGATATAGAGGTTTTTTTTAGAAAAAACTCTCCCAATTTCCCCTAAATCATTTCAGTATGTTCGCTCTAATTTTTCCCCCAAATTATCTTCATCCTCGTCATCTCCCTCCTTTCTAACACTTTCTCTCTCATTACTATTCCTCTACAGCTTGTTCTCCTCTCTAACCCAAATCATTTTTGTATATGTCGCTCGTTATTCGATCAACCACTCGTCATCTTCTACTCGGATTGGGCACACTTTTTTGAATTGCGAAACCCTAGGCATCGTAGGATCCAATATAAGGATTGGCGTGTGTTTGTTTTTGGAGTGCTGATTCAGGAGATGAACAAACAACACCCACCTAAGCCTCTTGATTTCTTCATTTGGACCATCGAGGTATCAGTATCGTGATCCAATTGTTGTATTATGTTTGAAAAATATGATTTTATGCCTCCGTTATTTATAGTTTCCATTTTTCTGATAACCTAATTTATAATCTGCATTTTCTAATTACTTGTGCTTTTGTGGCTTTAGGTTTTACAAATACAGTTTTTAAAGGATTGGGTTTCTTTGAGGTTTCCATTTCTTAAGAATATACTCATTTCGATTTCAAAGGTTTCCATTACTGCAGTTTTGGAGTCATATTCTTGAGAAATTGTTGTAGGACATTGAAAGTATGATTTTCTGTCATAATCCTTATTATATCTGAATTGGGCTTCCATATTTTCTGTTAGGAAAAAGTATTTGTTGTGTATTTTGTTCTTGAGGAACAGAGGAAGAGGGGTTTATTAGATATGAGGTGTCTTTTGTTTACTTCAACGGGACCACCAATTAAACGAAGGGCTGGTTTGTCGATTAAACAGGTTGGGCGAGGTTCATACCGAGCTAGTTAGTTAAGATTTTGGTTTTAATTTGGTTAAGAAATTTATAAATTTGTTTTACCAGAACTTTCTATTACCAAAGAAGTTGAAGTATGGAGACTACTCCAATGAGCCAGTTCTTGCATAGCATTTGCCACAATTCTTCTTTGAATTATGCAGTTGAAATGTGATTATATATACATTGTGGCAATAAGAAATCATTTCAGTGTTGCAAACAAAAATTCTGATAGAGGATTATTTTTTATGGCTTCATTCAAGAATCAAGATGTTTTTCTTTTTAATTAAGAATTGCGTGTGTGAGCTTCTTACCTTTGGTTTTATAAGCATTGTATTATCTGATATCACAAACTCACTATAATTTTGGCTTTCTATGCCCTTACAAGTCTGGGTTGTATGACCATGATATTCTATATGCATTTCATTATAGTTTCTACTTGCTAATCTCAGTCATTTTAATCAGATGTTCTAATTATTTTGTAACAACGCGTTTCATCAGTCACATCCAGTTTCTGATCGGTGCTAACTGTGAACTATCTCCTTGTGTGTGATTCATTTCTTACTCTCTCTCTCTCTCTCTCTCTCTCTCTTTCCTATTTGGGGGAAGGGGAAGGAGGGGTTGTGTTTGCATCTATGTGTACATAATTGTATGGTTCTCATATTTATCATCAATGGAAGGAATCTCTTCAACATCGTGGTACAATTTTCAGCTAAGGTATGTCCTTCATGTCCATTTCGTACTACCATGCGAAGATTTATCAAGAATTGGTTTTTCTACATTTTGTTGGATATGTTCTCTTTGGATGTAAAGGAATTATTATTAATATTTTAAAAGTCATTGTTCTCCTTGTGCCTCATATTTTAAATCTAGATCTGTATCGTTTGAGAATAAAGTAAGCAGTGTCCATCTTGTTTTTTGCACAGCTGAAAAACTGTGGAGATTGGACCATGGGTAGTTCATTATAGACTTGGTGCAGATACTTTATTTCCACATGTATTTCTATTCTGGTGAGTTAAGCTTTATATTTTATTGTGTCTGTCATGTGTTCATATATGGTATTGCACTGGATAATTATCACGAAAAGTACTACACCACATTTGCAATAGGAGGCCACTGAAGATGTAAAATTAGGATTATTTGCATCCACGTACGGTTGTAATGCCACCCCTATTCATTATGTACATGACTTACTCATTTGTCAAGCCAACTTGTCTCAGTCATTTTATGATTGAGATGTTTACTTCAATTGCTTCAAACAGGGACACATTTAGAAGATGCCAATTCCAAGAGCAATTTTGAAAGCGAGTGCTAATGTAAGGATGTAGCTCCAGGGGCAGAATGTGTGGGGAAGGTGGGACAAAGGTTAGGAAGCCTCCTTTTAAACTCAATGGTTTTATTTTGTTACTTCAAATTATTTCATGAGCACTCCTATACTAATTTTAAGCATAGGTAACATTGGTATAAACCCTTAATAGATGATGACATTATTTTGAAGTAATTCTATTGTAGTGAAGTTTACTGAAATGCTGTTGTTTTTTACCTTTCATTGTGTTCAGTTCATTGTAATGCAGAGTTATTCACATACATGATTTCGTGATGTTGTTTCATTATATGGGATATAGTGTTTGAATTAGCATTAGAAAGGATAGAGAGAAAGTCTCAGAAGAGTGTGATTAAGCATAGTAAAGGGTGGCAAAACCTTTTTTATATATATATTTATCATATGTAGTAGTATATTCTTAAAAATAATAAGTTTTTAGTTTTGTACTATAAGTATGTTATGAGACCGCAAACTTGAAAAAATTGTCCTTTTTTTTTACTATCATTAAAAAGTAGACTATTTTTGTGAAATAAAAATTATTGACAAATGAGACTCCCTCCTTTTGTAGTATGGGAGGAGTATTTGTTTTTCAATAAAAATATATAAAGATGTAAAAAATTATAATGATGTATTGCTATTTGTATGTATTATTTTAAATAATATAGTTAGGTATTATATTATATTATTATTATTATAAGTACGCCTTAGGCACATTTTGATCTCTTTTCCCATGTTTTCAATTTCAATACTTATATTGCAAATGCACAGCGGAATGCCAACTGAAGGAAATGGGCTACAAGTAACTGGGCAGAAAAAATCCGAAGAGATTGTAAAAGTTATTAGTTTAGTAATTTGGTATAATAATGATCATCATATTTGAGGAGATGAATTATTCAACTATTATATTGTAATGTTGTAATATGAAAGATTTTAAATGATGTATATAATATTTTTTATATTTTATTTTATATTGTATTTTTGTTTGTTCAATAAATGTGCATTATTAATTAATTTTTTTTTAAATATAAAAATGCTATAGCGACGGTCATCGACCGTAGCTATAGTGTTTTATAAAACACAAACACAGGCCTATAGCGACGATCATGACCATCGCTAAAAGCTTTAACGACTGTTGGTAAAGAAAATATGCACGATTTTGTCATGACCTATAGCTAGGGTCGGTGACTGTCGCTATAGGCTTTACTGACGGGTTCTATGGCGACGGTCAGCGACCGCTGTTAAAACTTTTAGCGACGGTCTTTTGGCCTATAACGACGGTCGGCGACTGTCGCTATAGGCTGATTTTCTAGTAGTGAACATTGGGATGACCAAAAGAAGTGCTAGTGAAGAGATTTTTGATTCTGAAAATACAAAAGTCAAATCTACACCAAGGAGCACAATTATCAAGCTTACTATTGGTGACAACAATGTTGATATAGAGGTAACAAATCACAAAGGTATGATTGTATTGTTTACTTGTTATATGTGATTTTGTTACAAATTTGCTCCAATGATATTCTTTATCTTAGCACTTATTCTTTTATTATTGGCAAATGGGGCAAGATAACTATTTAGCTAAATTGATATGAATTATTTTTTGTTGATGACAAAGGGGAGAGATATTTGGGTAATGATGATTATGTATATTTGGGTAATGATGATTATGTTATAATCAACTTGTGCTTAATGCTTATTATGCATAGTCTTATTTCTTTTTGATAATGACAAAGGGGGAGAGATATTTGAATTGGTATTCATGTTGGTACTGAGATACTATATTGTGTTTGAATATGCAAATGATGGTAATTTAGAATTTATTTCCTTAATATGCATAAATTAAGGGGAGCCATATACTTAGGGGGAGCATATTAATAAAATGGCATTATGTATTGTCATCGTCAAAAAAGGGAAGAATGTTGGTTATGTATTTTATGTTTTTAATGATGACAATATTATTGGGTTTATGAATTTGATTTAAATTGTTTGGGCTGATTTAAATTTATTATATGTTGATTTCTTGTTGGCCCAAGATTGGAATTATGGTCCATTAGTATTTTCCTTCTATATTTAAGTTTGCATATTGCATGTTGCTGAAAAGATCTTTAATATAATTTAGTAATGATATTCAACCCAATTTGAAAAGGAAACTAAATAAGGTTACTGTTATTCAGTGGTTGGGTAATAATAAACTTTATCAAGTATTTCCAGTGGTTGGGTTAATAAACTTTATCAAATATCTCCTTGTTCCTTTATTAAAGGTATTTTGGTTTGACTTGAAAACATATATGTTAGCATCAGTTAGTTGATATACCATTTGTTTTGAAACTTTTATTTCCGTTGGGTATAACAAGCTGCTAAAAATATGTGATATTCCAATTTGACGTAATTGAGTTTGTTTGAGCTATTTATTGAGAATGATATAATGAGTTATTATCATGATGGGCACATAAGTCTATTTGATATAAATTATTATATTACATGAGTCCATATACTTTAAAATTCACTACGGTTGAAATCTTTCCTTAATATACTATGTCAAAACACTTTTTGTGAATTGAATTTTATTAAGGAATTTGGTTAACTATGGAATCA
The DNA here is from genome assembly GCA_020205505.1 of Panax japonicus. Taxonomy (NCBI): domain Eukaryota; kingdom Viridiplantae; phylum Streptophyta; class Magnoliopsida; order Apiales; family Araliaceae; genus Panax; species Panax japonicus. Next base: position 43,056,150 of record CM035101.1, on the reverse strand, counting down.
GTTTTTGAAATGTTATATACAAGTTGTTCTAATTTGAATAGGAGACTGTTAAGATAATTGGTCTGTTATTGTTGTTGTTTAGAGAAAGGGCTCTAACAACCTTATCTTGAATATTCTTTAGCTTCATTATTTTAGCATGTGTTGTTAATATTTCTTTGACTTGTTGGTTTTAGAAAATATTATAGCCGTTAAAGATATTGTTAACTACTGATATAACAGTTGCTTACTTCTCTATATATATTCATCATGCTCGATTATTAAGTGACCCAACAATTGGAAAGCAGCAATTCATTCTTCTTAATTCTTATAGCTTTCTAATAGTCTTTCTAGCAGTCAATGTTCTGTTATCCTTAGGCTAGAAAGTTGATATTCCATTGGAATCACCATCATTGTAATCTGAAAAACAAAACTATTAGCTTTGGTGGTCTAGAGTTTCTAGAGTTTAGTGAGTCTGTTCAAAGGAAGCTTCAAAGGTCTCAGAGGTGAGAACATGTGCAGAGGTGTACAAGTTGTAGAGGTGCAAAGGGGGCATTGGTGTCTAACATCAGAATTGAAACGTCTTTGTAACAGGGAGTTATTTTTTGTATTGAGGTTTAAATCTTAATAAAAAGAGTCTCCAATCCTAGTTGGGATTGGACATGGATCAGGCCACTAGATTAGAGGATAGGGGATGAACCATGTAAAAATCTTGGTGTGATTTTTAGTACTTCTGTTTATCTTTTTAACTGTCATTCACGTTCTGCACATTTTTGTTCATCACGCTAATCCAGACACTAAAGCAGATAAATCTAGATGTCAGATATTACGAAACGAAGAATATAAGCTAAAACAGACAGACGTAGCTGTCAGATTTAAACCTGTTGCAGAAAATTTCAAAAAAAATTCACCGTTTATCACTTTTAGCTTAAACACCTATTTACCCCCCTCTAGGTGTGCACATACATAGAATTACACTTAAAACACTATAACCACAGTGGGATAAAAGTGTTTTTTGCCAAAGAAAAATTATAAGTTTTATATTTCTTTTTATCCTTTAATATAAGTTTTATGTTTTCTTTTTTATGTCCAAAACTTAGAAACATAACGTAAAAGTCCTCGTTTCATAAATTTTTAGAAGTTAGGATTATTTTTTTGTTCTGGTATAATTTTCTTCTCTTATTTATAATTATGTTAACACTTTCCAAAATTAACTAAAATTAATAAAATTATAATTAAACGCCCAAAAATATCAATTTATTGATTGATCGAAGACATAGTCAACTTAATTAATGGTAGTGCTCAAGAAATTCAATAACAAATGCATTAAGAAATCCAATATGAGAAAAGTGGAGAGGATGATTATGTATTATGCACAGACAAAAATATAGAAAAGAGACCCACACTCACATGCATATTTGTACTATGGTCGGTGAAGAGTTGGAAACTTGGAATCCCATGGAAACAAACACTATTCCAATCATAATCAAACAACTCATGCCAGGCTCGTCTTTAATGGAGTATGTGATACAGAAACTTTGATGAGTTACGTTAAATCAAGTAATTAGTGATAATAATTTATGAAATAATATTATAAAATTTTGAAATCAAGTCATTTATAAATTATTTGTATAAATTTGCCATAATTTTTTTGAGAAGATTTAATAATGTGTTAGGTATTATTAATTTTATTTTAATAATGTGTCATGCTTCTATCACCGCTCGTGTATATATTGTTAATATATCAAATTTTAACTATTTTTAATATAAAAAACCGCTGCTTCGTGATGTAATTAATAGTGTAAAATTATTTCTTTTGAGTCAATTTTGTAGGAATAATTATATCTCACCATGTATAATAATTTTACATTAATAATAATATTTTGAAAGAGAGATGTGTTTACCAGTTAAATTGAAGGACGAAAATATTACACAATTCCAAATATAAGGTAGAATTTTGAATTCTAGTCTTTTAAGAAAGTCTGAGTCTTCTTGGAACGGAGTAATTATTTGTACGCGACATGTCATCTCAGTTTATTACTACCTCCGTCCACCATAACTGTTTTTTAGGCTTAATATTTTTTTTCAAAATAAGTGATGTGTTAGAACTCCAATTTAATTTTTGCAATATTTTCTCATATATGCCCTTATGCATTCAATGGTATTTATTGCATCTTACCATCACTACAATTTAATGACACCCATTAACTCTTCAACTTCAAAGAAAATATATTAAGGGTATTTTTACCATTTTAGCTTGTGTACTGATATGTGTGATTTAAGCTAAAAAAACACTTATTATGAGACGGATGTAGTAATATTTTTGAAGTAGTATATACAAATTTTTTAAGACCGTTTTGGCGTCTTGTAACGGGATTAAGTGGGTATAAATAATAAAGGACAAATGGAGAAAAGAATCCGAGAAATGCAACATATAACACATATTAATATAATTAAAAAGTGAATAATAATGAATACAAATTCAATAGGCAAAAAAAACACAAATTCTCTTTTGCATAATTGCATCATTCTCCTAACAATATGTTCACATAACAATTGTCTATCAAATTCAATAAATCAATCACTACAAAAAAAAACATTGCACCCTTTCATTAATTTTAGACCTTTAATTATAGCTAGAAAGCTTGTTAGATCTATATATCTATAATATTATGCATATAAATTTACTTTTACTTACCAGTGTTCATAAACAATTGTATTTATGAAAAATAATAAATTAACAAATATAATTACCGGTTAGAAAAAGAAACACCAAAACAGATAAACGAATTCAAATCTGCTATCCGATCTCCTGTCTCATCAGTTCTTCCAAGCATAAACTAACAAAGAAAATCCGGAAGGACCCTTTAATTCATTCTCCTCCATACTTTCCCATTCCATCACTGAGCTACACCCGGAAGAAGCCGATGACAACGACGAAGACGATGAAGAGGCCGTTCTTGCCGCAGTTCTCAACAAACCCTTTTTCATCTTTCTAGCCTCAAACCCTAATCCACATGCTTGTTGTTGTGACCACAAAACAAGATTATCTTCTCTGTAATCTTGAAACCCTAATTTCTCGAACTTGAACATGAACAAAACATACCCGTCCACTTCATCGTCATTTTGGTTGAAAAACCAGTTGTGCACATCCCATGAAATTTGTACTTGTATCCCATCAACTTCAATCCTCTCATTCCCTCTGAATTTCCACTTCAAATGCTTAACTTGTAGTAACCTTTTGTTGTCTAGACTGAAAGTTAATCGTGGTTCGTCTCCGATTTTGCAGTCTATGGAAATGTGCCTTGTTTGGCCTCCATACGTTGCGTATGTAGAGTATTGTTTGGTTTGGCCGTGTATATGCTCTCTTTTTAGCACCATGACTTGGGTATTTCTTGATTCATTGGCTTTGGTTTTGGCGTAGGCTTGTTTTGGAGAGTCTCCGGCGAGGAGGGTCATTTCACCGTCGATGACGACGGCGATGTAGAACCCGGATTGTGGTTCGGGTCCTGGCCCGAATTTGGCTTTGGAGAGATCCCAATAAATGCGGGTGTTTTTGGTGTTTGTTAGTTTTTTGGAGCCTTGTTTTTTCCAGAAAATGAAGGGTTTGATGTGGAGGTGAAAGGAAGGGGAGGAGAGAGAGACGTCGGAGTTTTCGAGGGGGAGGTGGAGGTGGAAGGAGCGGCTGAAGAGATTCTTTGACCAGGTGAGGGCCAAGAGGCCTAAATGAGTGTGGTAGAGGGAGGTTGTGAGATTGGGATTAGTGGAGTTTGGTGGCGATGCCGCCGCCTTGGAGCGTTTGACGGTGGTGGTGGAGGGAGGAGGAATGGTGTTGTGGTTTGACATGTTGTGTTTTTTGTGTTTAGGGGTTTTTGGAGGATTAAAGAGGAGGCCCAAGGATTGGGTTTTATGGGAAAAGTTTAAAGGGGCAGAGTAGGGAGTGTGGGGACATGAGTAGGTTGGAGGATTGGAGGTGTGGATTCACACGGACAAAAAGTATGCTATAGGTGGAACTAGTATGACAAAAGCATAGTTATAGTACATTGTAGATTTTACATTTATTACTACCTCCCTCCGAAAGAAAGTGTGGTATTGATATTTTCACTTAGTTTTTTTCTATCATGAAGAGGAGAGTCTCCCTATATTCATATAAAAGAAGATCATATAAAAATATTAAAGGAAAATTAAAAATATAAATATTTTTATTTTTAAAAAGATAATATAAAATATATAAAATAAAGAATAATTAAGTTATTTAGCTGGGGTCTATTAGTTTAAAAAATTAAATTATTTATTATTTTATATAATCTTCTGAGATTACTAAAAAAAAATTAAATATGCATATATGTGAAAAAATATAATTTAAGGCATGCCTTAATCAACATTGACTAAGGTTGCTTAATAAAATTTTAGTAAAATAACGTAGTTTTAACCTTATTTTTTTATTATTGAATTATATATATATATATATATATATATATATATATATAATTATAATTATAATTTTTATATAAAATTATGTCTTTTTGTTAAGTAATTTTAGTCAAACTGCATACTTTAAATTATGGATAAATCACTTTTTGGTCACTATACTAGGGTCCGATTTTCATTGTGGTTATCGAATTTTTTTTTATTACAATCGAATAATTGTACTCTCAAATATTACAAAATTGTCATTAATTTTAATTTTCGTCCAAAAATTAGACGAAAATGCTTAGTAGACTAACAGAATCCAAGTGGTACTAAGGTGGCACGTAGGGTCCCCTCCAACGTGGATCTGTAGTCAAATGTAATATACTTTTTTGTTACTGTACTAGGGTCCGATTTTTATTGTGGTTACCGAAACTTTTTTTGTTACAATAGAATAATTATACTCTCAAAAATTACAAAATGGTCATTACTTTAAAATTATTATTATTTAAAAATCATTATTATTTAGAAGTTATTATTATTTAAAAATGTTGAAAGTCAATGTTGAAATTATTATTATTTAAAAATTATTATTATTATAATTATTTGAAATTATTCTTATTATTAATATTTTTATTATTATTATTTCAAAATTATTATTACTATTATTATTATTTTGAAATTATTATTATTATTATTAGTATTTAAAGATAATAAATTTTACTACTCCACTTTGTTTAAAGGGATTCAAACTCTTGAAGATTTATTAAGATTCTGTGTCCTTGACTTCAAAGGAAGTTGGGACAAGTTCTTACCATTGGTGGAGTTTTCCTACAACAACAGTTATCAAGCAAGTATTAGCATGGCTCCATTTGAGGCGTTGTATGGAAGAAAGTGTCATTCTCTAGTATGCTGGGATGAAGTGGGTGAAGGAACATTGTTGAGACGGGAGTTGGTATGTATGACTATGGAAAAGATTCAAACGATCCGACAACGTATAAAAACCTCACAAGATCGACAAAAGAGTTATGATGATCTTCATCGAAAGGACGTGGGATTCAATATTGGAGATAATGTGTTGTTACGCGTTGCTCCATGGAAAGGAGTTACGAGATTTGGAAAGAGAGGAAAGTTCAATCCTCGATTCATTGGCCCATTTTTAATCCTCGATCGAGTAGGAACTGTGGCCTATAGACTCGCCTTACCACCAAATATGTCTTGTGTTCATAACATTTTTCACATATCTATGTTACGTAAATATATGAAAGACCCGAACCACATTATTGAATTATAACTGGACGAGATAGTAAAAGATTTAACATATGAAGAGGTACATGTTAAAATCTTGGATAAGAAGGATCATATTCTACGCTCCAAGGTTATACCTCAAGTCAAAGTTTTATGGGGAAACCACGATGTTGAGGAAATGACATGGGAGTTAGAATCTGAAATGATGTCAAGGTATCCTCACCTCTTCGACATACCAGGTACGCACCCTAATTTTGGGGACGAAATTTCATAAGAAGGGGAGGTTGTAAGACCCCAACTTTTATGAATAAAGATTAATTTTTCTCAAAATATATTTTTGAATATTATGGTGTGGTATTGATATAATGTTATAGTTATGGGTATTATTTATAAATTTTGCAAAGTAAGTAAGTGGTTATATAATATTCAATTGGTCGGGGAATATTTGTTTTAACAGGGAGTATTTGTACGACGGCACAATCATTGGTGGACCCCACAACAGAAGTATTGTCGTAGTTAAAAAACGACATAATTATCTTTTTATAAAAATAATGGCGAAAGTTTTATCGTTAAACTGTTGAACTACCTGATGGTAAAAGTACAGTAATATGTGTGGTTGTATAGTAGCATACGGTATTGATTATTGATGCTTACGTGAGAAGTCACTCAGTTATACTCAATTATTGCTACAGTAATTGCTGCATCATATCTCTCATATTATTGATTTAATTATTGTCACAGTGTCATCTGAATAATATTTATTATTATTAAATCAATAATTAAAACGACAAAGTTATTCATATTATTATTTGTAATATTGACAATGTCTAGAAGTTCTATCAAGGAGAGGTTTGGTCACCTAATTGCGCGCCAATAAAAAGAAATCCTTATCGAAAAGCCCACTCTTTCCTGGGAACGACCTGGTTGTTAAATATTGTGAGTTATAATATTAATGATGAATAAGTTTGTGTTGATTAAAGATGAATTTGATAGTTCCATTGTGTTGGGATTATTAGTGTTAGTGGAAATAAATATTTATTTCGATAATAATTGATGTCTTGAGGTTATATTGACTAATCGGGTAATGAATCGAATAAATGAGCAAATAATTGTTATTATTTCATATGCTTATAACTATTTGTTCACATATATATACTATTGATTCACATTATTTACTATTAGGGGAGGTGGTGTAAGATTGATAATACTTGCATGACTAAATTAAAAATGGAGGTATAGATGAAGGTACTATACTGTAATTAGTTTTTTCACATGATTATACTATTAAGTCACATGAATGAACTATTAATTCACATTATTTACTATTAGGGGAGGTGGTGCAAGTTTGATAATACTTGCAGGACTAAATTAAAAATGAAGAAAAAGAGGAAGGTATTATACTATAATATTTCGAACCCCAAAACGTGAAATTATCGAAACTATATTTTCCTATAAATAGAAGCTCATTCTTCTTTCATTCTCACCAATTCACTAAGTCTCACAAGAACAATTATTATAGAGAGAAATTATAGAGAGAAAGAAAAAGAGAAGTCTGCTACCTCACTATTCCAGTATCCAGTTTCTTCTAAGGTAAGCGGTATTTTTTTCTTTCGTATTCATGAAGAGAGTTATTTTCTTTCAAGGGTTGTTATTCCATTCTTTATTATTCTGTTGGAATAACATGTCTGGTGAATTCTTTTGTTATTCCATTCTTTATTATTCTGTTGGAATAACCTGTATGTGCGGTCTATCGCATGCCTAGTGAATTCTTTTGTTATTCAATTCGCTATTATTCTGTTGGAATAACTTGTCTGTGCGGTCTATCGCATGCATGGTGAATTCTTCTGTTATTCCATTCTTTATTATTCTATTAGAATAACTTATCTATGTGGACTACCACATGCATGGTGAATGATCCTTCGTATTCATTTCTTATTAAATTATAGAAATGATCTGTCTACGTGGATTACCGCATGGCGGGAAAAAATCCATTTGCAGTTTCATATATTCTATTATACTCAGTTGGTTAAAGTTTTGGCTTCTATACTCTATGAAATTATTTGAATATCATGGATATTAGCGCTTCATCCAGTATCTTTTCATGAAAATATTCTTCTGAGCATTCTGGAATTTTACTCCACAAAACAGAATCATGTTGACAATTTGGACGTTATTGATTTCTGGATAAATTAAATTATAAATCTTTAAAAATTTATCCTTGAACTTGTTTTATTGAATTCTTATATCATTGTCATCATCCTCATGTTTATAATATGTTGAAAGTCATCTGTGGCCTGTAGTGTATAGATGGACTTTGTATGATTATGACCAGGGATTATTCGGTATAATCATGACCGTAATGTTACAAATGATGTGGTAAAAGTCCTCATTGGTCGTAGTGCATTGATGGACAGTTGTTGGCATGATCATGACCATTGATGAATACACGAATATCCTTGGCCCGTAGTGCATGGATAATTTGTGGTCGTGATACTAATAATTATCCTTGGCCGTAGTGCAGGGATGATGTGGTTTATTTATTAAGCTGAGTCTTAGCGATAAAAGTGATGAAAAACCTTTTAAATCATAGAAGATAGTAGATTTTATTCTTTACTTGACACTTCTAATGGATTGCTTGTTCCGCTGTAGTTAAACATATGTTTGTTATATTTTATCAGTTTAACACTGTTGAAGGTTAATGATAAATTATTCTGCATTATCTTAGTCATAATATTTCTTACTGGGCTAGTTGAGCTCACCCTTTCTTTCACTGTTCTCTTTAGGAAATGAGAATATAGCTGGGACGAGTCGGGGAACGGATTGACGGTCCAGATAGTTATTTTAGTAGTTCTCGCTATTCTATAAAATAGTGTGACAATAAATGTAATGAGGACTCCATTGAGTGTGGATATTGTCTAGATGACAATATTCTTATTAAAACTCTTAGATTATGTTTTCTCGTATTTTACACGACTGTTGCATAATTAAGTTGTATTTGAATTTTGTACCATGTATTTGGCGACTCAAGATGGGTGATATATACCTATTTTGGGGGCATCACAGATATTTTTCTCGCAACGTTCCATTTTTCAGTCCTCTTGTCAAACCTGACTTAAGTCTACGATCTATTGATTTAAGAATTGTAGGGTTGATCTTTACGTTTTGTTGAACTTTCTGTTCTTCTATCTGTTAATAGTAGAGTGATGAAAATTATAGACTTATGTTTTGCATTATCACTACGATTATTTTTTGTTCTGTTCTACTATTTGATTGCTTTATAATGCTTGGACTTGATGTGCAGACTCTTCTTCGTTCTCTTAACACTTTAGCAACTCTACGAAGTTAAAAACAGCTTCCTGAACTAGTTGTCTCTTTGTGCTTTATAGTGCCAACTGCTTTTCCACGAAATCCTAATTATTCTGCGAACTGTTACGAGCTTTATGACCAGGCAGAATATCTTTGCAATGTAACCTTTATAGATTTATTCTAGAGATTCCTTCTTGTGAGGTCTATACTCATACATCTTCAGAGTATGTCCTTGTACTATCAGTTTCTTCTTGATTAGCCTTTAACTTATATCAATGGCACGTAGGTAATCTTTACAATCACCTTCAACTCTATGGACCACTTTACAAATTATGTTTTACGATTCTAAGGCTAACTTTACGATATTGGATTCACTGAACGATCTTGGAATTATCTTTATGATATGACTTTCATCCAGCGTCTGCTTGAAGTATTCTACGTTTAGTCTTTACCAAAAGAGATAACTTGACCTTAAGATTCACTGATCGCTTTGTAAGTTGGTTATTACTTTGCGAACTGATATTTATAATAATCGTAGCAGTTCTGTTATTCTTCCATCAGCTCTTAGATGACTTTGTAGCTTTGAGATCATCTGTTCACTTTATGAGCGTATCTTCATCTTACAAGATGGTGTGAACTTTGTGATTCACCTGATGCTTTACGAACATAGTTAACTCTGCGATGTATCTCCATACTACGAAACTAGCAGAGTAACTTTATAATCAACGATTTCCTATCATTTATACATCAGGTCAATTTCAATATAATCAACCTGACATTATTTGATGTTTTTAATCTAAGTCCTTGTGCATCAATTCATTTGTAAAGACCTTACAAAACTTACTTATACAAATATACATTAATCATATTAACTTTCTAATCCATAATTAGATTCCTAACAAATTTTTTATTAATAAATGAACAATATTACAAAGTAAATGCTTATCACATCCAATGTGATTGGCTTGAGGGCATACTATTTTAAAATCATTGTAGTTTTAAATTATTTTTTTGTATAACTTAGCGTAAAGTAGTTTATATTTGTTATTTTTGGGGACGTGTATATATGTTGTTGTTGGTATAACTACGTTGTATATATGTGCTCTTGATATAGATTATTGTATGTGTTGTTGGGATAAAACAGGTTTACAGGTACAAAAATGTGATTTAAAAACCTAAAAAACAAAATATATATATATATATATATATATATATATATATATATATATTTGTTATTTCCGACAGCATATGTTAGTTCCGACGAAAATTTCGTCAAAAATAAGTTAGCATAATTTATTAGGAGGGTGACACGTGGAGGCTTTAACTCCGATGAAATTATTCAGTCGGAAACAAATTATGTCCACCGAAATGGTGGTCGGAAATAATTCTATCAAACATAATTAATTCTGAACAAATTTATGACGGACTAATCTCCGACCATTTTATATATTCGACCAAATTTACGACGGATTTTTCGTCGGAAATAAACTAACTTCGACGAAATTAACTTATTTATGACAAAAAATTTCATCTGAAATAGATCTTTTGTTGTAGTGGTAGTTTCAATAAGTTTTTACCTAACTCTATATTTAATCTCAATTGTTTATTTTAGATTAACAATCTAGATCTTGAATTCCAATATTTGAAGTTCCCTAAGAACTCAGAAGAGTCAAATCTTTTAAAAAAAAGGCTACATGTGGAGGAGGCAGGGCCGACCCATATGTTAAGTCATTTAAGCAATAATTTGAGGCCTCCAAAATTGAGAAGACCCCCAATTTTTAATAATTTATATATGTTAGAGCCCATTAAAAAAGCCCAAAAATGATCTCAAATATAATCAATTAAAATTATTTGATGATGATAGCTTGCATGATAAACGTCTTTATCTCAAAAATGTTCTCACGTATAAAAATTTAATTGATATTGAAGGTTTAAATTTATTTTCGGAATTAAAAATTTTAAGAAAAGTTATACAAATAGAAGAAAAGAAGAACACTCCAGTTGACATTCTGAATTATATAAAAAAACTAGAATGTTTTTCAAAAGCATGCATCGCATATAGAATTTTATTAACAATTCCTACAACAGTTGCTTTTGCAGAAAGAACTTTTTCCAAAATTAAAATTGATAAAATCTTACTTATTATCGACTATGTCCCAAGAAAGATTAAGTGAATTAGCGATTTTATCAATTGAAACGAATATATTAGAGAAAATTGATTATAAAAGTTTGATCAATAATTTTGCATCTAAAAGGGCAAAAAAATAAAATTCTAATTAAAAAATCATAAATATTGATTTAATTTAATATTGAATGATAAAAAAAATTCTCAATTTAAAATTTGACTCGAGACCCCAAAAAAATTGGACCAGACTTGGGAGGACGTGGTCTGTCAATTGTCATACATTTAGTTGATTTACATGTAAACTTATTTGTTATAAGTGTAATTTGTGTTCAACTATGGTTAAATACACTTTTTTCCACTCTACTCGACCTCAGTTTATAAATGTATCACTGAACTGAATTTTTTTACAGTCAACTCATTAAACTATAACTTTTTAACAAAAATTGAAATTTCCGTCTAAAAATATTAAAAGTTAACGGAAAGTCTACATGTCACCACATGGCAACGCTTACGTGTAATATAAGTGTCACTGTGGATTTTTTTAATAATAATAACAAAATAACTTTAGTTTAAATTTTTTGGTTTTCAATCTTGAATTAATGAATTTATATTATTTTTTAATTTTTAAATATTTTAAATTAACTTTAAAAAAACAAAATTATCTAATATAATTCATCTTTTTCACCACAAATTCAAACTTAAATTTATCACCTTCTTCACTACAAATCTAAATCTAATTCATCATCTTCTCAAATCCAAATCCAAATCCAAATTCAAATCTAATTCATCATCTTTTTCACTTTCATCATCTTTTTCGTCACAGATCTGTAGTCGGAAAACAAACAGAGATTTGTTTGTTTGTTTGTTTGATAGCTAAGAGATTTGTTTGTTTGTTTGATAATAATTCATCATCTTCTTCACTTTCACTTTCATCATCTTCTTCGTCACAGATCTGTAATTCATCATCTTCTTCACCATAAAGTTCTAAAACTTTAACAACTCAGATCTGTAGTCGGAAGTCTCCGAAATCCAAATCTTATTTATCATCTTCTTCAGCACAAATCCAACTCCAACAACTCAGATCTAAAGAAACCTTAGTTCAGATATGAAAAAAAATAAAAAAACAGAGTACTATATCACCAAAGTTCAAAGAACAGCTATCCTCGTTAAAATCAAAGGGCTTGTTTTGCAAATTGTGGGAATTCAAGGTGGGAATAACAGAGAAGATGTAGGGTTGAAAATCAAAGGGTTTTTTCTCTTTATAATTCTTCAGCTTCTTAAAATCTCAACAATTCTCGATAATCTTCGACAAAATATAACAATAATTTGTTCTGCTTTTTTTTAGTTATAATAATAATAATAATAATCCATCCATTTCAAAATATTAGATAATTTAATATTTTTAAAAATATTAAATATTTTAAAAAATATTTAAAATTTTAAAAAATATATAAATTCATTAACTTTATATAAATACATTTGTAAAAATTATACATTAATATATTTTATTATTAATTAATATATAACCCAATTTAATTAATATGTTTTATTATTAATTTGTTTAATTTATTTAATTATTTTTTATATCTATTAATTTGATTTATATTTAGTTTAACTATTTATTATAAAATTCAGTATAATTTAATTTAATTTTAGATTTTAATTTTTTTAATTAATGAAAATTGTGATTTTAAGGAAAATTAATGTATACAAATTATTAATTAATAATAAGATATATTAATGTATAATGTTTACAAATGTATTTATATAAAATTAATGAATTCATATTTTTTTATACATATTTTTCATATTTATATAAGTTTTATAAGTTTTAATAAGCATTCATACTTATTATCTATGATGTAATGAATGCTTAAAGGTCTCATACCTGGGAGTAAACTTTGATGCATATGTAAATTAAGTTTTAATTTTATATTATTGTTATTATTATTAGTATTATTCAACTTATATAAATGGTATCGTGAAGCACCGAGTTCGGATTTCAAGTATCCGGATTTGGGGGAGTCACGGGTTAGTATCAAAGCTTTAGGGTTAGAAACCTTAGGTGGAATCAACCTTAGGCTATAACCTTAGAACAAAGGGAAACATTAAAAATACAGATAACTCATATAGAGTTTAAAAGAAGATGAATCGAATAAATTCATCGTTAAACAAAATAAAAGATAACTCTTATAAAACTATTGTTTGATGTGTATATACTATTTACTAATCAAGATAAGTTGTGTGTAGATGTCAGGTGAAAAAGAATTAGGATACTCTCTGATCGTAAAGAAGGAGCCGATATCAAAGCCAAAAGCTTAAATAGAGGATCATAGTGCAAACAACCTTGATGAGGTGGTGGTATTGGAAAATGTAGTACCAGATCCGAAAATGGTGGAACTGACAGATAGTGATTCCGACACTGAAGTTGGAGCTGATCAAGCATCAACGGAAGTACAGAATCTAAAGAACAAGGTTTCTTCTCTAGAAAAACTGTGGGAAATAGAAAAGCTACTAAATAACCAATTGCGAAAGGCGTTAATAGAAACTATGGAAGAACAAGATAAGCTTAAAATCCAAATTAATCAAATGGGAGACGGAATCAATAAATCGTGTGCAACTCCGAGAAAGAAAGGGAAAAGAAAGAGGAAAGACCGTGATATAGGAAATTAGAAGGATTAGTAGTTGATTATGTATGTTTGATAATGTACAGGTGTAATGTAATATTCTCAAACTTTTGTATAAGTTATTACAGTAATTCCCGACTTTTATGGTCACAAAGGGATAGTAGTATGTGTTATGTTATGTAAAGTACTTTGAATTGATAAATATAAATCAATGTTTCATTAATGGAATAAGTTTTGTATAAAACTTTGTGTTACTTGTTAAACTTATAAAATAAGGTTTAGAATGTAAGTTAAATTTATGATTTTATGTAATCAGATAATGTCGCTAAGATGTCAAACACAAAATCAAAGGGCAGAAGAATTTGTCAACAACGCTGAGGGACAACTGCAAGACCCAATGCAAAACTTTACGAAAATGGTAGATCAGGCTATGCAGCAGGGAATACCAGCCGCAGGGAACTGACCGACATTCGCTTGGCAAACTTCAAAGACTTCAAGGCAGTAGGACCACCAGAATTCAGGGGAACAACTGACCCTATAGAAGCCCAGACATGGGTTAACGAGATAGAAAAAGCGTTCGTAGTTGCTAGGATAAATGAGGGTCAAAAGACCTCTTTTGCCACCTATATTATGAAAGGAGAGGTAAACTTTTGGTGGGAAGCAAATCAAGCGAGGGCAGGAGAGGGAGTAGTTACTTGGGCTAGGTTTACGACTTTGTTTTTTGAAAACTACCTCTCAGCTAGCATGCAGGCTAGGATGGAGGTAAAATTTCTGGAGTTGAAGCAGGATAACATGACTGTGGCAGAGTATGCCACAAAGTTTAATGAGTTGTCTAGGTTTGCTCCACATCAAGTTGATACGGAGGCTAGGAAGGCAAGAAGGTTTGAGCTGGGATTAAAACCCTGGCTCTACAACAACGTGGTAGTGTTGCAGATCAATACATTTGCAGCACTCATGGAAAAGGCTATCATAGCTGAGGAGGGGAGTGAGGCCATAAGCCTCTACAACAAGGAGAAGATGAACAAAAGCAAGGCTGTAGAAGTTGTGAAGGTGGAAACTAATAGTGAGAATAGGGGTGAGAAAAGAAAGGAGAATTATTTTAGGAATGTTCAGGTGAAGCAAGAAGGTGTGAAGAAACAGACTGTGCAGTGTAAAAATTGCGGGAAGAATCACTCTGGCAAGTGTTTGAAGGGTAAGTTTGTATGTTACAAGTGCGGGCAAGAGGGTCATATCTCTCCCAACTGCCCCAAACCAAGGATGAACAATGGGTGTTTACTATGTGGATCGACTGAACATAAGGTGAGGGATTGTCCGAAGAGAAAAATGGAGGCAGGGAGTGTAACACAGGAAAAGGAAGCGGGACTATGGCAATCACAGGACCGCAAATTCAATACATCTATCAATAGGAATAATTGTTCTAAAAATATAAAATTATCTAATATTTAGAAATGGAGGAATTATTATTATATTAACTTTTAAATTTAATTTTTTAGCAATATATATATATATATATATATATATATATATATATATATATATCACATTTAAGTTATTAATTTTTTGTATTTTATAATTGAGAAGTTAAAGATTTTATTTGATTGCTTTTTTTCATTTTGTTTTATTTGATTAACTTGTCTTAATTGTTGGCTTTTGAGTATTTTATTTATTTTTTTCACTATGACATGCCACGTGGACATATATATATATATATATGACATATACAAAGTCTATATGTCATGTGTACTTAATCCGTTAAAAGTCAAACAAGTTAACATAATTTGTAACGGTTTGTAAACAAATTGTAGTTCAGTGAGTCGAATGAAAAAAAATTCAGTCCAATGATGCATTTGTAAACTGAGTTCGAGTAGAGTGAGTAAAAGTGTATTTAACCCTGTTCAACTATATGCAAAATAAATAATAAAAAAACATGTAAATATCTACACATTTTAAAAAATATAGTTACAAAGTCATCACATTTCATGGGGAAAAAATATTTTATTTCAGTCAAATAAATTTCGCTCGAAACAAGCAAACGGGCAGCAAAATTAAACAAAATACTATACTATTCTTAAGGCGCTGACTAGACTACCGTCCTATTTGTTAATTGTTACTCTCTCTATTTTATTTAAATAGTTTTATTTGTAAAATACATTAACATTAAATATGTATTTTTTATTACAAGACACTACTAAAAAGTAAAAAAAAATTATATTTTTAATAGTATGATATGATAATATGACACAAACTTAAATACATTGTGTCATTTTATATTTTTGTCACTAACAATAAACTCTTTTTGTGAAATAAAAAATTAAATTAATAAGTGAAACTCTTTTTGAAATATGGAGAGAATATTTTTAATCTCTTTTGCTTAGGAGGTTAGCAATTTATAATTTAGTATTTTAGCAAATATATTCTTACTATATTCATCAACTCTTTGGTCCTTTGACTTTTCAACTGAATAAATACAATGAACTTATAAATAAAACATTTCAGTTTTCAATGACATGTGTTTATATAAACTTAAATGTTAAGAATATATCTTCTTCTTTATTTCGAATATTTTAAGAAGACGAAGAAAAATACTATAATATAGAAGTTTCAAATTTCAAATCAAGGTTGGAGTACTACAAGTAGACAAGCTATATTCGACTAGAGCTGACCGCAGCTTCTAAAGTTATGTTTGAAAATTACAATCAATTTTACTTTATTTATTTTAATTTTCTTGGCTTAACCTTAATTATACCAGATTAGTATAACCAACAGTTTCATCTTTAATACAACCATTTTATATTACCGTGATTTTGAATTATTATTTTTTAAAACTTTTTGTATTGCATGCATTTGGGTACTCGATCTCGTATGAATATTATTATGTTGGGTTTAGAAGATGGGAATGGAATGACCATTCTTTATGAAATGACTTCAAATATATTTGGTTAGTCAATTGGAATGACCATTCCATTTATTTAATTATTCTCTTTCAAATCTAAAAACTATTTTTCATTTCTTTCTAAATAGGTGAGTTTATTTCATTCCTAGGCCATCCTCCTTCCCATCCTCTCTTCACTATCATCATTTCTTTTCTTTTCCTACTTTTGTTTATGCTACTTCATTTTCCTTACAAAAATGTTATGTTTATGTTTATTTTGAACTATTTTTTTGTATTGTTTTCAGATTAATATTTGTTTGACTAATATTAGAGTCAAAAAAATATATTTATAAAAATATTCATATTCTATTTTTATATAAAAAAATACATACTAATTTTTATTTTATTAGTAAAAACATGTTTATATTTGTAAAAATTAAAAAAACATGTTAACAATATGTATTTTTTCTTGTAAAAATAGAATATGAATATTAGTATTCATATAATTAATTTTTACTAAAATACATACTATAAATTTTAACGTTTAGTAATATTTTTGTAAAAAATATTACATACTGTATTAACATTTTTTGTAATTTTTATAAATATTGTATCTAGTATTAACGTTTTTAAAAATATATACAATATTAAATGACTTAAACGTTAATACAGTAATATGTTTATAAACATATTTTTGTATTACAGTAATATGTTTCTATTATATATATTTATAAATGAATTAAACGTTAATACAATATTTACATATGAATACAATATTTATATATAATTACATATTGTATTAACGTTTAAGTCATTAATTTAATATTACAGTAATATGTTTCTATTATATATATTTATACTTATTTACATAATACTCTCTCTATTTTTAAAAAATTAAAAAAATGAATAAAGTATAATTTTCACACAAATTAAAAAAATAAAAGTAAAAAAAATGGAATAAAAGAATTTCATATTTATACTTAATGACCTCGCAAGATTATTTTTCATTCATTTTATAAGTTTGTAGTATATACAAAACGAAAAAAAATCATTTTATATTCCGTTCATAATGTAATTCATATAAACTAAACACCTAAAGTGGAAAAATGATTTTATTGCTGAAGGAATGAATGGACAAACCAAAACATAAAAATGAGAATGACAATTCCATTCTCATTCTCATTCTCATTCTCATTCTCATTCCTTAAACCGTTCCATTTCTTAAATCATTTCATTCAATACATGTCAAGGATTGAGAAACAAACATAACATTATAGTTACAGATTAAAAATAATTCATTCTTTCCTTGATATTTGATATTATTTATTTTTATGATCATATAATTAAATCGGATTCCAATATTTTGTTGGCTTGTTGAGACTTGGAAGACTTGGACCATAAAAGTCGTGGGCGACCATGAAGACGGAGACTGGTAGTTGTACAACTTAGAAAAATTCACATTTGCTAGTTTAGGTTAACTTGGTTTCTTTCTATTTATAAAAATGTGTCTCACTTAATTTTTATAATTTTTTTAAAATAACATAATTTTAATAAAAATATGCTATTTAAAAAAATTATGTTATTTAAGAGATATTCTTTAGATCCGTCCTTATATATATATATATATATATATATATATATATATATACACACAGCTGTGTAGTACACATTCGTCTATGACAACGACTTTTTTGAGCTATAGCGACGGGTGCCATAGACCAGAATAGTCATAATTACGGGAGAACTGTCGCTATAGTCAAATAAATTATCGATATAGACGGTTGTGTATTATACAGTTGTGTCAAATTCCCTATAATATAGGCTATAAGCTCCGTCTTTTAACCCTTTAAGTTTAAGTGTCTTCCTATTTTATCTCCTGAATTAAAATATTAACTTTTAAAATTATTAATATTAAAATTCTTTTGTCGTCAACAAAGTTTTGTATGAGATAAACTACAACAAAATAAAAATAAAATAAATTTGTAAACTCCAAATTAAAAGAGTCATATAAAACTCCTTTCCGGGGACTATATATATATATATATATATATATATATATATATATATATATATATATATATACGGTCCGGATCTTAAGCTCACCCCTTATCTAACTCACCCGAGCTCACCCCCCATTTAGCGACGGAGCCGATGACGGTTCGGTCATACAACCGTCGTCTATACTTTTAGCGACGGACAACATATAGTGTCGCTATAAGTATAGCCGACGGTTGTATGATCGAACCGTCGCCGTGTCCGTCACTAAAAGGGGGTGAGCTCGGGTGAGTTGAATAAGGGGTGAGCTTAAGATATATTTCCTATATATATATATATATACACACACACACACCGGATCAGGTCCGGACTGTCGGACCTGATCAAAAACGGACCCCAAATTTATTTATTTTTGTAGAACTACTAAAAAAAAATTATGGAACTGAAATTTTTCCATAATACAGTGTTTTGGGTGTGTTTTTAATACCTATACCAACCAATGTATGTACAGTCTGCCCAGACTGTACAAAAATGTTTTGTTATACGTACCCAAATCACGCCCAAAACACTGTATTATAAAAAAATTTCAATTCCATAATTATTTATTTATTTTTTTTAGTTGTTTTAAAAAAAAAGCAAAAAAAAAAAGGTCCGAATTTTAAAACTGTCCGGGAGTCCGGAAAGGATCCGGTCTCTCTCTCTCTCTCTATATATATATATATACGGTTAGAATCAAGAGCATTCTCCTTAAATAACATTTCTCCTTAAATAGCATTCTTTTATTAAAACTACGTCGTTTTGGAGGGACGCGGTGACATTTTTATAAATACAATGCCACCGCGTCCCTCCAATACGACGCAGTTTTAATAAAAAAAAATGCTATTTAAGGAGGAATGCTATTTAAGAAGAATACTTTTGATCCTTACCGTATATATATATATATATAAAACATTTAAACATAAGCAGGCACTAAACATTTACTTTTTATTAAACATTTACTTAAGTTAAATGTTTTTAACTTTCACCAATGTAAAAGTAAATGTAAAATGTTTCTTACGTTTTACTTTTACTTAAGTAAATTACTTCAGTTAATGTAATAGTGAATCCTGCGTGATTCAATAGTAATTTACTTTTCAGTTTTCTATTTAAACAACTCAAAGTGTTTAGAGTTGTTTAGGTTTTGAATAAACCTCATCAGAGCTTCTCTCTCTAGAGAACGCTCTTCCGAGGTCCTCTCCCTTCTCTCTAGTTAGCCGGAGACGAAGCTTTCAGCTTCGATCTTCTTAGTTAGAAGATGAAGACTAAGTCCTTCAATACTTCGTTCTTCCCTCAAACATTTAGATCTAGGATATACTGTAATCCTTCCTCAAATGTTTATAAATATAAGAAAGAGATTATGTTTACCGATTAACCGGTCATCTTCTTAATCTTTTCTTTTCTGTCTAAGTTTTTCTTTTAAAAACTTAATCGCCGCTGTCATATGGTATCAGAGCCATTCTTTTGGTTCTTGATGCTATCGGCGATCGATTATAAACAGTTTGATTCGTGGACTTAAATGTTTTTTCAAAACTTTCAGTTTTTCTTGCTCTGCTTTTACAAGTCCCGACCTTTGCCGTAAAACACCCAAGATCGCCTCAAGTCCCGATTAGTGCCTGTTTGTAAGTCTCCAGGGTGGGAGCAGTGAATGGCCAAAGGGAATCCTTAGATCTACGGGTATGAGTTTAAGGCAAGTAAGGCTTTCTAAGTAGACCTTCAAGAAAAAGAATTTTTGTTTAAACAGTTAACAAATTTGAGTCTTCTGTTTAGATCGATTTCAATGATAGATCAGGACCAATCAAGTGATCCTTTGTTTCAGATTTCAGTCTGATTTGTTTTTTAAACAAAAATCTTTTACAAAACTTAAAAAGTTTTGAAGATCTGACCAATTTTTCGGTGAAAAAATTTTCTCCACCTTCTTTTTATAAACAAAAATTTTTGGGGGTGAAAGGGGTTAACTTCCTAGATATTTTTTTGGAGGCCGAAGAGTATGGGGATGGTGACTCGTCTGAGAAGACGATCAACAGCACCACCGGCGACCAACAGGAGACGGACCAAGTAAACGAAGAAGACGCCAGAGGCATCTTCAGTCACCGACAGGTGATGGCCCACGCCATCATCACTTTTACTTTAATCATTGTAGAAGTAAAAGTAAAAGAAAATAACTTTTGCTTTTACTTAAGTTAAATGTTTTTAACATTTACCAATGTAAAAGTAAATGTATAATGTTTATTACGTTTTACTTTTACTTAAGTAAATTACTTCAGTTAATGTAATAGTGAATCCTGCGTGATTCAATAGTAATTTACTTTTTAGTTTTCTATTTAAACAACTCAAAGTGTTTAGAGTTGTTTAGGTTTTGAATAAACCTCATCAGAGCTTCTCTCTCTAGAGAACGCTCTTCCGAGGTCCTCTCCCTTCTCTCTAGTTAGCCGGAGACGAAGCTTTCAGCTTCGATCTTCTTAGTTAGAAGATGAAGACAAAGTCCTTCAATACTTCTTTCTTCCCTCAAACATTTAGATCTAGGATATACTGTAATCCTTCCTCAAATGTTTATAAATAAAAGAAAGAGATTACGTTTACCGATTAACCGGTCATCTTCTTAATCTTTTCTTTTCTGTCTAAGTTTTTCTTTTAAAAACTTAATCGCCACTGTCATATGGTATCAGAGCCACACAGTTGGTTCTTGATGCTATCGGCGAGTTCGATTATAAACAGTTTGATTCGTGGACTTAAATGTTTTTTTTAACTTTTATTTTTCTTGCTCTACTTTTACAAGTCCCGACCTTCGCCGTAAAACACCCAAGATCGCTTTAAGTCCCGATTAGTACCTGTTTGTAAGTCTCTAGGGTGGGAGCAGTGAATGGCCAAAGGGAATCCTTAGATCTACGGGTATGAGTTTAAGGCAAGTAAGGCTTTCTAAGTAGACCTTCAAGAAAAAGATTTTTTGTTAAAACAGTTAACAAATTTGAGTCTTCTGTTTAGATCGATTTCACTGATAGATCAGGACCAATCGAGTGATCCTTTATTTCATATTTCAGTCTGATTTTTTTTTAAACAAAAAATCTTTTACAAAACTTAAAATGTTTTGAAAATCTGACCAATTTTTCGGTGAAAAAATTTTCTCCTCCTTCTTTGTAAACAAAATTTTTGGGGGTGAAAGGGATTAACTTCCTGGATATTTTTTTTGAGGCCGAAGAGTATGGGGATGGTGACTCGTCGGAGAAGACGATCAACAGCACCACCGGCATCCACAGGAGACGGACCAAGTCAACGAAGAAGACGCCAGAGGCATCTTCAGTCACCGACAGGTAATGACCCACGCCATCATCTCTTTTACTTTAATCATTGTAAAAGTAAAAGTAAAAGAAAATAACTTTTGCTTTTACATAAGTTAAATGTTTTTAACTTAGTTAAATGTTTCTTACATTTACCCATGTAAAAGTAAATGTAAAATGTAAAAGTCTTTTACATTTTACAAATCAACAAAACGAAATTAATCGGTTAATTTAACAAAACGAAAGTCCCGATATTTAAATATTTTTAACTTTCACCAATGTAAAAGTAAATGTATAAAAAGTAAATGTTTAGTGCCTGCTTATGGTATCCGATTATGGCTCTGATACCATAATCGGTTACTTTTATTAATCGGTTAAATGTTTTTACATCCCCATACTCTTCGGCCTAAAAAAAAAAATATCCAGGAAGTTTACCCCTTTCACCCCCAAAAATTTTGTTTACAAAGAAGGAGGAGAAAATTTTTTCAAAGCCAAAAGACTTTGATTGATTAACAAATCAATCAAAGTAAGATCATTGTAAAAGTAAAAGAAAATAACTTTTGCTTTTACTTAAGTTAAATGTTTTTAACATTTACCAATGTAAAAGTAAATGTAAAATGTATCTTACGTTTTACTTTTACTTAAGTAAATTACTTCAGTTAATGTAATAGTGAATCCTCCGTGATTCAATAGTAATTTACTTTTCAGTTTTCTATTTAAACAACTCAAAGTGTTTAGAGTTGTTTAGGTTTTGAATAAACCTCATCAGAGCTTCTCTCTCTAGAGAACGCTCTTCTGAGGTCCTCTCCCTTCTCTCTAGTTAGCCGGAGACGAAGCTTTCAGCTTCGATCTTCTTAGTTAGAAGATAAAGACAAAGTCCTTCAATACTTCGTTCTTCCCTCAAACATTTAGATCTAGGATATACTGTAATCCTTCCTCAAATGTTTATAAATAAAAGAAAGAGATTACGTTTACCGATTAACCGGTCATCTTCTTAATCTTTTCTTTTCTGTCTAAGTTTTTCTTTTAAAAACTTAATCGCCGCTGTCATATGGTATCAGAGCCATTCCTTTGGTTCTTGATGCTATCGGCGATCGATTATAAACAGTTTGATTCGTGGACTTAATTGTTTTTTCAAAACTTTCAGTTTTTCTTGCTCTGCTTTTACAAGTCCCGACCTTCTCCGTAAAACACCCAAGATCGCCTTAAGTCCCGATTAGTGCCTGTTTGTAAGTCTCCAGGGTGGGAGCAGTGAATGGCCAAAGGTAATATTTAGATCTACGGGTATGAGTTTAAGGCAAGTAAGGCTTTCTAAGTAGACCTTCAAGAAAAAGAATTTTTGTTTAAATAGTTAACAAATTTGAGTCTTCTGTTTAGATTGATTTCACTGATAGATCAGGAACAATCGAGTGATCCTTTGTTTCAGATTTCAGTCTGATTTGTTTTTAAACAAAAAATCTTTTACAAAACTTAAAAAGTTTTGAAGATCTGACCAATTTTTCGGTGAAAAAATTTTCTCCTCCTTCTTTGTAAACAAAATTTTTGGGGGTGAAAGGGGTTAACTTCCTGGATATTTTTTTTTGAGGCCGAAGAGTATGGGGATGGTGAATCGTCTGAGAAGACGATCAACAGCACCACCGGCGACCAACAAGAGACGGACCAAGTAAACGAAGAAGATGCCAGAGGCATCTTCAGTCACCGACAGGTGATGGCCCACGCCATCATCACTTTTACTTTAATCATTGTAAAAGTAAAAGTAAAAGAAAATAACTTTTGCTTTTACTTAAGTTAAATGTTTTTAACTTAGTTAAATGTTTTTAACATTTACCAATGTAAAAGAAAATGTAAAATGTTTCTTACGTTTTACTTTTACTTAAGTAAATTACTTCAGTTAATGTAATAGTGAATCCTGCGTGATTCAATAGTAATTTACTTTTCAGTTTTCTATTTAAAAAACTCAAAGTGTTTAGAGTTGTTTAGGTTTTGAATAAAACTCATCAGAGCTTCTCTCTCTAGAGAACGCTCTTCCGAGGTCCTCTCCCTTCTCTCTAGTTAGCCGGAGACGAAGCTTTCAGCTTCGATCTTCTTAGTTAAAAGATGAAGACGAAGTCCTTAATACTTCGTTCTTCCCTCAAACATTTAGTCTAGGATATACTATAATCCTTCCTCAAATGTTTATAAATAAAAGAAAGAGATTACGTTTACCGATTAACCGGTCATCTTCTTAATCATTTCTTTTCTGTCTAAGTTTTTCTTTTAAAAACTTAATCGCCGCGGCGATTAAGTTTACTTTCGCCGCGGTGACTGAAGATGACCGGTTAATCGGTAAAGTAATCTCTTTCTTTTATTTATAAATATTTGAGGAAGGATTATAGTATATCCTAGACTAAATGTTTGAGGGAAGAACGAAGTATTAATGACTTCGTCTTCATCTTTTAACTAAGAAGATCGAAGCTGAAAGCTTCGTCTCCGGCTAACTCTAGAGAGAAGGGAGAGGACCTCGGAAGAGCTTTCTAGAGATAGAAGCTCTGATGAGGTTTATTCAAAATCTAAACAACTCTAAACACTTTGAGTTGTTTAAATAGAAAACTGAAAAATAAATTACTATTGAATCACGCAGGATTCACTATTACATTAACTGAAGTAATTTACTTAAGTAAAAGTAAAACGTAAGAAACATTTTACATTTACTTTTACATTGGTAAATGTTAAAAACATTTAACTAAGTTAAAAACATTTAACTTAAGTAAAAGCAAAAGTTATTTTCTTTTACTTTTACTTTTACAATGATTAAAGTAAAAGTGATGATGGCGTGGGCCATCACCTGTCGGTGACTGAAGATGCCTCTGGCGTCTTCTTCGTTTACTTGGTCCGTCTCCTGTTAGTCGCCGGTGGTGCTGTTGATCGTCTTCTCAGACGAGTCACCATCCCCATACTCTTCGGCCTCAAAAAAAAATATCCAGGAAGTTAACCCCTTTCATCCCAAAAAATTTTGTTTACAAAGAAGGAGGAGAAAAAGTTTTCACCGAAAAATTGGTCAGATCTTCAAAACTTTTTAAGTTTTGTAAAAGATTTTTTGTTTAAAAACAAATCAGACTGAAATCTGAAACAAAGGATCACTCGATTGGTCCTGATCTATCAGTGAAATCGATCTAAACAGAAGACTCAAATTTGTTAACTGTTTAAACAAAAATTCTTTTTCTTGAAGGTCTACTTAGAAAGCCTTACTTGCCTTAAACTCATACCCGTAGATCTAAGGATTCCCTTTGGCCATTCACTGCTCCCACCCTGGAGACTTACAAACAGGCACTAATCGGGACTTAAGGCGATCTTGGGTGTTTTACGGCGAAGGTCGGGACTTGTAAAAGCAGAGCAAGAAAAACTGAAAAAAAAAATATATCCAGGATATATATATATATATATATATATATATATATAGGCGACCGATCAGAAGCATTCTTTTTAAAGAGTATTACACCCTTAAAGAGCATTCTGTTTTAAAAAAGTCGTGTCTTTTATATCTCTCTCCTCGCTCAGTCCACCCAGCTCTCAAACTAAAGACTGAGCTCTCGCTTGAAATAAGCTTTCCTCCCAAAATCGATCGATTCCCTTGAAATCCAGCCCTGCAAAATCGAAGAGAGATAAAGCGATTCGAAGCCCTTGATCCTTGACAGAAATTCGAAGCCCAGATCGTGCTCTCACAAGCCCTAGGTTCAGAAAATCGATTTCTGAACTTCTCTGAGTTCTTATGGCAATCAATTCGTGACCCTTGACAAAACTTCTCCAAATGCCCACAGCTAATGTTTTCTTTGATCCCCCTCAGTTCGTGACCCTTGAAAATTGGATTCTTCACAAATTGGAGAAGCCCTCACTGTAGCTCAGAGTAATGCCCTTAAAGCCTTTTACATTCTTCTTCCTGTTTTTTTTAAAATTTAGGTTTTTTTGTTCTTGATAAACTTAAAGAAAGTCATTTTTACAAGGTTTATGAACAAAGCTTTCACGAGCATCCATGAATTTCCAGATATTGGTCATAATTGAAAGATTCTATATTTTTAAATTTTGCACGCATTATGAAAATGTTTGACAACTTTGATAATATACATGAAGTATCAGTGCCCGAGAAATATAACTGATATGTACAAGTAACTGTCCAAGAAGTATTTATGTTTCTAGATTATATTTGTAAAATTCTAAATTTTATGAATAAAGATTTAATTTTCTCGAAATATTTTTTTTAATATTATGGTGTGAATTTGAGATAATATTACAGTTATGGGTAGTATTTATAAATTTTGCAAAGTATGCAAGTTGTTATATAATATTCGATTGGTCGGGGAATATTCTTTTTGTCGGGGAATATCCATACGATGACATAATCATTGGTGGACCCCACAACAGAATTATTGTCGGATTTAGAAAATGACAAAAGTATTTTATTGAAAATAACTGGCAGAAGTTTTACCGTTAATACTGTTGAACTACTCGGTAGTAAAAGTACAGTAATACTCGTGGTTGCATAGTAGCACACGGTATTGATTATTGATGCTTACGTGAGAAGTCACTCAGTTATACTCAATTATTAGAACGACCTGTTTGATAAATATTATGAGTTATACTATTAATGATGAATGTTATTAATATTGAAGTTGTGCTCGGAGTTGAATTTGGAGACGCGGACGTGATATTTGAGTCCGGAACGATGAAATTAATAAAAATAGACTATAAACACAAAATTTGCCGATTTTTACTATTTGGTCAAAAAGTCAATAGTTGACTTTTTTGGGAAAAGTCAAACTTCAAAATTTTAAAATTTATATTTTGATAAAAATAGTTTCATTATGTTGGAATTATTTGTGTTAGTGAAAAATCGATATTTATTTCGATAAAAATTGATATCTGGAGGTTATTTTGACCAATCAGGTATTTAACCGGATAAATGAGCAATTAATTGCTATTATTTCACATGATTATAACTATTTGTTCACATGTGTATACTATTATTTTACATTCTTGTTACTATTAGGGGAGTTGGTGCAAAATTGATAATACTTGCATGACTAAGTTAAAAATGAAGATATAGATGGAGGTACTATACTGTAATTATTTTTATCACATGATTAGAACTATTGATTCACATTATTTACTATTGATTCACATTATTTACTATTAGGGGAGTTGGTGCAAGTTTGATAATACTTGCAGGACTAAATTAAAAATGAAGAAAAAGAGGAAGATATTATACTGTAATATTTCGAGCCCCAAAACGTGAAATTATCGAAACTATATTTTCCTATAAATAGAAGCTCATTCTTCCTTCATTTCTCACCAATTCACAAAAGCTTTAGAGAAATTATTATAGAGAGAAATTATAGAGAGAAGGAAGAAGAGAAGTCTGCTACCTCACTATTTCAGTATCCAGTTTTTTTAAAGGTAGGGAATATTATTTGTTGTACTCGTAAGGAGTACTCTTTCTTTCTTATTTATGAAGAGAACTTTTGTTATTCCATTCTTTATTATTCTATTGGAATAACCTGTATATGCGGGCTACCCTATACTTGATGAAATTCTTCTGTTATTCCATTCTTTATTATTATGTTGGATAACCTGTCTATGCAAAGTACTGCATACATGGTGAAATTCTTCTAATATTCCATACTTTATTATTCTGTTGGAATATCCCGTCTGTCCATTTTACGTCGGACCTGGTTCCGTTATTTATTATTCTGTTGGAATATCCTGTTTGTGCGTTTTACGCCGGACCTGGTTCCGTTATTTATTATTCTGTTAGAATAACCTGCCTGTGCGGTCTATCGCATGCATGGTGATTTCTTTTGTTATTCTATTCTTTATTATACTCAGTTGGTTAAAACTTTAACTTCTATACTCCATGAAATTAGTGGAATATCCTTGATATTTGCTCTTCATCCAGTATCTTTTCATGGAAATATTCTTCTAAGCATTCTTGAATTTTACCCTACAAAGCAGTATCATGTTGACAATTTGGACGTTATCAGTTCCTAGATAAATTAATTCTTGAACTTTTTTTTTTGATTTCTTATATCATTGTCATCATCCTCATGTTTATATTTTGTTAAAAGTCATCTGTGGCCTATAGTGCATAGATGGACTTGGTATGATTATGATCAGGGATTATTCGGTGTAATCATGACCGTAATTTTAGAAATGATGTGGTAAAAGTCCTCATTGGCCCGTAGTGCATTGATGGACAGTTTTTGGTATGATTATGGCTATGGATTCTCTTTGGCCGTACGAAAAGCTGAATTGTTTTATGGCATGATCAGGACCGTTGATGAAAACATGATTATCTTTTTCGGTAGTGCATGGATAATTCGTGGTTGTGATACTAAAGAATATCCTTGGCCGTAGTGCAGGGGTGATTCGATGATGTGGATTATTTATTAAGCTGAGTTCCAGCGATAAAAGTGATGAAAAACCTTTTAAATCATAGAAGATAGTAGATTTTATTCCTTACTTGACTCTTCTAATGGATTGCTTGTTCCGCTGCAGTTAAACTTGATATTTGTTATATTTTATCAATTTAACACTGTTGAAGGCTAACGATAAATTATTCTGCATTATCATAGTCTTAATATTTCTTATTGTGCTAGTTGAGTTCACCCTTTCTTTCACTGTTCTCTTCAAGAAATGAGAACGTAGCTGGGACTAGTCGGGGAACAGAGTGATGGTCCTAGATGGTGCATTAGTAGTCCTCACCATTCTGTGAAATAGTGTGATAATAATTGTAATGAGGACTCCTTTTGAGTTTGTATAATCTCTAGTAGACAATATTTGTATTCAAACTCACAGTTTATGTTTTGTCGTATTATACACGACAGTTGTATTATTAAGTTGTATTTGAATTATGTACCATGTATCTGGCGACTCAAGATGGGTGATGTATACCTAATTTTAGGGGCATCACAGTTGGTATCAAAGCTTAGGGATATGATCCCTGGCTGAGATGTGAGATAAGAACTAGGAGGGGAGAGACGGGGAATTCCTTCGCTAGTATGACCTACCTAAGTTTATTTGGTATTTAATTGGTCGGTCAGAGTATAGGGATAATATGTGATATGTTAATTAACCCTTGTTTTGTGGCAGTGTTTGAAAATGACATCCGAGAATGTTGAGAATAACAATGGAGCACATGAGACCGTTGAGTCTCCATAGATCAATAATCAGGACAATGTGCAGCAGGATGTCGATAATCCTCCTGTAAACAACAACACTGATCAATTGACGAACAACGGTACGTTTAGGAGCTTTTTAGAATTCATGCAACATCAGGCGAAGGCGGCTCCTATTTATAATGCAGGAGGAAACAATGGCAACCCATGGTTGGTCACCGCTAAGTAATTCAATGAGCTGGGACCACCGAAGTTTTTGGGAAATCCAGAACCACTTAAGGCGGAGACGTGGTTAAAGAAGATCACCAAGATATTTGAGGTCTTGGAATGTTCCGAGGACCAAAAGGTTTCCTTTGCCACCTGTATGTTGCGTGAAGAAGCAGATCATTGGTGGGAATCTATAAAACGTACCCAGACTGATGCACTCAAGATGTCTTGGGAGAAGTTCCAAGAGTTGTTCAACGACAAATACTTTCCCGAAAGTATTCGTCACATGAAGGAGGTGGAGTTTATCAAGCTGGAGCAAAATAATTTGGCTGTGTCGCAGTATGAGGCTAAATTTACAGAGTTATCCCGGTTTGCATCCCATTTGGTCGATAATGAGGAGCGAATGTTTCTAAGAGGTTTAAAACCTGAGATACGTCAATATCTTATTTCTCACAAACTTTGTTTATATTCAGATGTTGTGAATATGGCTCAGTTATTGGAGCGCGATAATGAGTCAGCACAACCAAAAGGCAACGACCAACAACACGATAATAATCGTACCAATGGCAACGGTCATCGGAACAATGATAACCATCGTGGGAGAAATTATCATGCCAAGAATGATAACCACTTCGGTGGTTATCATGGCCAAAATAATAGAAGTGGAAATTTCAAGAAGAGAAGGTTCAATAATGATGGAAAGACAGCAGCACCAGCACACGTTTCAAAGGACGAAGAACGATCATCGGTCGTATGTTTCAAATGCGGACAGGAGGGACACATCCGTCCAAACTGTACGCAGCAATCCAAAGCGTGTTTCAATTGCGGAAGAGAAGGTCACGTATCTCGATTTTGTCGTATGGTGAAGTCAAGTCCAGCTGGGACAGTGATGCCAAAGGATGTCCCAGACAAGCCAAAATCGGTAGTTTAAGAGAGAGCATTTTTTCGTAACGAGGAACCTGAATAAAATTATCACGGGTAAGTTAATCATAAACTTTTGCGAAGTCTATACTGTGTTAGATACCGGTTCTACTCACTCTTTTATTTCACCTAGTTGTATTCAATGTTTGAATTTAACTCCGGAGAAGTTAGACTTTGATTTATCTGTTGAAACTCAGTTGGGAGAAACCTTCGTTACCTCTACTATTTATAAATCTTGTTTGATTCAAATCAACACTTTCACGTTACCTGTCGATCTTATCTCTTTGAAAATATTTGCATGGATGTGATTTTTGGAATCGATTAGTTAACTACTCATCATGTTTTTCGTATGGTTGTTAGCTTTCATATTTCTAACTTTTTAAGTAACCAAACCACTAAAGTCAATCACTGTTATATCAAGCCATAAGTAAAGAGCCCCGAGCCTTTTGTTGTTGACTTTCTTGTGTGGAATGCACCGAAGCCAGACTTTCTGTAGGTGATGTCGTGAATGACGATGGCAAGTTGATAGGTATAAATGTGACGTACTATCTAAGTCTTGGATGAGAGTCACGGTTTTGAATGACATTCTATTGTTAATAGATTTCCTGATGTTTCTTGAATACTTCTTAGCCTACCCTAGAGCGTGAAATCGAATTTTGTACCCTAGACTTATTGTTTAAGTTATTATTTGTTGTGCATGCTTGATAATAAATTTTAAGATATAACCTTAGCTTAATATTTTTCAAAGCAAGGTATGATAGATTATTCAATTGTTATACTATTAGAATTATTCCTAAAGCATGAACTCAGAACGAAATATTTATTCAGTCAGAATTATTCAATAACATAGTGTTATTATCTTTTATTCAACTAATCCTTAGTTGATGTCCGTTGAATTCCAAATTTCCTTGAAGTGTATCCAAACCAAACTATCTTTGGGGCGGACTTGTACTCAAAATACTGAGATGAACAACCCTATTTAAAGGGGTTACACTTAGTTTTGTACTTTGCGCTTAAATGTTTGTACACAATACATGTACGAAGGGTTGATCCCCCTAAGTACCCTGAAGTCATTATAGTCGTATGACTATAAAAGTTAAAGTTGAAAGATTACTTATAACTGTGGACAAGGTTAGTGGTCATTAGACCCTCAGTTGAATGTTTAAGATGTTAATAGAATTTATTGTTCAATTCTATTGAGCCCCTGAATGGGCAAGGAATGTTTCAGTTCTTTTAAGCCTCTGAATAGGCAAGGAACGTATGAGAAGTTAATAGAACTTATTGTTTAGTTCTATTGAGCCCCTGAATGGGCAAAGAATGTGAAAGTTTTATTCATTGATATTTCAAGTGAGCCTTGTTTGCTCACTCTTGCCTGTAAAATCTTTACATCTAACGATGGAAAAGGTGACGTACCTAGCACCAGTAAAGGAAAGGGAAAGACGAACAAGTACCGAAGACTTGTAATAGTTTTGATAGTTTTATTATCAGACATTGGTTTAAAGATTGTTATGAAGTTTATTTAAATTTTCCGCATGAACGATTGTTTGTAAAGGTTAGATAACCTGGGAGATTTTATTTTATGAAATTCCTGTATGGGCAGGTTTATTATTTAATTTTATTTATGATTGGGTAGTTATAAATGAATGTTTTGATTACGTGAACACCAAATCTTGAGGTAATGAAGTACCGAGATTTGGGGGTGTCACAGGTACTTCATTACGACATGATTTGGTGTTCACTGTCCAATCATTCATTTCTAAATACCCAAATGTAATATAATTTAAACAATTAGTAATTACTTTTTTTAAAAGTTTAAAATGTATATGAATTCATCAAATTTACAATTTAATTATGAAAAATATAAATTATTTGAAAAATATTAATTAAATCATAAATTTATATTTTTAAAAATTAAAAATAAATTACATGAATTTTAAATCTAAAATTAATTTATATAAATTTTATAATTCAAACTTATCTTAATTTTGGGATAAAGGGTGTACCCATGTATATATAATATAAAAACAAATTTATCTTTTAATAGAGGGTGTGTGTGTGTGTGTGCACGTGTGTGTATTATAATATAATGTTGTGTGTGTGTGAATGTGTGTGTATTATAATATAATGCTAGAAGCTCCCTCTTTTATTAATGGAGACTCAATTCTTTGTATATTTTATCATCATTTCTCTTTTTTCCATCACCATGACATCACATTTCAATACATTTTAAATCTGAACCTTAAAATAGAGTAAATGAAATGGAGAGAATAATATTTTATCCTCAAAAAAATATTTAAAAGTACACAAACGAAATATAAATTAGGACATAAATACTAATTTACCTCAAAGTGAACATATTCTCATAAAAATACTTTAGGAAATTTGACATTTGTGTGGCTCCAAACATAAAGTTTATAACAAATTTAACACTCGCTCTTATTTGTCAACCTTAAATATTTACTTCTATCTGTTATAATTTCAGATATTCTTTTGAGGACGGAAGTACTATAAATTATACACACAACTTTGCATGTATATTTTATTTTATTTTATACAAACACTAGCATCATGGGCAAGGTAATTTAAGGGGGATAAATCACTTTTTGGTCACTGTACTAAGGTTCGATTTTCATTGTAGTTACCAAATTATTTTTTATTACAATCGAATAAATGTACTCTCAAATATTACAAAATGATCATTGATTTT
Organism: Panax japonicus; assembly: GCA_020205505.1. Taxonomy (NCBI): domain Eukaryota; kingdom Viridiplantae; phylum Streptophyta; class Magnoliopsida; order Apiales; family Araliaceae; genus Panax; species Panax japonicus. The sequence goes on along the minus strand of CM035101.1, from coordinate 43,023,294 downwards.
AATTTTCGTCCAAAAACCAAACGGAAATGCTTAGCAGACTAACAGAATCCAAGTGGCACTGAGGTGGCACGTAGGGTCCACTCCCATGTGGATCTGTTGTAAGACCCCAACTTTTTATAAATAAAATAAAATTTCCTCTAATAATTATTGTGAATAATAAAGGTGTTAATTTGATATAATACTTTGGTTATGGGTGAAATGTGCAAAATTTTTAAAATAAATAAGTGGTTATAAAATATACATTGTTGTCAGAGAATATTCGTTTGGTCGTGGAATATTCTTGCTGTCAGAAAATATTCGTACGACGGCGCAGCCATTTGTGGGCCCCGTAACAGAAAACAGTCGGATAAAGAAAATGACAAGTATGAGTTTTTATAAATAACGACGTAGTTGTTACCGTTAACACTGTTGGAATACCCAGTGGTTAAAATACAGTAATACGCGTGGTTGCACAGTAGTACACGGTATTGCACAGTATTTTTGAATTATTGATTCTTACGTAAGAAGGCACATGGTTACTATCTTTGATTGTATCCATATTTTGATCTTCATTCTTGAATTTTGCTCCACAATTGATTATTATAAGGTATTTTTTGAACTTCGATAAACTAAAGTATGAATCCCTAATCTTTAATCTTTTATCTCACTTGATTCGTTTTCTTTAAGATGTTTTTCATCATCATAAGTCCTAAATGGTGATAATACTGAATATCTTTGGCCTGTAGTGCAAAAATGAATGATTAACTGATGAATATCTTTGGCCCATAGTGCAAAGATGAACAGGTGTTGAGATGAACATGACCAACTGGTGATACAAATGAATATCTTTGGCTTGTAGTGCAAAAGATGAATATTTGATTCAAGATGTATATTGATTGATGTGGATAAAATATTGATGATGGACTTTTAAATCTTAGAAGATAATAGAATTCATTCTCTACTTGACTCTTCTAATGGATTGCTGTTTCCGCTGCAGTTGTTGATCTAAAACTTGTTGTCTATTACATTCTATCAGATTTTCCCTGTTGAAGACTAATGATAATTTGTTGTATATAATCTTAGTTATAATATTCTTTACTGGGCTAGTTGAGCTCACCCTTTTCCTTTCTGTTTCATTTTTCTTCTCAGGAGGTGAGAACATAACATGAACTAGCCGGTGTATGGAGTTATGGTTCATGATAGTTGTTTTAGTAGTCCTCACTATTTTGTAAAATAGTGTATCAATAATTGTAATGAGGACTCCTTTTGAGTTTGAATATTGTCTATTAGATAATATTTGTATTTAAACTCACAGTGTATGTGTTGTCGTATTTTGCACGACAATTATATTAATGAAGTTGTATTTGTTTCTGTACCATATATTTGGCGACTCAGAATGGGTGATGTATACCTATTTTGGGGGCGTCACATCTGTAGTCAAATGTAATACACTTTTTGGTTACTGTACTAGGGTCCGATTTTCATTGTGGTTACCGAATTTTTTTTTGTTACAATTAAATAATTGTACTCTCAAAAATTAAAAAATAGACATTACTTAAAAATTATTAATATTAATATTATTATTACTATTATTATTATTTTGAAATTATTATTATTATTATTATTATTATTATTTTGAAATTATTATTATTATTATTATTCTTATTATTAGCCACTTGCGCTCTTGGTGGCACGTATTGGTTGTTGGATTCTCCGACAACTCTGATTAAAAAAAAGAGTTGATTAGATTCACCAGAATCAAGAAAAGAAAGGGGCTTTTACTTTTTTAAATAAAAAAAATACTATTAATAATAATAAAATACTATTAATAATAATAATTTTAAAATGATAATAAAATACTATTAATAATAATAATTTTAATAATATGTAGAATTTTGGAGTAAAATCAATAGTATTGTATAACAATAATTTTAAAATAATAATAACAATTTTTAATAATAATAATAGTATTAATAATAATTTCAAAATAATAATAATAATAATTTTTAATTAATAATAATAATAATAATAATAATTAATTTTATAAAATTAATTGTATTTGGACCCTAGTAAAGTAACCAAAAAGTGTATTATCCCCCCTCTCCGACTGCCCGTCTTTTTGAGGATGATATGCCGAACTAAATCGTAAATCCGTGCCCATAGCTTTTTACAAACTAACCCAAAATCTTGAAGTGAATCTTTGGTCTCGATCAGAAACTATGGATACTGGCATACCATGCAATCTTACAATCTCGTTTATGTACATACTAACAAGACGTTCAAGTTTATAAGTTTCTCGTATAGGTAAGAAATGAGCAGACTTGGTCAATCTATCAACAATGACCCAAATTGCATCTATGCCTTGAGAAACCTTGGGAAGACCAGTAACGAAATCCATGGTAATGTGCTCCCACTTCCATTCTAGAATTTCAAGTGGTTGCAATGGACCTTTTGGCACTTGACGCTCCGCCTTGACTCGTTGACAAGTTAGACCCCTTGAGATAAACTCTGCGATCTCTCTTTTCATATTGCTCCACCAAAATGTATGTCGAAGATCACGATACATTTTGGTACTCCCAGGATGGATTGAAAATGGTGTGTTGTGCACCTCCATCATGATTTTATACTTTAAATCAGGGTCGTTAGGAACACAAAGTCTGGAGTTGACTCGAAGTATTCCTTCTTCATCGATTCTTAATTTCGGCATTGCACCTTCTTGCACTTTCTTCCTCATACGCATCAGCTCCAGGTCTGTAGCTTGAGCAGCTTTAACTTTATCGATTAAAGTCGGTTCAACTCGTATGTTAGCCATCATCACATTGGTCCCTGGAGTCTTTAACTCTATCTCCATCTTTTGCAAGTCATATAAAATGGGCTTTTAAATTGACAATATCGCACTCGTACCCGCATATGATCTTCTACTCAATGCGCCAGCTACCACGTTCCCTTTTTTAGGATGGTATTGAATAGTATGATCATAATCTTTCAACAGTTCGAGCCAACATCGTTGCCGCATGTTGATTTCATTTTGAGTAAAGAAATATTTGAGGCTTTTATGATCCGTAAAGATCTCCACTTTCTCCCCACACAAGTAATGCTTCAAAATTTTAAGTGTGAAGACAACATCTGCCAACTCTAGATCATGAGTAGGATAATTCCTCTCATATTCTTTGAGTTGCCGAGAGGCATAGGCTATGACTTTTCCATGTTGCATAAGATCACATCCTAACCCTTTGCCTGAAACATCACTGTAGATGACAAATCCCTCCGAGCCAGATGGTATTGTCAGAACAAGTGCTGAAACGAGTCTCCTCTTGAGTTCTTGAAAACTCTTCTCACATTTCTCGCTCCAACCGAACTTTGTATCTTTTTGAGTTAGCTGAGTTAATGGAGTAGCGATTCGAGAAAACCCTTTTACGAATCTCCGATAATAACCAGCTAAGCCGAGAAAGCTACGTACTTCGGTCACTGATTTAGGTTGCTCCCAGCTTTGAATAGATTCAATCTTTGCCGGGTCAATAGATATTCCATGATTTGATACTACGTGCCTAAGGAATGCTACTTCCTCAAGCCAGAACTCATATTTCTTTAACTTGGCATAAAGCTTGTTTTCACGAAGCTTTTGGAGTATTAGTCTCAAGTGTTGCTCATGATCTTCACGATTTTTGGAATATATGAGGATGTCATTAATAAATACGACCACAAAGTGATCCAAATATTCCTTGAATACTTGGTTCATCATATCCATGAAGGCAGCAGGAGCATTAGTCAATCCAAAAGACATGACTAGGAATTCGTAATGCCTGTACCGAGTTTTGAAAGCCGTCTTTGGAATGTCATCGGTTCTAATCTTTAACTATGATCCAAATATTCCTTGAATACCCGGTTCATCATATCCATGAAGGCAGCAGGAGCATTAGTCAATCCAAAAGACATGACTAGGAATTCGTCATGCCCGTACCGAGTTTTGAAAGTCGTCTTTGGAATGTCAACGGTTCTAATCTTTAACTGATGATATCCGAAACGAAGATCGATCTTTGAAAAGAATTTGGCTCCTTGCAACTAGTCAAACAAGTCATCAATGCGAGGCAACGAGTACCTATTTTTGATGGTGACATGATTCAACTCCCGATAATCAATACAAAGTCGCATACTTCCATCTTTCTTCTTCACGAATAGAACATGAGCACCCCAAGGAGACGTACTAGGACGAATGAAACTGATGTCTAATAATTCTTGTAGTTGGGTTTTTAACTCCTGAAGTTCAATAGGAGCCATTCGATATGGGTATTTGGAAATGGGTTTTGTACCTGGTTCAAGGTCCATACCAAACTCGATTTCATGCTCTGGGGGTAGGCCAGGAAGTTCTTCGGGGAATACGTCAGGAAATTTATTAACAATAGAAATATCATTCAAATTTGACGTATTTTTTGTTTAAATCTGTGACATGAGCTAATAAAGCTTGACATCCATTTTTCAATAAATGAATAGCTTTATGGCTTGAGATGACCGTGACTGATTTTAGTGGTTTGGTCACTTGAATTTGCATAATAGGTTGATTAGGAATATGAAAGCTAACAACCTTACGAAAATAATCAATTTTAGCATGATGAGTAGTAAACCAATCAATCCCTAGAATCACGTCAAATGCAAGTATTTTTAAGGAGATAAGTTCGATAAGTAACGTGCGGTTATCGATTTGAATCAAACAAGACTTATAAACATTGTATGTAATGAATGTTTCTCCTAATGGAGTTTCAACAGATAAGTCAAAGTCTAATTTCTCCGGAGTCAAATTTAAACGTTGAGCGCAAGTAGGAGAAATAAAAGAATGGGTAGAACCGGTATCAAATTAGGTATTACTTCGCTAGAGTTTATGATAAGCTTACACGTGATGACCTCGTTTGGGTTCCTTGCTTTCTGGGAGGTCACGACAAATGCTCTCGGCAAATGCTCTCCCTTGAACTACCGATTTTGACTTTTCTAGGACGTCCTTTGGTGCCTCCATCCCAGCTGGACTTCTCTTCGGTGCAAGACAAAATCGAGCTAGGTGACATTCTCTTTCATAATTATAACACGCTTTGGACTGCATCACGCATTTTGGACTGATGTGTCCCTCCCCTCCGCATTTGAAGCATATGATAGGTGGTCGTTCTCCTTCCTTAACAACGGGTGCTGGTGCTGACGTCTTTCCATCATTGTTGAATCTCCTCTTCTTTAAATTTCCACTCTTATTATATTGGCCATGATTACCACTGAAGTGGTTATAATTTCTGGCATGTTGATTCCCTCCACGTTTATTGTCACCGCTTCGATGACTGCTACCACTGGTATTATCATTTTTCTGGCTGCTTTCTCTTGGTTGGGTTGACTCGTTATCGCTCTCCAATAACTGAGCCCTATTCACAACATCTGAATACAAACACAATTTATGAGAGATAAGATATTGACGTATCTCGGGTTTCAAACATCTTAGAAACATTTGCATTATTCTCTCCTCATTATCAACTAAGTGAGATACAAACCGGGACAACTCGACAAACTTAGCTTCGTACTACGACACGGTCATATTGTTCTGCTCCAACTTGATGAACTCTACCTCTTTTATGTGACAAATACATTCGGGAAAGTACTTGTCGTTAAATAGTTCTTGGAACTTCTCCCAAAACATCTTCAGTGCAGTAGGTTGAGTATGCTTTATCGATTCCCACCAGTAATTTTCCTCTCCTCGCAACATAAAGGTGGCAAAGGGAACCTTTTGCTCCTCGGAGCATCCCAAGACATCAAATATCTTGGTGATCTACTTTATCCATGCTTCCACCTTAAGTGGTTTTGGCCCTCCAATAAACTCCGGTGGTCCCAGCTCCTTGAACTGTTTAGCGGTGATCGTCCGAGAGTTTCCAGTGTTTCCACCTATATTTTGGACAGGAGCCGCTCTTGTCTGATGTTGCATGAATTGCATAAAGCCTCTGAACATTTCATCGTTCATCATTTAGTCAGTGTTGTTGTTTGCATGAGGAGTGTCGCCTTCCTAATGCACATTATCCTGATTATTGATCTGTGGAGACTCAACAGTCTCCTGTGCTCCATTGCTATTCTCAACATTCTCGGATGTCATTTTCAAATACTGCCACAAAACAAGGGTTAATTAACATGCAACATATTATCCATATACTCTGACCGACCAATTAAATACCAAATAAACTTAGGTAGGTCATACTAGCGAAAGAATTCTCCGTATCTCCCCTCCTAGTTCTAGTCTCACATCTTAGCCAGGGATCATATCCCTAAGCTTTGATACCAACTGTGATGCCCCCAAAATAGGTATACATCACCCATCTTGAGTCGCCAAATATATGGTACAAAATTCAAATACAACTTAATTATGCAACAGTCGTGTAAAATACGAGAAAACATAATCTAAGAGTTTTAATAAGAATATTGTCATCTAGACAATATCCACACTCAATGGAGTCCTCATTACATTTATTGTCACACTAATTTATAGAATAGTGAGGACTACTAAAACAACTATCTGGGCCGTCAATCCGTTCCCCGACTCGTCCCAACTATATTCTCATTTCCTGAAGAGAACAGTGAAAGATAGGGTGAGCTCAACTAGCCCAGTAAGAAATATTATGACTAAGATAATGTAGAATAATTTATTGTTAGCCTTCAACAGTGTTAAACTGATAAAATATAACAAACATATGTTTAACTACAGCGGAACAAGCAATTCATTAGAAGCGTCAAGTAGAGAATAAAATCTACTATATTCTATGATTTAAAAGGTTTTTCATCACTTTTATCGCTGAGACTCAGCTTAATAAATAAACCACATCATCCCTGCACTACGACCAAGGATATTCATTAGTATCACGACCACAAATTATCCATGCACTACGGGCCAAGGATATTCGTTTATTAATCAATGGTCATGATTATGCCAAAAACTGTCCATCAATACACTACGGCCAATGAGGATTTTTACCACATCATTTGTAACATTACGGTCATGATTATACCGAATAATCCCTGGTCATAATCATACCAAGTCCATCTATACACTACAGGCCACAGATGACTTTCAATATATTATAAACATGAGGATGATGACAATGATATAAGAATTCAATAAAACAAGTTCAATGATAAATTTTTAAAGATTTATAATTTAATTTATCCAGAAATCAATAACATCTAAATTGTCAACATGATACTGTTTTGTGGAGTAAAATTCCAGAATGCTTAGAAGAATATTTCCACAAAAAGATACCGGATGAAGTGTAAATATCCAGGATATTCTACTAATTTCATGGATTATAGAAGCCAAAACTTTAACCAACTGAGTATAATAGAATATATGAAACTATAAATGGATTTTTTCCCGCCATGCGGTAATCCACGTAGATAGATCATTTCTATAATTTAATAAGGAATGAATACGAAGGATCATTCACCATGCATGTGGTAGTCCACATAGACAGGTTATTCCAATAGAATAATAAAGAATGGAATAACAGAAGAAATCACAATGCATACGATAGACCCCACAGACAGGTTATTCCAACATAATAATAATGAATTGAATAACAAAAGAATTCACCAGGAATGCAATAGACCATACAGACAGGTTATTCCAATAGAATAATAAAGAATGGAATAACAAAAGAATTCACTAGGCATGCGATAGACTGCACAGACAGGTTATTCCAATAGAATAATAAAGAATGGAATAACAAAAGAATTCACCAGGCATGCGATAGACCGCACAGACATGTTATTCCAACAGAATAATAAAGAATGGAATAAAAACCCTTGAAAGAAAGTAACTCTCTTCATGAATACGAAAGAAATAATACCCCTTACCTTAGAAAAAACTAGATACTGAAATAGTGAGGTAGTAGACTTCTCTTCTTCTTACTCTCTATAATTTCTCTCTATAATAATTGCTCTTGTGAGACTTAGTGAATTGGTGAGAATGAAAGAAGAATGAGCTTCTATTTATAGGAAAATATAGTTTCGATAATTGCACGTTTTGGGGCTCGAAATATTACAGTATAATACCTTCCTCTTTTTCATCATTTTTAATTTAGTCCTGCAAGTATTATCAAGCTTAAACCACCTCCCCTAATAGTAAATAATGTGAATTAATAGTTCATTCATGTGACTTAATAGTATAATCATGTGAAAAAACTAATTACAGTATAGTACCTTCATCTATACCTCCATTTTTAATTTAGTCATGCAAGTATTATCAATCTTTCACCACCTCCCCTGATAGTAAATAATGTGAATCAATAGTACACACATATGAACAAATAGTTATAAGCATGTGAATAATAGCAATTAATTGTTCATTTATCCGATTCATTACCCGATTAGTCAATATAACCTCAAGACATTAATTATTATCGAAATAAATATCGATTTCCACTAACACTAATAATTCTAACACAATGGAACTATCAAATTCATCTTTAATCAACACGAACTTATTCATCATTAATATTATAACTCACAATATTTAACAACCAGGTCGTTCCCAGGAAAGAGGGGGCTTTTCGATAAGGATTTCTCCTTATTGGCGCGCAATTAGGTGACCAAACCTCTCCTTGACAGAACTTCTAGACATTGTCATTATTGTAAATAATAATATTAATAACTTTGTCGTCTCAATTATTGATTTAATAATAATAAATATTATTCAGATGATACTGTGACAATAATTGAATCAATAATATGAGAGATATGGTGCAACAATTATTCTAGCAATAATTAAGTATAACTGAGTGACTTCTCACGTAAGCATCAATAATAAATACAGTGTGCTACTATGCAACCACGCGTATTACTGTACTTTTACCACCGGGTAGTTCAACAGTTTAACGAAAAAACTTTCGCCGTTATTTTTATAAAAAGATAATTTTGTCGTTTTCTAACTACGACAATACTTCTGTGTTGGGGTCCACCAATGATTGTGCCGTCGTACAAATATTCCTTGTTAAAACGAATATTCTCCGACCAATCGAATATTATATAACCACTTGCTTACTTTGCAAAATTTGTAAATAATACCCACAACTATAACATTATATCAAATCCACACCATAATATTCAAAAATATATTTCGAGAAAAATTAATCTTTATTCATAAAAGTTGGGTTCTTACAATATCCTTAGGAGAAATCAAAGGTGTGTCCACTGGCTAGTTAGTCGAAAGTGTAAGACCCCAAATTTATGAAATAAAAGTATTCAATTTTCCTTATAATTATTATTCTATTCAGTAAATGGTTAAATTGAGAAAATGTTAAAGTTAATGGTGATATGTGTAAATTATATAAGTATGTCGGGGAATATTCATTCTGTTAGAGAATATTCGTTGTGTCAGAGAATATTCATTTTGTCGAGAATATTAGGTAAAAGTAAGACGACACCGAAATAGCCAATCATTGGTGTGTCCCCAAAAAAAATATCTTCGGATGCAAAAAATGACATAAATAACTTTTTTACTAAAAAAAATATAGTTAACAGTACTATCATTTTTACTGTTTAAATACCCAGTGATAAAAATATAGTAGCACGCGATATTCTATAATGACAAACGACATTCTATAGTATCACACAGTATTGCACAATACTTCATATTATTGATTCAATAATCGTTATAGTAGCAACTGCATAATATTTCATATTATTGAACTCAATATTTGTCACAGTAGCAAATGCACAATATTTCATATTATTATAATCGACACGGCACAATAACGCATTTTATCTGATATGATATTATTAGGCTAATAAACATTATTGATAATGTCTAAAAAGTTCATTTTATCTGATATGATATTATTATGCTAATAAATATTATTGACAATGTCTAGAAAGTTTTCTCAAGAAAAAAGTTATTTAATTGCGCGTCGTTTATACGAAAGGCCCTCTCTTTCCTGGGAACGATCTGGTTGTCAATATTGTAAGTCTATAATAATTATAGTAAAAAAAATTTAATGAGTACTAGTCCACTGTAGCAAACACATGGATTTAGAAATGTCACAATAATTGTCACAACATCTCATATTATTGAATCAATAACTGACATAGTAGCAAGGGTAGTAATTGATTTATCTTTTTGAATAAATAGTATTAATGGAATAATCTTTTTGATAATGAATTTATCTTTTTGAATAAATAATTATAATGGAATAATCTTTTTTATAATAGATTTACCTTTTTGAATAAATAATTATAATGAAATAATCTTTTTGAAATTTTGCATTCCTGTTACTAACCCTGCAGGAGGGCAGAATCGTCTTCTAGAGATAACCTTGGAAGTCAAATTAGTTCAACCCCGGACATAACCCCGAGAGATCTAGTTTCAACCTCGGAGATAACCCCGAGGGATGCAGTGCAAGTTCTGGTGATAACCCCAGAAAAGTCAGTTTCAACCCCGGAATACTCTGTTCAACCCCGGAGATAACCTCGGGAGGTCAAACCAACCTCAAAGATAACCTTGAGGACATTCAACATCAACACGAGTCCAATCACAGAGATAACCCTAAGAAACGATTGCTACATCAACGCAAAAGCCGAAGATAATCCCGGTGGGGGAAAAATCGTCATTATTCCACCTCAACATCGAATTCACACCGTCTCAACATAATTCAATCCACACTGCGTACCAAGGTGTCTTACAAGAACCATAGCTCAAATCCCGAGTGACAACTACACAAGAAAGTACAACAGATCGACTTTAAAAACTTGGAGATCTGGTCATGGACCCATCTTCCCGACTTCGTACAACCTCTAATCCCATGTCATTGTGTATCTCTCGACAACAGCATTCCGAAAAGGCACAACACTCATTTATCGGATGCCTGGATTGAAAGTTATGAAGGTTCGAGCGGACATTGCGCAACCTAAGTGCACGTAATTTGAGACGACGAGACCCGTATGACCCAGGGTAGCCCGGGCAGTAGCAGGTAGACCCGCGACTATTTGGTCTTTAAATATGAGTTCTTGGCAGCTCATTTGAAAAAAAAGAGAAAAAAAAGAGAAAACTCTGTCCATTTCAGCCTGTAACCCCTGCTAGAGTGCTCTAAACTGAGTGATTCTTCTTTCTAAACACTTGTAAGCTCGTGCTTTGTAACATACTGAAGTTTAACCAGTGGAAACCGAGTTTTTAGTCATTAAAAGCTATCTGAATTCTTCTTGGCATCCCACTGTAAGATTTTTCAGATTTTAAGCTTTCTACTACTTATATATATATATATATATATCTATTAACGTTGAGAGTCGCATTAAATGGGTGTGCCTGGATCGCAGATGCACGACTTTTTACTACGTATACACACGCACACACACACAGACACACACGTATATATATATATATATATATATATATATATATATATATTTACATTTCAGTCAAGCCTGGAGTTTACTTCGTGGCCATTTACTTATTTTATATATACGTATAAATGGCCTGGAGTTCACTTCGTGGCGTTTTACTGCTATATATATATATATATATATATATATACATATATATATATATATATATATATATATATCTATCTAATAAAATACAAATGATTTTGAATTTCCCGCTCACTCAATAAATCATCTGGGCCGTCCAAAGTTTGGGATAAATGGTCCGGATCTTAAGCTCACCCCTTATCCAACTCACCCGAGCTCACCCCTCCTTTTGCGACAGACCCGACGACAGTTCGGTCATACAACCATCGTCTATACTTTTAGCGACGGACAACAAATAGCGTCGCTAAAAGCATAGACGACGGTTGTATGACCGAACCATCGTCGGGTCCGTCGCTAAAGGGGGTGAACTCGGGTGAGTTGGATAATGGATGAGCTTAAGATCCAGACTATATATATATATATATATATATATATATATATATATATATATATATATATATATATATATATATACATTTAAAAGTCCTGCCTGGAGTTTATTTCATGGCAATTGATCGTCTATATATATATATATTTATCGTTTTTATACAAATATCTGCTTTAAATGCTTTCACAATATAAATATTTAATCTTTCAGCCCGAGGGCTATATTTGCTTAAATCTGGCTATTTCTAACTTTAATCGGTTCAAAAGTGACTAAACTGGAACCATTGAAGCTAAAATAGTTTAGATTTATTCAAATCTAGTTCTTTGTCTAGCTTTTGTACATATCACTCTTTCATGTGAGCCTAGGAATCATGTGATCACAGATTCAGCCTCTGAATCTAGATTCAGTTCCCGTAATGGACATTTTGCAGCTGCAGTCAGCTTGTACATTATCTACAGTGTCTGAATATCCTTAGATGGCTCTCATGCCCACAAGGAGTCTAGAACTACTATGTATTTTATTTTCTCGAAGATGCCTCGCATCTCGAAAATAAAAACAATCAAGCCAAACACATAATAAAATGAAATTATCAAAGGCCTCAATTACTATTGAGCATAAGGGTTTCAAAAACCTTTTTTTACAAAACTTCACTGTTATATTTTGTTAAAATTGAACTTTTATACAAAAGTCAAACCCTTTGTATATAGGTGCAAACGAGGCATAACACTACTTTCAGATAATTGCACATAAACCTAACACATACACATAGACACACACACACACACACACACAGATAAAAGTTCATGAAAAGTAGCGGTAACCATTGTGACACCCCCAAATCTGGGTACTGTAACATTCCAGATTTTTAAGTGTAAGTTATAAATATTTATTGATTTATATAAATATTTATTGGATGTGTTTTTGAATAAGTAATTGTTCAATTTGATTGAGTTTATTTAGTTAGTTATTTATTTGTTAAATAATTAATGTGATTAGTTAATATTATATTTGTTAAATAATTAATGTGTTATGTGAATTGAGTTATGTGATTAAGTGATTTATTTAATAAATTGTTATTAAATAAAGCGACAAATTACTATGTGATAAAGAGTTATTAAAATAAATTAAAGTAATTTTAATTTAGTTTTTACCAAACAAGATTATTATGATTATGCAAATTTTTCCTAACTCTAAGCTTGTTATATTAGAATGCAAGTATCGTTATTATGTTGAATCAGTTTATTGTTCAATTTATTATTTGTTGTGCATGCTTGATAATAAATTTTAAGATATAACCTTAGCTTAATATTGTTCAAAGCAAGGTATGATAGATTATTCAATTGTTATACTATTAGAATTATTCCTAAAGCATGAACTCAGAACGAAATGTTTATTCAGTTAGAATTATTCAATAACATAGTGTTATTATCTTTTATTCAACTAATCCTTAGTTGATGTCCGTTGAATTCCAAATTTCCTTGAAGTGTATCCAAACCAAACTATCTTTGGGGCGGACTTGTACTCAAAATACTGAGATGAACAACCCTATTTAAAGGGGTTACACTTAGTTTTGTACTTTGCGCTTAAATGTTTGTACACAATACATGTACGAAGGGTTGATCCCCCTAAGTACCCTGCAGTCATTATAGTCGTATGACTATAAAAGTTAAAGTTGAAAGATTACTTATAACTGTGGACAAGGTTAGTCGTCATTAGACCCTCAGTTGAATGTTTAAGATGTTAATAGAATTTATTGTTCAATTCTATTGAGCCCCTGAATGGGCAAGGAATGTTTCAGTTCTTTTAAGCCTCTGAATAGGCAAAGAACGTATGAGAAGTTAATAAAACTTATTGTTTAGTTCTATTGAGCCCCTGAATGGGCAAAGAATGTGAAAGTTTTATTCATTGATATTTCAAGTGAGCCTTGTTTGCTCACTCTTGCCTGTAAAATCTTTACATCTAACGATGGAAAGGGTGACGTACCTAGCACCAGTAAAGGAAAGGGAAAGATGAACAAGTACCGAAGACTTGTAATAGTTTTGATAGTTTTATTATCAGACATTGGTTTAAAGATTGTTATGAAGTTTATTTAAATTTTCCGCATGAACGATTGTTTGTAAAGGTTAGATAACCTGGGAGATTTTATTTTATGAAATTCCTATATGGGCAGGTTTATTATTTAATTTTATTTATGATTGGGTAGTTATAAATGAATGTTTTGATTACGTGAACACCAAATCTTGAGGTAATGAAGTACCGAGATTTGGGGGTGTCACAGGTACTTCATTCCGACATGATTTGGTGTTCACTGTCCAATCATTCATTTCTAAATACCCAAATATAAAATAATTTAAACAATTAGTAAATACTTTTTTTTAAAGTTTAAAATGTATATGAATTCATCAAATTTACAATTTAATTATGAAAATTATAAATTATTTGAAAAATATTAATTAAATCATAAATTTATATTTTTAAAAATTAAAAATAAATTACATGAATTTTAAATCTAAAATTAATTTATATAAATTTTATAATTCAAACTTATCTTAATTTTGGGATAAAGGGTGTACCCATGTATATATAATATAAAAACAAATTTATCTTTTAATAGAGGGTGTGTGTGTGTGTGCACGTGTGTGTATTATAATATAATGTTGTGTGTGTGTGAACGTGTGTGTATTATAATATAATGCTAGAAGCTCCCTCTTTTATTAATGGAGACTCTCAATTCTTTGTATATTTTATCATCATTTCTCTCTTTTCCATCACCATGACATCACATTTCAATACATTTTAAATCTGAACCTTAAAATAGAGTAAATGAAATGGAGAGAATAATATTTTATCCTCAAAAAAATATTTAAAAGTACACAAACGAAATATAAATCAGGACATAAATACTAATTTACCTCAAAGTGAACATATTCTCATAAAAATACTTTAGGAAATTTGACATTTGTGTGGCTCCAAACATAAAGTTTATAACAAATTTAACACTCGCTCTTATTTGTCAACCTTAAATATTTACTTCTATCTGTTATAATTTCAGATATTCTTTTGAGGACGGAAGTACTATAAATTATACACACAACTTTGCATGTATATTTTATTTTATTTTATACAAACACTAGCATCATGGGCAAGGTAATTTAAGGGGGATAAATCACTTTTTGGTCACTGTACTAAGGTTCGATTTTCATTGTAGTTACCAAATTATTTTTTATTACAATCGAATAAATGTACTCTCAAATATTACAAAATGATCATTGATTTTAATTTCCGTCCAAAAACCAAACGGAAATGCTTAGTAGACTAACAGAATCCAAGTGGCACTGAGGTGGCACGTAGGGTCCACTCCCATGTGGATCTGTTGTAAGACCCCAACTTTTTATAAATAAAATAAAATTTCCTCTAATAATTATTGTGAATAATAAAGGTGTTAATTTGATATAATACTTTGGTTATGGGTGAAATGTGCAAATTTTTCAAAATAAACAAGTGGTTATAAAATATACATTGTTGTCAGAGAATATTCGTTTGGTCGTGGAATATTCTTGCTGTCAGAAAATATTCGTACGACGGCGCAGCCATTTGTGGGCCCCGTAACAGAAAACGGTCGGATAAAGAAAATGACAAGTTTGAGTTTTTACAAATAACGAAGTAGTTGTTACCGTTAACACTGTTGGAATACCTAGTGGTTAAAATACAGTAATACGCGTGGTTGCACAGTAGCACACGGTATTGTACAGTATTTTTGAATTATTAATTCTTACGTAAGAAGGCACATGCTTACTATCTTTGATTGTATCCATATTTTGATCTTCATTCTTGAATTTTGCTCCACAATTGATTATTATAAGGTATTTTTTGAACTTCGATAAACTAAAGTATGAATCCCTAATCTTTAATCTTTTATCTCACTTGATTCGTTTTCTTTAAGATGTTTTTCATCATCATAAGACCTAACTGGTGATAATACTGAATATCTTTAGCCTGTAGTGCAAAAATGAATGATTAACTGATGAATATCTTTGGCCCATAGTGCAAAGATGAACAGGTGTTGAGATGAACATGACCAACTGGTGATACAAATGAATATCTTTGGCTTGTAGTGCAAAAGATGAATATTTGATTCAAGATGTATATTGATTGATGTGGATAAAATATTGATGATGGACTTTTAAATCTTAGAAGATAATAGAATTCATTCTCTACTTGACTCTTCTAATGGATTGCTGTTTCCGCTGCAGTTGTTGATCTAAAACTTGTTGTCTATTACATTCTATCATATTTTTCCTGTTGAAGACTAATGATAATTTGTTGTATATAATCTTAGTTATAATATTCTTTACTGGGCTAGTTGAGCTCACCCTTTTCCTTTCTATTTCATTTTTCTTCTCAGGAGGTGAGAACATAACATGAACTAGCCGGTGTATGGAGTTATGGTTCATGATAGTTGTTTTAGTAGTCCTCACTATTTTGTAAAATAGTGTATCAATAATTGTAATGAGGACTCCTTTTGAGTTTGAATATTGTCTATTACACAATATTTGTATTTAAACTCTCAGTGTATGTGTTGTCGTATTTTGCACGACAATTATATTAATGAAGTTGTATTTGTTTCTGTACCATATATTTGGTGACTCAGAATGGGTGATGTATACCTATTTTGGGGGCGTCACATCTGTAGTCAAATGTAATACACTTTTTGGTTACTGTACTAGGGTCCGATTTTCATTGTGGTTACCGAATTTTTTTTTGTTACAATTAAATAATTGTACTCTCAAAAATTACAAAATAGACATTACTTAAAAATTATTAATATTAATATTATTATTACTATTATTATTATTTTGAAATTATTATTATTATTATTATTATTATTTTGAAATTATTATTATTATTATTATTATTATTATTATTATTATTATTAGCCACTTGCGCTCTTGGTGGCACGTATTGGTTGTTGGATTCTCCGACAACTCTGATTAAAAAAAAGAGTTGATTAGATTCACCAGAATCAAGAAAAGAAAGGGGCTTTTACTTTTTTAAATAAAAAAAATACTATTAATAATAATAAAATACTATTAATAATAATAATTTTAATAATATGTAGAATTTTGGAGTAAAATCAATAGTATTGTATAACAATAATTTTAAAATAATAATAACAATTTTTAATAATAATAATAGTATTAATAATAATTTCAAAATAATAATAATAATAATTTTTAAATAATAATAATAATAATAATAATAATAATAATAATAATAATAATAATTAATTTTATAAAATTAATTGTATTTGGACCCTAGTACAGTAACCAAAAAGTGTATTATCCCTCCTCTCCGACTGCCCGTCTTTTTGAGGATGATATGCCGAACTAAATCGTAAATCCGTGCCCATAGCTTTTTACAAACTAACCCAAAATCTTGAAGTGAATCTTGGGTCTCGATCAGAAACTATGGATACTGGCATACCATGCAATCTTACAATCTCGTTTATCTACATACTAACAAGACGTTCAAGTTTATAAGTTTCTCGTATAGGTAAGAAATGAGCAGACTTGGTCAATCTATCAACAATGACCCAAATTGCATCTATGCCTTGAGAAACCTTGGGAAGACCAGTAACGAAATCCATGGTAATGTGCTCCCACTTCCATTCTAGAATTTCAAGTGGTTGCAATGGACCTTTTGGCACTTGACGCTCCGCCTTGACTCGTTGACAAGTTAGACCCCTTGAGATAAACTCTGCGATCTCTCTTTTCATATTGCTCCACCAAAATGTATGTCGAAGATCACGATACATTTTGGTACTCCCAGGATGGATTGAAAACGGTGTGTTGTGCACCTCCATCATGATTTTATACTTTAAATCAGGGTCGTTAGGAACACAAAGTCTGGAGTTGACTCGAAGTATTCCTTCTTCATCGATTCTTAATTTCAGCATTGCACCTTCTCACACTTTCTTCCTCATACGCATCAGCTCCAGGTCTGTAGCTTGAGCAGCTTTAACTTTATCGATTAAAGTCGGTTCAACTCGTATGTTAGCCATCATCACATTGGTCCCTGGAGTCTTTAACTCTATCTCCATCTTTTGCAAGTCATATAAAATGGGCTTTTAAATTGACAATATCGCACTCGTACCCGCATATGATCTTCTACTCAATGCGCCAGCTACCACGTTCCCTTTTTAGGATGGTATTGAATAGTATGATCATAATCTTTCAACAGTTCGAGCCAACATCGTTGCTGTATGTTGATTTCCTTTTGAGTAAAGAAATATTTGAGGCTTTTATAATCCGTAAAGATCTCCACTTTCTCCCCATACAAGTAATGCCTCCAAATTTTAAGTGTGAAGACAATAGCTGCCAACTCTAGATCATGAGTAGGATAATTCCTCTCATATTCTTTGAGTTGCCGAGAGGCATAGGCTATGACTTTTCCATGTTGCATAAGAACACATCCTAACCCTTTGCCTGAAACGTCACTGTAGATGACAAATCCCTCCGAGCCAGATGGTATTGTCAGAACAAGTGCTGAAACGAGTCTCCTCTTGAGTTCTTGAAAACTCTTCTCACATTTCTCGCTCCAACCGAACTTTGTATCTTTTTGAGTTAGCTGAGTTAATGGAGTAGCGATTCGAGAAAACCCTTTTACGAATCTCCGATAATAACCAGCTAAGCCGAGAAAGCTACGTACTTCGGTCACTGATTTAGGTTGCTCCCAGCTTTGAATAGCTTCAATCTTTGCCAGGTCAATAGATATTCCATGATTTGATACTACGTGCCCAAGGAATGTTACTTCCTCAAGCCAGAACTCATATTTCTTTAACTTGGCATAAAGCTTGTTTTCACGAAGCTTTTGGAGTATCAGTCTCAAGTGTTGCTCATGATCTTCACGGTTTTTGGAATATATGAGGATGTCATCAATAAATACGACCACAAAATGATCCAAATATTCCTTGAATACTCGGTTCATCATATCCATGAAGGCAGCAGGAGCATTAGTCAATCCAAAAGACATGACTAGGAATTCGTAATGCCTGTACCGAGTTTTGAAAGCCGTCTTTGGAATGTCATCGGTTCTAATCTTTAACTATGATCCAAATATTCCTTGAATACCCGGTTAATCATATCCATGAAGGTAGCAGGAGCATTAGTCAATCCAAAAGACATGACTAGGAATTCGTCATGGTACCGAGTTTTGAAAGCCGTCTTTGGAATGTCATCGGTTCTAATCTTTAACTGATGATATCCGAAACGAAGATCGATCTTTGAAAAGAATTTGGCTCCTTGCAACTAGTCAAACAAGTCATCAATGCGAGGCAACGGGTACCTATTTTTGATGGTGACATGATTCAACTCCCGATAATCAATACAAAGTCGCATACTTCCATCTTTCTTCTTCACGAATAAAACATGAGCACCCCAAGGAGACGTACTAGGATGAATGAAAACGATGTCTAATAATTCTTGTAGTTGGGTTTTTAACTCCTGAAGTTCAATAGGAGCCATTCGATATGGGTATTTGGAAATGGGTTTTGTACCTGGTTCAAGGTTGATACCAAACTCGATTTCATGCTCTGGGGGTAGGCCAGGAAGTTCTTCGGGGAATACGTCTGGAAATTTATTAACAATAGAAATATCATTCAAATTTGACGTATTTTTTGTTTAAATCTGTGACATGAGCTAAGAAAGCTTGACATCCGTTTTTCAATAAACGAATAGATTTATGGCTTGAGATGACCGTGACTGATTTTAATGGTTTGGTCACTTGAATTTGCATAATAGGTTGATTAGGAATATGAAAGCTAACAACCTTACGAAAATAATCAATTTTAGCATGATGAGTAGTTAACCAATCAATCCCTAGAATCACGTCAAATGCAAGTATTTTTAAGGAGATAAGTTCGATAGGTAACGTGCGGTTACCGATTTGAATCAAACAAGACTTATAAACATTGTATGTAATGAATGTTTCTCCTAATGGAGTTTCAACAGATAAGTCAAAGTCTAATTTCTCCGGAGTCAAATTTAAACGTTGAGCGCAAGTAGGAGAAATAAAAGAATGGGTAGAACCGGTATCAAATAAGGTATTACTTCACTAGAGTTTATGATAAGCTTACACGTTATGACCTCGTTTGGGTTCCTTGCTTTCTGGGAGGTCATGACAAACGCTCTCGGCAAATGCTCTCCCTTGAACTACTGATTTTGACTTTTCTAGGACGTCCTTTGGTGCCTCCATCCCAGCTGGACTTGTCTTCGGTGAAAGGTAAAATCGGGCTAGGTGACCTTCTCTTCCATAATTATAACACGCTTTGGACTGCATCACGCAGTTTGGACTGATGTGTCCAACCCCTCCGCATTTGAAGCATATGATATGTGGTCGTTCTCCTTCCTTAACAACTGGTGCTGGTGCTGACGTCTTTCCATCACTGTTGAATCTCCTCTTCTTTAAATTTCCACTCTTATTATCTTGGCCATGATTACCACTGAAGTGGTTATAATTTCTGGCATGTTGATTCCCTCCACGTTTATTGTCACCGCTTCGATGACTGCTACCACTGGTATTATCATTTTTCTGGCTGCTTTCTCTTGGTTGGGTTGACTCGTTATCGCTCTCCAATAACTGAGCCCTATTCACAACATCTGAATACAAACACAATTTATGAGAGATAAGATATTGACGTATCTCGGGTTTCAAACATCTTTGAAACATTTGCGTTATTCTCTCCTCAGTATCAACTAAGTGAGACACAAACCGGGACAACTCGGCAAACTTAGCTTCGTACTACGACACGGTCATATTGTTCTGCTCCAACTTGATGAACTCTACCTCTTTAATGTGATGAATACTTTCGGGAAAGTACTTGTCGTTGAATAGTTCTTGGAACTTCTCCCAAGACATCTTTAGTGCAGTAGGTTGAGTATGCTTTACCGATTTCCACCAGTAATTTTCCTCTCCTCGCAACATAAAGGTGGCAAAGGGAACCTTTTGCTCCTCGGAGCATCCCAAGACATCAAATATCTTGGTGATCTACTTTATCCATGCTTCCACCTTAAGTGGTTTTGGCCCTCCAATAAACTCCGGTGGTCCCAGCTCCTTGAACTATTTAGCGGTGACCGTCCGAGAGTTTCCAATGTTTCCACCTATATTTTGGACAAGAGCCGCTCTTGCCTGATGTTGCATGAATTGCATAAAGCCTCTGAACATTTCATCGTTCATCATTTAGTCAGTGTTGTTGTTTGCATGAGGAGTGTCGCCTTCCTAATGCACATTATCCTGATTATTGATCTGTGGAGACTCAACAGTCTCCTGTGCTCCATTGCTATTCTCAACATTCTCGGATGTCATTTTCAAATACTGCCACAAAACAAGGGTTAATTAACATGCAAAATATTATCCATATACTCTGACCGACCAATTAAATACCAAATAAACTTAGGTAGGTCATACTAGCGAAAGAATTCTCCGTATCTCCCCTCCTAGTTCTAGTCTCACATCTTAGCCAGGGATAATATCCCTAAGCTTTGATACCAACTGTGATGCCCCCAAAATAGGTATACATCACCCATCTTGAGTCGCCAAATATATGGTACAAAATTCAAATACAACTTAATTATGCAACAGTCGTGTAAAATACGAGAAAACATAATCTAAGAGTTTTAATAAGAATATTGTCATCTAGACAATATCCACACTCAATGGAGTCCTCATTACATTTATTGTCACACTAATTTATAGAATAGTGAGGACTACTAAAACAACTATCTGGGCCGTCAATCCGTTCCCCGACTCGTCCCAACTATATTCTCATTTCCTGAAGAGAACAGTGAAAAATAGGGTGAGCTCAACTAGCCCAGTAAGAAATATTATGACTAAGATAATGCAGAATAATTTATTGTTAGCCTTCAACAGTGTTAAACTGATAAAATATAACAAACATATGTTTAACTACAGCGGAACAAGCAATTCATTAGAAGCGTCAAGTAGAGAATAAAATCTACTATATTCTATGATTTAAAAGGTTTTTCATCACTTTTATCGCTGAGACTCAGCTTAATAAATAAACCACATCATCCCTGCACTACGACCAAGGATATTCATTAGTATCACGACCACAAATTATCCATGCACTACGGGCCAAGGATATTCGTGTATTAATCAATGGTCATGATTATGCCAAAAACTGTCCATCAATACACTACGGCCAATAAGGACTTTTACCACATCATTTGTAACATTACGGTCATGATTATACCGAATAATCCCTGGTCATAATCATACCAAGTCCATCTATACACTACAGGCCACATATGACTTTCAATATATTATAAACATGAGGATGATGACAATGATATAAGAATTTAATAAAACAAGTTCAAGGATAAATTTTTAAAGATTTATAATTTAATTTATCCAGAAATCAATAACATATAAATTGTCAATATGATACTGTTTTGTGGAGTAAAATTCCAGAATGCTCAGAAGAATATTTCCATAAAAAGATACTGAATGAAGTGTAAATATCCAGGATATTCTACTAATTTCATGGATTATAGAAGCCAAAACTTTAACCAACTGAGTATAATAGAATATATGAAACTGTAAATGGATTTTTTCCCGCAATGCGGTAATCAACGTAGATAGATCATTTCCATAATTTAATAAGGAATGAATACGAAGGATCATTCACCATGAATGTGGTAGTCCACATAGACAAGTTATTCCAATAGAATAAAAAAGAATGGAATAACAGAAGAAATCACCATGCATACGATAGACCGCACAGACAGGTTATTCCAACATAATAATAATGAATTGAATAACAAAAGAATTCACCAGGAATGCAATAGACCATACAGACAGGTTATTCCAATAGAATAATAAAGAATGGAATAACAAAAGAATTCACCAGGCATGCGATAGACTGCACAGACAGGTTATTCCAATAGAATAATAAAGAATGGAATAACAAAAGAATTCACCAGGCATGCGATAGACCTCACAGACATGTTATTCCAACAGAATAATAAAGAATGGAATAAAAACCCTTGAAAGAAAGTAACTCTCTTCATGAATATGA
This sequence comes from Panax japonicus, assembly GCA_020205505.1. Classification (NCBI taxonomy): domain Eukaryota; kingdom Viridiplantae; phylum Streptophyta; class Magnoliopsida; order Apiales; family Araliaceae; genus Panax; species Panax japonicus. Next base: position 43,000,357 of record CM035101.1, on the reverse strand, counting down.
AAGAAATAATTCCCCTTACCTTAGAAAAAACTAGATACTGGAATAGTGAGGTAGTAGACTTCTCTTCTTCTTTCTCTCTATAATTTCTCTCTATAATAATTGCTCTTGTGAGACTTAGTGAATTGGTGAGAATGAAAGAAGAATGAGCTTCTATTTATAGGAAAATATAATTTCGATAATTGCACGTTTTGGGGCTCAAAATATTACAGTATAATACCTTCCTCTTTTTCATCATTTTTAATTTAGTCCTGCAAGTATTATCAAACTTGCACCACCTCCCCTAATAGTAAATAATGTGAATTAATAGTTCATTCATGTGACTTAATAGTATAATCATGTGAAAAAACTAATTACAGTATAGTACATTCATCTATACCTCCATTTTTAATTTAGTCATGCAAGTATTATCAATCTTGCACCACTTCCCCTGATAGTAAATAATGTGAATCAATAGTACACACATGTGAACAAATAGTTATAAGCATGTGAATAATAGCAATTAATTGTTCATTTATCCGATTCATTACCCGATTAGTCAATATAACCTCAAGACATCAATTATTATCGAAATAAATGTCGATTTCCGCTAACACTAATAATTCTAACACAATGGAACTATCAAATTCATCTTTAATCAACACGAACTTATTCATCATTATTATTATAACTCACAATATTTAACAACCATGTCGTTCCCAGGAAAGAGGGGGCTTTTCGATAAGGATTTTTCCTTATTGGCGCGCAATTAGGTGACCAAACCTCTCCTTGACAGAACTTCTAGACATTGTCATTATTGTAAATAATAATATTAATAACTTTGTCGTCTCAATTATTGATTTAATAATAATAAATATTATTCAGATGATACTGTGACAATAATTGAATCAATAATATGAGAGATATGGTGCAACAATTATTCTAGCAATAATTAAGTATAACTGAGTGACTTCTCACGTAAGCATCAATAATCAATACAGTGTGCTACTATGCAACCATGCGTATTGCTGTACTTTTACCACCGGGTAGTTCAACAGTTTAACGAATAAACTTTCGCCGTTATTTTTATAAAAAGATAATTTTGTCGTTTTCTAACTACGACAATACTTCTGTGTTGGGGTCCACCAATGATTGTGCCGTCGTACAAATATTCCTTGTTAAAACGAATATTCTCCGACCAATCGAATATTATATAACCACTTACTTACTTTGCAAAATTTGTAAATAATACCCACAACTATAACATTATATCAAATCCACACCATAATATTCAAAAATATATTTCGAGAAAAATTAATCTTTATTCATAAAAGTTGGGTTCTTACAATATCCTTAGGAGAAATCAAAGGTGTGTCCACTGGCTAGTTAGTCGAAAGTGTAAGACCCCAAATTTATGAAATAAAAGTATTCAATTTTCCTTATAATTATTATTCTATTCAGTAAATGGTTAAATTGAGAAAATGTTAAAGTTAATGGTGATATGTGTAAATTATATAAGTATGTCGGGGAATATTCATTCTGTTAGAGAATATTCATTTTGTCGAGAATATTAGGTAAAAGTAAGACGACACCAAAATAGCCAATCATTGGTGTGTCCCCAAAAAAATATCTTCGGATGCAAAAAATGACATAAATAACTTTTTTACTAAAAAAAAATATAGTTAACAGTACTATCATTTTTACTGTTTAAATACCCAGTGATAAAAATATAGTAGCACGCGATATTCTATAATGACAAACGACATTCTATAGTATCACACAGTATTGCACAATACTTCATATTATTGATTCAATAATCGTTATAGTAGCAACTGCATAATATTTCATATTATTGAACTCAATATTTGTCACAGTAGCAAATGCACAATATTTCATATTATTATAATCGACACGGCACAATAACGCATTTTATCTGATATGATATTATTAGGCTAATAAACATTATTGATAATGTCTAAAAAGTTCATTTTATCTGATATGATATTATTATGCTAATAAATATTATTGACAATGTCTAGAAAGTTTTCTCAAGAAAAAAGTTATTTAATTGCGCGTCGTTTATACGAAAGGCCCTCTCTTTCCTGGGAACGATCTGGTTGTCAATATTGTAAGTCTATAATAATTATAGTAAAAAAAAATTAATGAGTACTAGTCCACTGTAGCAAACACATGGATTTAGAAATGTCACAATAATTGTCACAACATCTCATATTATTGAATCAATAACTGACATAGTAGCAAGGGTAGTAATTGATTTATCTTTTTGAATAAATAGTATTAATGGAATAATCTTTTTGATAATGAATTTATCTTTTTGAATAAATAATTATAATGGAATAATCTTTTTTATAATAGATTTACCTTTTTGAATAAATAATTATAATGAAATAATCTTTTTGAAATTTTGCATTCCTGTTACTAACCCTGCAGGAGGGCAGAATCGTCTTCTAGAGATAACCTTGGAAGTCAAATTAGTTCAACCCCGGACATAACCCCGGGAGATCTAGTTTCAACCTCGGAGATAACCCCGAGGGATGCAGTGCAAGTTCTGGTGATAACCCCAGAAAAGTCAGTTTCAACCCCGGAATACTCTGTTCAACCCCGGAGATAACCTCGGGAGGTCAAACCAACCTCAAAGATAACCTTGAGGACATTCAACATCAACACGAGTCCAATCTCAGAGATAACCCTAAGAAACGATTGCTACATCAACGCAAAAGCCGAAGATAATCCCGGTGGGGGAAAAATCTTCATTTTTCCACCTCAACATCGAATTCACACCGTCTCAACATAATTCAATCCACACTGCGTACCAAGGTGTCTTACAAGAACCGTAGCTCAAATCCCGAGTGACAACTACAAAAGAAAGTACAACAGATAGACTTTAAAAACTTGGAGATCTGGTCATGGACCCATCTTCTCGACTTCGTACAACCTCTAATCCCATGTCATTGTGTATCTCTCGACAACAGAATTCCGAAAAGGCACAACACTCATTTATCGGATGCCTGGATTGAAAGTTATGAAGGTTCGAGCGGACATTGCGCAACCTAAGTGCACGTAATTTGAGACGACGAGACCCGTATGACCCAGGGTAGCCCGGGCAGTAGCAGGTAGACCCGCGACCATTTGGTCTTTAAATATGAGTTCTTGGCAGCTCATTTGAAAAAAAAGAGAAAAAAAAGAGAAAACTCTGTCCATTTCAGCCTGTAACCCCTGCTAGAGTGCTCTAAACTGAGTGATTCTTCTTTCTAAACACTTGTAAGCTCGTGCTTTGTAACATACTGAAGTTTAACCAGTGGAAACCGAATTTTCAGTCATTAAAAGCTATCTAAATTCTTCTTGGCATCCCACTGTAAGATTTTTCAGATTTTTAAGCTTTCTACTACTTCTATATATATATCTATTAACGTTGAGAGTCGCATTAAGTGGGTGTGCCTGGATCGCAGATCCACGACTTTTTACTACGTATACACACGCACACACACACACACACACACACACACACACACATATATATATATATATATATATATTTACATTTCAGTCAAGCCTGGAGTTTACTTCGTGGCCATTTACTTATTTTATATATACGTATAAATGGCCTGGAGTTCACTTCGTGGCGTTTTACTGCTATATATATATATATATATATATACATATATATATATATATATATATATATATATATATATATATCTATCTAATAAAATACAAATGATTTTGAATTTCCCGCTCACTCAATAAATCATCTGGGCCGTCCAAAGTTTGGGATAAATCCCACCGTTCATACATCTATCTAATAAAATACATCTATCTATCTAATAATCTAATAATAATTTAATAAAATACAAATGACTTTAAATTTCCCGCTCACTCAATAAATTATTTTGGTTGTTCAAAGTTTGAGATAAATCATATTGTCCATACAGTGCCGGAGGCACGGGACCCAGCTAGTATATATATATATATATATATATATATATATATATATATATATATATATATATATATATATATATATATATACGGTCCGGATCTTAAGCTCACCCCTTATCCAACTCACCCGAGCTCACCCCTCCTTTAGCGACAGACCCGACGACAGTTTGGTCATACAACCATCATCTATACTTTTAGCGACGGACAACAAATATCGTCGCTAAAAGCATAGACGACGGTTGTATGACCGAACCATCGTCGGGTCCGTCGCTAAAGGGGGTGAACTCGGGTGAGTTGGATAATGGATGAGCTTAAGATCTGGACTATATATATATATATATATATACATTTGAAAGTCCTGCCTGGAGTTTATTTCATGGCAATTGATCGTCCATATATATATATATATATATTTATCGTTTTTATACAAATATCTGCTTTAAATGCTTTCACAATGTAAATATTTAATCTTTCAGCCTGAGGGCTATATTTGCTTAAATCTGGCTATTTCTAACTTTAATCGGTTCAAAAGCGACTAAACTGGAACCATTGAAGCTAAAATAGTTTAGATTTATTCAAATCTAGTTCTTTGTCTAGCTTTTGTACATATCATTCTTTCATGTGAGCCTAGGAATCATGTGATCACAGATTCAGCCTCTGAATCTAGATTCAGTTCCCGTAATGGACATTTTGCAGCTGCAGCCAGCTTGTAAATTATCTACAGTGTCTGAATATCCTTAGATGGCTCTTATGCCCACAAGGAGTCTAGAACTACTATGTATTTTATTTTCTCGAAAATGCCTCGCATCTCGAAAATAAAAACAATCAAGCCAAACACATAATAAAATGAAATTATCAAAGGCCTCAATTACTATTGAGCATAAGAGTTTCAAAAACCTTTTTTACAAAACTTCACTGTTATATTTTGTTAAAATTGAACTTTTATACAAAAGTCAAACCCTTTGTATATAGGTATAAACGAGGCATAACACTACTTTCAGATAATTGCACATAAACCTAACACATACACATAGACACACACACACATAGATAAAAGTTCATGAAAAGTAGCGGTAACCATTGTGACACCCCCAAATCTGGGTACTGTAACATTCCAGATTTTTAAGTGTAAGTTATAAATATTTATTGATTTATATAAATATTTATTGGATGTATTTTTGAATAAGTAATTGTTCAATTTGATTGAGTTTATTTAGTTAGTTATTTATTTGTTAAATAATTAATGTGATTAGTTAATATTATATTTGATAAATAATTAATGTGTTATGTGAATTGAGTTATGTGATTAAGTGATTTATTTAATAAATTGTTATTAAATAAAGCGACAAATTACTATGTGATAAAGAGTTATTAAAATAAATTAAAGTAATTTTAATTTAGTTTTTACCAAACAAGGTTATTATGATTATGCAAGTTTTTCCTAACTCTAAACTTGTTATATTAGAATACAAGTATCGTTATTATGTTGAATCAGTTTATTGTTCAAGTTATTATTTGTTGTGCATGCTTGATAATAAATTTTAAGATATAACCTTAGCTTAATATTGTTCAAAGCAAGGTATGATAGATTATTCAATTGTTATGCTATTAGAATTATTCCTAAAGCATGAACTAAGAACGAAATGTTTATTCAGTCAGAATTATTCAATAACATAGTGTTATTATCTTTTATTCAACTAATCCTTAGTTGATGTCCTTTGAATTCCAAATTGCCTTGAAGTGTATCCAAATCAAACTATCTTTGGGGCGGACTTGTACTCAAAATACTGAGATGAACAACCCTATTTATAGGGATTACGCTTAGTTTTGTACTTTGCGCTGAAATGTTTGTATACAATACATGTACGAAGGGTTGATCCCCCTAAGTACCCTGAAGTCATTATAGTCGTATGACTATAAAAGTTAAAGTTGAAAGATTACTTATAACTGTGGATAAGGTTCGTGGTCATTAGACCCTCAGTTGAATGTTTAAGATGTTAATAGAATTTATTGTTCAATTCTAGTGAGCCCCTGAATGGGCAAGGAATGTTTCATTTCTTTTAGGCCTCTGAATAGGCAAGGAACGTATGAGAAGTTAATAGAACTTATTGTTTAGTTCTATTGAGCCCCTGAATGGGCAAAGAATGTGAAAGTTTTATTCATTGATATTTCAAGTGAGCCTTGTTTGCTCACTCTTGTCTGTAAAATCTTTACAGCTAACGATGGAAAGGGTGACGTACCTAGCACCAGTAAAGGAAAGGGAAAGATGAACAAGTACTGAAGACTTGTAATAGTTTTGATAGTTTTATTATCAGACTTTGGTTTAAAGATTGTAATGAAGTTTATTTAAATTTTCTGCATGAACAATTGTTTGTAAAGGTTAGATAACCTGGGAGATTTTTTTTTATGAAATTCCTGTATGGGCAGGTTTATTATTCAATTTTATTTATGATTGGGTAGTTATAGATGAATGTTTTGATTACGTGAACACCAAATCTTGAGGTAATGAAGTACCGAGATTTTGGGGTGTCACAAGTTGGTATCAAAGCTTTAGGTTATGAACCTTAGGTGAGGGGAAAAGCCTTAGGAAGTAACCTTTGAAAAGATAGTGGAGATAACTCTTATCGAGTTTTAAGGAAGAAGTAATAAAAAACTTATGTGCTAATGTGTTTATAACCTATGTGCTCACGAGTTTTGAGTAGAATGATGAATAATTAAAGCTTTAAAATTTTGTTGTTAGGATGACTAATGTTGGAGAATTCAGTCAGGCTAGGGAGGAGGGACCTCAAATGCCTATAGAGGCGGAGCCTTCCGACATTCAGGTTATTTGGGAAGAACTACTGCCACAGGAGTCACCCCCGTTGGTTACAGTGGTTGAAGATGAGGATGATGATGTGGAGACGGATGAGGAGGATCCCGTGGAGTTGCCACAGGAGGATGAGGATAACGAGGACGAGGAGGAGGAGACTCCACTAACCTCGATGGCTGTTCGTATGTATGATGAAGTCTACGATCGTAACGTGGAACTTCAGGACACAGTTGAGGAGTTACAGGAGATAGTAACTGAACAACAGACTACAATGACACAGAAGGACAATAACATCCAGGATCGAGATGAACGTCTAACTAATGCTGAAGAGAAGTTGATGCAGACCGAAGGAGAAAAGGAACAGCTGATCGAGATGGTCGTGGAACTGAAGAACAAGCTGAAGGAAGAAGCTACCAAGAGGGCGAGAGCTGAAGACGCATCCGAGGAAGCTTATCAACGAACTGGAAGAGCAGTAAAGGACGCACAAGGAAAGAGGATGAAGATGGAAGAGATGGATAAAGTATTCAATAAGGTGATTAATCAAGCTCAAGATCGGTTCATGGGTTATCCAATTCAGTTCGAGACTCTGCCATCAAACGTGTTAGATCGCCGAACCATGTTTCGTGTTATAGAAGAAGAGCGACAAAAGGCTACTGAGTATCTTAATAGATCATCGTAGGAAATGTGCCTGTAATGCACATAATAAGTGTTAAATAATGTGTAAATCCCTAGTGTTAAGTAACCATGGGATATGAGAATGATGATGTTGTCCTGTAACTTTTGTAGTTCAGGAAAGGAATGTAAATAGCAGTGATGCTATTGTTTTTATGTTTTCGAAGAGATGATGAATAAATAAAAGTTATTATTTTATTCAAAATTGTTATGTGGTTATTTCTTTTATGGAGGCAAGTTAATTAGAAAATACTTAAAGAAGTTGGCTAATAGTCTAATAGATGTTTTTTTAACAGAAAATGGCTCCCAGACGTGAACCATCCCGTCAGAGAACCAATGCGAGAACTAACAATAACGATGTTGAGGTTAATTCCGTCCAACAACTAGTGACATTACTAACAGGAGCGTTACAGAATCAACCTAAAAACCAAGGCACAACGTTTAAGGAGTTTAAGGTGGTTGGACCACCTAAATTCTATGGGTCAACGAATCCGGCCGAGGCACAGACCTGGATTATGGAAATAGAGAAAGTATTTGAAGTCACTAGGGTAGTGGATGAATAGAAGACTGCTTTTGCAACATTTATGTTGAAAGCAGAAGCTAGTTATTGGTGGCAAGCCAATAAAACCCGGGAAGGACCAGGGATGATGACCTGGGATAGGTTTAAGGAGTTATTCTTCGAGACCTACTTCCTAGAGAGTTTGAAGAGTCAGTTAGAGGTTCAGTTTTTGGAACTCAAGAAGGGAGCAATGACGTTGTCTGAGTATGCTGTGAAATTCAACGAATTGGCGAGGTTTGCACCATATCAAGTCAGCACAGACGAGCGTAAGGCAAAGAGGTTTGAACATGGACTAAAGCCCTAGCTGTACAGTAGGGTTTTCCTATTCCAGTTGAAAACGTTTGCAACAGTAATGGAGAAGGCTGTACTCGCTGAAGGTGGAGGCGATGCAGTGACAAAATTCAATTAAGAGCAGAAGAAGAAGAAGAAGAAGAATGAGAAGAATGAGGTGGAAGTGAAGAATAGTAGCAGAGGCAATGGAAGTGGCAACAACAACAACAACTTGAAGAGGAAATGGAACGAAAACTGGGGTACTGGAAACAAGCAGAGTAACCAACAGTTTAGGAAGTTTGAAGCATGTTATACATGCGGGAGGTTTCATAAGGGTGTGTGCTTGATGGGAAAATGTGCATATTTCAACTATGGTCAGGAGGGTCACATTGCCTCAAATTGCACCCAACCCAAGAAAAATATCTGTTTCACATGTGGATCCAAGGATCATTTTGCTTGTGAATGCCCTCAAAAGAAGGTCGGAGAAATAGTAAAAAGTAAGGGAGGCAACAGTGGAGGTACTTGGGCCATTGCTGAACCTACAGCATCAAACAAACCCACAGCCAGAACTTTCAACATGATTGTGCAAGATGCTGTGCAATCAAAAGATGCGGTGTCAGGTATTATCCCAATCAACGATCTTAATGCTTATGTATTATTTGATTCGGGTGCTACTTGCTTGTTTATATCTGATGAATTTGTTAAGAGGTTAGAATTGCCTAGAAAAGAACTGAATTTCCCTTTGAACATAGAAATTACGAATAGGGAGGTGATTCCTGTTATGTTCGTATACAAGAACTGTAAAGTGAACATTAAAGGGAATATCCTGATGGTAGATTTAATTCCGATTAGACTTGGGGAATTTGACGTAATTTTAGGAATGGATTGGTTGTTCAAATATAGAGCAGTAATTGATTGTCACAAGAAGTGTGTAAACCTTATTATTCCGTCAAAGGTAGTTTTCCATGGTAGCAAATTGCCTAGACAAATGAAATGTCTGACGATTATGCAGGCCAAGAAGTTGTTAAGTAAAGGCTGTGTGGGTTATTTGGATTACATAGCCGATACTCAGAAGAAGGGTGTGAAACAGGAGGAGATACCAGTGGTTAGAGAATTTGTAGATGTATTTCCAGAAGATTTTCTAGGACTTCCGCCTGATAGAGAGATTGAGTTCGTAATCAACTTAGCGCCAGGAACTGCACCGATATCGAAGGCCCCGTACAGAATGGCTCCGGTAGAAATAAAGGAACTGATGGTGCAACTGCAAGAACTGCTGGACAAGAAGTATATTCAACCAAGCGTATCACCGTGGGGAGCGCCGGTATTATTCGTGAAGAAGAAGGATGTATCAATGCGTCTTTGCATTGATTATAGAGAGTTAAACAAGGTCACTATTAAGATTAGGTATCCGTTACCTAGAATAGATGACTTGTTTGATCAGTTGAAGGGTGCTAAGTATTTCTCGAAAATTGATTTGAGAAGTGGGTATCACCAATTGAAGGTAAGAAAGGAGGATATACCTAGAACGACATTCAGAACTCGGTACAGACATTACGAGTTTTTGGTGATGTCTTTTGGTTTAACAAATGCCCCTGCTGCGTTCATGGATTTGATGAACAGGGTATTTAAACCATTCTTAGACAAGTTCGTAGTGGTGTTTATCGACGACATTCTAGTGTATTCAAAAACTCAAGAAGAACACGTGGAACATTTACGTCTGACATTGGAGACACTAAGAAAGGAAAAACAGTATGCGAAATTCTCTAAGTGCAAATTTTGGCTCGATCGTGTACAATTTTTGGGTCATGTGATTGACAAAGATGGGATTTCAGTGGATCCATCAAAAGTAGAAGTTGTAATCAATTGGAAAAAACCAAGGACACCTTCGGATGTGAGGAGTTTCTTGGGACTGGCTGGTTATTATAGAAGATTTATACAAGATTTTTCCAAGATAGCCACTCCGTTAACAAATTTGACACGGGAAGCTGTGAAATTCGTTTGGACGGAGAAATGTGAAGAGAGCTTCCAAGATTTGAAGAAGAAGCTAAGTATGACACCTGTGTTAACCCTGCTGGATAATACAGGAAATTTTGTGGTGTATAGTGATGCCTCACACAAAGGATTGGGTTGTGTTCTTATGCAAAACGACAAAGTTATTGCCTATGCATCAAGACAACTGAAGGATTATGAGAAAGGTTATCCGACTCATGATTTAGAATTAGCTGCAGTGGTATTTGCTCTCAAGATATGGAGACACGATCTGTATAGAGAGAAATGTGAGATCTACACAGACCACAAAAGTCTGAAGTATATTTTCACTCAGAAGGACCTGAACATGCGTCAGAGAAGATGAATGGAATTGATAAAGGATTACGATTGTGAGATCTTTTATCATCCGGGCAAAGCAAATGTGGTTGCAGATGCGTTGAGCAGGAAAGGTCGGGAGAAGTTGATGCTGATAACAACTCGGGAAGAACTCATTTCAGTAATGACAAAGTTAGAGCTGGAAATCAAATTTCCACAAGAATCCAATGAACGACTATTTCAGTTAGAAGTAGGTTCAACTTTACTGGACAAGGTGAAGAACACTCAGTTACAAGATGAAGAATGTGGGAAGATAAAAGAGAATATAGTTGATGATAGCGATACAAAATACAAGTTCGATCCTGAAGGATTACTACGGTACGAGGGAAGAATCTGGGTTCCAGCAACACTAGAACTGAAAGATGAAATCTTGATCGAAGCTCATAGCTCAAGATATTCGATTCATCCAGGAAGCACGAAGATGTATCAAGATTTACGCTGACATTTTTGGTGGTCAAATATAAAAAGGGATGTTACAGAATGCGTGGCTAAATGTTTGACATGTCAAAGAGTAAAAGCCGAACATCAAAGACCTAGCGGATTACTTCAACCGTTGGAAATACCGGAATGGAAATGGGAACACATCACGATGGATTTTGTGGTGGGTCTTCAAACTACCCAGAAAGGATGCGATGAAGTTTGGGTAATAGTGGACAGACTGATGAAATCAGCGCACTTTTTACCAATAAAGATTAGGTTCAATCTTGATCAGTTGGCAAGATTGTACATCAAAGAGATCGTTTTGAGACATGGAGTGCCAGTGTCAATTATGTCCGATAGGGACCCGCGATTCACTTCAAATTTCTGGAAAAGACTACAAGAATGCATGGGAACTCAATTGCGAATGAGTACGGCTTATCATCAACAAACAGATGGCCAAAGCGAACGAACGATCTAGACATTGGAAGATATGCTGAGAACATGCGTAATGGATTTCAAAGGAAATTGGGAAGAACATTTACCGTTAGTGGAATTCGCCTAAAATAATAGTTATCACGCGAGCATCGGCATGCCGCCTTACAAAGCGTTATACGGCAGAAAGTGTAGAACCCCACTGTGCTAGGATGAAGTTGGTGAACGTCAACTGCTAGGACCAGAACTAGTGCAACAAACTGCTGAGGTTATCAAACTCATCAGGACAAGATTGGTAGCAGCTCAAGATCGACAGAAGAAGTATACTGATCAACACAGGTAAGATCGTGTATTTGACGTTGGAAGCTATGTATTCCTAAAAGTTTCTCCTTGGAAGGGGAAAATTCATTTCGGTACAAAGGGAAAACTAAGCCCGAGGTTTATTAGACCCTTGAAGTGCTGCGAAAAGTTGGAGAGGTAGCTTACGAGGTAGCTCTACCTCCAGAGTTAGAAAACATTCACAATGTTTTTCATATTTCGGTGTTACGACCATATAAACCCGATTACAATCACGTGATCGAGTATGAACCGTTGCAGTTCGAGAAAGATTTGTCTTATGAAGAGGTTCCTATCCAGATAGTCGACAGGAAAGAACAAGTGCTCTGGAATAAAGTGATACCTTCTATGAAGGTGATATGGAGAAACCACAATACTGAAGAAGCAACGTGAGAACTCTAAGAGAAAATAATGAAAGAGTACCCTGAGTTATTTGTTTAATCTGTGTCTTCGATTTTGGGGACAGAATCTTTGTAAGGAGGGAAGAATGTAACGAATGTGTTGTTTGAGTTGTGATTCTGAGGACAGAATCCTTTTAAGAGGGGAATGATGCAACATTCCAGATTTTTAAGTGTAAGTTATAAATATTTATTGATTTATATAAATATTTATTGGATGTATTTTTGAATAAGTAATTGTTCAATTTGATTGAGTTTATTTAGTTAGTTATTTATTTGTTAAATAATTAATGTGATTAGTTAATATTATATTTGTTAAATAATTAATGTGTTATGTGAATTGAGTTATGTGATTAAGTGATTTATTTAATAAATTGTTATTAAATAAAGCGACAAATTACTATATGATAAAGAGTTATTAAAATAAATTAAAGTAATTTTAATTTAGTTTTTGCCAAACAAGGTTTAAGTATTAATCCTTTAATTTTAAAATGGGTTGCCAAACAAAGCCTTATGGCTTTTGGATTTCTTTTGCATTTAAATTATTAATTAAATAAATAAAATATATATAATATATATTATTTTGGGTAACTGCTAAATTAATACGATCATTAGTTGAGCGTTAGTTTTTATTAAATTGAAAAGGCGAGCGTTGGTTTTTTTTAGTATACGTATATTGCCATTTGGCTTACCTTAGAGTTGTCTGCTACAAAGAAAAAAAGGAGAGAGTTCTTAGAGAGTTGAGATAGAAAAAAACACAGAGTTCTTCAAGCTTTTCTAAGGATTTAACAAGTATTCTTATCAACAAAAAGGTAGGTGTTTATAACCTTAAATTATGTTTATGTAACCATATATGCTTTTACGCCATATATTTACTGTGAATTTGATAGTCAGTGTTCTTCTAGTTCACTGTGTATAAGTTTTTACAAAATTCTTGTAAACTATGTTTTGGTAATTGTTATACTAGCATATATTGATAGGTGATTGTATGTTTAACATGTATATAAGATTTCATTCTAATTGCGTGTTAAAGAAAGAGGAACTTGATTTTACAGTGAAAAACATGTATAAACGTATGTTTGCAAAAGAATAAAAGTGGTATGTGATTATATAAATTGTGAACTAATACGCGAATTTAACTTTGTCTATGTAAATTGGAATATATGTTTGTATGATAGTATTTCAAAAGTATTAAGTTGCTTATAATTCTTGAATTACGTTCACTGTATTTTAGATATCAAGATAACAACAATGGAGTTTTAAAAGTTTGGTTTTAAAGGAAAACAGTGTTTTCAAAGAATTAGTTCTCTGATATTATTGTTTAGTTGTGTAAAATTTGTAAAATTTGTACACAAATGCTTCATAACTTTTATGTGTAATTTTCGTGAAATTATACATGTTATTGAATGGCAATGGCTGTTTAAAAATTAGACAGTAGCTTGTCTCTATTCTTCTGGTTTGGTTCTGTGAGTTTTGGTTTCCCAACGTCAAAATTCACGCTCCAGCGTCAAGTTTCGCGCCTTAGCGCCAAAAGTCGCGCCTCAGCCAGACTTCGCGCCGCAGCGCCGAAGTCAGCGCCGGAGCGCCGGACCTCGCACCGCAGCGCCGAGTCCCTATGTAAATCTCGCGCCGGAGCGCCACTTCAGCGCCGCAACGTGACCCACAGTACAAACTGTGGCGCCGCGACGCCACTTAACATAAAGTTTAGAAACGACTTTTGTCTTGCACAAAAGTCTGATTTTTTTTTAAAGGGAATGATATATGATAAATGTTGAGTATGTATTTTGGTATTATAATATATTAATACTATGATTGAACATGGAATTACTAATTAACAAATATTGTTATTAGTTTTAATGGATAGAATTGTATTATACAATTTATAATCAAAGCATACGTGATGTAGAGATATAGTATGTTGTTACTGACTGATTATGTCATGTTAACATATATATATATATATATATATATATATATATATATATATATATATATATATAGGATAATTATGATTTGGATTATAACGGTTTAATCTACACAAAAGGCATGTTTATAAACCTATCTTTTTACATTAAGCAAGTTCTCTAACTCCATACTCTCGTTGAGTTAGTTGTGTTTATACAAGTTTTCTAATCCTAAAGCTTCGTTATGCATATTTCATATGCTATACTTTATTGAGTAAAGTATTTCCATTAATCAACTTAATTGTATCCAGTTATTCATGATGATACAAGCTTCCCATCTCCACACTTTCGTTGAGATAGTTATTATGATTATACAAGTTTTTCCTAACTCTAAACTTGTTATATTAGCATGAAAGTATCGTTATATGTTGAATCAGTTTATTGTTCAAGTTATTATTTGTTGTGCATGCTTGATAATAAATTTTAAGATATAACCTTAGCTTAATATTTTTCAAAGCAAGGTATGATAGATTATTCAATTGTTATACTATTAGAATTATTCCTAAAGCATGAACTCAGAACGAAATGTTTATTAAGTCAGAATTATTCAATAACATAGTGTTATTATCTTTTATTCAACTAATCCTTAGTTGATGTCCGTTGAATTCCAAATTTCCTTGAAGTGTATCCAAACCAAACTATCTTTGGGGCGGACTTGTACTCAAAATACTGAGATGAACAACCCTATTTAAAGGGGTTACGCTTAGTTTTGTACTTTGCGCTTAAATGTTTGTACAAAATACATGTACGAAGGGTTGATCCCCCTAAGTACCCTGCAGTCATTATAGTCGTATGACTATAAAAGTTAAAGTTGAAAGATTACTTATAACCGTGGACAAGGTTAGTGGTCATTAGACCCTTAGTTGAATGTTTAAGATGTCAATAGAATTTATTGTTCAATTCTATTGAGCCTCTGAATGGGCAAGGAATGTTTCAGTTCTTTTAAGCCTTTGAATAGGCAAGGAACGTATGAGAAGTTAATAGAACTTATTGTTTAGTTCTATTGAGCCCCTGAATGGGCAAAGAATGTGAAAGTTTTATTCATTGATATTTCAAGTGAGCCTTGTTTGCTCACTCTTGCCTGTAAAATCTTTACATCTAACGATGGAAAGGGTGACGTACCTAGCACCAGTAAAGGAAAGGGAAAGACGAACAAGTACCGAAGACTTGTAATAGTTTTGATAATTTTATTATCAGACATTGGTTTAAAGATTGTTATGAAGTTTATTTAAATTTTCCGCATGAACGATTGTTTGTAAAGGTTAGATAACCTGAGAGATTTTATTTTATGAAATTCATGTATGGGCAGGTTTATTATTTAATTTTATTTATGATTGGGTAGTTATAAATAAATGTTTTGATTACGTGAACACCAAATCTCGAGGTAATGAAGTACCGAGATTTGGGGGTGTCACATGTACTTCATCCCGACATGATTTGGTGTTCACTGTCCAATCATTCATTTCTAAATACCCAAATATAATATAATTTAAACAATAAATCTTCCCATTAAAGGATTACATAGTTAATTATGATCAATCCCAGGTTATCTAACCTTAAAACATTCATCAAATGCGGAAAATTAAATAATTACATCACAATAATTAAAACTAAGTCTAAAGACATAAATCTCAACAAATTAACAACTCTTCAACACTTGTTCATCTTTCCTTTTCCTTTGCTAGTGGTTGGATCGTCAACCTTCTTAACTTTAGCTGCAATGGTTATATATATGCAAGAGTGAGCAAAACAAATGCTCACTTGAAAGGACACAATAATTGGCAATGAATAAACTCATTTTAATTGAATAACATATCTTAACATCGATAATCAATAAATGATACTGGAAATTATCTTAGGGTCACAAGACCATGAACTATGTCCAAGGTTATAAGTATTTCTTTCAACTTAAACCTAAACAGTCATAAGACTGTAGGGACTTCCCGTACTTAGGGTGATCAACCCTTCGTACCATGTATTGTGCACAAACATCTAAATCATTCCGCGTAAATAATCCCCTATAATAGGGTTGTTCATCTTAGTTTTAAAATACAAGTCCGCACCAAAGTAAGTTTGGTTTGGATAAGTTTTAAGGGTAATTTAGAGTTCAACAAACATCAACTAAGGATTAGTTGAATCAAAAGTTTAATAACAATGTGAGGGTTTAATGACATGTTATAGAGTAATTATGAACCATAAATGAATAGTATGATACATCAAAGTCATGCTTTAAGAATAACTTTCAAAGCATTAAAGAGATATAATGAACCTTGCTTAAACAACAATGATAAGCTAATGTTACATTTTCCAGTAAGGAAACAAAATTACGAACTATGCTTGATAGAATTCAACAACTTGCATAATTTTATAAACAAGACAGACTAACAACTTGCATATTTATAAACAATAGGATAATCTCAAATAAAAATTAGGGTTAGAGAACTTGCTTAAATAAGAGTAGGATCAGGAAACTTGCATAATAATAATCAAGTTAAGGTAAAGAAACTTGCTCAAATAAAGTTTAGGGTTAGAAAACTTGCGTAACAACAATAAAAAAGATAGAATAAAGAATTTGCTCTATGTAAAGAAATAAGGTTTAGGAACTTGCCTCGTGCGTAAGTTTAATGATCACTACTCACGTTTACCACAAGTCATACACATACCATATGTATTGACCACACTCATTAGTTACACTAATATTAACTTCATGAGTTTAGTTCCCACTTTTAGTATGGCTCGTTAACTTAATTTAAGTTTAAACAACATCACATCTTTCATGAGCATCACATTTTAGCTCTTTTACAATTTATCAAATTATCATGCCATGTCAACATATGAATGTTAATAACCTGAAATAATATCTTATTACATGTACAACAAATTATCATGTTCCATAGATTAGGTTAGATTAACACACAAAGGACTGTACTTGCATACGTGCATCCCGACACCCTCTGATTGCCTCCGAGTGCACATCAATCCTAAAGATAGCCATTTTGACCCCTCCTAACGACATCAAATTTAAAAACTTAAAGAACAAACGTTGTAGGTCTACTCGTCCTTGTTTCGGATAATCTTGAATCGCATTTGTAATGAATGAATTTTTTGAGTTGTGATTCTAGGGACAGAATCCTTTTAAAGAGGGAAGGATCTAACGATCGAGAAATTTGTAATTTAATTTAAATATTTATTGAATTAAATAGATATTTAAAATAATTTATTTATTAAAGAAAATAAATAATTGATAATTATGGTGAATTAATTTAGTAATTAAATTGAATAATGATAATTTTATCTAATGGATTTAATTTAAGGATGTAATTAAATTAAATCAATTGCTTAATATTTTAGAAAATAATTAAATTAAATGAATTGTTTAATTTAAGGAAATAAATAAATTAAATATAGAGATGTGTCTAATTTATTAATTAAATTAGATATATAATTATTTATTAATGATAATAAGATTTTTATTATTAGAATTATAAGTTACTTAAATTAATCAACTAAAAGTGTGACATAAAACTATATAATATAAATGTTATTAAAATAATTTAGTTGGGAGAGTTTCTGGTTAGCCAAACAGGGCCTTGTGGCCTTTGGCTTATTTGAGCTGACGCTTGTTGGGTTTTGTAACTGAAAAAGAATGTGGGTTTCAGTTTATGTTTACACGCGTTATACCTAAGTCCAGCGTCTAGTTTTTCTTATTTCAAGTATTTTGGCTAAGGAGAATAACAGAGGTTTAGAGAGAAAATACAGAGAAAAGCTAAGAGAGAAGGGAGAAAATTCTTGAGTTTTTTTAAAGAAAATTCAGTGGTGATAACAAGGGTTTCAAGCAAATTGGAGGTATATTATCTAAACCTTAGTATTATATATATATATATATATATATATATATATATATGAGTTACGACATAGTTTTCTAGGTCAAAGGGTCAAAAATGCCCCTGATGTTTACCCCGATGTCCCACTTGCACCATAAACTAATTTTTTTTTTCAAAAGTGCCCTTAACATTACATTTTTTAGCTTGTCTATGTCCCTGTCGTTAACAGAAGACAAACGGGGTTACAATGAGATGACGTGGTAGTCTTAAATATAAAATATATTCTAAATAAAATAATATATATCATATAATCAAAACAAAAAAAATACTAAAATTCAAAATAAAAAAAGCATAACATATTTACATTATTTAATCAAAACAATAAAATTCAAATTATTTTGTTAACTAATCAAATTAATTAATTAAATAAAATAAGTTGTATAATATATTTATATCATTTAATCAAAATACTAAAATTTAAAACATAACATATTTACATTAAATACTATTTTTTTTTAAAAAAAATACTAAAAAAATCAAATTAAAAAAACCTAAAATACTAACATTTAAATTATTTTGTTAATTAATCAAAACAACAAAAATTCAAATTAAATCATTAAAATGCTAAAATCATAATACTAAATACTAATTGATAAAAATTTTTAAATCACTGGCATGTTAGTACTATTAAAATGATTACATAAGAACGGTTCAATATTGAGAGGAAAAAATAGTTATTAAAAATAATAGTCACTGGCATGTTAATATTTCTTACTATATAATTAAGTATAACAAATGTTACTAAAAATATATCATTTCTATTTTTAATTTACTTTATCGATGGAAGATAATGTGTTAAAGCATGAATAACACATTTTTAATCTTTTAATGTTTGAAATAAATAAAATTACTGCTTTTTTAAATGGATCGAACTATAATATCCCATTGTCAAAGTACTTAGTTATTTTAAATTTAAAGAGTTAATTACATTTTAAACCTTTGAAATTTGTTTTATTATTAAGTATAAATTCTTCCGATATAGACCACAAAATATGCTTAAGTAATCAATACAGACTCTTTCCAATTTTCCAATATGATATAAAATTGATATAAAAATTTTAAATTCAAATTATGATTTTAGTATTTTAATGATGTAATTTGAATTTTATTATTTTGATTAAATGATGTAAATATGTTATGTTTTTTTTTATGTTGAATTTTTTTATTTTTTATTTTGATTAAAAGATATATATTGTTTTATTTAGAATATATTTTATATTTAAGCCTGCCACTTCATCACGTTTTAAACCCGTTTGTCTACTGTTAATGGCAGGGGCACATGCGGCCTAAAAAATATAACGTTAAGAGTAGTTTTGAAAAAAAAAATTAGTTTAGGGTGCAAGTGGGACATCAGGATAAACATCAGGGGCATTTTTGCCCCTTTGCCCTAATTTTCTATTCTATGTGAAGTCGTTTTTGTTGAATTATTGATAGACAATATAATTGTGATGATTTTATGTGTTGGTTGTGTTTGAGTTTATATGTAAAGAAGAATTCGTATGCTAATTACAGTTTTAAAAAGGAAGAAAAGTATGACACTGTATATTTTCCATATGGCTTGTGAGTAGTACCAATTCTAGTGGCCAATTCGTATGATAAACTATAAATTCAGTCTTGACTATGCTAGTTTATTAAGAATAGAGCATAACGTAATTTGAATTAAGTGTTTTGGCCAAGTTTTGAGATGTCAGTGATTATTTTTGTGTAAGAAGTTCAAAAATGGAGTTTTATATAAAAACATGGAATTTTGAGAAATTAAACTAGTTTTAGTTGATGATAAATTGTGTTAATTGGTTGTAAATGTTAGCAATCATATTTGTAATAGTCTGTACCAATGGTAGATGTAAATTTCACTGTTTGGTGGGTGAAATTTGTGTTTCTTGGGTTAAAAATGGCAACTGTTCACAGCCGTCTCTGCGTCTGTCTGAACAACGGCGTAGCTGCACCGGTGCCAAGGCAAAAAATGGCGCAGCTGCGTCGGTCCCAAGCCTAAGTGTGGCGCTGCTGCGCCACACCCTGAACTGAGACAATGAGGTCTGCTTGTTTGCAGGTCAGGCATATCGGACTTGTGTTAGTTTAGTGTGTATGTTAATGATGTTACAACATATTATAAACTACAATAACATATGTTGATATGTTGAAATGCAAAGTACAAAGATTTAAAATAATTATTTAAATAAGTTATAAAATGAAACCAAATGAGATGTTTTCGAAAGATAGAGTTGAACGACTAAGTTATGTTGATCAATGTGTAATTTCAGAAACGTTAAGTATGTTAACCTTGTAGCAGCCCCGAATCCAGGCCCCAAATCACCGCGGATTCGGTACACTGTTACTATCACTATTTGCGGAAGATATAAACATAAATTGTTTATACAATACATTACACACTATTTTACCCAAGTCGAGTAACCTTAACTTAAACACCATTCATATAATATCTATTATACAATAATATTTATCACAATATATTATTACAAACAAGCCGCACTTTATATCCCAAGCTGAACTTGGCCTTAACCTTTTTCCTGTATCCGAACACGTTCGCCTTATCTGCAATGTTTTATCATGATATATCAAGGGTGAGCATAAAAGTTGCCCAACAAGTTTAAATACAACAATATAACAATATATCATGATTGAAGAGTATGAATAACGAGCTTGCTAAAAATCATCAATATAATTGAGAACTAGCACGAACAAATTTTTGACTGAACAAGTTTTAAACATGAACAAACATTTCTGAACCAACTGGTAATGAAGGTGATCAGCCTTTCATACCTGACTTATACATGCAAGATGTACAAAGTACAATTTTCATGGCAATCAACAATGATTAACCATAAGCTTGAATAAATTACTCTTATTAGAGTTAAGTAAAAGAAACTTGCCTGAACCGTTGATTACCGCACGCAATTTAATAACGCTTTATCCGAAGACCTAATATTAATAATATAGATCTCCAATATTAGAATAATGTCATCACAGTATATTACTGCTATATTTATATCCACAAAATACCCTAAACACATTACCACATAAGCCTATCAGTCTATACAACACATAAGACAAGGTATCAAGTCAAACTATTGCAGTCTGAGTTAAACCCGACACAATTCTATCATCCCGACGGTCTAGTCGGACGAAAATCGAGTTTATGTTCAATTAAACTCTGTCTAACCACTTAACAATATCACAGATAATTTTCTTAGCAGTCAACACATTTTTCCTAGGCTCGAAATATTTTTCGGATAATAATTACCATTTATCACCATTTTTCAATCCTTAAAACCGTATTTAAATGAATTAAATACCACTTAATACCACAATCATTAATATTCATTTAATATAAAATATTAACAAAAATCATTACATAATATTATAATATAATTATATTATATCAAAGTATTTTTAATACCTTAAAATCATAATTATATGATTTTTAAACACTTAAATCTATTATCCGATAATTGCTATTAATATTAAAATATTAATATTTTCATGACTAAATATCAAAAGTTATATTTTATAACTTAAAATATTTTTATAACACTTAAATTATTTTTATATAATTGATAAAGCATCAATTCCATTTTTCCATAATTTATTTAATATATCTATTAAATAAACTAATTATCATTAATATTGATTAATTAATGAATTTCATCAAAAAATATCAAAAGTTATCAAAAATAACTTAAAATATTTTCTTTTACCATAAAATAATTTTCCATGATTTTTCATGAATTAAAACTATTTTTAAATAATTAATTTAATATTATAATTAAATAAATAAATACTATTTATATTCCAAAAATATTAAATATTTTCAAAATATACTCAAAATAGTTAAAAACTATTTTTCAGACTTTAAAATAATTTTTCATAATTTATTATGTATTTTTAATAATTAAAAACCATTTTTTCTAATTTTTAATCATTTTCCGGAAAATAATAAATAAACTGTCGCTAAAGGCCTATAGCGACACTTTCTGTCGCTATAGGTGTTCTTGAGTGTTCTTGAGCTTCATAGTCAGAGTTCAGGTTGGGTAGTTTGACCGTGATTTAAATAGGGTTCTTGTTACTTTCTGGGTTGGTTAAAACTTTCAGATTGTAGTACTTATGTAACTTTACAACCTCAAACGGATTTCATGGTCATTACATAACCAAGATGCAAGATCCAAGCTCCAGAAAACGTTGTCAGACCTGTTTTTCAAATTCTTGGTTTTCCAGATTTGAAGAACAACCTTAGGTACCTACTTTGAATCCTTATAACGTTCATTTCATGATCGGTTTATATGATCTAGAGGTGCTATATTGTAGTACGGATGTCAGGCTACAATTATATCATATACAATTAACTTAAAAACATTACATACACAAGATCTGGGTTGGTCAAAGTAGAGGCCAGAAAACGGTTCTTGAATTTTCAAGGTTTTCCAGAAAGCTCTAAAGGCTGAAGGTCAACTCACTTTTGACCACTAATATCTTGATTTCTGTTATGGATATGTGTAACATAAAAACATAGATGAGTAGAACTCATGACAAGCTACAAGGATCAGTCAATAACATGGCCATAACATTAAACAACATCAAGATTAAGAGCTTCAAAAAAACTTGTCAGACGATCTGGAGAAATCTGGGCTTACCTAGAAACAGAAATCGTGGTCGGTCAACTAGGTTTGACCGCTTGTAACTTTTAATCTAGACATGATATAACCTTGATTCATGTTCCAGAATAAAGCCTTCATGGCATACTACTCATATATAACTTCAAATACCACATATCATTAACACAGAAAAATCTACAAGCCCTGACATTGGCTTGTCAGATCTTATATTTTTCTTTTTCCCAGATTTTCTAAATTGCTAGTTTCGAGCATCTAGGTGTTATGGATCCATGATCCAACAACCCAGATCTCTAATTGACACCTTATAACACATATTTAATTAACAACTAACATTAAACAACATCAAATCACAGATTTCGAAATTTTAGGGTTTTATACCTTTTGAGCTTGATTTCTGATTTCTGATCTTTGATTGCTGATATTTGACGATTATGGACTGATCTAAGCTTATCATTTAACTTTCTTTTACTCCCACCCACGAAATTTAAGAGAGAGAATGGTCTTGGTTGTTTTGAGAAATAATGTATCATTTTTTCTCTCTTTAATCTAATATATGAATTAGATACATTGTATGATCAGATCCAGCTGCTGATCTAGTTGAAATAAGTCATAAGCTAGAGCTAGGGTTTGGTGAACAACTCTCTAGACCCATTCTTGCAAGCTAAGTCACAATAATGCAACAAAGGGCAAAAATGACATTTAACATACTAAAGTAATGGCATTCTTGTAATTTGTACAAACCCTTAGGGTTTAGGGTTTGAGAAGGTTTAGGGTTTGGAGTATTTAGGATTTAGGTTTTAACCCTTAACTATTTAGCAACTTGGATTTTAAAAATTTCCAAATTTAGATTTTCAAAAATAGAAAAATTAATATGTCTAACTTATAATTAGAATTTTCTAATTATATAAAAATTTCTTAATCATAAATTCATTCTTGCTAATTAGGATTAGCATTTCCTAATTAAAATCGCTAATTAAGCAATTAGGGTCAAAATGGTCATTAGGATTTATAAACCACTAATTAGGATTTCTAATAGAATTTTTTTTTCCAATTTAGATATTAAATTTTCGTAATTAGATTAGAGTTTTCTAATTACTCATAAATTGAAATAATTAGGATTAGGGTTTCCTAATTAACATTACTTATTTTATCAATTAAATCCATAATTGAACATTAGGGTTTCTGACGGAACAATCAGGGTTCCAAAAATTGGAAATTAGGGTTTGCTAATTAATTAACTTTTACCCTAATTAGTACTTAATTAATAGCACTTAAGTATTAAAATTCTCCGTTAAATTCCCAAATTAGGGTTTCATTTTATCAGAATCTGAAATTAGAGTTTTCAGATCTGGTATTAGGGTTTTCAAACAATCAATTAAGATTTTAAATAATTCATTAGGGTTTTCCCTAATTAATTTAATGTTAATGACGTTTAACCCAGTACGTAACAGTGCATTCCCAATCTAGGGTTTTCAATATCCAAATTAAGATTTCGGACTCCCGAAACTGAAACTAGGGTTTCCAGAACCGATTTCTAGGGTTTCTTATTAGACGTTAGGGTTTTCTAACCGAACGCTGTCGTTCTTAATATAAACTTAGTGTTTGTCACAGATATAATTTATCTGATCAACCAATGACCCTTAACCACATTCTGAACACATACATAACCATAAACACAAACATATTCACATAAATCCTTAATCCTGAATAATTCACTTATATCCTTCACAGAATTTTGAAACCCTCAAAAGTCCTTCCCAACAACATAAAACGCATACACTTATTTTCTGTCTAGGTCTAATATTTGACCTTAAATCAATCATTTAAGATTTTAATAAATTGTCCAAATTCTCGGGTTGTCACAAACCTAAATGGTTAGGTGCTAGGTTAGGGTTATGACACAAATGAGGGTTTAAACCCTAAAGCTAATATTCATACAATTAATTGTTGTTGCGATTTCGATGATATGTGTAGGGTAATTGGAGATTATTTCATTTGTGTAGCTTACAATCAAGGCAAGTTTTCTAACTCTATCTTTTTATTATTGAGCAAGTTCTTAAATCTTAACTCTTTACATTGAGCAAAGCTTTCTAACTTCATTCTTTTTTGTATTGAATTCAAGTTCCCATTCCTAAATTATTATTGTATAAGTTTCTAATATTCTTTATGAAGATGAGCAAGCTTAACCTATCTTGCGTATGTTTGTTCATGCTTATGTAACCTAATTCGTTACATTAAGCGAGATTTAGATTCCTAATTGTTATTCAAAGCGTATATTGTTCTAATACATTGATTCAAGGAAGATTGTTTTAACTCTTCTATAGCACCTTGCATGTATACCATGGTTACTCAATTATATATTATTGTTATTCAATCTTTGACTTTGATAAACTTGTTCAAAACTTTATTGTCGTATTAAATCTTCAAGTAGTAAGAAAACCTTTATTGATTGAATTAATCTATATTCGAATAGTGTTCTAAAATTTTAGAAAACACTGATAAGCTAGTTCCAAACTAAACTTTCTTTAGTATGAAAATTCTAAATCCAAACTGAGACGAACAACCCTAACATAAGGGATTTTGTACGTGTAACGTTTAGATGTTTGTGCACAATACATGGTACAAATGGCTGATCCCCCTGAGTACGTTAAGATGAGTCTGTACAGTCTAACGACTGTTGAGGTTAAGGTCATAATACCTAAATATCGTGGATATAGTTCGTGGTCATAAGAACCTCAGATAATTAAAGTTCGAACTTGTTTTCTATTTTGATTCGTAGAACAAGTTCTTTATTATTTAGTATTCGTTGTTCATTCTCATGTTGTTGTTATACTATCTTTATGTCAATGAGCAATTGTTTGCTCACGCTTGCAATTAAACAATGCAGCTAAAGTTGAAAGAGGTGATGATCCATCTACTAGCAAAGGAAAGGGCAAGATGTCTAAGTGATGAAGAATTAATTAAAGTTTATTTAAATGATTGAAGTATTAAGACTTGTTTTATTTTATAATGTATTTCGCAAACTGATGTAATAATTTTAAGGTAGATTACTTGGGATTTATTTTGAGATTATGATGTAACCCTTTAATGGGAGAGATTATTGTTTAAGTTATTTAAATTATGTCTTTATCCTTTGAATATGGGTAGTTAGATATAATAGTTTTTGATAAGTGAGCACCAAATTCGGTGGAAATAAAGTACCCAGATTTGGGGGTGTCACAGGTTGGTATCAAAGCTTTAGGTTATGAACCTTAGGTGTGGAAAACCTTAGGAAGTAGCCTTTAAGAAGTTAGAAAATATAGAGGTGATTAACTCTTATTGGGTTTTAAGGAATGGATTAAGGCATCCGTTGAAACTGAATAATAAAAGACATTATGTGCTATGTGTTAATAACTTATGTGATCGCGAGTAGCGAAAAATGTTAAGTAAAACTTAAAATATTTTGTTGTCAGGATATCTAACGAAGTTGGATCCAATCCAGCTAGAGGGATGATACCTCAGGTACCTAGAGACGACGAACCCCAGGATATTCACGTAGTGCGGGAATAGTTGATCCAAGAGGATGAGCCGATGACCGATCCCGAGGAGGATAGTCATGAGGAGGATGACGATGAGGAGGATCTTGAGGAGTTTCCACCAAACTCCGTATCGGCTGAGATGTATGATGCTCTGTATGGCCGTAACATAGATTTACTGGATAATGTTGAGGAGCTTAAGGAGATGGTAGAGATGCTTCACGTTGCATTGGAATAGAAGGAGGCAGAGATTCAGGAACTTGACTCAAAACATGGAAACACGAAATGTGATCTAGCTTATACCAAGGGTCAGCATAAAGACCTGTTGGCAGTGAACGAGAAGATGAAGACTGACATAGAGAAGATGAAAGATGACTTCAAAGAGGAATCAACTAAGCGTGCAAGAGCAGAGGATGCTTGTATAAAGGTGACTCAACGTGCAGACCGTGCTGAGGCTAAGTTCCAAGTGAAGAAAGCCAAGATGAAGGAGATGGATTATTCTTTCAATTCGGCAATTGATAGGGCCCAGGATCGAGTCCATTATTACCCACCTCAATTAGAAGACTCGCCGTGGTTCTTGAGGGATCGTAGGACTGCGTATCACATCATGGAAGAGGAACGTCGAGAAGCCTTACGACATCTTAATATGAATAGATAGAAATTAAGAGTGATAATAATAATATGTGGTTAATTATGTGACTAGATAAAGTTTTAATCCCTTATTTCGAGATAAATAAAGGGATAGTATGAGTATGTAATCCTGAAACTGGTTTAGTTCAGGAAAGTGGATGTTTATAGCAGATATGCAATATTTACTATGTTTAAAACTTTATGAATGAATAAAATATTAGAGTTTATTTGGAATGTTATGTCTTATAGCTTTAATCTTGGAATTTTTAAGTTAAATCTTGAATACCCAAGAATTTGAGTAATGAACTAATAAGCGTATATTTTAACAGAAAATACCTCCTAGAAGAAGACAACCAGATCAACAAGTACCTCTTGAGGGGTCTACTAACAATAACAATGAGGCCAACGTTAATCCAGTTTAGCAGTTGGTAGCTTTGTTGACGGGAGCACTTACAAATCAACTGCAAGCTCAAGTTATGACTTTCAAGGAATTTAAAGCGGTTGGACCGCTAGAGTTTTAAGGGTCTATAAATCCAGTGGAAGCCCAAACCTGGATCATGGAAATGGAGAAGGTGTTTGACGTTGCTAGAGTTAACGAAGATCAGAAAACTGCGTTCGCGACGTTTATGCTTAAGTCCGAAGCTAGCTACTGGTGGCAAGCAAATAAAGTTCGTGGAGGACAAGGAGTGGTAGTGTGGGATAGATTTAAGGATATGTTCTTTGAAATGTACTTTCCAGCGAGTTCTCGGAACCAGTTAGAGGTGCAATTTCTTGAGCTTAAGCAAGGAACTATGACGGTGCCAGAATATGCTGCGAAGTTTAACGAATTGGCAAGGTTTGCCACTTATCAAGTCAATATGGATGACCGTAAGGCAAGAAGGTTCGAACAAGGATTGAAACCCTGGCTGTTGTTGGGTAATTTCTAGTTACGCACAACATGTAAGTATACGAGGTTAACAAGTAATAAAGAGTAAGTAAAGTATCGTTCCCACGGAGAATAAATTAATAAATTTCACCAAGCATTAGCCCATAACCATTTCAGTCTTATTTAAATGATTGCTTTGAGTTTTTATATTTAAACTATGAAATTAAATAGTACTAACTACCCCTAGAATGAGACTAGATAATAAAGACATGAGATTACAATTTCTGTTATTGCATCATTTAAATCAACACACTTCTAGTTAAACCAAATTAATTATAACGGATTGTTAGACGAGAACACGAAAGTAAAATATAGTCATCTCTCGATGTACCATACTCATATCACATATAATCCACAATTGATAGAATACACATGAACACCCACATTATCTAAACCACTATATGTCTATGTGATTTACAAATAATTAGGGTTTGAACTCAAGTCCGCAATCGACTACGAGTGGTGCTTCGGTATATGTCTATCCTAAGCACGAATCATATATTCCATCACCATGTAGGACATACAAACACAAGCTATCAAGATCAAATCTAAACCCATACTTCGTCTTTCAAGTTCATATGGGTTATCACAGTAATTGATGGCCAATCAACTAAGCAAATAAGCATAAATCTTAATAGAAAAACCCATAGCAATCAATAAGGTTAACAATGAAGTATATCGAAATAAACTAAGCAATAGATTCCATTGTAATCTCAAAATAGAGTTTAGCTCATTATAGAATCAAAATCCATCATCCATAATTGAATATACATTGAAAGATTCAAATAGAAGTAAAGAGAGTTAGGGATTAAGAATAGTAAATCTGAGTTTCTTCTCTTCTTTCACTTCTGAACTTTCAAGGATCTTCAATTGCTTTAATCCCCAAATCTTGGTTATTCTAGGGTTCTAATCTAATTTAAAAAGAAAGAGAAGAAAAGAAAAATAATGATAGCTCTAGCCCCCAAGGGGTGGAATCCGTTTATATGATGAAAATATGTCTAATATATAAGCCTTAATTGAATCCCTCTCTCTGTTACGCTTCAATTGTATTGTTTAATGAAAAGTCGGTGTCGACGTTGGGATTTTTGGATGTCCCTTTCTGTTACTTGTTCTTTGGTGTTCTCAGTTTATGTGAGATTTGTTTAAAAAAACAAGTGAAAAATGTCCGACATATATGATGTCGACGATGGGACTGTCAAGAGTCGCCAGTTGGTTTTTTAAATGGTTGTACCAACACAACCGAGAAAAGGTATGCACATTGACCCAATGATGTAACACTGATATACGGGTCGGTGAAACCCATATTCGTTTAGGGTCCAGGGACTTGGTTATGCGGGGGGAAGGTGTTAGGCACCCCCCGACATCCGTGTTACCACGGTGATCGCCTCTTTTTAAGAAACTACTATCTGAGTATGTGTGTGTATGGGTCAATGTGCTACTATATGGAAGTTGTGCGAGGCCACTTTCAAGCCTATATACACATGGTATGAATTTACATAAAAATTTAGTTTTTAGCAAGATATGGCAGTGATGTTTTATAAAAGAGGTTTTTCAAACCCAGATGCTCAATTGGAATTGAGACCTTTTACACTCCCATTTTTTATTAAGTGATCGGCTTGATTGATTTTTTTTGACGGATGCGACGCATCCGTACGAAAATAATATATGAAAATAATGTCGATTTCCTCGTGGGTAAATTCAGACACCACAGAATAATTTACAAGATGCTTACAGCTGAAAATGTCCATCACGGGAACCGAATCTAGATCCAATGGGATGAATCTGTGATCACATGATTCTTAGGCGCACAGAATGCTGCAATTTGTATAAAAGAAGTAAGCATGTATATATATAAAAGATGTAAATATATATATACAGACATGATCACCAACCACGAAGCACCTCCACGGGGGATCAGAAATGTAAATAAAGTCGTAAGAGCGATCAACTGCTACGAAGGAAAGTCCAGGCAGGATGAATATATATATATATATATATATATATATATATATATATATATATATAAGTATATATAAATATATATATATAAAAGCAATAAACGCACCGGATGTAAAATCCAGGCTCATCGAACAGAGTCCGACCACAGTTCATATATATAAGTATATATATAAAAGTAAATGCACTGGATATAAAATCCAGGCTTATCGAATAGAGTTTGACACACAATTAATATATATATATATATATATATATATATATATATATATATATATAACTCTCAGACCAGAGTTATGTCTCGATCGAGCCTAGACTTCGATATGGTAGTCGTATTTACTTTATATATATATATATATATATATATATATATATATATATATATATATATATATATAAAGACTGGAATGAAACCACAGACCAAAGTCCGGGCAAAAGCAAGCAACACGACTCTCAACGTGTAGAAGGGTGTGTGCAAAGATGAAGAGAAAGACTCTAAAGTGTGTGAGAAGGCTTACAGCTGACTGGTAAAAAAGGCTTCTATATCTTTAGAGTGGGTAAACACTAGCTTTTGTGGGTACAAAAGAGGCTATAAATGAGCTCACAAGTGTTGGAAAGTGGGAAATATACTGTATGGACCCGTCTTTTTCTCTTTAAAAATCAGCAACCCAAGCCCTCTATTTATAGGCATATGAGCCGCAGGTGTACCAGAGGCAACCCAGGTTTGTCGGGTCGGGACGTCTCAAAGTACGTGCACTCAGTCACTGTAATGTCCACTCGGATTTTGAGAAGTACAATCCGGGCATCCGTTTGAGGTATACATGACCTATTTTGGACCGCCGTTGTCGAGAGTTATACGATGGCATGGGATTAGAGTTTGTACGAAGTCATTGAAGATGGGACGATGCCCTCCGGTCTTCAAGCTTCAACTTTCATCCGTTACCCTGCACAATAGTCACTCGGGATTGGTTAGCCTTGTGGGACATTGTTGCATAGAGACGTGACATGGCATCGTGTTGACGGGATGACGATGTTGCCCCTCACCGGTGTTATCGCCGGATTGGGCTGATAAGGAAGACGTTGCTCATGCTTCGCTGAGATTGGACTGCTGCAATTGTTGAAGGTCCTCATTGTCATCTTTGAGACGTGCCTGTCTTCCTGATGTTATTGTCGGGTTGGTACAATGGATCTCATTTGTGAGCGCCGAGATTGAAGCTGGTCGCATTTAAAACAAGCATTTCTGGGGTTATAGTCGAAACTTCATTCCTTGGGGTCATCACCAAGGTTGGTGGCTATTCCCACGGTTGGGACTGAGACTGGATACCTCGGGGTTGTCTCCGAGATTAATCGGTCTTCTCCGGTGTGTGTTCCGGTGTTGTATCTGCAGGTCTCAGGGTTATCTCCGAGGTTAGATTTGTTTACTCCCAGACTACGATCTGGGGTTTGATGCTGAACTTCTGGTAGTATCCGTTATGGATTTGGATTGTCTTTCAGGGTTCTCTCTTAAAAAACGAATATGTCCTTCTGCATTGTTAGTGACAGTGGTACAAAAATTTCGAGTGTCTACAGTCAGCCTTGGTCAACACCCAAAGTCGCGCGGCCACGTAAGAATTGGCCTAAGTTGGGTGCGGCCGCACAAAAGCTAAAAATAGCGCTTTTTGCTACTGTAAGTCAGGCGGCCGCACGCAAGTTCACGCGCCCGCGCGCGTGTGATTTTCTGCTGCAATGTGCTCTGATAAAATGGCCCTAACTTTTGATCCGGGAAGAGTTACGGTGCCTGCCACCTATCTAATCGAAGATATCGACGAGATCTACAACTTTCATTCTTTAAGTATTGAGAAATAACGTACGGATGAAGGCTGAAAATGACTTGGAAGGGAATGATATGAAAATGGCTAACCAAAACTGCGAAGTTTGACGTCCGTTGGTACAACGATCATAACTCTTGCATCCAAACTCCGATTAGAACAATTGAAGATGTTACAGAAAGATAAGAAGACGCTCTACAATGTAGTCCAAGTTTCAAGCCAAGAACATGAAGTAACATGAAAGCCCAAATGATATCCGGATTGCCTTTTCCTTGCATTTTCTTTGCTTTTCCTTACCAATAATCGCTCACACCGCTCCCAAACGTATAACCTACAAAATGAACATAGAATGCATGAAAAGTAACTAAGACACATGAATATAAGCAACTAATTCAAGTAAAAGATACCGGATAAGTGTATAAAAAATCCACTTATCAAATACCCCCAAACTTAAACCGTTGCTTGTCCCCAAGCAACACAATATAATGCAATCTATATGCTATGCAAGCTACGCTACTATGAAAATGAATCCCCAGATTTCAATTCACGTTATGAATTCCAATACGATATGCCTCAGAGAAATATCAAGATCCAAGAAAAAAGTATCAAACTAAGCTAAAGGCATAATGACATACAATCATATAATCCTAACCTGCTATAAAGATGATGATGTGTGTGTGATGTGTTCAGAGATAAGCTTGACAAAGGTGAAGATACCACATGCTTTATTGCTTAAGGCAGAAAATTAAAGTTTAAATCAAGAACTATGATTACAAATGAAACAAGAACTACTCCAACACATCAGTACAAACTAAGGTTTAGCAAATGGTTTATTCTGCTTTATTTTTACTCGCGAGGGCAATTTTCGCACTTTTCTGCGGTGTTTATTGAATTTTTTTTTATATATATTTCCCATGACTGTGCAATGCCTCATTCCATTAGGCTAACAATGCTACCCCTTAGCGAGCTTTCAACCAACTACTCCCAGACCATTAAGACCTTAGGGCGCTAGGTGTAGAGACAATCCCCTCGGGCGTACTTACTCAAGTAACAAAGACCCCGAAACAAGACTAGCCACGATAATTATTCGATTTTTTTTCTCTTTTTTTTTATATAAAGCAAGCATAACCATGCGTTCTCAAAACTTGAGTTTAAGTGTCTTCATAGTCATTACTCACTTTCTATACAATTCTATCATTAAAACAACATTTTCCTCTCAGCAGACAAACATGCTAATCTTAACCAACAAGCAAATATGAACATTGTCGTGCTACCTAGTAGCATCTAAACAGCAAGTATGAATTATATCCTGTATAAAATTATAACTAAGCTCAAGATATCCACTGAATTCAAAAATCTATCAAATTTCTATGTCATCATTGGCCAAATTAGAATTCAACTAACTAAAAGCCTGGGATTATGCAATGTTATGCAACTACACACATACTAAGTAAACAAGACAAAAGAAAAATAAAAATAAAATTCATACAATAATACCCCTACTATGCAACTTAAACATGCAATCAAACTATATTCAACTAACTATATGCAACAACTACTCACTACGACCCAATGCCCCAAAAATTAAAATAAACAATGCCCTCATTATAATTAAAAGTGAAAGAATACTCCCCTAAGTGGCAATGTCATATCCTTTCGCCTCCTCATGATCCGATGGTATATCAAGCTATGGCTAAGTTTGAGATATTCTATAGTTGGAGACTGAGTGTGGACTTCTAACTGTCCGAAGGCTTGAGATTTGAAATTAAAATAAACAGCTCAGCATCAATCAGGCATCGCGCGCGGCTGCGCACTCTTCCTATGCAATCCTTGCGCGGATGAGCAACTTGCAGTATGCAAAGTCTGTCCAGCCGGGTGCTCGCGCAGGCGTGCGTCCTCAAGCCTCTTCTGCAGCACGGCCGCACGGCTTCTGCAACTCTAGTTTTGCTTCAGTTTGGTTTGACTTCTGTTTGATCCTGAATGCTTATAGCAATTGGATTTAACCTGAGAGGAGAGATAATAAAGCTATTATTAAGATTTACCACTATCTAACTTCTACTAAATATGTCAATGTAAATAAGAATTAAACAAGGAGGGAGAAAGATTGAATGGGTTACCTCCCATCGAGCGCTCGGTTTATAGTCCGTTAGCTGGACTCTTTTCTTGATATCGCTATCCAATTCCTCTACGATAAGCTAGGAACCCTCCATCCATTAGAACCGCTATTTGTTTTGGTAGATTCCCCATTATACGGGTCTGTGAATTGAAGCAATCTAGCGTAATTCCTGTCCATGATGTCTCTAGCTCCACTGCATAGCTAGGTGTCTCGTCCGTTGTAATTGGGAATAAACTATTGCGTTAAGGCATGGAAAGTACAAAGAACTTTTCCTCTATTATTTTCTCTTCTTCAACCCACCATGGTGTATATGAGGCATCTTTATCACACTGCTCATTTATTTGAATGTGATTACCTAGAGGACATTGGTGTGCAAAACTCACTGAATTTTGTAACTCTGGTCGAGAAGGCACTTAGGGTATAATACAACTGATATGATGTTCTTCATTTTCAAAACCCCAGTTGTATCCTCAACGTCCACTCCTTTCAGTTCATCAAGTAGCATACACACTTCTGGCTTTCCATCAGTTTCATCATCTATGTTATAACACCAATTGTTTGAAGGGCGATTGCTCAAGGTTTCGAGTATTTGACCCATTTAATTGTGCAGATTCCGAATTGACCTATCTTGCTCAATCATCTTCTCCTCAGTTGATGCTACAAACTTGAACCACAAATCCTCCATTCTTGAATTATCTTGTTCAGTTTTGAAATCCATGCATTGAGGACCATTCATTGAGGAGTTAATGAGTTGTTCCGTCTGTTTGTAAAGATTTTGGCTTGATAACTCCTGACTCATCATCATCTCGTCATGGTCTGCTATGCTTTTTGACATGAATTCCTTCAACCTTAAATTTTCCTCTTGTTGTGTTGAAGGTGGATATGAAAAATCTGATGGATGTGTTGGACTTGGGATGTAGTATTGGTTGGGATAGTTATAACTCCGTTCATAATCTGGGTGATACCCCCAACCTTGTTGATAATCAGGATAAGCATCGTTTTTGAAGTAATCACCCCCAAACTTCACTTGTCCAACCTTGATGTTGCACTGATAACTCGGATGCTCGCCAGCACAGTTTTCACATGTAACTACTATCTCTCGAGTGCGTTGGGCTGCAAGAATATCCAACCTCTCCGAAAGTGTTGTAATTTGTGCTGACAATGTAGAAAATACATTGAATCCCTTAATGCTCGTGTCCCTTGGTTGAATCATCTTTGCATAAGGCCATTGATAAACAAAGTCATCTATGGTACCTGAAAAGAGAGAAATATAAGAAGATAGTTAAAGCAAAATAAAAAATGTTTAAATTAAGACCAATTTGATTGAAATTAATGTTGGAAAAAATTTATTAAGCTAATTCCCCGGCAACAACGCTAAAAACTTGTTAGGGTAATTTCTAGTTACGCACAACACTCAAGTATATGTGGTCAACAAGTAATAAAGAGTAAATAAAGTATCGTTCCCACGGAGAATTAATTAATAAAATTCACCAAGCATTAGCCCATAACCATTTCAGTCTTATTTAAACGATTGCTTTAAGTTTTTATATTTAAACTATGAAATTAAATAGTACTAACTACCCCTTGAATGAGACTAGATAATAAAGACATGAGATTACAATTTCCCCTATTGCATCATTTAAATCAACACACTTCTAGTTAAACCAAATTAATTATAACGGGTTGTTAGTCGAGAACACGAAAGTGAAATATAGCCATCTCTCGATGTACCATACTCATATCAAATATAATCCATAATTGATAGAATGCACATGAACACCCACATTACCTAAGCCATTATATGTCTATGTGATTTACAAATAATTAGGGTTTGAACCCAAGTCCTCAATTGACTACGAGTGGTGCTTCGGTATATGTCTATCCTAAGCACGAATAATATATTCCATCACCATGTAGAACATACAAACACAAGCTATCAAGATCAAATCTAAACCCACACTTCGTCTTTCAAGTTCATATGGGTTATCACAGTAATTGATGGCCAATCAACTAAGCAAATAAGCATAAATCTTAATAGACAAACCCATAGCAATCAATAAGGTTAACAATGAAGTATATCGAAATAAGCTAAACAATAGATTCCATTGTAATCTCAAAGTAGAGTTTAGCTCATTATAGAATCAAAATCCATCATCCATAATTGAATATACATTGAAAGATACAAATAGAAGTAAAGGGAGTTAGGGATTAAGAATAGCAAATCTGAGTTTCTTCTCTTCTTTCACTTCTGAACTTTCAAGGATCTTCAATTGCTTCAATCCCCAACTCTTGGTTATTCTAGGGTTCTAATCTAATCTAAAAAGAAAGAGAAGAAAAGAAAAATAATGATAGCTCCAGCCCCCAAGGGGTGGAATCCGTTTATATGATGAAAATATGTCAAATATATAAGCCCTAATTGAATCCCTCTCTCTGTTACGCTTCAATTGCACTGTTTAATGAAAAGTCAGCTTTGGTCAACACCCGAAATCGCGCGACCGCGCAAGAATTGGCCTAAGTTGGACGCGGCCGAGCAAAAGCTGAAAATCACGCTTTTTGCTACTGTAAGTAGTGCGGCCGCGCGCAAGTTCGCTGCCCGCGCGCGGGTGATTTTCTGCTGCAGTGTGCTCTGGTAAAATGGCCATAACTTTTGATCCGGGAAGAGTTACGGTGCCTGCCACCTATCAAATCGAAGATATCGACGAGCTCTACAACTTTTACTCTTTGCGTACTGAGAAATAATGCCCGAATGAAGGCTGAAATTGAGCTGGAAGGGACTGCTATGAAAATGACTAACCAAAACAACGAAGTTTGACGTCTGTTGGTACAATGATCATAACTCTTGCATCCGAACTCCGATTAGAGCAATTCAAGATGTTCCGAAAAGCTACGAAGACTCTCTACAATGTAGTCTAAGTTCCAAGCCAAGAATATGAAGTAACATGAAAGCCCAAATGATGTTCGGATTGCCATTTCTTTGCATTTTCTTTGCTTTTCCTTATCAATAATCACTCACACCGCTCCCAAACGTATAACCTACAAAATGAACACAGAATGCTTGAAAAGTAACTAATACACTTGAATATAAGTAACTAATTCAAGTAATAGATACCGGATAAGTGTATAAAAAATCCACTTATCAGCTGTATAGCAAGGTTTCAATGTTCCAGTTAAATACATTTGCGGCTGTACTGGAAAAGGCAATTATCACGGAAGGTGGAAGCGATGCCTTTTCCAAGTATAACCAAGATCAGAAGAAGAGGAAGAATGATAACGAGAATAAGGCTGGTGGAAGTAATGTTGGAAGTAACCATCAGAAGATGAAATTGAACGAGAATTCGACTACGGGAGGATAGCAGGGAAGTCAGCAGAAGAAAAATTTTGAAGCTTGTGTGACGTATGGAAAGAATCATACTGGGGTATGTTTGAAGGGAAAACGAGTGTGTTTCAACTTTGGTCAGGAGGGACACATTGCACCAAATTGTTTTAGTCCGAAAAAAGGAACATGTTTTACCTGCGGTTCAAAGGATCACATGGCTCGTGATTGTCCCAAAAAGCCAGCGGGGAGTGCAAGTGGAGGAAAAGGAAACAACAATGGTGGTGGTGCATTGATTATCACTGGACCAGCTCAGTCAAGTTGACCTACTATAAGAACTGTTAATATGATCATGCAGGATGTTGTTCAGTCTAAGGATGTGGTGTCAGGTATCATTCCGATTAATGGTTTTAATGCTTATGTACTGTTTGATTCGGGTGCTACTTATTAATTTATATCCGATGAATTTGCTCAGAACTTAGATTTGCCTTAAGAAGAATTAGAATTTTCCTTAAGTATAGAGATTGCGAATAAGGAAGTAATTCCTGTCAGATTTGTATATAAGAATTGTAAAGTGGTTATAAAGGGTCAGGTGATTAGGGTAGAATTGTAAAGTGGTTGTAAAGTGGTTATACTCGGAATGGATTGGTTATTCAATCACGGAGCAGTGACTGATTGCCAAAGAAAATGTGTTAATCTTATGACTCCGTCAAAGGTGGTGTTCTATAGCATCAAATCACCTCGACAAACAAGTTATCTGACGGTGATGCAAGCCAAGAAGTTGTTAAGACAAGGATGTGTAGGATACTTAGCCTACATAGTTGATACACAAAAGAAAAGTGCGAAGTTAGAAGAGATGCCGATCATAAGAGATTTTGCAGACGTATTTCCAGACGATTTGCCGGGTCTTTCGCCAGATCGACAAATTGAGTTTGTGATTGATTTAGTACCAGGAACAGCCCCGATATCTAAGGCACCATACAGAATGGCCCTAGTAGAGATGAAAGAGTTGATGGTGGAACTACAAGAATTGCTCGACAAGAAGTATATCCAGCCGAGCGTATCGCCATGGGGAACGCCAGTGTTATTTGTTAAGAAGAAGGATGGATCGATGCGGCTCTGCATTGACTATCAAGAATTGAATAAGGTCACAATTAAAAATAAGTATCCGTTACCAAGAATCGACGACCTGTTTGATCAACTGTAGGGTGCGAGGTATTTTTTCAAAGATATACTTAAGGAATGGTTATCATCAGTTGAAGGTTAGGCCAGAAGACGTACTCAAGACGGCATTCAGAACTCGGTATGGTCATTACGAGTTTCTGGTTATGTCATTTGGTTTAGCCAATGCACCTGCATCGTTCATGGACTTGATGAACATGGTGTTTAAACCATTCTTAGATAAATTTGTGGTAGTGTTTAATGATGATATGTTAGTGTATTCTAAGACCAAGGAAGAACATTTAGAACACTTAAAAGTGACGTTGGAGACATTAAGAAATGAGAAGTTGTACGCAAAATTTTCAAAATGTGAGTTTTGGATGGAACGTGTACAGTTTCTCGGGCATGTTATTGATAAAGATGGAATTTCGATAGATCCATCAAAAGTTGAAGCTGTAGTAAAATTGGATCAGCCGAAGACACCATTAGAGATAAGGAGTTTCTTAGGGTTGGCAGGTTACTATAGGCGTTTTATTCAAGATTTGTCCAAAATCACGACCCCGTTGACGAATTTAACCAGAAAGACGGTTAAGTTTGTTTGGACGGAGAAGTGTAAGGAAATTTTTCACTAATTGAAGAAGAGATTGAGCTCAACACCTGTGTTGTCATTGCCTGATGATACATGAAATTTTATCATGTATAGTGACGCATCACATAAAGAACTAGGTAGTGTGCTTATGCAGAACGGTAGAGTTATTGCGTATGCATCACATTAATTAAAAGATTACCAGAAGGGGTACCCGACTCATGACTTAGAGTTGGCTGCGGTAGTGTTTGCCCTAAAGATTTGGAGACATTATCTTTACGGAGAGAGGTGTGAGATATATACTGACCATAAAATTCTGAAGTATATCTTTACACAAAAAGACTTAAACATGCGACAAAGAAGCTGGTTGGAACTAATCAAAGATTATGATTACGAGATTTTTTATCACCCTGGACAGGAGAATGTTGTTGCTGATGCCTTAAGTAGGAAGGGACGAGAGAAGTTAATGTTGTTGACTGCTCAAGATAAGTTAGTGTCGGAAATGGCTAAAATGAAGTTGGAAATTAAATATCTGATAGAAACTGATGAAAAGTTGTTCCAGGTGGGAAACCGTTCAACATTGGTAGATAAAGTGAAGAATGCACAACTTCAGGATGAAGACTGCGACAAGATAAAATAGAAAATATCTGAAGGTGAGGAAAATAAATTAAAAATCGATTCGGAAGGGTTACTTCGATTCGAAGGGAGAATTTAGGTTCCGCCAGAACCAAAAATTAAAGAAGAAATTTTGAGTGATGCTCACAACTCAAGATATTCAATTCACCCTGGGAGTACGAAAATGTACCAGGATCTTAGACATCATTTTTAGTGGCCGAATATGCAAAAGGATGTGGCTGAGTGTGTGGCGAAATGCTTAACGTGTCAGAAAGTTAAAGCTGAACATCAAAGGTCAAGCAGATTGTTACAACCATTAGAGATACCAGAATGGAAATGTGAGCATATCACAATGGACTTTGTGGTAGGTCTTCCAACGACTCTGCAAGGGTATGACGCCGTTTGGGTGATTGTTGATCGATTGAAGAAGTCGACACACTTTTTGCCGATCAAGATTCGATTTACCCTAGATCGGTTAGCAAAACTGTATGAGAAGGAAATTGTGTCAAGACACGGTGTACCTGTGTCCATTGTGTCAAACAGAGATCCATGTTTCACATCTAATTTCTGGAAACGATTGCAAGAATGTTTGGGAACACAACTGAGAATGAGCACAACATACCATCCTCAAACTGACGGACAAAGTGAGAGAACCATCCAAACACTAGAAGATATGCTCAGGGCATGTATTATGGATTTCAAGGGAAATTGGGATGATAATTTACCGTTGGTTGAATTTTCCTATAATAATAGTTATCACACGAGTATTGGCATGCCCCCTTACGAAGTATTATACGTCAAAAATGCAGAACTCCGTTATGCTGGGATGAGGTAGGTGAACGTCAACTATTGGGTCCAGAGTTGGTGCAACAAACCGTCAAAATCATCAAGGTGATTCGAGCAAGATTGAAGCTGCACAAAATAGACAGAAGAAAGATGCCGATCAGCACCGACAAAATCGGGAATTCGATGTTGGTAGTTATGTTTTCTTGAAAGTATCTCCCTGAAAGGGAAAAATTCAATTTGGCAAGAAAGGGAAATTAAGCCCTAGGTTTATAGGTCCTTTCGAAGTTCTTCGACGGGTTGGCGAAGTGGCGTACGAGGTAGCCTTACCTCTAGAGTTAATGCATATCCATAAT
Organism: Panax japonicus; assembly: GCA_020205505.1. Classification (NCBI taxonomy): domain Eukaryota; kingdom Viridiplantae; phylum Streptophyta; class Magnoliopsida; order Apiales; family Araliaceae; genus Panax; species Panax japonicus. Next base: position 42,959,918 of record CM035101.1, on the reverse strand, counting down.
GTTTTCCATATCTCGGTATTGAGACCGTATAAGCCTAATTATAGGCATGTTATAGAATATGAGCCCTTACAGTTTGAGAAAGACTTAACATATGAAGAAGTCCCTGTTCAAATTGTTGACAGAAAAGAACAAGTATTGAGGAATAAGGTGATACCTTCTGTTAAGGTAATCTGGAGGAACCACAATGCTGAGAAAGCTACGTGGGAATTTGAAAATGTTATGATGAAGAATTATCCTCAATTGTTTGCTTGATTTTGTATAGCGATTCTGGGGACAGAATCTTGTTAAGGAGGGAAGAATGTAATGAATGAATTTTTTGAGTTGTGATTCTGGGAAAAGAATCCTTTTAAGGAGGGAAGGATGTAACGATCGAGAAATTTGTAATTTAATTTAAATATTTATTGAATTAAATAAATATTTAAAATAATTTATTTATTAAGAAAAATAAATAATTGATAATTGTGGTGAATTAATTTAGTAATTAAATTGAATAATGATAATTTTATCTAATGGATTTAATTTAAGGAAGTAATTAAATTAAATCAATTACTTAATATTTAAGAAAATAATTAAATTAAATCAATTTTTTAATTTAAGGAAATAAATAAATTAAATACAAAGATGTGTCTAATTTATTAATTAAATTAGATATATAATTATTTATTAATGATAACAAGATTTTTATTATTAGTATTATAAGTTATTTAAATTAATCAACTAAAAGTGTGACATAAAACTATATAATATAAATGTTATTAAAATAATTTAGTTGGGAGAGTTTCTGGTTAGCCAAACATGGCCTTGTGGCCTTTGGCTTATTTGAGCTGACACTTGTTGGGTTTTATAACTGAAAAAGAACATGGGTTTTAGTTTATGTTTACACACGTTATACCTAAGTCTAGCGTCTAGTTTTTCTTATTTCACGTATTTTGGCTAAGGAGAATAATAGAGGTTTAGAGAGAAAATACAGAGAAAAGCTAAGAGAGAATTCTTGAGTTCTTTTAAAAGAAAATTCAGTAGTGATAACAAGGGTTTCAAGAGAATTGGAGGTATATTATCTAAACCTTAGTATTATATATATATATATATATATATATATATATATATATATATACATATATATATTTATATTTATATACATATATGAGTTACGACATAATTTTCTATTCTCTGTGAAGTCGATTTTATTGAATTGTTGATAGACAATTAAATTGTGATGATTTTATGTGTTGGTTGTGTTTGAGTTTATATGTAAACAAGAATTCGTATGCTAATTAAAGTTTTAAAAAGGAAGAAAAGTATGACACTGTATATTTTCCATATGGCTTGTGAGTAGTACCAATTCTAGTGGCCAATTTGTATGCTAAACTGTAAATTGAGTCTTGATTATGCTAGTATATTAAGAATCGAGCATAACATAATTTGAATTAAGTGTTTTAGCCAAGTTTTGAGATGTCAGTGATGATTTTTGTGTAAGAAGTTCAAAAATGGAGTTTAATATGAAAACATGGAATTTTGAGAAATTAAACTAGTTTTAGTTGATGATAAATTGTGTTAATTGGTTATAAATGTTAGCAATCATGTTTGTAATAGTCTGTACCAATTGTAGATGTTAATTTTACTGTTTGGTGGGTGAAATTTGTGTTTGTTAGGATAAAAACTGCTACTGTTCACTGCCGTCTCTGCGTCTGTCTGAACACCGGCGCAGCTGCGCCGGTGCCAAGGCAAAAAACGGCGCAGCTGCGTCGGTCCCAAGCCTAAGAGTTGCGCAGCTGTGCCACTCTCTGAACTGAGACAGTGAGGTCTACTTGTTTGCAGGTCAGACATATCGAACTTGTGTTAGTTTAATGTGTATGTTAATGATGTTAAAACAAATTATAAACTATAATAACAGATGTTGATGCGTTGAAATGCAAAGTGCAAAGATTTGAAATAATTATTTAAATAAGTTATAAAATGAAACCAAATGAGATGTTTTCGAAAGATAGAGTTGAACGACTAAGTTATGTTGATCAATGTGTAATTTCAGAAGTGTTAAGTATGTTAACCTAAATGGTTAGGTGCTAAGTTAGGGTTATGATCTAAATGAGGGTTTAAACCCTAAAGCTAATATTCATACAATTAATTTTTGTTGTGATTTCGATGATATGTGTAGGGTAATTGGAGATTATTTCATTTGTGTAGCTTATAATCAAGTCAAGTTTTCTAATACTACCTTGTTATTATTGAGCAAGTTCTTAAATCTTAACTCTTTACATTGAGCAATCTTAACCTACCTTGCGTATGTTTGTTCAAGCTTATGCAACCTAATTCGTTACATTAAGCAAGATTTAGATTCCTAATTGTTATTCAAAGATTATATTGTTATAATACATTGATTCAAGGAAGATTGTTTTAACTCTTCTATAGCACCTTGCATGTATACCATGTTTACTCAATTATATATTATTGTTATTCAATCTTTGACTTTGATAAACTTGTTCAAAGCTTTATCCTCATATTAAATCTTCAAGTAGTAAGAAAACCTTTATTGATTGAATTAATCTATATTCAAATAGTGTTCAAAAATTCTAGAAAACACTGATATGCTAGTTCCAAACTAAACTTTCTTTAGTGCGGAAATTCTAAATCCAAAATGAGACGAACAACCCTTACATAGGGGATTTTGTACGTGTAACGTTTAGATGTTTGTGCATAATACATGGTATAAAGGGCCGATCCCCATGAGTACGTTAAGATGAGTTTGTACAGTCTAACGACTGTTGAGGTTAAGGTAATAATACGTAAACACCGTGGACATAGTTCGTGGTCATAAGACCCTCATATAATTAAAGTTCAAACTTGTTTTCTATTTTGATTCGTAGAACAAGTTCTTTATTATTCAGTATTCGTTGTTCATTCTCATGTTGTTGTTATACTATCTTTATGTCAGTGAACAATTGTTTGCTCACTCTTGCAATTAAACAATGCAGCTAAAGTTGAAAGAGGTGATGATCCATCTACTATCAAGGGAAAGGGCAAGATGTCTAAGGGATGAAGAATTAATTAAAGTTTATTTAAATGATTGAAGTATTAAGACTTGTTTTATTTTATAATGTATTCCGTAAACTGATATAATAATTTTAAGGTAGATTACCTGGGATTTGTTTTGAGATTATGATGTAACCCTTTAATGAGAGAGATTATTTTTTAAGTTATTTAAATTATGTCTTTATCCTTTGAATATGGGTAGTTAGATATAATAGTTTTTGTTAAGTGAGCACCAAATTTGGTGGAAATGAAGTACCCGGATTTGGGGGTGTCACTCCATTAATTGGAGTCCTTACGAAAATGTTATGCCCATTTTAGTAAAACATATCCAGTCAAATTTTCTCTAACACTTGGTTAGTCTGCCCACCCCCGTCGGGGCGGTGTTTTTGAGCTATAAAAACCCGCAGTGGTGGGATTCCCCGCTAGGGTGGCATAAATATACTGGTAATGCTCGTCGGGGTAGGGGTACCTGGTATTAGCTTTTGCAGTTCGTGAAGAACACAACTGATAGGCAAATTAGGCCTAAAAACTCATTTCTAACAACCATTCCAACTTACCCAAGTTGTAATAAGTTTACAAAAACATAAACTAATATTCCTAACATGTTTCTAACCATATAAACAACATAAGCTTCCAAAGTACAACCTCTAAATTAACTGTTTTTACTATTTCTTCACTTTTAGACATTCTTAGCGAAACCATTTACTGTGAATTCGTTTTACAACAAAAATAGTCTGTTTAAATCACATTGTTTTCGTTTCTTCATGTATTTTCACAATCAACAAACAATTTACAGTTTAACACATGAATTAAACATCAATTTTAATTCTAAAATAAGCCATATATATACCATTGTAATTCAAGTTCTTCAATACTAAACATATTTCTACGAATTTGATTACTCTACATCATGGATAAATGGTATAAAACATGTTATCAACACCCATTAACACATATAACACCATGTTTTCAACAATCATACTCAAAAACTCATTTACAGAGAATTTTTATGAAAACTAAAAAACATAGAGAACTAAGAACAAAAGAGTTAAATTACTACCTTAAATCTTTGATTATGCTTTGTTAGATGATGAGAATAGCTGTGACAATCTCCCTTGATTCTCAAAACCTCTTTGTTCCTCACTTTCTCTATATTAAACTAATATATGATATAACGTGATAATATAAAACCTGTTAAACGTACTTATGATTATCAGTTACATAATTAAGAAAATAAATTCCATCAATTTTAAAATTCAAAAGCCACTAAGGTTTGTTTAGCAAAACATGATTAAAATAAGAATTGCAAAAACCTTAAGGCTTTGTTTGGTAAAACCAAATCAAACCACTTTAATTTATTTTAAGAACTCACTTATTATATAGTTTAATTATCACACTATTTAATTAAATTTTAATATTCAAATTCAATTAAATTAAAGTTAACATTAACACGATAAATGAATTTATCACATAATTATAATTTCCATTAAATTATAATTTACTTAACAAATCACTAAATCTCCAATTCAATTATTAAATTAAATTGAAACAACATTATAACAATACATTTAATCCTTATCAACTTTCTAATTTAATTATTAAAATAAATTTGAATATTACCACATAATAATTAATTCATCATTCTTTTATTTTAATTAACTTCAAAATACCAAATTACCAATTATCAACTTAATTAACATATTACCTTAATTAATTTAATTCCCCATAACTGATGAATTGTTTATTTAACTAATAAATAATCAAATTAAACAAATATTTATTTAAGAATAAATACATCAACTAAAGTATTTATTTATTTCAATTGATATTTGAAATTACACATAAAATTCTGGATTGTTACATCCTTCCCTCTTTACAAGGTTTCTGTCCCCAGAATCATAATTCAAACAATTCATTCATCACATTCTTCCCTTCTTACAGGGATTCTATCCCCAGAATCGAAGACACAGATCAAACAAATAACTCAGGATAGCTTTTCATCATTTTGTCTTCGAGTTCCCACGTAGCTTTCTCAGCACTGTGGTTTCTCCATATCACCTTCACAGAAGGTATCACTTTATGCCTGAGCACTTGTTCTTTCCTGTCAACTATCTGGATAGGAATCTCCTCATAAGATAAATCATTATCGAACTGTAACGGTTCATACTCGATCACATGCTTGTAATCGGGTTTATACGGCCGTAACACTGAAACATGAAAAACATTGGGAACATGTTCTAATTCTGGAGGTAAAGCTACCTCGTAAGCCACTTCACCTACTATTCGCAGCACCTCAAAGGGTCCAATAAAGCTTGGGCTTAGCTTTCCTTTCTTACCAAATCAGATCTTCCCCTTCCAAGGAGAAACTTTTAGCAAAACAAAATTTCCAACATCAAATTTGCTATTTTGTTTGTGTTGATCAACATACTTCCTCTATCTATCTTGAGCAGCTAACAATATTGCCCTGATGAGTTTGACAACCTCAACGGTCTTCTGTACCAGTTTCGATCCTAACAGTTGACGTTCACCAACTTCATCCCATCACAGTGGAGTTCTACACTTTCTGCCATACAATGCTTCGTAAGGCGGCATGCCAATGGAAAGTGGTAACTGTTGTTGTAGGCAAATTCAGCCAATGGAAAGTGATCATCCCAGTTTCTTTTTGAAATCCATAATGCACACTCTTCGAATATCTTCTAACATCTAGATTTTTCGTTCGCTTTGGCCGCCTGTTTGAGGATGGTACGCCGTACTCATTTCTCAACTATGTTCCCATGCATTGTTGTAGTCTTTTCCAGAAGTTTGACGTGAATCGCATATCTCTGTCTGACACAATTGACAATGGAACTCCATGTCTCGAAACAATCTTGTTGACGTACAACTTTTCCAAATGATCAAGATTAAATTTAATCTTTATTGGCAAAAAGTGTGCTGATTTTGTCAGTCTGTCCACTATAACCCAAATTGCATCGTACCCTTTCTGAGTAGTCGGAAGACCTACCACAAAATCCATTGTGATATGCTCCCACTTCCATTCTAGTATTTCTAATGGTTGAAGTAATCCGCTTGGTCTCTAATACTCGACTTTGACTTTTTGACATGTCAAGCATTTCGTGACACATTCTGCAACATCTCGTTTCATATTCGACAACCAGAAATGCTGTCGTAAATCTTGATACATCTTCGTACTCCCTAGGTGAATTGAATATCTTGAGTTATTATCTTTAGTCAAGATTTCATCTTTAATTTCAGGTACTGATGGAACCCAAATCCTTCCCTCAAACCTTAGCAACCCCTCGGTATCAATCTTTAACTTCACGTCACTATCTTCAAACAGTCTTTTCTTGATTTTCTCGCATCCTTTATCTTGTAGTTGAGCGTTCTTCACTTTATCCACTAAAGTTTCACCAGTTTCCATTTGGAACGATCTTTCATCAGATTCTTTCGGAAGTTTGATTTCCAACTCTAGTTTAGCCATTGCCGAAATGAGCTCCTCCTGGGCAGTTAACAACATCAAATTCTCACGACCTTTTCCACAAGGGATCGACAACTACATTTTCTTTACCCGGATGATAAAAGATTTCACAATCATAATCTTTTATCAGTTCTAACCATCGCCTTTGACGCATGTTTAGATCCTTCTGTGTGAAAATATACTTCAGACTTTTATGGTCCGTATATATCTCATATTTCTCCACATAGAGATAATGTCTCCATATCTTCAGAGAAAATACCACCACATCCAACACGAAATCATGAGTCATGTATCCTTTCTCATAGTCCTTCAGTTGCCTTGATGCATACGCAATGACTTTGCCATTTTGTATAAGCACATAACCTAGTCCTTTATGTGATGCATCACTTTGACGCCCCCAAATTTGGACCACCACTTGGTCACTCAAATTCGGTTCATCACGTACTCATGGTAATACCATAATAACTGGAATTACATATTCACAGCGGAAAATCGAATTTAGAATAATATACAATGTTTTATTATAATTATTCCCCAAGTCTCGCAACCTACAGTACTTAATAGATTACATAATAATATCGAATAAAGACTTATTACATAATCCTACTTAAGCTTAAACACAGTCTGTAAACAGTCTTAATACAACATAATAGTCTTAAACATAAAGGAACAAGCTAGTTGGTAGACTTGCCCTTGCCCTTGTTATTCCCAGAGACACTTCCATGTTTCACCTTAACTAAAAGGTTTTAAATAAGCAAGAATGAGCAAAAATTGCCCATCAAGTAATATATGACAAGGGTAAAGAGTTCTACAACACGAGTTTGAAATATCGAGGTATCATCTCTAAGATAGTTCAAGGTTTCAAAATAATGAATAATGAATATCAAAAATTCTTGAATCAAATCCTTGGAATAAGAACGATAATTCAATATAAATCAACAGATATATATATGAATTCAAAGGCTATCAATGTATCCAACTGGATAAACAATTTATACTGAGCAGTCACTAAGGACTATTGAACATCTACTAGAATCATCAATATTAAACTGATAACCCAAAAGATTCAAGTATGATAGACGATTAATCTACAATACTCTAAGTAATGCATAACCATATAGTAATATTCACGCGTGTGTTGGGGCTTCCAACAATAAACACTCCCCTTACCATAAGGGTTGTTCAACTCAGTTTTCAAGATTTTCGCACCAGTCTGGTTTGGACAATTTTATAAACATGCATATAGTCTAGCCGGATCGAATGACATAGACACTTTCATAATATTCAAGAACAATACCAAGTTCAATATGAATAATAGTTTTCTCAAGAGTTTAACTTACTAGCTCAATTGAACGAGAAAGTAAGATAACTTGCATTCAAAGAGATAAGGTTTCCTTACGATATCTGTTTAATAAAGTAATGCACAGGTTTAGGGTACTTGAATTCAATATACGAATCACATGAAATTTAAGAACTTGCACAAAATCCAAAGTTGTGTAAGTTAGGAAACTTGCCTTAAGCGTAGTCTATCGACGTAATTTAATCAACACTTTTGAATCCTATTACTGTGTATTATATTTATAGGATGCCCATTAGTTATATAAACTCATATAGGTAAGTTCAAACGTACACATAAACGTCTAACTTAGTTGTAACTTTATACACATCACATATCCTATATTTTCATAGTACAAATCAGTTTGTAAGACATCACAAATTCAAACAACGTATCATTGCTTTATATCATGTAAACATTCTTTTGGACTTAACATTCAAAAGTCATGATTTACATTCATCTCTATCACATAGCAAGCTTCTTAACACATTACAGAGCATATTGGTCATATATTACAAGCTAAAGTAATCATATAAGCATGCTTCAAACATCAGATCAAAATTAGAAACTATTCTAGACTGAAGACTGGCACAACTGTGCCCTGTCTAGGCTTAGGGACGGCGCAGCTACGCTGTCCCCTGGATAGACTAAGGTTGAGCTTTGCACTTTCTATTTCTGTCCAATTCTTACACACATATGCACTTATACTTTTACATATATAAATGTTAGAGGTGCTCACATAATCATATGACCGTTCTTGAGTTCACTTATACAAGTTTGAACTTACAACTTACATGGTATTAAAGCATAACAAGATCATGTGGTTACCATATCTTATAACTTGGCTATATGTCCACATAGAGATATTACACAATATGTTAATACTCATGCTTATTGTATTCATATTGTTTATTCACAACTATCACTGTTTAACACTTTGAATCATGCTTTAAACTCATGTTTGGTTTAGTTATCATCATATTCAATACATATAAATCATATCTAGGGATATTATAGACATAGCATGACATATAAACCCTTTAAAATCTAGATATCCATGTGATGCAACTAGATTTTGAAAATATGTTCAAGTCTACTTTTGAAACAATTTTAAACTTGAACAATGCAATTTAACACATAAAAGACAACTTTAAGGCTCTAATCATATGTAGTCAAGTTATGTTAACATGCTCGCAAGATCAGAATGTATATCATGTAATATTGATGCATGTTAGCTTTATCATATCAAGCTTTTTCTTGAAAACTTCTTTAACATAAGGTCTAACAAGTTTTGTAATGAATATAGTACTAAGAATCATACATCATGCTCATTTAGGTTCTAAATCAGTCATGTATATGGGCTACTAAGTTTAGAATTTGTAGAACATGAATTACTTCAAAGTTTGTCTTTAACACTTTAAATTTTTAGTACAAATCTCTAATTAAATCATATTGATCACCTTATACTACATAAGAAAACCTTATACCTCATGCTATACCCCTTTTTAGGTATATATGTGATGCCCCCAAAATAGGTATACATCACCCATCTTGAGTCGCCAGATACATGGTACAGAATTCAAATACAACTTAATAATACAACTGTCGTGTATAATACGACAAAACAAAAACTGTGAGTTTGAATACAAATATTGTCTACTAGAGAGTATACAAACTCAAAATGAGTCCTCATTACAATTATTATCACACTATTTCACATAATAGTGAGGACTACTAATGCAAACATCTAGGATCATCACTCTGTTCCCCGACTAATCCCAGCTACGTTCTCATTTCCTGAAGAGAACAGTGAAAGAAAGGGTGAGCTTAACTAGCCCAGTAAGAAATATTATGGCTAAAATAGTGCACAATACTTTATCGTTAGCCTTCAACAGTGTTAAACTGATAAAATATAATAACTATCAAGTTTAACTGCAGCGGAACAAGTAATCCATTAGAAGAGTCAAGTAGTGAATAAAATCTACTATCTTCTATGATTTAAAAGGTTTTTCATCACTTTTATCGCTGGAACTCAGCTTAATAAATAATCCACATCATCGAATCACCCCTGCACTACGACCAATGATATTCTTTAGTATCACGACCACGAATTATCCATGCACTACGACTAAAGATAATCATGTTTTCATCAACGGTCCTGATCATGCCATAAAATAATTCATCTTTGCACTACGGCCAAAGAGAATTCATAGCCATAATCATGCCAAAAATTTTCCATCAATGCACTACGGGCCAATGAGGACTTTTTCCACATCATTTGTAACATTACGATTATGATTATACCGAATAATTCCTGGTCATAATCATACCAAGTCCATCTATGTACTACAGGCCACAGAAGACTTTCAAAAAAATATAAACATGAGGATGATAACAATGATATAAGAATTCAATAAAACAAGTTCAAAAATTAATTTATCCAGAAACTTATAATGTCCAAATTTTCAACATGATACTGCTTTATAAACTAAAATTCAAGAATGCTCAGAAGAATATTTCCATGAAAAGATATTAGATGAAGCGCAAATATTAAGGATATTCCACTAATTTCATGGAGTATAGAAGTTAAAACTTTAACCAACTGAGTATAATAAAGAATGGAATAACAAAAGAAATCACCATGCATGCGGTACTTCGCATATAGAGGTTATTCCAACAGAATAATAATTAACAGAACCAGGTCAGGCGAAATTCACACCGACAGGAAGTTCTAACTGAATAATAAAGAATTGAATAACAACAGAAATCACCATGCATGCGGTACTTCGCATAGACAGGTTATTCCAACAGAATACTACTAAAAACGGAACCAGGTCCGACGTAAAACGCACAGACATGATATTCCAACAGAATAATAAAGAATGAAATAACAGAAGAATTTTACCAAGTATAGGGTATTCTGCGTATACAGGTTATTCCAACAGAATAATAAAGAATGAAATAACAGAAGTTCTCTTCATGAATAAGAAAGAAAGAATACCCCATATGAGTAAACAAATAATATTCCCTACCTTAAGAAGAAGAGTACTAGATATATGAGTAGTGAAGTAGCAGAATACTTTTCTTCTTTCTCTCTATAGTTTATCTCTCTAGAGTTTCAGTGAATTCGTAAGAAATAATGAATGAATGAGCTTATATTTATAGAAAAATGGACTGTATAGTAACTAACTCATGAACGGTCCAAATTGATTTACTTTAATCTGACGGTCCATATTTAAAGCAAAATCTTTTAAATAAAATATAATATATTCTAATTATAATCTAATAAAATGAATAACTTTATAAAAGATTTTTACTATGCAAACACTATTCATGCACTATGCATAATAAAATATAATATATTCTAATTATTGTCTAATAAAACAAATAACTTTATAAAAATATTCTGTTTTATATAAAAAGATTTTACTATGTAAAACACTATGCATAATAAAATATAATATATTCTATTTATAGAATAACTTTATAAAAGTATTCTGTTTTATTACATTAATAATACTAATAAAAAACACTGAGTGACTTATCACGTAAGCATCAATAATCAATACCGTGTGCTACTATGCAACCACGCGTATTACTGTACTTTTACTACCGAGTAGTTCAACAGTATTAACGGTAAAACTTTCGCCGTTATTTTCATAAAATATTTTTGTCATTTTCTCAATCCGACAATAATTCCGTTGTGGGGTCCACCAATGATTGTACAGTCATACAGATATTCCCCGACAAAAAGAATATTCCCCGACCAATCGAATATTATACAACAACTTGCATACTTTTCAAAATTTATAAATACTACCCACAACTATAATACTATCTCAAATCCACACCATAATATTCAAAAAAATATTTCGAGAAAATTAAATATTTATTCATAAAAATATGGGGTCTCACAATATATATAACTCATTATATCAAGTTCTCGATACCTAGCATGAACAAAACCAGCAACTAACTTTGAAGTATGGCGCAGCTGAGCTACACCCCAGTATAAATAGGGCACATCTGTGCCACGTCGAAGTCAGAAGCAGTAAATAGACTCTGTTTTGCAGAGTAACTACCAACTTGATTTCCAACGATTCAAACATGTTCCAAACTATTATTAAAGAGTTCATACATGTTAGTAAAATTCTTAAACATATTATAACATGTTAATTCATATCAATTGACATATGAATTCAAGAAATTTCAAGAACTAAACTAGACCCATTTCAAGAACATAGTTAGAATTTATACCTTCTTGAGCTTGAATTGGACCTCCTACACTCTAAGTATGCTTCTATAGTAGCTCAGCAACTTATACTCTCCCATTAGACTATCAAACAACTTCTATCAATCACAAAAATTGAAAATAGATCTTATATTTATAGAAGGAACTTGGACTAGATATTGGCATTACACTAAGGTTGGAGTTCATGGTGCAATGGAATAATACATTGGTTACTAGAGAGATGATCAACCACCCTTACCAACCATCTTCCTAGCAAATGATCACCTATTCCATAGCCTTTTAGAAAATACATAAGTCACCTTCAATTTGGGACAAGAAAGAAAAATCTCAGCAACTTTAGTAACTAAGGCTTAGTTTGGTCCTTTTAATTCCCATAATGTATTATTAAGGTACAATTGTTACCATATTAGGAATTTAAAGATAAATTTTATACTCACATCATATCATCTACGTACATTAAATACACACAATAAAATATCGCAGTTAGGCATTATTGTCCAGGTATCCCCCATAATTATTTTTACTACTCACATAACAACATTATAACATTGTTTAATATTAATGTTTATTTAAACATTTAATTTCCTTCCCAGTTTCTAGAATACAGATATATTTAATTATTTCTGTATTACAACTACATGTGATTTCATTGTGCTACTAGGTACCACATGCCATTGCAATGTACTACTATCGTATGGTTTTATTAATTTCACACATAATCCATAAGTGTCCCATTTCATTTTTATAGAAGAAAACCAAGTTTCTCCAACTGACTACTGGCGCAGCTGCGCAAGTTTGTATTACTGGGAGGGCGCAGCTACGCCATACCCTAACAGTGCCAAACTGGTTTAGCTTTAAGCTAGTTTCCACCGTCATCACCATATTAGTTTTACACGACATGATTTAACGTCCACACGAGTGATATTGCTAATTTAAGAGTGTATTCATTCCTTATATGGAATCACATAATCATACGCAATTAATTTTCCTCATAATGTTTTTTCCTTTTTTAATTTACTTAGTGAAATTCCTCATTCCACACTATGCCACACAAGGCATTTCACAATTCTCATCACAGTCCATATTCGCATAAATTCAATTTAACTTAGTTGAATTATTTATTTCACAACACATCAATATTTATATTCAAATAAATATCCATTTCCAATAGTATATTCATTTAATAAGATGTGGAAATTCTTGGGAATTACATCCTCCCCCTCTTATAAAAATTCCGTCCCTGAATTGCTACAAGGTTACACAAATAGATGGAGATAATCCCTCATCATCCTATCTTCTAACTCCCACATTGCCTTCTCGACATTGTGGGTACGCCAAAGCACTTTTACAGAGGAAATGACTTTGTTTCTTAAAGTTTGCTCTTTCCTATCTAGAATTTGGACAGGAATTTCTTCATATGCTAAGTTCTTCTCCATTTGAATGGGTTCATAATAAATCACGTGCTTGTAGTCAAGCTTATATGGACGCATCACAGAAATGTGGAACACGTTGTAAATGTGCTCCAGCTCCGGTGGTAATGCAACTTTGTACGCCACCTCGCCCACTCGCTTCAGTATCTCGAACGGTCCTATGAATCTTGGACTCAGTTTTCCTTTCTTGCCGAAACAGATCTTTCCCTTCCATAGAGATACCTTCAAAAATACGAAACTACTGACTTTAAAGTCTCGGTCCTGCCGATACAAGTCTGCGTACTTCTTCTGACGATCTTGAGCTGCTACTAGTTGGGCTCTTATTACTATCACCACGTCTACAGTTTGATGTACTAACTTTAGTCTGAGTATTCGTCGCTCTCTGACTTCGTCCCAACATAATTGCGTTCTGAACTTTCTTCCGTAAAGAGCTTCGTACGGTGGCATGCGTATACTCGCATGATAACTATTATTATACGCAAATTCGACTAAGGGTAGGTGGATGTCCCAATTTCCCTTGAATTCCATCACGCAAGTCCTAAGTATGTCCTCTAGCGTTTGTATAGTTCGCTCACTTTGTTCGTCTGTCTGAGGGTGATAAGCAGTACTCAACCTCAACTATGTTCCCATCTTCTCTTGCAAGCTTTTCCAAAAATTTGACGTGAAAGCGCGTGTCTCGATTAGAGATAATTGACACCGGCAGTCCATATCGTGAAACAATCTCCTTCACGTACAGACTTGCTAACTGATTCAAACTGTAGCAGATCTTGATTGGTAGAAAATGTGCGGTTTTAGTAAGTCGATACACAATAACCCAAACGACATCATAACCTTTCTGCGTAACTGGAAGTCCTACCACGAAATCCATCGTAATGTGGTCCCATTTCCACTATAGTATTTCTAACGGTTGTAGTAAACCACTCGGCGCTGATGCTCTACTTTTACGCATTAGCAAGTCAAACATCTACTAACACACTTTGCGACTTCCTGTTTCAAATTGGGCCAACAAAAAGGTTGCCTCAAGTCTCGGTACATCTTAGTGCCTCTTGGATGAACGGAATACGTCATATTGTGTGCCTCGTGTAAAATCTCTTCTCTTAACTCGGTTACCACTGATAACAACAGTCTCCCTTCGAATATTAAGATAATTTCTTTATCTATTCTAAATTTCTCTTCCTCATTTTTTGTAATCCTTTTCCTGAGCTTATCACATTCTTCATCTTTTTCCTGTGCTTCTTTTACTCTATCCAACAACGTCGGACAAACTTCCATTACAAATAACTTCTCTTCAGACCTCTCGGGTCCCTTTACCTCTATTTCCATTTTCTCCATTTCTCTTATTAACTCTTGTGAAGTCATCAATTGAAACAATTTCTCCCTTCCTTTCCTGCTCAGAGCGTCGACAACTACGTTTGCCTTCCCCGGGTGATAAAGAATATCGCAGTCATAATCTTTGATCAATTCTAACCACCTTCTCTGACGCATATTGAACTCCTTCATTGTGAAGATATATTTCAGACTTTTATGGTCCGTGTATATCTCACATTTCTCTTCGTACAAGTAATGCTTCCATATTTTTAACACAAAAACTACTGCCGCTAACTCTAAGTCATGAGTAGGGTATATTTTTTCATAATCCTTTAGTTGTCGTGATGCATACGCAATGACTTTGTCGTGTTGCATAAGCACACAACCAATTCCCTTGTGCGATTCGTCACTATACACCACAAATTTTCCCGCATCATCTGGTAATGATAACACAGGCACTTCTCTCAATCTCTTTTTCAATTCTTGAAAACTTTCTTCACATTTGTCGGTCCGTAAAAATTTCATCGTCTTCCTCGTCAGGTTAGTCAACGGGGTTGCTATCTTAGAAAAATCCTTGATGAATCTTCGATAGTACCCAACTAACCCTAAAAAACTTCTCACCTCCGTCTGTGTCCTCGGTTGTTCCCAATTACTTACTGCTTTAACCTTTTCGAGGTCTACTGAGATTCCATTCTCATCCACCACGTGGCCTAAGAGTTGAGCCTTCTCCATCCAAAATTCACACTTTGAAAATTTCGCATACATCTTCTGCTTTCGTAATGCCTCCAAAATAATCTTCAGATGTTCGGCGTGTTCTTCCTCTGTCTTTGAGTAGATCAAAATGTCATCTATGAAAACTACTACGAATTTATCCAAGTATGGCTTGAAAACTCGATTCATCAAGTTCATGAATGCTATCGGAGCATTAGTCCAACCAAATGACATTACCAAAAACTCGTAATGTCCATAATGGGTTCGAAACGCAGTTTTTGTTATGTCCTCATCCCACACTCTCAGTTGGTGATTTCCTGTCCGTAAGTTGATATTTGAGAAACATTTCGTTCCCTTTAGTTGATCAAATAAGTCGTCCATCCTCATTAGCGGATATCTATTCTTGATCTTTACTCTGTTCAATTCTCGATAATCGATACAGAGCCTCATCGATCCGTCCTTTTCCTTAATGAATAACACTGGTGCTCCCCAAGGATACACACTAGGTCGAATGTACCCCTTATCTAATAACTCTTGAAGTTGTATCATAAATTCCTTAATTTTATCAACGCCATACGATATGGAGCTTTCGAAATCGGTGTCGTTCCCGGTGCTAAGTCTATTACGAATTTAATTTCTCTGTCTAGCGGAAGACCAGGCAGATCATCTGGAAACACATCTTGAAATTCATTCACTACAAATATATTTTTAATTTCTACTCCATTTTTCTAAGTATCTACGATGTCAGCTAAATAACCTACATATCCTTTCTTTAATAATTTCTTGGCCTGCATCATCATAACATAACATGATTGCTTAAGCGATGTGATACCATAAAACACTACCTTAGACTTAACCAGAGTCTAAAGGTTCACACACTTGTTCTGACATTCAATTATCGCCGCATGGTTATATAACCAATCAATTCCTAGTATTACGTCAAATTCTCCCAGTCTAATAGGAATCAAGTCTACGCTCGGTTCATGTTCTCTAATGTTTGCGCGATAATTTTGATAAACATATTCTACAAGGATTATTTCCTTATTTGCAACTTCTACGTTCAAGGAATCTTCTAAACGTTCTCGGGGTGTACTAAGTTTACTAGCAAATTCTTCAGATATAAAAGAACAGGTCGCACCCGAATCAAATAATACATAAGTATTTATATTATTGATTGGGATCCTGACACCACGTCTTTTGCAACCACTACGTCTTGGACGATCATTTTAAAGGTTCGGGCGTTTGATCGGTTGGGTTGCGTGGGATCACCAATCATTAACTTGCTTCCTCCTCCCTGTCCTCCGCCATTTCTACTACTCCCTTTCTTTGGGCAATATTTTATCTGGTGCTCTGTTGATCCACAAGCAAAACATCTCCTGATCTTCTTTGGTTTTGGGCAATTTGGCGATATGAGCCCCTCTTGGCCGCAATTATAGCACGTGCTCTTTCCTTTCCACCCACCCTGATGACTCCTCCCACACTTGTTACAAGCTTCAGTCCTTTTCTTGAAGTTTCCCTGGTGACTTCCACCTTGATTATGGTTTCTGTTGTTGTTGTTGTTGTTGTTATTGTTATTGTTTTCCCATTTCCTCTTTCTGGAGTTACTCCCTCTGCTGCTGCTACCTCAATGATACTCACTCCCAGCTTTCTTATTTTTTTTCTCCTTATGAAATAGACTTAAGGCTTCACTGCCACCTTCCACAATGATTTCCTTCTCTAAAAATATCGCAAATGAATCAATTTGGAGAACTAATGCCTTATTATATAGCCACGACTTCATCCCTTGATCGAAGCATCTCGCCTTCCTTTCGTCTTCTCCCACCTGGTGTTCCGCAAATCGCACCAGTTCATTAAACTTAGCTGCGTATTGCGCAATCGTCATATCCCCTTATTTTAACTCTAGGAACTTCACTTCCATTCGATTTTTCATGCTCTTCCGGAAATAGTTCTCGAAAAATAGCGTCTTAAACCTATCCCATGTTATCGTTGCTTCACAAGCTCTCTGCTGATTAGCGTCCCACCAATAGTTCGTTTCTCCCCTCATCATATACGTAGCAAACACCGTCTTCTGATCTTCATCCACGAGAGTTATAGTGAAATCTTTTTCGATCTCATTGATCCAGGTTTGCGCAACTATCAGGTCAGTAGTTCCTACAAATTCATGTGGTCCTACACTCTTAAAATCATTAAAGTTTGAGACAGGAGCTGCTTGGGGAACGGGTGGTACTGGTTCATTCCTTCCCCTAAGAGCCTCTCCTAAAAAATCTACCAGCCTCTGCATCAGATCTACTGGCCCTCTCTCATCATTAACCGACTCTTCAGGTACAGTTATTCTACGTCTTGGTGCTATATCTGTATCACAAATTTTCATTTTATTATTATTCAGTTATATCACTTAAAGTATTTCTCTTAACATCAAGAAGGATAAATTTATAACACGTTTCTGAAATAAGCTCATTTATATTCATATGACAAATTGTTATAATTACATGATTCTTTTTATCATACTGCTATAAATGATAACACATATCCCCTATTATCACAAAAGATGGGGACAACACTAGCTTACTACCCCACTAATACTTTTCAAAAGTTTGGGGGTTTACAACTATCTCACATCTTACACAAAAGACTGAGATTTCAACAACAGATTAAACAACACATAAATAAAACACTACAACTACTAAACTTCTTCCGCTAGACTCAATCTAACATCCCACGCTCTATGGCGCTCTGGTATTCCTTTTGAGTAATGTGCACCAACATATCTCTGTTATTGGGTATGTCCCTGCTCTTCCGGGTAGTGATTTACCCCATCAATCAACCTCTCCATGGCTGTGCGTAGAGCATAGCCCATCTTTTCATCTTCCTTCTCTTACACCTTACTTCATCCTCTATATCATTAGCCTGATCATTAGCTCCTTCCCACTTCTCCTCGAAGTGAATCCTATCCATCACCTCCATCTCTAGCTTTGTACGAAGTGCTTCCTTCTCAGCCTTTCCACGTACTAAGCTCCCTCTGCTCAGACTCTTCTAGCTTCCATGCTAGCTCCACATTCCTAGCCACTGATCTATAAAATAAAGTTCCCATTTGGATCCCTGCCTCCTTACGGTGAGAAATTTCCACCTCCATCTCCTGCATCACTAACTACCTCTGATGGTCCTCGTCCCTCAGTTTTTGGAACTCAGATTCCCTTTCCCTAGCCTCAGTCTCTAATTCCTCCATTCTATATCCCAACTCCAAAATCAGCTCCTCGTACTCCCCCCACATCCGATCCTCGAAAGTAGCCTCGTCGGAGTCCTCCATAGGCTCAGGCTCCTCTTCCATAGGCTCTTCCTCCGGATCAAACTCCTCGGGTAAATAATCCATCTCCTTTTCCTCGTCATCCTCATCAATAGGGGACACTACTAATATGGGCTCCGCTATCAATGGTACCACATATACCACGTGGATATCACGCGGCTCCTCCTCTATTACTTAGCTAGGTCCTCCCATGTTAGTCATCCTACAATCACCAACATAAGACAATATAAACAATAATTCCATTAGAATGTTAAATAACATAAGTTCATTGTATAGAATGAAGTTATATTCTATAACACCTTAAGTCTCTTTCTACGAAAACTCTATATGAGTTTCATCCCTCTTTATCTCCTAAGTTTTCCTCAATTATATTCTAAGGACTCTTGTTCCTAAGTTTTATAACTATAGCTCTGATACCAAACTGTGACGCCCCCAAATTCAGACCACCAGTTGGTCACTCGAATTCGGTTCATCACGTACTCATGGTAATACCATAATAACTAGAATTACATATTCACAATGAATAATACAATTTAGAGTAATATACAATAATTTATTATAATTATTCTCCCAAGACTCGCAACCTACATTACTTAATAGAGTACATAATAATATCGAATAAAGACTTATTACATAATCTTACTTAAGCTTAAACAGAGTCTGTAAACAGTTTTAATACAACATAATAGTCTTAAACATAAAGGAACAAGCTAGTCGGTAGCCTTGCCCTTGTCTTTCCCAAAGACACTTAAATGTTCCGCCTTAACTGAAAGGTTTTAAATACGCAAGAATGAGAACAAATTGCCCATCAAGTAATATATAACAAGGGTAAAGAGTTCTATAACACGAGTTTGAAATATCGAGGTATCATCTCCAAGATAGTTCAAGGTTTCAGAATAATATCATGAATAATGAATATCAATAATTCTTGAATTAAATCCTTGGAATAAGAACGATAATTCAATATAAATCAATAGATGTATATAAATTCAAAGGCTATCAATGTATCCTACTGGATAAACAATTTATACTGAGTAGTCACGATGAACTATTGAACATCTACTAGAATTATCAATCTTAAGCTGATAACCCAAAAGATTCAAGTATGATAGATGATCAGTATAAAATACTCTAAGTTGTGCATAACTACACAGTAATACTCACGCGTGTGTTGGGGCTTCCAACAATAAACACTCCCCTTACCATAAGGGTTGTTCAACTCAGTTTTCAAGATTTCTGCACCAGTCAATTGGTTTGGACAATTTTATAAACATGCATATAATCTAGCCGGATCGAATGACATAGACACTTTTACAATATTCAAGAACAATACCAAGTTCAACATAAATAATAGTTTTCTCAAGAGTTTAACATACTAGCTCAATTAAACAAAAAAGTAAAATAACTTGCATGCAAAGAGATAATGTTTATGAGAACCTGGAAATTCGGATTGTCCCGAATTTAAGTTTTAAGAATTAGTTATTAATAAAATGAATTTTTATTAATACTATTCTATGTTATGTGTTTATTAATCGTTCTATAACCTAGGATGATTATAAATCGGGAGGATTCTGGTTACGAGTTATACTAAACGAGTAAGAATTTTCAAGACGTGATGGAATATTCAATAATATTTCAGTTATGACAAAAACAGAAGTTTTTGCCTGCAGACTTAAAACCTAAGGGTTAGAAAAAGTGAGTTCCGAGAAGTTAATAATTTGGTATAATAATTAGGGTTATTATGCGTGAGAAATACAAGTATGATACAAGTTATTATGCGAGTATAGTAAGAAGATTTTTACGACGTATAATACGAATATCGTACGAACTATATACGAAGAGAATACGAGAATGGAATGCGTAGAATACGATTATTCTTAATGGACTTTGAGTTCATGGACTTTGTAGAATCCAATTGGACTTGGATTATGTCAAGCCTAACGCTTTGTGAAATCAAGCTCAAGATAGGCCCAATAAGAATTAAGGTTAAGGCCCAAACCAAGGAAATAAACCGTGGATCGAACCGATGGGTAATCGGATGGGTATTAACCCATGTGGCAACCCATGGGGTGACCCATGGAGCTTGTGGGTCGGCCACTTGGCCACCAACTAAAGTGGTTACCTAGTGGCTAAGCCAAGAATAGTAAGGAGGTGGGGGATAATGACCAAATTTCCCTTAAATTTTGTTTTCTATAAAAGGAAGCTTAGATTTCATTTTTATAGGATTTTGAAAATCATATAACATGAGAGAGAGAGAGAGAGAAAAAGCTTGAGAGATTGGAGGAGATGGAGAAGGATGAGAAGGATCATGAATGATTGGATCGAATGTGATCGTGAAATAGAAAATCTTGCGAATCGTCGGCTTTGTCTAGCGGAAGAAAAATAAAGAAGATAGGTAATCTAAAACCTAGCTTCTAATAAATTTTCTTTAAGTTTTCTATGTTAAAACATAGCTTATTGAGAATAAGAAGTAAAAGATGTTAGAAATGATTTCATATGGTTGAAATCGTGAGAAAAGAAGAAATAAGAAAGTAGAAATTTAGTTTATAAATTTCTTAAGGAAGTGTAAGATTTGTACTAAATTATAACGATCCGAGTGGATCATATGAATGATTAGGTGAAATAAGTAAGGAATGGTTTTCTATAATATAAAATTCCAAGAAAAAGTAAAGTCATAATGAAAATATCGATTAAAAATGAAGAACGAACGGAGAATGCGAAGAACACGAAACACATTATTGATGGACAAAGTTAAAATCATCGTATGATAATTGTTGGTGATGGACAAGTTTAAAACCATCGTGTATAAGTTAGTTTCTTATTGTTTCGTTAGGAACGGTAGAAACATTCATGAAGAACGGATTAAAACTTAGCTATAACAAAGTTATGGCAAATTTTTTGTAAAAGACGAACGAGAATTAGAAAGTTAGTAAATGAACCCGAAGGTGTAGGGTTTTATAAGAAAGTAAGAGAACATAGAAAACGTGAGTCGTGGACTCAAGAACGAATGAGTTCTGAGTTCAGATGATCGAATTACGGACGAACGAACGAAGAGCGTCGAAAATTGTAAAAATGAACGAAGGGTGAAGATTAAGCCAATCGAATGGCATGTTAACGGATTCAGAACGAAGTTTTGTCTAAGGGTTATTGAAGTACGTAAAATAAAGAAGAGAATGGCTTTGGAACGACCTCGTTCCAAGTTATAACGAATAAGTTACAAAATTTTGAAGTAAGAGATTAAAGCTTGTAAAAGACTTAGAGAAATTTTCTAGGGTTTAAGCTCGGTGCCGTAGCGCCAGCTGATCCTCGGAGAGACGACGTCGTTGCACGAGCTCGGCCATCATCTCTTGGCGATTGGTGCCGCGTCGTGAGAGTTAATGAAGGACTCGATGCCGTAACGTCAGACTGAAGAAGATGACGTAGGGTCGCGCCGCAGCGCGAGAGAGAAAGAAGAGAGTGGCGCCGCAGCGTCGGTGCAGGGAAATGCCCAGAAATGAGATTTTTATTTCTCAATTACTGGGGTATGTGTAAGAAAAAATATGAACATGTAGTTCACCTAATGTAACACTTAATCAAGTATTTTAAATCTTTAGTAAAGGTTGAACGGAAAGATTAAACGAGATTAAAAGACAAAGATTGTAGGTGCGGGTTACAGAACCGATATCTGGGGACCGTAGTTGCGATGAATGAACGTGAGGGAATTCTATGGTTATGATTGCTTAGACGTTGAGCGACGAGTGTAATGAATAACATTTCGATGTTATGTCATGGTTATGAGAGATAGGTATAAAGCGTATAGACGTTGTGAACTCAATGTTGTTGCGATGAACGAGTGGTTTAAGCATACAACGAACAGTATGGCTTCGACATTAAGACAGAATAATGAACATGGGGTTCATGGGATGGATAACGAATTAAAGCGATTAAAACCATGAGTAAAGGTTGAATAAGAGATTAAGAGACGATCAACGTGAACACGGATTACATAAACGATCCTCGTGAATCGTATTTGAGTCGGACGAACGATCTAAGTGTACAATGGTTGTATAACTTGGACGTTGATGAAAGCGGTAAGTATGATATGAATTATTATAAAAATCCGTAGCGAATGGTAATAAGAATAACGAAAGTCCGAGCATGAGTCGGATAGAGAATGTTATAATGAAATGTAAGAATTAAACACTTTAGCCAACGTGATGGTTGAGTGTATGCGATTATTAAACGGGCAGAACCTACACCCCGTGTATGGTTTGACCGTAAGGTAATGAAGAATGTTGTTTAACCGTGAAAAATGAAGAAACTGAGTTAAAGGTAATAACATATAACGTAAAGAAGCCGAGTTAGTAATGATAACTTAGAGGACGTTCCGAGTCGAATGAACCGGATGTTGTAAGATATAAATAAGATAATATAAAATGTTTAACACTATAACCTCATAGTATTGACATTGAACGATCATTCCGAGTATACAAAAGAATGTATGACTTAGACGATAAGAAATGAATTCCGAGGTATGACATTTAGTTGCCAGAAAGCCATAAGGAATAAGAAATTGATTTAACGAATGTTATAATTAATGGTTCAGATAAGTTACGATAAGTTAGGTTGTGGTACAATCGTAACCTTTGATGGTTGACATATGGGAGTTTGGCTAAACAATTAATTCAGAGAGCGAAGGTATATACGAAACTGGCAACCGATCTAACTCACTGTTATGGGCAGTGTAGATGAGACGGGAACTTGTTTGTTGGTTGTTTGTGGGAAACCACTCAGAGTACTATATGGAATACTAGCAGAGACGTGATGTGTGCTGAGTCCTAGAAAAGTTATAAGAAGAAGATAAGAATGTAAATCATCAAAGATGATGAATGTTTTGAGTTAATACATCTCCGTATGTCATGAAGCCGTAAACCGGTAATGAAAGTTAGTCAAGTATATAACTAATTGGTGTATGTGTTATTTTCGTTATGTGATATATAGGAATTGGAATGAGCAGTTCAGCGTAAGCTGTAGCTGTGCGTAAGGCAAGTTTCCTAACTTCATTCATATTACATGAATGCTAGTTTCTTAAACTTCTTAGATGTTGAACTTGAGAAGTTATGTCTATGTGCAAATGTGTGATATTTGTACAAGGTGGTAGAACGTATGAGGCCTTGTGCCACAATTTGAACACTTCGGCGTTTCCTTGTGATGAACTGTTCTGTGATTGAACTGTTCAATACGAGTATGCTCTATTTATACATGAACCGTTATTGTTAAGTCTGTGCTAATAATTCTAGTCAGACATGATATGTATGTGAAAAAGGTAGAAGAATGAAAGTAGTGTAAATAATATGTGATGAATGTTTTAAAAATGATAGGAATCAGGATTATTCCTATTGTTCAAGATGCTTCGTTACCTTTGTTCGGTTATGGAAGTCCTAAAAGAATGTTTAAATTCTTGAAGTTGTTTGTTCAACTGCTATGACTTGCTGGGCAATTGAATGCTCACACTTTCTTTAAATGAAAAACATTTTTAGCGTACGATGTTAGAAAGTACTTAAGGATCCCGTAAAGATCAAGTTGATCAATATCCAGACGAAGTGCCATTCAGTGCATGAATGAGCGTGAAGATCAAGCCAAGACTTGTAATGTAGAATAATTTAATTAAACTGCAAAATAGTTTAATGAACTTTTATGTATCCTTGGTGGTGGATAAAAGTCACTCTTGTAAGACGTAAAGAATAATGTAATTATCATTATTTGTAATGAAAGAGGTTATGAGGTATTAGAACCTGGGATTTGAGAATGTATTTTGTTATATTTAGCTATATAATGATGTATGTTTGGAAAGAGATGGGATCGTGACGTACGGAATTTGGGTGTGAGAATAGACCAGATTTCGGAGCGTTACAGATTGGTATCAAAGTTGATAGGTTATAAACCTTAGGTAGAAGTACCTATGCCTATAATCGTAGAGAGAAGGATAAGAAGGTCACCACGTGATCATAGCAAATCGTAGTAACAAATAAGCTGTTAAACGATGAATGATTTATAGCTAATGCTATGAATGAATGGTACTACGAAGTAGTACGGGAAAGAAGAACTCAGATTGAGTTATGAAGGATAGTATACGAATTAAAGAAAAAGTAAAGAGAAATTTAGAAGTTGTAAGATTTCAATTGAGGACTCATATGATGGTTGAGTTGTATAAACCTTTGTTATGGGCAGAGGTTTGTGCTTTGGTGTAACAACTACTCAGTTTATTACAGTGATAATCATTGGAATTGGTCGCGCTATTAATATGTATATGACGAAAAGGTGAATCTTTTCTCACGTATATACTTGATAGGTAGAGAATGATAAGGTAGGTGCGAGTTCTTAAAACTCATACTTGTGGTAAGTTTGTGACTCATAATAATATGGTATGTTTCCGAACGTCTCAGCGAATGGACGCCTATGGTCTGACTGGATAGTTCTTAAACTCATATAATTGTGGAAACTTCCTGAACTCATAATGTCTGGTAAGTTGATGGACTGTACTAAGATATAGGAATGTTTAGACTAAAAATGAGTTGTTTTTAGTAGGCTTAGTAGTGAAGGTACTAGAGAAGATTAAGTATCCTCACAAGTAAGACAACGAAGGAAGATGGAGGAATGGGATATTCCAAGTCATTTAGCTATGCTAGATTTCAAAGTTTATTGAAATCATGCTGATATGTACATTTTAAAAAGTAAGGAATTGGTACAACTTTTTGAACCAACGAATTTTAAAAGATTTATTCTCGGTATGTCTATATTAATTTTTGTGGCTAGACAGAAGTTGATTTGAAGTATCAAAATAAATTTTATATCATCAATGCATTAGATGCAAAGATGGTAAACGGATGGAGTTATTAATATAATTAAACCTAGTGTTGGATTTGATCTTGTGATCAACTACCTACTATGGTATGACGTATAATGATGAAGTCATAAAATGACGAAGTCTTCAACGTACTCTAAAAAGTACGGTATCATGGCGTCATAAAACGTTTTGATGTATTGTGAAAATAATTTTAATAAGTAGTCGATGTCAATTGAGGTTACTAGACGAATGTTTCAAGTTGATGTCCAATTTATTGGTATAGTCTAAGCTATTTGATTTGGCTAGACAAATGGTATGCCATGTTATAAGAAAATCGAGTTTACTTTGAGAACTTGTGCCAAACCAAATTATTTTGGTGCGGAATCTAATGATTAAGTCTGAGGTGAACATACCTCAAAATGGGGATATACGATGGGTTGATCACCTACGTATGGAAGAGGTAGTTTACTTTCTTTGTGATTATAAACTGATCGTTAAAGAAGGGTTTACGGTAAAATGCTATTTAACCTAGTAAGAGTTCATGGTCGATTTGACCCCTCAGCAAAAGTATGAAATGTTTTAAAGGAAATTTTATATTCCTCGTTATTTCTTCTACTTCATGATTCTTGATAGGTTATGGAGGTTAAGAATGATGGAAAAATAAGAACTTCTTTGAAGAGAAGTTGAGAAGAAGATTAAGCTAAAATTTTGTGGACGAAATTCTCTGAAGAAGGGGAAAATGTGAGGACCCGGGAAAGGGTTTGGTTCTAGAAATTCCAAGGACGGAATTTTTATAAAGAGGGAAGAATAAGAGAACTCGAAAATTCAGATTGTCCCGAATTTAAGTATAAAGAATTAGTTATTAATAAAATGAATTTTTATTAATACTATTCTGTGCTATGTGTTTATTAATCGTTCTATAACCTAGCATGATTATAAATCGGGAGGATCCTGGATACGAGCTAGCTAGACTGAACGAGTAAGAATTTTCAAGAAGTGATGGAATATTCAATAATATTTCAGTTATGGCAAAAATGAAGTTTTCGCCTGCGAACTTAAAACTTAAGGGTTAGAAAAACTGAGTTTTGAGAAGTTAATGATTTCATATAATAATTAGGGTTATTATGCGTGAGAAATACGAGTATGATACTAGTTATTATACGAGTATAGTAAGAAGATTTTTACGACGTATAATACGAATATCGTACGAACTATATACGAAGAGAATACGAGAATGGAATGCGTAGAATACGATTAGTCTTAATGGACTTTGAGTTCATGGAGTTTGTAGAATCCAATTGGACTTGGATTATGTCAAGCCCAATACTTTGTGAAATCAAGCCCAAGATTTGCCCAATAAGAATTAAGATGAAGGCTCAAACCAAGAAAATAAACTGCGGATCAAACTGATGGGCAACTAGATGGGTATTAACCCATGGGGAAACCCATGGGGTGACCCATGGAGCTTGTGGACCGGCCACTTGGCCACCAAGTAAAGTGGTTACTTGGTGGCTAAGCCATGAATAGTAAGGAGGTGGGGGATAATGACCAAATTTCCCTTAACTTTGGTTTTCTATAAAAGGAAGCTTAGATTTCATTTTTATAGGATTTTGAAAATCTTATAACATGAGAGTTAGAGAGAGAGAGAGAGAACATGAGAGCTTGGAGGAGATGAATAAGGAAGAGAAGGAGCATGAATGATCAGATCGAATGTGATCGTGAAATAGAAAAGCATGTGAATCATCGGATTTGTCTAACAGAAGAAAAATAAAGAAGAAAGGTAATCCAAAACCTAGCTTCTAATAAATTTTCTTTAAGTTTTCTATGTTAAAGCATATCTTAATGAGTATAAGGAATAGAAGATGTTAGAAATGATTTCATATGGTTAAAATCATGAGAAAAGAAGAAATAGGAAATAAGAAATTTAGTTTATAAATTTCTTACGGAAGTGTAAGATTCGTACTGAATTAGAATGATCCAAGTGGATCATATGAATAATTAGGTGAAATAAGTAAGGAATGGTGTTCTATAACATCAAAATCCAAGAAAAAGTAAAGTTGTAATCAAAATATCGATTAAAAATTAAGAACGAAGAACACGAAGAACGTTGTTGATGGACAAATTTAAAACCATCGTAGGATAATTTTTGTTGATGGACAAGTTTAAAACCATCGCGTATAAGTTAGTTGCTTATTTCTTGGTTAAGAACGGTAGAAACGTTCATCAAGAACAGATTAAAACTTAGCTATAACAAAGTTATGGCAAAAAATTTGTAAAAGATGAACGAGAATTATAAAGTTAGTAAATGAACCCAAAGGTGTATGGTTTTATAATAATGTAAGAGAACATAGAAAACATGAGTCATGGACTCAAGAACGAATGAGTTCCGAGTTCGGATAATCGAATTATGGGCAAACAAACAAAGAGCATCGAAAAGCGTAAAAATGAACGAAGGGTGAAGATGAAGCCAATCGAATGGAATGTTAATGGATTCAGAACAAAGTTTTGTCTGAGGGGTATTGAAGTTCATAAAATAAGGAAGAGCATGACTTTGGAATGACCTCGTTCTGAATTATAACGAATAAGTTACGAAATTTCGAAGTAAGAGATTAAAGCTTGTAAAAGACTTAGAGAAATTTTCTAAGGTTTAAGCTCGGCGCCGCAGCGCCAGCAGAGCCTCGGAGAGACGGCGTCGCTGCGCGAGCTCGGCCATCAGCTATTGGCGATTGGCGCCGCATCGCGAGAGTTAATGAAGGACTCGGCGCCGCAGCGCCAGACTGAAGAAGAAGGTGACGTAGGGTCGCGCCGCAGCACGAGAGAGAAAGAAGAGAGTGGCGCCGCTGCGCCAGTACAGGGAAATGCCCTGAAATGAGATTTTTATTGCTCAATTACTGGGGGATGTGAAAGAAAGAAATATGAACATGTAGTTCACCTAATATAACACTTAATCAAGTGTTTTAAATCTTTAGTAAAGGTTGAACGGAAAGATTAAGCAATTTTAAAAGACAAAGATTGTAGGTGCATGTTACAGAACCGATATCCGGGGACCGTAGTCGTGATGAACGAATGTTATGGATTCCTATGGTTGTGATTCCTTAGACATTGAGCGACGAGTGTAATGAATAACATTTCGATGTTATTTCATGATGATGAGAGATATGTGTAAAGCGTATAGACGCTGTGAACGTAACGTTGTTGCGATGAACAAGCGGTCTTAGCATACAATGAACTGTATGACTTCGACATTAAGACAAAATAATGAACATGGGGTTTATGGGATGGATAACAAATGAAAGCAATTAAAACCTTGAGTAAAGGTTGAATGAGAGATTAAGAGACGAGAAACATGAACGCGGATTACGTAAATGATCCTCGTGAATCGTATTCGAGTCGGACGAACGATCTAAGTGTATAATGGTTGTATAACTTGGACATTGACAAAAGTAGTAAGTAAGTAATGAATTATTGTAAAAAGTCGTAGCGAATGGTAATATGAATAATGAAAGTCCGAGCATAAGTCAGATAGAGAATGTTATAATGAAATGTAAGCATTAAACACTTTAGCCAACGTGATGGTTGAGTGTACACGATTATTAAATGGGCAGAACCTACACCCCGTGTATGGTTTGATCGTAAGGTAATGAAGAATGTTGTTTAACCGTGAATAGTGAAGAAATTGAGTTAAAGATAATAATGTATAACGTAAAGAAGCCAAGTTAGTAAAGATAACTTGGAGGACGTTCCGAGTCGAATGAACCGGATGTTGTAAGATATGAATAAGATAATATAAAATGTTTAACACTATGACCTCATAGTATTGACATTGAACGATCGTTACGAGTATACAAAAGACTGTATGACTTAGACGATAAGAAATGAATTCCGAGGTATGGCATTTAGTTTTCAGAAAGCCGTAAGGAATAAGAAATTGATTTAACGAACGTTATTGTGACAACCCGATAATTTGGATATTTATAAAATATTAAAATATTGAATTAAGGTTAAATAATAAACCTAGACAGAAAATAAGTGAATGGATTTGAGATTTCCGAGAAGGAAGTTTGTGAATTTAAAATTTTTATGGTGAATTATTTAGGATTAAGTATATACGTGAATATGTTCTGTTTTTGGTATTATATGTGTACAATATGTGGTTAAGGGTCAAGGGTTGACCATATAAGCTATATTAGTGGCCAACCCTAATATTATATTAAGAATGTCAACGATCAGTTAGATAATTCTTACGATTTACAAGAAATCCTAAAACCGGTTCTAAAAATCCTAATTTCAGTTCTGGAAAATCGAAATCCTAATTCGAAAGTTGAAAACCCTAATTTGGGGATTTAAATGCTAATATAAGGTTTAAATGTGATTACTAATAACCTAATTAGGGATAACCCTAATGATTTAGAAAACACTAATTTCTGGATTAGAAAACCCTAATTTATAACTAGGGAAAACTTAATTGTTAATTTAATAATTTTAATGTTAATTAGGAAACATTAATCCTAATTTTTAAGTTATAAGTAATTAGGAAACCTAATTTCTAAATTAGAAAAATTATTTTTTTATTTAAAACCCTAATTCTTGGGTTATAAACTCTAATGTACAATTATGACCCAAATTACTAAATTAGCAATTTTAATTAAGAAATAATAATCCTAATTAGCAAGCTTGGATTCTGATTAGTAAATTTTAATATAATTATAGAATCCTAATTATAATTTAGAAATATTAATTTTCTATTTTGAAAACCTAATTATGGAAATTTTAAAAAATAAAATTTTTAGAACCTTAGGTTTTAACCCTAAGGGTCAAACCCTAAGGGTTAAATCCTAAGGGTTGGGACAAAAGACCATGTTTCCATTAAAAATAAAAATCAAATGACCATAATACCCTTTTTTATTCTTTATTGAGCTAACTTGCAAATTTAGCCAAAATATAGTTGTTGAACTACCCCGTGTTATTAAAAACAACTTCCATCAGTCACTTAATGCCAGCAATCTCAGCAACATACATTGAATCTAAGTATTATATAGATTAAAGAGAGAGAAAGTCACAAATATTGCTCATTTTCTCTCTAGCTCAAAACCAACTCCTTCTCTCTCTACATATCCGAATTACACAAGTATATCAGTCCCAGGAACACCCCTTTTATCACCAAGAACAGATTTGGAAAGGAAAGATCAAAGCATATTAAAAAGAAGGTATAAACCCTAGCTAACATTTGATCTTGTATGCTTAGTCCATGTATGTGTTTATGTGTTTAGATGTTTGCTAGAGGATATTTTATAGTGATCTATGATGATCTATCATAGATCCATAGCATCAAAGTGGGTAAAAGTTAAAAATTTTCAAAACTGTTCTTGAACCTCAAAGTTGTTTGACAACCATATGTCAGTGGCCGTAGATCTCTGCGTGTTTATGATTTTTCTTGTTTTCTGTTTTGGATCTGTACTCTGGCATGAGATCTTTATTCTGCAAGTGAAATCACAGTCGTTTGATGTCTATATTGTAAGTTATAATCGATCAAAACCCGTTGACCGGGCATGACCATAACTTTCTGGGTAACCCAAAAAGTGTAAATCAATGTCTGGCATGATTTTTAAAGGCTTTGATCTGATAGATGTTAAGACTTTTGTTAATGTTGTTTTAACCAGATTTATTGTGTTTTCTGGCCTATAGGTCGATGCCTTAATATCCCTTAGATCACAAACAAATCAGATGTAATTGATGGTAAAAGTAGACCATCCGGTCACGTACATTTTCAATTTTCTGGAATTTCCAGAAAGTGCATGAACATAGTTTCTGACCATGTTTGAACAGATTGATTTTACTTATGTTATTGTATTTGGGTGCATCTATTGTTATATAAATGTTCTATGACATAATAACTACACGTTTGTACCATAAGAACCCTTAACTAATAACCAGAACACCTGATTATGGGAGCTTAAAAGTGGCACCATGTCACTGCCTGGGTTTCTGGGTTACCCAGAAAACCTAGGAGCTGCATGACAAGAATTTTGAAAGCCCAAATCGTGTTGTTGTGTTGTTGTTTGACCGAGATAAGGATTGATAATTGTATTTGTAACGACCCTAAACAATTTAATTCTCAACTTCGGTCGTTAATAATACATTCAACCTCTAATTTTACATCATTTAACGATAATACAACCATTGAAATTTGCGGAATAATTAAAATTTTCTAGTACAAACTATCCTCGTTCCCAAAAACCTTCAACCTTTACATCTAAATATCTCAGAATCATTTTAATAATACAATAGTTTACATTTGCAAAACAATATTACAATTCAACATTAATACATTATTCGAAACATTAGACATGGTTTACAAGAATAACAACTTAGCTAGGATATTAAATCTTCATATATCACTTTTGATCCATAACAATCAAGTATCACATAGCGTTTCCTTCAATTCTTGAATCTGCAAAAATGGTTATTTGCAAGAATGAGCTCGACAACTCAGCAAAATCTAACAGTTTTCATGCATCACGTAGCACATAATAACATGCTCAACATACAAGAATAATCATAAACAAACATAGCATACATGTTGTAATTCACATAAGAACTATAAAGATTGAGTTCCTTACTCAATCAAAATTCATAGTTCAATCATCATAGTCATAGATTGACTTTCACATTTCATACTTTTGACATATATAATACATCATACACTAAAATTTTAAAGCAGATCATCATCAAGTTCACATAGAAAAAAGGAACTGAAAGACTTGCCTTTACTGGCGTTTACCAACACGCTAATACTTCGCATCTTTGCACAACCTACACTTTATGTGAGATTTATAATAAATAAAATCAATACTCAATCTCATGGTCAAATTTATTATAAGACCTTACTTTATCTTATTATCCTTTATAATGTCTTTATAGACATCTAACTATTTTATATGCAACTCGGTTTTATTTTTAATTTTCATCACCACAAATGCTAGACTATCACACTTGTAGTTTAATGTGCGTATATCACACCATTTAATTATACCACTTTGGTTTCAAAAATGCATATTCAACACATTATTTACATGCTTAATTTTCCTTCATAAATCAAAAATTACCCTTTTCTATTTCTTTCCATTATTATTCTTGTATTATCATCTTTTTTATACTGATGAGTAGGTTTTATACCTATGAATCCGATATTATTAAACTTAATTATTGTTATCTTTAATTGTTTTTTTAGTATCTTTTTATGTGTTTTGTGTTTATTTGTTGTAGGTTGGAGCTGGAGGGACAAATTGGTCATTTCGGAGAAGAAAAATGTCAAAAATCATGAAAATTAAAGTTGAGTGGTTTTTTGTAATTATGTGGTCCTGGTCAAGCGCCTAGGCGCTTGAAAATGGCCTATGATGAGCACCTAGGCGCTCCAGTGCGGAAAAAGATGCGTTTTTCTACTGCTAAGTGTGTTGTTGAAGCCAAATAGGAGTTTGAATGAGGGCTGGGACCAATACAAATAGGAGAAGACTTTAGAAAAGACGTATCAAGGAATTTTTCAAGAGATTTGCAGAGAGAATAAGGAAGAAAAACACGAAGGAGAATTGCAAAGGCTAAAGATCGAAGAGAGAGTATTGGAGCAAATTCAGAGTTTTTTCTTCTCTTCTCTAGTTTTATTTTTTGTAACTATCTGGGATGTTTGGATTATTAACATGGATGATGTTTTTCTTTATTATTATCATTAACTAAATTTTAATTAAGATTGCAACGGAACTTGGTATGTAGTTTAAATTGCAAGCTTCCCATTGAATGAAAGTTAGTTTTTATTGAATTGTTTATTATATCTTATGTTTAATTGATTAATTGTTTGGCCAACAATTACTGTGATAATCTATGTAAAATTGGAAGATGGAGTATAGATTGAGATCTGGATATGATAACATCTGTTCATATAATCTGAATAGGGTTAATATGATTAGCGTGTAGGATAGGAATATACATATGTGTCTTTTGTATCCATTGAAAGAATTTATGCGTAAAACCCTAATTAACTTGATTCACATAGGAATATAGTGAGTTGATTAACTGGGGTGTTCCTTATAATTCCGCATCTTAAAGATTGGATTTAGGAGGATTTGTTCACGTGTCTTTGGAAGAAGTGCGTGAATATTCATAAAGCATTCTTGGATAATGATTCATATTAATTGATTTATTTAAAATGGGAAGTAAGTTAGTTTAAATGAAATACCAAGGGAAGTTGTAATCTTAACCTGTTAAATCTGCAGTTATTCTTGTGAAATTTTTATTTTAATTGTTAGTTTGTTAAGTTTAAATTTCAAATAATAAACAAAATTTTTGCAGTTTAAAATAGGATTAATTGCATTAGAGTTAGTAATTGATAAATATTAGTCTATTTCCTCGTGGGAATGATATCCTTGCTTGCTGAATATTACAATTGAACGCGTATACTTGCGTGGTAAAGTGCTATTAAAAATTTAGGCAACACATACTTAGATATCCAAAATTAGCCATTAGTTAAACACTTTTTATACCAAACTTTAGAAAACATTATTACTCTTAAGTATTTTATCGAGCACGTTATGTGCACACATTAACTTATCACAACTCTTGATCTTAAATGGTTAATTATGTACAGAATATGAGAACACATATCTATACTCATTATATATGTCAAAACATATTTTTAATCATCAAAATATACCATCACCCAAAATCTTAATTCAAACAGAATTATAAAACTCATCTTCACAATTTCTTTAACAAAACGTTATTTTTGTTTTTAACATAACTCCTTTGTTACATGTCCATTTTTGTTCCTTCTTATATAGAATTAACCCTTACTCAGTGTACTACAAAGGCCAGACCCTTATCCATCTAAACCAGATTTTGTAATTCATCAACTAGTCTAGAAAATTTCATTTCCTGGACATCCTTACTAAACAATTTATTTCAGACATGATCCGGTCCCTAAAATGGCTCAATCTAGCGAGTCTAGCTAGTAAACTTCCATATCTACAACTTTATAGTTTTAAGTTTCTTCAGATTCAAAACACACAAATTTATATGAATTTTTCAAAGTCAAAAACCGTAACAGTTTTGATTTTCTGGACAGATTATTTTCCCTGCGGACCAGCCTTACTAAAATAGACATTGCAATAAATCTACAAAGAGTTTTCATGTGATTCCATTTTCAGAATATAGCTTACTTCCATATCTTCGATTTGATATAAGGCTTACTTTCTAACTCATTATACCCAAAGAGGTATGAATTTCACAAGATATGTCCACAATTACTAAAAACCTACGAATTTTGTTCTTCAAATTTTCTTTTCATTTCATTTTCTTTCTTGAATCCTCTTGTTTGATTCTTGATAATCCAAGATTAAACCAATACAAATAGATTAAGCATGATCTACTACCCTAGAACATATATCTACCTAAAAAAATCAAGGATTAAATAAGAGTTTATAAGTTATCTTCTTCTAGCTTCTTTTCTTCTTCTTCTTCTTCTTCTTCTTCTTCTTCTTCTAGCTCATCTCAGTTCCTCTATTTCTCTCTATCTCTCTCAATTTCTCAATACAACTTCTACATAACAATTATCTACATTATGAAGAACATAAAAATATAATTAAAACAAGGAATTTAGATTATAACTTTATTATGAATTTAAGATAGAGATGAAGATGATGATGATGGGGCTTGTTTTGTCTTCTCAAAACTTTCTCTTCTTCTTCTTCTTTTTCTCCTACAACTCTCTCTAACTCTCTTCTTCTTTCTTTGGTGTGTTTTCTAAAACTAACATACTAACTTATAGTATATACATATAATATACAATACTAGTAATATATAAAATATGTAACTCCTAGTAATTATTAGATATACTAATTACTAGTTAATACATAGGTTACACCAATTTGAACTTGAAAAGCCTAAGATCATGTTTGGCAAATACTCATTATTTTAATTAATCAATAGCTTCACATCAATCAATCTCATCAAATTGTCACATAATTATATTTACTTGTTAATTATAATTTTGTATAACAATTATCACATAACTCATCTAATTTAATTATCTCAATTAAATTAGAACTATAACATAAATTTATTATATTAATTAAATTAAATACTAAATATTCATTTAATTAATCTACTACACTTAATTACATTACTCTATAATTAAAACAAAATTTATTTATTTAACTCAATAAATAATTCAATTAAATATTTATATATATTAAAATTAATATATAGCATTCTCTTCACATCAATTCACATATTCTACAATATATGACATACACATACTCGCACCCAACATATCGCATAAATATTACTTTTATTTATAAAATTCTCATTTATAATTTCTAAAAATCTGGGATGTCACATCCTTCCCTCCTTATAAGGATTTCGTCCTCGGAATCACCGAAACCCTACCTTACTCAGGTTTTCCTCAAATCTATTCATTGAATAACTTCAACACATTATCTTAATATAGGTTTTATATTTTCTACTCTCACCATTCTTGATAATAAATTCTTATATGTTTTATTTCATAATATTTACTTAGACTCAATTATATTTGAGTATTACATATTATTTGACCCGTTCATTATCTTTCTCTAAGGATCATTATCATATATTATATGATCAAACTCTCGGGACATTACATTCACCTCTTCTTTTAAGAATTTCGTCATCGAATTTTTTTTATATTTATTTATTAATCTTTATTCATTCAATCTATCAAAGTAGATTTTTACGTCACTACTTCATTCATTCATTGGTTTCTATAACCACTTTCTTTCCACAAACATCATTCTACAATTATTAAACTTTTCTATTAAAAGTTTCACATTATTCTTTGATAACTCATATCCTTCTCACTTCAAAATTTATTTTCTCACTTATTCAACATATCCATCATTCAGTGTCGCATTTTACGACTTACTTCTTTCTAAGGAATACTGTCTTTTTGCACTTCCATCTTGCAGAATAACAAGAATTCTCCACAATTGTTCAATAATTGGGAAGTAGTATGAATAACTCAGGAATTTAAAAGATTCGAAATCATGCTAAGGGTCACAAGACCATGAACTCTATTCTCTAGGTTTAATAGTGCTTCACCACCGATTCTTCACACTTTAAACCCTCTTTGGCAGAATGTTTATCAATCACAAAGACTGAAAACACCCTCTGTAAGTACTTTAGGTGATCAACCTATTGTACATGTATTGTATACAAACATTTCAGTGCAAAGTATAAAACTAAGCGCAACCCCTAATAATAGGGTTGTTCATCTCCGCTTTTCAACATCTGAATCGGCACCAAAATAATTTGGTTTGGCATAACTTCTCTAGAAACTCTTGAATTTCATGAACATCTTTCAATATTTGTCTAGCTGAATCAAATATCATAGACCTCTACAATAATTCAGACATCAACCAAAATATACATATACATACATACATATGTATTCTCATATCTCAAAGAAATCTCAAAAATCTTTTTATGACGTCATGATACCGCACTGTATTTACAGTCTGTTGAGGATTCCGTCATTTGGTGATTTTATCATAATAAATCATACCATAGTGGGCTGACGATCCTTAGATCACATCCAACAGTAGGTAATACTGCATTGATGACTCCATCGTTTTTATCATCTTTGCACTAGGTTACATGATGCATTAATGATATAAAATACATTTTGATATATTACAAATCATTTTTGTCTAGCCGAAACAATTAGCATAGAAATACGAATAACAGTATTATTGTTAAAACTCATTGGTTCCATCATTTGATCCAATGTTTTTCAAGAAAATAGAAGTGTAAACATCAGTACGAAGTCAATAAATTTTGAAAGTCTAGCATAGCTAGTAGATTTAGAATACCTATGCTTCCACCATCAACTCCACTTTGTGTAATGATCCATTGCTTAAAAGATCTATCTATTCTTATCATCCTCAATACTCCATTCATAACTTAATTATACCCCAGTTCATCAAACTTACCGCACATTAGAAGTTCAGAACTTGCCACAATAATATGAGTTTAAGAACTTATCCTAGTCAGACCATAGGCGTCCATTTGCTGAGGGGTTCAAAACATAACATATTATTATGAGTCACAAACTTACCATATACATTAGTTTTAAGAACCGTGCCTAATCCTAATAATATCTGTATAATCTTAATAGTTTCTAACTATCAAACATACACATGAGAAAAGAATCACCTTTTCGCCACATATACATAGATAGCGCGACACCAACATTCCAATGATTATCAATATGATAAACTGAGTCCAAGCACAAAACCCTCGCTCATACAAAGATTTGTACAACTCAGCCATCACATGAGTCCTCAATTGAAATCCCACCTAACTCTATCTTACTCTTAACTTGCTCTTTGCTCGATACGAATTCCTCATATTACATTATCTATAACTCCTCATGAGTTATCTCGTACTTTTTCATAGTACACCATCTTCATAGCATTAAGCTATAATTATTCAAACATTATAGACCATCTTTCTTTTATAACTTAAACAGACCACTTCGTGATCTTATTCTATAATCATCTCCCTTAAAATTCTTTTCTTAACTCGTGATCATTTTGTTTTACGATCCCCTTTCTTTCCTTTCATTTACGACATTATTCGTTATCTTAGCTATTGGAGTTAGGTAACTCCCATTTCTTATCTATATATCTCTTCAAGATTCTTCTTTGAATCTTCTTGTTTATATAACAATTCTACTTTAAGAATTTTCAACTTTATTTACATCGCTCAAAATTTCATTCAAGTTCTACACTCTCATCATACGTATCCATTTCTATACTTGGTACACATCGAGTGTCTAACAATTTCAATATGGTACGCTAAGTGGTTTCCTACAAACAACCAACAAACTAGGTTCTGAGTTACTAGTTCGTATATACCTCCGCTCTATGAAGGAATCGTTTAGCCCAGATACCATACATCAACTATTAAAGAGTACAATTACACCATACTTAAATATAACTCTCCATTCTTAACTTCGTTACCATTCTCTTCTTATAGACATTGTCTATTTGTTATCACCTTACATCCTTATTATTGGAGTTGGGTAACCCCACATTCATATTCCTTATAACTCTGTGAGATTCTTCTTTGAATCCTTTCACGCAAGTTTTAATCCCTTATTGTTTAAACTCTATTTGAGCTTATTCGTTCCTTATTTTCACCTCTCTTCTCTATGGTTATAGCCTAAGGTACTCTTACCTAAGGTTTCTAACCTATCAGCTTTGATACCAACTGTAATGACCCCAAAATTCATACAATTTAATTCTCGACTTCGGTCGTTAATAATACATTCAACCTCTAATTTTACATCATTAAACGATAATACAACCATTGAAATTTGCGGAATAATTAAAATTTTCTATTACAAACTATCCTCGTTCCCAAAAACCTTCAACCTTTACATCTAAATATCTCAGAATCATTTTAATACTACAATAGTTTACATTTGCAAAACAATATTACAATTCAACATTAATACAATATTCGAAACATTAGACATGGTTTACAAGAATAACAACTTAGCTAGAATATTAAATCTTCATATATCACTTTTGATCCATAACAATCAAGTAGCACATAGCGTTACCTTCAATTCTTGAATCTGCAAAAATGGTTATTTGCAAGAATGAGCTCGACAGCTCAGCAAAATCTAACAGTTTTTATGCATCACGTAGCACATAATAACATGCTAACATACAAGAATAATCATAAACAAACATATCATACATGTTGTAGTTCACATAACAACTATAAAGATTGAGTTCCTTACTCAATCAACATTCACAGTTCAATCATCATAGTCATAGATTGACTTTCACATTTCATACTTTTGACATATATAATACATCATACACTAAAATTTTAAAGCAGATCATCACCAAGTTCACATAGCAAAAAGGAACTGAAAGACTTGCCTTTACCGGCGTTTTACCAACATGCTAATACTTCGCGTCCTTGCACAACCTACATTGTATATGAGATTGATAATAAATAAAATCAATACTCAATCTCATGGTCAAATTTATTCTAATACCTTACTTTATCTTTTTATCCTTTATAATGTCTTTATAGACATCTAACTATTTTATATGTAACTCGGTTTTATTTTTAATTTTCATCACCACACATGCTAGACTATCACACTTGTAGTTTAACGTGCGTATATCACACCGTTTTGTTATACCACTTTGATTTCAAAAATGCATATTCAACACATTGTTTACATGTTTAATTTTCCTTCATAAATCAAAAATTACCCTTTTCGATTTCTTTCCATTATTATTCTTGTATTATCATCTTTTCATACTTAGATATCCAATATTAGCCATTAGTTAGACACTTTGTATACCAAAGTTTAGAAAACATTATTACTCTTAGGCATTTTATCGAGCACGTTATGTTCACACATTAACTTATCACAACTCTTGATCTTAAATGGTGAATTATGCATAGAATATGATAACACATATCTATACTCATTACATATGTCAAAACATATTTTTAATCATCAAAATATACCATCACCCAAAATCTTAATTCAAACAGAATTATAAAACTCATCTTCACAATTTCTTTAACAAAACGTTGTTTTTGTTTTTAACATAACTCCTTCGTTACATGTCCGTTTTTTCCTTCTTATATAGAATTAACCCTTACTCAGTGTACTACAACCTCATCTAGGCCTTAAAGTCAGACCCTTATCCATCTAAACTAGATTCTGTAATTCATCAACTAGTCTAGAAAATTTCATTTTCTGGACATCATTACTAAAAAATTTATTTCGGACATGATCTGGTCCATAAAATGGCTCAATCTCGAGAGTCTAGCTAGTAAACTTCCATATCTACAACTTTGCAGTTTTAAGTTTCTTCAGATTCAAAACACACGAATTTATATGAATTTTTCAAAGTCAGAAACCGTAACAGTTTTAATTTTCTGGACAGATTATTTTCCCTTCAGACCAACCTTACTAAAATAGACATTGCAAGAAATCTACAAAGAGTTTTCATGTGATTCTACTTTCAGAATATAGCTTACTTCCATATCTTCGATTTGATATAAGGCTCACTTCCTAACTCATTATACCCAAAGAGTTATGAATTTCACAAGATATGTACCCAATTACTAAAAACCTACGAATTTTGTTCTTCAAATTGTCTTTCCATTTCATTTTCTTTCTTGAATCCTCTTGTTTGATTTTTGATAATCCAAGATTAAACCAATACAAACAGATTAAGCATGATCTACTACCCTAGAACATAAATCTAGCAAAAAAAATCAAGGATTAAATAAGAGTTTAGAAGTTACCTTCTTCTAGCTTCTTTTTTTTTCTTCTTTTTCTTCTTCTAGCTCATCTCAATTCCTCTATTTCTCTATATCTCTCTCAATTTCTCAATACAACTTCTACATAACAATTATCTATATTATGAAGAACATAAAAATATAATTAAAACATGGAATTTAGATTATAACTTTATTAGTATGAATTTAAGAGAGAAATGAAGATGATGATGATGGGGCTTGTTTTGTCTTCTCAAAACTTTCTCTTCTTCTTCTTCTTTTTCTCCTACAACTCTCTCTAACTCTCTTCTTCTTTCTTTGGTGTGTTTTCTAAAACTAACATACTAACTTGTAGTATATACATATAATATACAATACTAGTAATATATAAAATATGTAACTCCTAGTAATTATTAGATATACTAATTACTAGTTAATACATAGGTTACACCAATTTGAACTTGAAAAGCCTAAGATCATGTTTGGCAAATACTCATTATTTTAATTAATCAATAGCTTCACATCAATCAATCTCATCAAATTGTCAAATAATTATATTTACTTGTTAATTATAATTTTGTATAACAATTATCACATAACTCATCTAATTTAATTATCTCAATTAAATTAGAACTATAACATAAATTTATTATATTAATTAAATTAAATACTTAATATTCATTTAATTAATCTACTACACTTAATTACATTACTCTATAATTAAAACAAAATTTATTTATTTAACTCAATAAATATTTCAATTAAATATTTATATATATTAAAATTAATATATAACATTCTCTTCACATCAATTCACATATTCTACAATATATGACATACGCATACTCACACCCAACATATCGCATAAATAATACTTTTATTTATAAAATTCTCATTTATAATTTCTAAAAATCTGGGATGTCACAGTATTCCTATAAACTGACTACAAGATCAATGCTTGAGATAGCCCTGAAAACGTTAGGGACTTAGAGAAAATCATGGTCAAAGTAGTAACCTTGTGACTGCCTACGAATGTTTTGGTTTGGGCTCAAGAACACATATTGCGACGGTTATGTCGCTATAGGGCAATTTAATAGTAATTAATTTCCAAAAATTAATATTTTAATTAAATAAATCGAAATAAATTATTTTTAATTATTAAAAATATAAAATAAATTCCTAAAAAATATTTTAAAGCCTGAAAAATAGTTCTTAATTATTTTGAGTATATTTCATAAATATATAATATTTTTGGAATATAAATGATATTTAATTTATTTAATTATCATATTAAATAAATTATTTAAAAATGATTTTTATTCATAAAAAATCGTGAAAAAATATATTATGGTATAAGAAAATATTTTAAGTTATTTTTAGTGACTTTTAATATTTTGTGAGGAATTTCATTAATAAATTAATATTAATGATAATTAATTTATTTAATGAATATATTAAATAAATTATGGAAAACTAGATTTAATGATTTATAAATCATATAAAAATGATTTAAGTGTTATAAAAATATTTTAAGTTATAAAATATAACTTTTGATATTTTTTCATGAAAATATTAATATTTTAATATTAATAGCAATTACCGGATAATGAATTTAAAGGTTTAAAAATTATATAAATGTGATTTTAAGGTATTAAAAATACTTTGATATATTATAATATTATGTTATGAATTTCATTAATGTTTGATATTAAATAAATATTAATGATAAAGGAATTATGTAGTATTTAATTCATATAAATACAATATTAATGATTGAAAAATGATGATAAATGATAATAATTATTTAAAAATTATTACAAGCTTTTGAAAATTATTTTGACTGATAATTTAATTATCTAAGGTAATTGTTAAGTGATTAGACAGAGTTTAATTGAACTTAAACTCGATGATTGTCCGACTAGACCGTCGGGATGTCAGAATAGTACCGAACTTGACTCAGACTATAAAAATTTGACTTGATGTTAAGTCTTATGTGTGTTATAGACGGATATGATTATGTGATAATGTGTTTAGGTTATTTTAAATTTTGTGATGATATTATTCTAATTTGTATATCGATTATTATTTATATATTAGGTTCAGACAAAGCTTATTAAATGCGTAACGGTAATCAACAGTTCAGGCAAATTTTTCTTAACTCAATTTTGAGTTGTTTATTTAAATATAACTTGTGGTGAATCATTGATGATTGCCATGTCTAAGAATTGTTTAATTGCACTCTGTGCATATTGCATGTGTTCATTAGGTATAAAAGGCTGATCACATTCATTA
The DNA here is from genome assembly GCA_020205505.1 of Panax japonicus. NCBI lineage: Eukaryota > Viridiplantae > Streptophyta > Magnoliopsida > Apiales > Araliaceae > Panax > Panax japonicus. The sequence goes on along the minus strand of CM035101.1, from coordinate 42,916,606 downwards.
CCATTCAGTCCAGATATATTTGTTCATGTTAAATGTTTCTTCAGTTATAAAATTTGTTCATGCTAATTCACAACTATATTGTTGAATTATAGCCAGCTTATTATTCAAATTCTTTCAATTTTAATATATCTTTAAATAAACTTATACTTGCTAGGCAAATTCATTGTTCACCCTTGCTATATCATGATAAACATTGTAGATTTAGACGAATATGTTGGATACAAGGAAAGGTCAAAGACAGTTCCAGCTTTAGTATACGTGTGCAGTTAGATTTGTAACAGTATTGTATATTAATGTTATTGTAAGTCAAATAAGTTATGAATTGTGTATTAAGTGAAGGTTACTCGGCCTTGGGGAAAAGTGTATAAAGTTTATTGTATAAATAATTTATGTTTATATCTTCCGCAATAGTTATAGAATGATTGTACCAGATATGTGGTGATTTGAGACCCGAATTTGGGGCTGTCACAGTGGGTATCAAAGCTGTTGGTTATAAACCTAGGGTAGTGATACCTTAGACTAATAACTGCAGTGATTAGGATAAGATCTAACTCACATAGAGTTAGTCAGTCAGTAAGATTCAAAGACGAATCTCGGACGGGTATAAGATACAGAGTTCCCTAACTCTGATAATAAAGGTGAACAGTAGTGATGAGTAGATCGAGTCTAAAAGACTAAAAGTACAGTGGTAGGAGATCGTAAAATAAAACGATCATAGTGTAGAAATGAATCATAATATATACGATGAGATCACCCCGTGATCGGATAAGGTTATAGTATGGAGAAGGATCAAGTGAATGATTGACAAGTTTACAGCAAGATTGTTGTGTGTCTATGAATGGATATGAATTCAGTAAAGGATTATAAATACGGATTAAATGAAATTCGTATTGAGAAGAGAGTTATGATTAGGTGGGGATTTCAATTGAGGACTCATGTCAACAGATGCGTTGTATGATTCCTTGTTATGAATGGGGAATTATACTTGGTCTAACAACCACTTAGTTTCTTACACTGATAATCAATGAAATGTCTGTGTCGCGCTATTTGTTATATGCATGTTGAGAGGGTGATTTCTTTCTCATGGGTATAACAGATAGATAGGTTATAGGTGGAGAATATCAGGTTAAGTACGAGTTCTTAAAACTCATACTTATGGTATGCTCGTGACTCATGATTATATGAAATGTTTATGAACCCCTCAGCGAATGGACGCCAAAGGTCTGACTAGGAAAAGTTCTTAAACTTATATGATTGTGGAAAGTTCCTGAACTCATGAGCGTGGTTTGACGAACTGGGTAGAACTATATGTAAACTGAATATTGAGGATTATAGGAACAGATAGATTTCTAAGCAATTGATCATTAGTGGAGACATAAGTTTTCCAAATCTCTTAGATGTGTTAGATTTCAAAATTTTTGACATCAAGCTAAATACACACTATGTGCTATTTTGAAAATAATTTTTTTTATTCAGCTCTTGGTGACCATTGTGTATGCGTGGACTTCGGGCCACTGACACAATCATTACCTGTTGAGATGATAAAACAGATTTGAAATGAAGTTTTGAACGGTTTAAAGAATAGTCTAAGCTACATGTTTCAGCTAGACGATAATGATTTGAAATATCAAAAATATATTTTATTTATCACTTATGTACCATGTAACCTGGTGCAGAGATGATAAAAAGTTGATGGAGTTGTAAATGCAGAAATACTTAGTGTTGAATTTGATCTAAAATCTTTTTTCCACTATTGTATGATATGTTATGACAAAGTCACTCGATGACGACATCCTCAAACGGGCTGTTAATACAGTACGATATCATGTCGTCATTTTCAAACTATTTTAAAATTTTAATTTGCTAATGACGTTTGGCTACACACATTCGTAATTTGATTGAAGTTGATTATTGATATGAGTCTAAGCTATTTGATTCAGCTAGACCAACATTTATGAAAATTCTAAACGTTCTTTGAAAGTTTTCCCGAACAAAATTATTTTGGTGAGGAATCCGATTTTGAATACCTAATTCTGAAAATCCTAGAAAATAAAATTTTTAGAACCTTAGGTTTTAACCCTAAGGGATAAACCCTAAGGGTTGGGACAAAAGACCATATTTCCATTAAAAATAAAAATCAAATGACCATAATACCCTTTTTCAATCTTTAATGAGCTAACTTGCGAATTTAGCCAAAATATAGTTGGTGAACTATACCCCATGTGATTAAAAACAACTTCCATCAATCACCTAATACCAGCAAGCTCAACAACATACATTGTGTGACGCCCCCAAAATAGGTATACAACACCCATTCTGAGTCGCCAAATATATGGTACAGAAAGTAAACTACAACTTCAATAATACAATTGTCGTGCAAAATACGACAACACATACTGTGAGTTTAAATACAAATATTGTCTTTTAAAAAATATTCACACTCAAATAAGTCCTCGTTACAATTATTCAAACACTATTTTACAAAAAATAGTGAGGTCTGCTAAAACATCTTTCTAGAACCATCACTCCCGTACCCCGACTAGTTCCTGCTATGTTCTCACCTCCTAAGAAAAATGGAACAAAAAGGAAAAGGGTGAGCTCAACTAGCCCAGTAAACAATTAGTATTTTCTTAGTTTACATTCAATAATCATGAACGAATTCTTTGTTTGAGATTACAATGGATCTTATTGTGTAGTTTATTTTAATATGCTTCGTTATCAATTAGTATTTTCTATTGTGAGGATTGTTTATTATGATTTGGAATTAATTGTTTAATTGATTGGCCATCAATTACCATGATAATCTATATGAACTCGAGAGATGAAGTATAGATTTAGATCTAATCATGATAGCATGTGTTCAGGATTTTGTTAGTAGCTTAAACTTGATGAGTGTTAAGGTAGAGATATGCTTGACGCCGCATGTAATCTTATAGAGAACTTGTTCTTCAACTTTCTTTAATTGTAATTCACATAGAGATATAGTGGGTTAGTTGGTTAAGGTGTTTAACGAATTTCTATCTTAATTGTGGATTGACGTTAATACGGTATTAGTGCATCGAGAGGTGGTTAATACTACTTTCGTGTTCTTGATTAACAATTCGGGATAGAGAATAATTGATGAGAAATGTGTTAACATAAATGAAGCAATAAGTGAAGTTGTGATCTTAATTCTCCATAATCTGATTTTTAATTAGTGGTAATTAGAATTAGTTTAGTTAAATATTTTAATTTATAACATTAAATTCATTTGTTTAAATAAGATTGAGTTGGTTACGGGTTAGTACTTGTTGATTTTTATTAAATAATTCTCTGTGGGAACGATACTCAACTTATCACTTTATTACTTGTTGACCACGTATACTTGCGTGTTGTGCGTATATAGATTTTACCCAACAAGTTTTTGGCGCCGTTGCCGGGGAATTAGTTTAATACAGTTTTACCAATATTAGCTTCAATCAAATTAGTCTTAATTTAAACATTTTTATTTTTATTTTTAATTCTCTTCCTATATTTCTCTCTTTTCAGGTACCATGGATGACTTTGCATATCAATGGCCATACACGAACATGACTCAACCAAAAGAAAAGGAGATTAACAGACTCGCGACACTTTCCGCAATGTCAGCACAAATTAAAGAACTTTCGAGGGAGTTGGACGTTATCGCAGCCCAACAGAGTCAAAGGATGGCAATCATGTGTGACTATTGTGCTGGCAACCATCCGAGTCATCAATGCACCGTTAGTTTTGGGCGGGGAAAACAAGGTGGTATATACCTCAACCAGTATGCATATGATAAGTACCATCAAGTTTGGGGGTATCACCCGGATTCTTCATGGAGCTACAACTATCAGGACCAATACTCTGCTCCAAATCCAACATATCCATCAAATTTCTCAAATCCACCTCCAATGCAACAAGAAGACAATTCAGATTTCAAGGAATTCATGTTAAGGATTATAGCAGAAAAAGAAGAGATGATAATGAGTCAGGAGTTATCAACCCAAAATTTTAATAATCGAATGGAAAAACTCCTCACTACCTCAACCAATGGTCCTCAATACATGGCTTCCGAGACTGAAACAGAAAATTCAAGGTTGGAGGAATTGGTGTCCAAGTTCATAGCATCAAATGAGGAGAGAATGAGTAATCAAGCGAGGTCAATTCAAAATCTTGCGGATCAGATAGAGCAAATGACCGAAGCCGTAAGCAACCTTCCTCCAAACACTTGGCTTTATGACATGGATGACGAAATTGACGGAGAACCCGAACCAAATCTGCAACTGGATGAGCCACAAGGTATAGTAAGTGTGGAGACAATTGGGGATAATGAAATAGAGGTCCACAAAGATCTAAATGGGTCTCCACCAAAGTTCAACGATCTGGTTAGATTTGCAAAACCGTGCCCGCTTGGTAGTCATGTCGTCGGCGAAGATCTTATTGACATAAGAGTGAGTATAATTTTGAATCCATGGTGGGACGGGAAAGAGAAGATAGACGAAGAGCACATTGTGTGTGACAAGCTTCCATGCCCCAAAGTGATCACATACACAATGAAGAAAACACCTAGCTGTGGGACGTTCTTGGTTGAGATCACACCAAACCAGAGCATGCTAGGTGACTTTGATGTAATGGCTATCACAAATGGGAACTTACCAAAAGCTATATTATTTCCGATGGATGGAGGGTTCCTCAATTTTCGAAGAGGAATTGGATAGCATTGACCAGAAAAAGTCAGGCTGAAAGACTATAAAACAAGCGTTTATTGGGAGGCAACCCAAGTTTAATTTTTATTTTTAGTTTTTATTAAGTTTTATATTAGTAGTTTTGAATTTGCATTTATTTAGGATTTAATAAAATTGCTTCTATCATGGTTTTACAGGTTATTCAAGTCAAATTCAAGTGTGGTGCCCAATTTGTTCCATGTGCTTAGCCTATTCTCCAAACTTAGCGGGCAAGGAGGACGATTGCTATATTTTCAGGGAAGTCCTCTGCTTTAATTTTTTCTATTTCAGTCATTGAGGACAATGTCTAGTTTAAGTTTGGGGGCATTTTAGTGTCGTATTGCATGTAGTTAGTTATTTACATTGTAGTTCGTTATGTTTTCGGGTTATTTACATTTATTTTTTGCATTCAGTTTTTTTTTGTTTAAAAAAAAAATTTAAAAATCGCAAAAATAGTAGTTAGTTTACTATGTTTGTTGCAGTTAGTTTATATTTGTATGATTCCAACTGTTAGATAGTAAAAGTCTATTTTGGCCAATGATGAGGCTTGAGTTAAGTAGATAAGTATAGTATTGAATATTCAGGCTTTGATGTGATTTCTTGTTATGAATTGAATCTTTTCCTGTTTGAAACTGGTATAATTAAGGTTAGCACGTTAATAACAGATATGTTGACTGATTAAGTTTAAATTGATACATAATGGATTTCTTAAGGATAATACTAATGTGAAGGAATGAAAGACATGAATAGGCGGAGATGTCTAAATTTTGATAAAAACTTAAGTTTTGGGGGAAATTTGGGATATATAAGTTTCGTTAAAAAAAAGAAAAAGAAAGAAAAAAATAAGAAAAAAAAAATTACCGTGGCTAGTTTTGTTTCGGGGCCTTTGTTACTTAAGTAAGTACGTCCGAAGGGGTATCTTAAAACCTAGCGCCCTAAGGTCTTATAAGGTCTGGGAGTCGTTGGTCGAAAGCTCGCTAAAGGGTGACACTGTTAGCCTAATGGAATGAAACATTGCACAGTCATGGTTAAAAAAAAAAGAAATATAATAAAACGGGAAAAGAGCAAAAAGCCCCCGTGATAAAAAGTAAAGAATAAGTATCCCGGATTGGACTCTTGAACTTGGTGGATGTTTGACTTTAGTTGGATCTAGCTTGTTCGTGAATTTTGTGAATTTGCACTGTATGATGCCTTCGAAGATATCCATTATGTCTTAAATTTGACTTTGTATCAGGTAACATTGTTGTGGAGCACACACGCACTATATCAGTGATAACAGTCTAAGATTTGATGATTGATTGAGAAATTACTGATTTGTTTAAATATGATGTATTATCATGTTTACTTGATTTATCTAAGGCCGGTTAAATAGACTTGTTTCGGTCATTACTGTTGGATTCGTAGGCATATAGATTAGTTTCATTACATTGCATTGCATAACATTTTTGTGTTTTTGCTTGAGGACAAGCAAAGATTTAAGTTTGGGGGTATTTGATGAGTGAGTTTTATACACATGAATTGGATACATTCGAGCTTAATTTACTGTTTTTCTCAAGTCTTTTAGGATGTTTTTATGTGTTTGTGTCTATTCATGCATGTTTTACATTGTTTTGTAGGAATTGGGACAAAAGTTACTTGGATCGATGTTTGGGGTGGCTAGATTCGCGTTTTCGGCTTGCCATTTACACAGTAGTCACTTCAGAGCCAATTTGACTATAGCTCCGGATATTATTTCGCAAAACTTCAAGAATGAAATTTGTAGATCTACTTTTCCTCTTTCCATAACATCTTGAATCATCTAAATCGGAGTTCGGACGAAGAAGTTATGGCCATTTTCCCAAAGGACGTCGTAGTAGAAAATGTTGGAAAAAGGAGCAAGCGCCTAGGCGCTCCAGCCAAGGCTAAATCAAGCGCCTAGGCGCTCCAAGTCAGTAACCATTCATCTGACCAAGCGCCTAGGCGGTCCATCCAAGGCCAAATCAAGCGCCTAGGCGCTAGGAAGCAGAGTTTGAGCTGGGGAAAGGCTTGGTGCGAGCCTGGACGCGTTTTGGGCGAATTTTGACACCTTTTTGACTCCAAATTGGATTGGGTTTGTTCCTAAGCTAAAAATTAGACTTGTAACCTATAAATACATGATGTAAGGCATAAAATAAGAGGGGATTACATAGCTTAGATTAGAGATACACTCCTTTAGATTAGAACATAACCCTAGTTCTAATTAGATTTGGAGATTGAAGCAACTTGGAGACCATTGAAGATTCAAAGTAGGAGCAAGGAGGGAGCGTCAAGTCTACTGACAATAGATTATTTCTTCTCATCTTCTTCTATCTTTATCTTTTAATGTCTATTCAATTGTGGATTCTTAGTTTACATTCAATAATCATGAACTAATTCTTTGTTTGAGATTACAATGGATCTTATTGTGTAGTTTATTTTAATATGCTTCGTTATCAATTAGTATTTTCTATTGTGAGGATTGTCTATTATGATTTGGAATTAATTGTTTAATTGATTGGCCATCAATTACCGTGATAATCTATATGAACTCGAGAGATGAAGTATAGATTTAGATCTAATCATGATAGCATGTGTTCAGGATCTTGTTAGTATCTTAAACTTGATGAGTGTTAAGGTAGAGATATGCTTGACGCCGCATGTAATCTTATAGAGAACTTGTTCTTCAACTTTCTTTAATTGTAATTCACATAGAGATATAGTGGGTTAGTTGGTTAAGGTGTTTAACGGATTTCTATCTTAATTGTGGATTGACGTTAATATGGTATTAGTGCATCGAGAGGTGGTTAATACTACTTTCGTGTTCGTGATTAACAATTCGGGATAGAGAATAATTGATGAGAAGTGTGTTAACCTAAATGAAGCAATAAGTGAAGTTGTGATCTTAATTCTCCATAATCTGATTTTTAATTAGTGGTAATTAGAATTAGTTTAGTTAAATATTTTAATTTATAACATTAAATTCATTTGTTTAAATAAGATTGAGTTGGTTACGGGTTAGTACTTGGTGATTTTTATTAAATAATTCTCTGTGGGAACGATACTCAACTTATCACTTTATTACTTGTTGACCACGTATACTTGCGTGTTGTGCGTATATAGATTTTACCCAACAATATCTCAAAAACACTGGTTTAATTTTTAATACCTTTATTCCGATAAAAATACTGATAAAACATCTCAACATTAACTCCTTCATTTTTAACCACAATAAATATATCCAACATTTATATCCACATAAAATAAATATTTCCTTATCATATGAATCAATAATTAATTATTCACAAATAATATTACAGAATCATATTTATGACAACCAGGCCGTTTCTAGGAAAGAGGGGGCTTTCCAATAAGAATTTCTCCTTATTGGCGCGCAATTAGGTGACCAAACCTCTCCTTGACAGAACTTTCTAGACATTGCCAATAATGCTATCTAATAATATTACTCAAATAAAATGAATTATTGATCTGATAATGGGAAATACTGTGCAGTGACAATTATTGAAACAACAATAATATAAAATATCAACGCAGCAATTATTGAATCAATAAAATAAAATATTGAACAATAACTACTGTAACAATTATTGAGTAGTGCCTTCTTACGTAAGGATCAATAATTCATCAATACTGTGCATCCACGCGTATTACTGTATTATAACCACCGGGTATTCCAACAGTGTTAACGGTAACAACTACGTCGTTATTTATAAAAACTCAAACTTGTCGTTTTCTTCATTCGATAGTTATTCTGTTATGGGGCACACAAATGACTGCGCCGTCGTACGAATATTCCCCGACAACAAGAATATTCCACGAAAACAATGATTATTTTATAACCACTTGCATATTTTGCAAAATTTGCACATTTCACCCATAAACCGAGAATTATATCAAATTAATACCTTATTATTCACAAATATAATTAGAGAAAATTTGATTTTATTTATAATAAGTTGAGGTCTTACAACCTCCCCTCCTTATGAAATTTCGTCCTCGAAATTGACATACGTACCTGGTGTTTCGAAAAGGTGAGGATACCTCGCTTTCATTTCTGATTTCAACTCCCAGGTCATTACTTCAATAGCATGGTTTCTCCACAAAACCTTAACTTGTGGTATAACCTTGCTACGTAGGACATGCTCTTTCCTATCCAAGATCTTAACTTGTACTTCTTCGTACGTTAAATCTTCGACTATCTCATCTGGTTCTAACGCAATAATATGGTTCAGGTCTTTCACATATTTACGAAGCATGGATATATGAAAAATATTATGAACACGAGACATACTTGGAGGTAATGCGAGTCTATAGGCCACATTTCCTATTCGGTCAAGAATCTCAAATGGACCAACAAATCATGGATTGAGCTTTCCTCTCTTCACAAATCTTGTAACTCCCTTCCATGGTGCAACACGTAACAATACATGATCCCCAATATTAAATTCCACGTCTGTTCGATAAAGATCCGCATAACTCTTTTATCGATCTTGTGTCGTTTGTATACATTGTCGAATCATTTGGAGCTTTTTTGTAGTCATGCGTACTAATTTTGGTCCCAACAACGTTACTTCTCCCACCTCATCCCAGCATACTGGAGAACGACACTTTCGTCCATACAACGCCTCAAATGGAGCCATGCTTATACTTGCTTGATAACTGTTGTTGTAGGAGAATTCCACTAGTGGCAAGTACTTATCCCAACTTCCTTTAAAATCTAGGACACAAAGTCTTAATAGATCTTCAAGGGTTTGAATAGTCCTCTCTGATTGTCCGTCCGTTTGAGGATGGTATGCCGAACTGAATCGTAAATCCGTGCCCATAGCTTTCTGCAAGCTAACCCAAAATCGTGAAGTGAATCTTGGGTAACGATCCGAAACTATGGATACTGGCATGCCATGCAATCTCACAATCTCATTCACGTACATGCGAGCAAGGCATTCAATGGAATAAGTCTCACGTATCAGTAATAAATGGGCAGACTTGGTTAATCTATCAACAATAACCCAAATCGCATATGTGACAACTCGATATTTTCTATATAAATAAATCATAAATTTTATGTATAATTTTTTTTATTTAAAATAAATATGAATGATATGTGCCAAGATAATGTGTAATTATAATTATATGTGTGATAAATAAAATTTATTTATTACATCAATAGTTGCAAATAAAAATTATTTTAAAAAAATGTTGATTATTATAAATTATATTTTTACAATAATTAAGGTTATATTAGAAATGGTTTATTAATTATCTTTCCATGAAATTATATGTGCATATTATTTAAATAATATATGATATAATTTTTTTGAATAATTATAATAATTATTTTATTATATAAATTTTATTCAGGTTATTAAGTTAATTATTTTAACTTAATTATAAGGTTAATTATGGCAGATAAAATCAGATATGGAATCCAAACCCTAATTTTGGGTTTTGATCAAGGAATGATAATAATATTATAATATTTTGATCTTTCAGTGCTATAAATATGTACTGTAAAAATTATACTGTTGATGGATGGTCCATTATGGTATATTGACCAAACCCTAGTATTAATTGATTTAACCCTATTTATCAATTTAAATGGAAAATTTAAGATTATTAAATATCTGTGTTATATGATATATGTTTACGTATTACTTCATGGAGCGCTAATTAGGAAAAACCCTAATTTTATCGCGAAACCCTAATTACAAAATCGAAACCCTAATCGATATTTGGGAACCCTAATTGATAATTGCAAAACTTAATTGCTTAGGTGGCAAGGTTAATTATGTTATTTAAACTCTAATGATCATGATTAATGTAATTAGAAATCATAATTACAAGTTGTTAACCCTAATTATTAAATTGTTAATCCTAATTGCTAAATTATTAACCCTAATTACCAAATTAATGCCTTAATTGCTAATTATTGATCTTAATTATAATTAGTAAATCCTTAAACCTAATTTTTAAGTATATGTGATTATAAAATCTAAACTAATTTAGAAATCCTAATTTGTGAATTTTAGAAACTAAAAGTTATTTAATTTTTATTTTTGTGCAAACCCTAATTGCTAAATCCTATATTTGTTTTGTGCTAAACCTTAGGGTTAAACCCTAAGGGTCAAACCCTAAGGGTTTGCAAGATTACAATGTTGCCATTAAAATAATTTACCAAATGACAAAAATGCCCCTCTTGTATAATTGAAGCTACAAACTAGGTTTTGACAATAGGATGGGTGGGTGACCAACTTATTTGACAATTGAGACACAAAATGACAGCAAATCAGCTAATACATCAAACATACATGCATCCTACATTAGTATATATAGATCAAGAGAGAGAAAAAGTCATCATTTAGCTCATTTTTCTCCAAACTCTCAACCTAAGCTCTCTCTCTCTTTAACCTTTGAAATTATTAACAAATCAGTCCCAGAATCCAGCCCCACGAAATTCCTAACAACATCAGAAGCCAAAATCAGAAATTAAATCAAAGAAGATATAAAACCTACCTTGAATTTCTGTCCAAAATATTTGTGTTAGATGTTTGTTTTTGTTGTTAGAATATGTTGTTTGTAGTCTACCATGATGATCTGGGTTGGTATATTACAAGTCCATAACATCTAAATATTCAAATCGTTGATTTTCAATTTTCTGGAAAAAGTTCATGTTATGGTCTGACAATGAATGTCAGACCGTGTAGATCTTAGTATATTTGGTATTTTTGTTGTTTAAGTGTTTACTTTTGTAGTATAGTATGAGATCTTTACTCTGGTATAAGAATCAAGGTTCAATGATGTATGGATTTCATTTTATAAACGGTCAAAACCCGTTGACCGGACATGACCAGGCCATTTCTGGGTAACCCAGAATGAGCCCAGAAATCTCTGACAAGTTCTTCAAGTGCTTGGATCTGACAGTGGTTTGATGTATCGTTATGGTTCTTGCATTTAGGTTGTAGTATGTTTGTTAGACTACATAATCATTCCTTAATATCACTTATTTCATAAACGGATCGAAATCAGTGGTTGGTCAAACCAAGACAGATGATCACAAATTGAGTTTTCTGGAAAACCCAGAAAACTCAAGAACGCGATGACTGACAACGTTTGACTAGGTTGGATCTTCTAATTATGTTGATGATTTAATGATTTGTGGTGTTAGATCTCTTCCTTGTCATGTTGGGTACACACTGGATACTTTATATCGCAAAAATAGTGCACGAATTGCATGTTGTGGAAGCCCAAAAGAGGATGAACGAACTGTTCTTCATTTCTTGGTAACCCAAAAAATGAAGAACATGTCTGACAACCACTTTAAGGCTTCAGATCTCGTTGGTTATGCATGTTATAAGCATATTTGTTGCTGGATCTTGTAGTCTTACATTTTCTCTACATGATCTGACCAAAAACCGAGTACAGAAACACTTAACACACGAAATTACACTCGGTCAAACTAACAAGCCCGGTCACTGACAAGTTTTCTGGGTTTGCATGAAGAACACCAAGAACACCTATAGCGACGGTTCTGTCGCTATAGGTGGTCTTTAGAGACAAATAGTATTTTAATTTTCAGAAATTAATTAATAAATAGAAAAAAATAGATTTTTAATTATTAAAAATAAAAAATAAATTATTAAAGATTATTTTAAATTCTGAAAATTATTTTTTAATTATTTTAAATATATTTCATAAATTCTTAATATTTTTGGAATATTAAAAGTATTTAATTTATTTAATTATAATATTAAATAAATTATTTAAAATTGGTTTTAATATTTGGAAAATCATTTAAAATTATATTACGGTATAAGAAAATAATTTAAGTTAGTTTTGATAACTTTTAATATTATGTGATAATTTTCATTAATAAATTAATATTAATGATAATTAAGTTATTTATTAAATGAATTAAATAAATTAATTCAAAATTATTTTATTAAATTAAAAATCATTTTAAATAAGAATAAGGTATTTAAAAATATTTTAAGTTATAAAAAATAACTTTTAATATTTAAAGGTAAATTTCATTAATTAATTATTATTAATGATATTAAATTTATTTAATAATTATATTAAATAATTTAGTTTAAAAATGATTTTAATATTATAATAATCATTTTAAATGAAAATAAAGTATTTAAAGATATTTTAAGTTATAAACTATAACTTTTAATATTTAAAGGATAATTTCATTAATAAATTAATATTAATGATATATTACTGATATTAAATTTATTTAATAATTATATTAAATAAATAGTTTAAAAATGGTTTTATTTATTTAAAAATCATTTAAAAAGGATATAAGTGAATTAAAAATATTGTATGTTGTAATTAATAACTTTTAATATTTGGATAATGGTAAATTAATATTTAAATATTAATGGTAAATATTTAATAATAATTTTTAAATGTTTTAAAAATCATTTAAGGGTAATATAAATGTTTTAAAAATATTTTAAGTTATTATTAATGACTTTAATATTTGGCAATGGTTTCATTAATAGTTTATTATTAATTAAATTTTAATGATAATAGAATTATTTAATATTTAAATCATTTAATAATGATTCTGATGTTTTAAAAATTATGATAAATGATAATAATTATTTAAAAATTATTATAAGGTCATGAAAAATGTTATAACTGGTGTTTAAGATATCTAAGTGGATATTGTATAACTGTATAGAGTCATAGACTCGATAATTACCCGATAAAGTTGTCGGTAGACCGACATATTTCAGAAATTGATCTGGACTTAGATAGATTGACTTGATAAGTGAATTATTTGTGATTCAATGGTGTTAAAGTTATGTGACAATGTGATTAGGAATGTGCTGACTGCAATAGAAGTATTATATGATATAATATATTATTCTAATCAGACAATGATCTATTTAATGATAGGACTCGATAGAAAAGATATATCTAAGTTGTGTAAGCAGCAGACAAGGCAAGTATCTAACCCTTTGCATTTACTTTATGCTAAGGACATGCGTAAGATAATATCTGAACTATTCAAACATTTCAACCTTTGTATATACTTATGCAATGATTCTGTATAAGTAAGCTATTAAGCAATAATTGTTGTACAATTTTCTTTATCTTGTTAATATTGATCAAGTTATTTATTCTGTTCGTCAATTTCCATAACATGGTTATACAAGTGTTCCTACTTGGATAATCATTATATTTTATCACATGTTGATACATACTTATAGTTGCCTAGTATGTATACATTGAAATAAAATTCGTCTAAGCTATTTGATCCAGCTAGACATAAATTTAAAGTTGTTGTTGAACAAGGTAAAACTTTAGTGTTATCCAACTGAATTGTTTTGGTTTGGATTCAAGACTATTATGAACATCCCAATTATGAGAAATTTTTATGCGCTAAGGCGGACAAAGGATGAAGGATAATATCGTTCTAGCAATGTAGTATTGATCAATACAGGGCATAACGGGCTGATCACCCCCGTGCCCGTAAGCAATGAAGGTTTACAGATGAATTTTTGTTTAAACCTTTTCAAAAATAGAAAATAATGCTCATAGCCTGTCAACTGATTCTCATTTATAGTCAATACGTAGTTTCAAAAATTTGAAATCGAAATGATATGTTGTTGATTATTGGTTCAGCTTACTTCACAACTGTTGATCCGTTGTAGAAGTATCTTTCATAAAAAACATTTAATCCTTTCAGTTAACTATTATTGTTGCTATTATTTGCTGGGCACTCGAATGCTCATTCTTGCTTAATTTTAAATGTTTTCAGCTAAGTGTGAACAACCCGAAGGATCTGCCAAGAACAAGGGGAAAGGGAAAGTTGCTGACTAAATGTTTAAGCTATTCTATGTAATAGTCTGACTTTATGCTAAGGATAATAAATATTATTATTATTATCATGTAACGAATGTTTAAAGGTTTTGTACTTGGGAACTAAACTCTGATAATATGTAAATTAAGTGTGAAAATCTATATTATTGTTATTATTATTAGTATTATTCCGCTCATAGAAATGGTATCGTGAAGCACCGAGTTCGGGTTTCAAGTACCTGGATTCGAGGGCGTTACAACATATATGCCTTGAGAAACTTTGGAAAGACCTGTAACGAAATCCATAGTAATGTGTTCCCACTTCCATTTCCTAATCTCAAGTGGTTGTAATGGACCATTTGGCACTTGATGCTCCGCCTTTACACATTGACAAGTTAAACACCTCGAGATAAACTCTGCGATCTCTCTCTTCATATTGTTCCACCAAAATGTATGTTAAATATCATGATACATTTTGGTACTCCCAGGATGGATTGTAAACGGGGTGTTGTGTGCCTCCATCATGATTCTATGCTTCAAGTCAAAATCGTTAGGAACACAAAGTCTGGAGTTGAATCTAAGTATTCCTTCTTCATCGATTCTCACTTCTGGAATAGCTCCTTCTTGCACTTTCTTCTTCATACATATCAGCTTTAGGTCCGTAGCTTGATCAGCTTTAACTTTATCGATTAAAGTCAGTTCTACTCGTATATTCGCCATCATCACGTGGGTCGCTGGATTCTTTAATTCTACCTCCATCCTTTTCAAGTCATACAGAATGGGCCTTTGCATTAACAATATCGCACTCGTACTCGCATATGATCTTCTACTCAATGTGTCAGCTACTACGTTCGCTTTTCCAGGATGATATTGAATAGTGTGATCGTAATCTTTCAATAGTTCAAGCCAACGTCGTTGCCGCATGTTGAGTTCTTTTTGGGTGAAGAAATATTTGAGGCTTTTATGGTCTGTATAAATCTCCACTTTCTCTCCATACAAGTAGTGTCTCCAAATTTTCAACGCAAATATGACTACTGCCAACTCTAGATCATGAGTAGGATAATTCCTCACATATTCTTTGAGTTGTCGTGAGGCATAGGATATGACTTTCCCATGTTACATGAGAACGCATCCTAACCCTTTGCCTGAAGCATCGCTGTATATAAAAAATCCATCCGTACCAGATGGTATTGCCATAACAGGTGCCGAAATGAGTCTCCTCTTAAGCTCTTGGAAACTCTTCTCGCATTCCTCGCTCCAAATTTTTTTTGTATCTTTCCGAGTCAGTTAAGTTAACGGAGTAGCGATTCGATAAAATCCTTCCACGAATCTCTAATAATAACCAGCTAAGCCCAAAAAGCTACGCACTTCGGTCACCGACTTTGGTTGCTCCCAACTTTGTACTGCTTCAATCTTCGTCGGGTCGACAGATACTCCATGTTTTTACACCACGTGCCCAAGGAATGCTACTTCCTCAAGCCAAAACTCGCATTTCTTTAGCTTGGCATAAAGTTTGTTTTCACAAAGCCTTTCAAGTATCAGCTTTAAATGGCGTTCTTGATCTTCACGGCTTTTGGAATAGATGAGGATGTCATCAATAAAGACAACAAAAAACTGATCCAAATATTTCTTGAATACACGGTTCATCATATCCATGAAAGCAGCAAGAGCATTAGTCAATCCAAAAGACATGACTAAGAATTCATAATGCCCGTACCTAGTTCTGAAGGCAGTCTTTGGAATATCCTCAGTTTTAATCATCAGCTGAAGATTAAAACTGAGGTTATTCCAAAGACTGCTTTCAGAACTAGGTACGGCCATTATGAATTCTTAGTCATGTCTTTTGGATTGACTAATGCTCCTGCTGCTTTCATGGATATGATGAACCGTGTATTCAAGAAATATTTGGATCAGTTTTTTGTTGTCTTTATTGATGACATCCTCATCTATTCCAAAAGCCGTGAAGATCATGAGCGCCATTTAAAGCTGATACTTGAAAGGCTTCGTGAAAACAAACTTTATGCCAAGCTGAAGAAATGCGAGTTTTGGCTTGAGGAAGTAGCATTCCTTGGGCACGTGGTGTCAAAACATGGAGTATCTGTCGACCCGACGAAGATTGAAGCAGTACAAAGTTGGGAGCAACCAAAGTCAGGTGATCGAAGTGCGTAGCTTTCTGGGCTTAGCTGGTTATTATCAGAGATTCATGGAAGGATTTTCTCGAATCGCTACTCCGTTAACTCAATTGACTCGGAAAGATACAAAATCTTTGAAAAGAATTGTGCTCCTTGCAACTGGTCAAACAGGTCATCAATGCGAGGTAGCGAATACCTATTCTTGATGGTGACATGGTTTAATTCTCGGTAGTCAATACAAAGTCGCATACTCCTGTCTTTCTTATTTACGAATAAAACAGGAGCACCCCAAGGATATGTACTAGGACGAATGAAACCTATGTCTAACAATTCCTGTAGTTGGACTTTTAACTCATGAAGTTCAATAGGAGCCATTCGATATGGGGTTTTAGAAATGGGTTTTGTACCCAGCTCAAGGTCAATAAAAAATTCAACATCACGTTCTGGGGGTAGACCGAGAAGTTCTTCAGGAAATACATCAGAAAATTCTCTAACAATAGAAATATTATTCAAATCTGACTTGTCGTTGTTCATATCCATAAAAAGGGCTAAGAAAGCTTGAAATCCATTTTTCAATAAATGAATTAGTTTATGGCTTGATATGATAGTGACTGATTTTAGTGGTTTAGTTGTTTGAATTAGTATGACAGGTTGGTTAGGAATATGAAAACTAACAACCTTACGAAAATAATCAATTTTGGCATGATGAGTGGTAAAACAATCAATTCCTAAAATCATATCAAAAGCAAGTATCTTTAATGATATAAGATCAACAGGTAATGTGATAGTGCCAATTTGGATCATGCAAGATTTATAAACTGTAGATGTAATGAAGGTTTCACCCAACGGAGTTTCAACAGATAAGTCAAAGTCCAATTTCTCCGGAGTCAAGTTTAAACGTTGAGCACAAGCAAGAGAGATAAAAAAATGGGTAGAACCGGTATCTAGTAAGGTATAAACTTTGCAAGAGTTCAAGATTAGCTTACCCGTAATCACCTGGTTTGGGTTCCTCACGTTTTGGCCAGTCACAACAAACGCTCTTCCAGGAACCGCTGATTTTGACTTATCTGGGACAGCCCTTGGAGTCACCATCCCCGTTGAACTTGGTTTTTCTACAAAACAATCCCGAGCTATGTGGACTTCCTTTCCACAGTTGTAATATACCTTGGATTGTTGTGGACAGTTTGGGCTAATATATCCCTCTTTCCCGCATTTGTAACATTTAACTGGCGGTCGTTCTCCTCTCCTAGAATTTGTTGTTGGTGCTGGTGCTGCTGTTGATGTCTTCCCGTCATTTTTGAATCTCCTCTTTCTGAAATTTCCACTTGACTCACCTCTCCTATTATCATGTCCACGATGACCACCCGAGTGGTTACCGCCTTTGTTCGTATTTTTCCCTCCTCATTGGTTATCATTGCTATGATGACTGCTGTCACCAGTATGACCCTGGTTGTGGTCGCTCGGTTGAACATACTCATTATCTCGCTCTAATAATTGAGCCATGTTTACAACATCTGAATATAAAGAAAATTTATGAGATATAAGATATTGCCAAATCTCGGGCTTTAGACCTCTCAGAAACATCCTCGTCATTCGTTCCTCATTTTTTACCAAATGAGGTGTAAACCTGGATAAATCTGCAAACTTTGCCTCGTACTGGGACATCGTCATGTTGTTTTGTTCCAGTCTGATAAACTCCACTTCCTTCATATGATGAATACTTTCAGGAAAGTACTTGTCATTGAATAGTTTCTGAAACGTTTCCCAAGACATACTGAGTGTGACTGGCTGGGTACGCTTCACAGACTCCCACCAGTAGTCTGTCTCACCGCGGAACATAAAGGTGGCAAATTAAACCTTCTGTTCACCATGCATCCCAAGACATCGAATATCTTGGTAATTTGCTTGACCCACGTTTTCGCCATGATCGGATCCAGCTTTCCCTTAAATTATAGTGGTCCCAACTCCTTGAACTGCTTGGTTGTGACAAGCCGCGCATTGCTATCATTTCCACCCATATTTTGTGCACGAGTCTCCCTCGTTTGGTTTTGCATGAACTGTAAAAAGCTCCTAAACATTCCATCATTCATCGTTTGCTCGGTAGTGTTGTTTACAGGAGGAATATTTCTTTCCTGTTGCACGTTCTCCTGGTTTGTAACTAAAGGTTGTTCCACAGTCTCACACACTCCATTGTTAACGTTCTCAGCGGCCATTCTTAAATACTAACATAAAACAAGGGTTAATTAAATAAATTAACATATCACATAATATCCCTATATTATGACTGACCAACAAATAAGCTTAGATAAGACACACTAGCGAAGGATTTACTCATCTCTCCCCTCATAGTTCTATTCCCCGATCTCCGCCAGAGACCATATCCCTAAGCTCTGATACCAACTGCGAGGCCCCCAAAATAGGTATACAACACCCATTCTAAGTCGCCAAATACATGGTACAGAAAGCAAACTACAACTTCAATAATACAATTGTCATGCAAAATACGACTACACATACTGTGAGTTTAAATACAAATATTGTCTTCTAGACAATATCCACACTCAAATAAGTCGTCGTTACAATTATTCAAACACTATTTTACAGAAATAGTGAGGACTGCTAAAACATCTTTCTAGAACCATCACTCCGTACCCCGACTAGTTCCTGCTATGTTCTCACCTCTTGAGAAAAATGGAACAAAAACAAAAAGGGTGAGCTCAACTAGCGCAGTAAAAAATATTATGACTATGATAATATACAACAAATTATCGTTAGTCTTCAACAGGGAAAAATCTGATAAAATATAATAGCCAACAAGTTTTAGATCAACAACTGCAGCGGAAACAACAATCCATTAGAAGAGTCAAGTAGAGAATGAGTTCTACTATCTTCTAAGATTTAAAAGTCCATCATCAATATTTTATCCCTGTAACAACAATCAATATACATCTTTAATCAAATATTCATCTGTGCACTACAGGCCAAAGATATTCATTTGTATCACCAGTTGGTCATGTTCATCTCAACACCTGTTCATCTTTGCACTACGAGCCAAAGATATTCATCAGTTAATCATTTATCTTTGCACTACAGGCCGAAGATATTTAGTAATATCATCATTTAGGACTGAGGATGATGAAAAATATTTTAAAGAAAATAAATCCAGTGAAACGGAAGGACAAATAGTAGGGATTCGTATAACAGTTTATCCAAGATCAATAATACCTCATAAATACCAATTTTGAAGCAGAATACAAGAATAAAGATCAAAACATCGATACAATCAAAGATAGTAACCATAATAGACATCTTGGACAAAAAGAAGAAAATTTCTTTTTTCGGTGAATAGTGTCGTATTCGTGAATAGTGTCGTATACGTGAATAGTAACCCCGACACAAAAAGTTCCAAATTTGATAAAAATTTAGATCAATACTTCAGTATAATGATATTGAAGAGATAATATCATATATGAAGAAAATAACATCCCTTACCTCAAAATATCAGTACTTCTGATCGGAATAACGGTATAAGGCTGAAGAAAACTTGCACTGATGAATAGAAACTCACAAAGTATCTAAATACTCACAAAATACACTCAATAATCTAGAGAGAGAAAGAGAGAAAACTTGTTTCTGGTGTGATTTTCAATTTTAACTTAGCCATCTATTTATAGGAAAATATTAGCAGACTTGACCTGCAACCTAATGGCTTTACCTGCTACTATTCCCACCCACCACATTTGAAATAAATTCAGCACAGTTCTTTACCAACCACAAGTGGGGCCCACTCAATTCTAGAATTTTCCACCAAAATCATTTATAAACCTAATTTCTGAATCAGTCACCTTTTAAAATTCATAACAAATCATACGTTCATTTTTAACGGTTCAAAATTTGTGGACATATACTCAACTTATATATGTATAATATATCCAAAAATTAAACGATCCAACGGTCGGATTAAAAATTATAATTCACACAATATATCTCAAAAACACTGGTTTAATTTTTAATACCTTCATTCCGACAAAAATACTGATAAAACATCTCAACATTAACTCCTTCATTTTTAACCACAATAAATATATCCAACATTTATATCCACATAAAATAAATATTTCCTTATCATATGAATTAATAATTAATTATTCACAAATAATATTACAGAATCATATTTATGACAACCAGGCCGTTCCCATGAAAGAGGGGGCTTTCCAATAAGAATTTCTCCTTATTGGCGCGCAATTAGGTGACCAAACCTCTCCTTGACAGAACTTTCTAGACATTGCCAATAATGCTATCTAATAATATTATTCAAATAAAATGAATTATTGATCTGATAATGGAAAATACTGTGCAGTGACAATTATTGAAACAACAATAATATAAAATATCAATGCAACAATTATTGAATCAATAAAATAAAATATTGAACAGTAACTACTGTAACAATTATTGAGTAGTGCCTTCTTATGTAAGGATCAATAATTCATCAATACTGTGCATCCACGCGTATTACTGTATTATAACCACCGGGTATTCCAACAGTGTTAACGGTAACAACTACGCCGTTATTTATAAAAACTCAAACTTGTCATTTTCTTCATCCGATAGTTATTCTGTTATGGGGCCCATAAACGACTGTGCCGTCGTACGAATATTCCCCGAAAACAAGAATATTCCACGACCAAATGAATATTCCCCGACAACAATGATTATTTTATAACCACTTGCATATTTTGCAAAATTTTCACATTTCACCCATAAATCGAGAATTATATCAAATTAATACCTTATTATTCACAAATATAATTAGAGGAAATTCGATTTTATTTATAATAAGTTGGGGTCTTACACATTGAATCTAAGTATTATATAGATTAAAGAGAGAGAAAGTCGCATATATTGCTCATTTTCTCTCTAGCTCACAACCAACTCCTTCTCTCTCTACATATCCGAATTACACAAGTATATCAATCCCTAAAACACCCCTTTTATTACAAAGAACCGATTTGTCAAAGAAAGATCAAAGCATATTAAAGAGAAGGTATAAACCACCCTAGCTAACATTTGATCTTGTATGCTTAGTCCATTATTGTGTTTATGTGTTTAGATGTTTGCTAGAGGATGTTTTATAGTGATCTATGATGATCTATCATAGATCCATAACATCAAAGTGGGTAAAAGTTCAAAATTTTTAAAACTGTTCTTGATCCTCAAAGTTGTCTGACAACCATATGTTAGTGGCCGTAGATCACTGCGTGTTTATAATTTTTCTTGTTTTGTGTTTTGGATCGATAGTCTGGCTTGAGATCTTTGTTCTGCAAGTGAAATAACAGTCGTTTAATGTTTATATTGTAAGTTATAATCGGTCAAAACCCGTTGATCGGGCATGACCATAACTTTCTGGGTAACCCAAAAAGTTTAAATCAGTCTTTGACATGATTTTTAAAGGCTTTGATCTGATAGATGTTAAGCCTTTTGTTGATGTTGTTTTAACCGAATTGTAGTGTGTTGTCTAGCCTCTAGGTCGATGCCTTAAGACCCCTTAGATCACAAATAGATCAGATGTAATTGATTGTCAAAGTAGACCATCCGGTCACCAACATTTTCAGTTTTTTGGAATTTCCAGAAAATGCATAACATAGTTTCTGACCATGTTTGACCGGATTGAGTTTGGTTCTGTTATTGTATTTGGGATGATCTATTGTTATATAAATGTTCTATGACATAAAAACTACAACTTTGTACCATAAGAACCCTTAACTAATAACCAGAACACATGATTATGGGAGCTTGAAAGTGGCACTATGTCACTGCCTGGGTTTCTGGGTTACCCACCTAGGAGCTGCCTGACAAGGATTTTGAGAGCCCAGATCGTGTTGTTGTGATGTTGTTTGACCGAGATAAGGATTGATAATTATATTCCTATATACTGACTACAAGATCAATGCTTGAGATAGCCCTAAAAACGATAGGGACTTAGAGAAAATCATGGTCAAAGTAGTAACCTTGTGACTGCCTATGAATGTCTAGGTTTGGGCTCAAGAACACCTATAGCGACGGTTCTGTCGCTATATTTATTAGTAATTAATTTCCAAAAATTAATATTTTAATTAAATAAATCGAAATAAATGGTTTTTAATTATTTAAAATATAAAATAAATTCCTAAAAATTATTTTAAAGCCTGAAAAATAGTTTTTAATTATTTTGAGTATATTTCATAAATATTTAATATTTTTGGAATATAAATGATATTTAATTTATTTAATTATAATATTAAATAAATTATTTAAAAATGATTTTTATTCATGAAAAATCATGAAAAATTATATTATGTTATAAGAAAATATTTTAAGTTATTTTTAGTGACTTTTAATATTTTGTGAGGAATTTTATTAATAAATTAATATTAATGATAATTAATTTAATAAATATATTAAATAAATTATGGAAAAATAGATTTAATGATTTATAAATCATATAAAAATGATTTAAGTGTTATAAAAATATTTGAAGTTATAAAATATAACTTTTGATATTTTGTCATGAAAATATTAATATTTTAATATTAATAGTTATTACCGGATAATTAATTTACCGATTTAAAAATCATATAAATGTGATTTTAAGGTATTAAAAATACTTTGATATATTTTAAATATATTATAATATTATGTTATGATTTTCATTAATGTTTGATATTAAATAAATATTAATGATAAAGGAATTATGTAGTATTTAATTTATATAAATACGATACTAATGATTAAAAAATGATGATAAATGATAATAATTATTTAAAAATTATTACAAGCTTATCAAAATTATTTTGACTGATAATTTAATTATCTAAGGTAATTATTAAGTGATTAGACAAACTTTAATTGAACTTAAACTCGACGATTGTCCGACTAGATCGTCGGGATGTCAGAATAGTACCGAACTTGACTCAGACTGTGACAATCCCAAAATAGGTCCATTCCATCCAACCCATTCTGAGTCGCCAAATACATGGTACAGAAAACAACTACAACTTTATTACAATAATTGTCGTGCAAAATACAATAACACATAGTTATGAGTTTGGATACAAATATATACCAAATGTGACTCTCATCCCAACCTTGGATAGCACGTCACAATGACACCTTACATAAAGGTATAGTCAAAAATTGTTTTAGAAATTAGAATATTTGGGAAGTGCTCAAGGAAACCTTCGTACATGGGAGGCCATGCGTCTAGGTTATGATAGATATCATATGGCCACAGAATTATCCTTGGTTGACCCAATAAACCCCAAAGAAAAACGAGAAGATTACTATCATATTCTTCCCAATGGTGAGTCTTCTCTTGACTTATCATTATCTCCACTGTCTCTGATTGAGAATTATACTTCAAACAAATACCAAGATTATATAGGTAGTGCTCGTAAAAATACTCAATAAGTGGATGAGCAAAACCCTGTCTTATGATGACACGAGGTTGTATGTCATTAGACATCTTGTATGATTGTGGCAAAACAACCTTCCAACGTTCGGTTCGCCTCACCCTATATGATTCACCAAATCTAAATACTAAAAGATGTATACAACACACTTGTCTATACTGTTTAGGGAGAAGTCCACAGCTAGAGACCACCGTTCTATTCCCTTGTTACCCCCGCTCGACCCATCTACACTTTTATTACCTGAAAGGAATTGTGAAGCAAAAGGGTGAGCACAACTAGCTCAGTAAAGAATATCTTGACTAAAGATAATTAAATTATCAATAGCCTTCATCAATAATAAATTAGAGATTTAGAACATATGGTAGATGATAAAAATTCCAACCATAGTTGCAGCGGAACGAGCAATCCATTAGAAGAGTTAAATAGACTATAAAGTCTATTATCTTCTCCATGTTAAAAATCCACCAACAATGTTTTATCTCTGTAATATCAATCAACAATTTTGGTCCACAATCATATGAATAACTCATAATCCTAATTGTAGTTCTAAATTCCTCTTCTCATCCAGGACGAAGATAATTTTCATCACCTATCTTTACCTGAAACATTAAAGATTATAATGACACCAAATCACATTTCCTGTTCATAATCATACAAATAACTTCATCTTTTCACTATGGCCAAAGATATTCATTTGTATCACCAGTTGGTCATGTTCATCTCAACACCTGTTCATCTTTGCACTACTGGCCAAAGATATTCAACAACATGTCATCTTTGCACTACGGGCCAAAGATATTCATCAACAATTCATCTTTACACTACAGGCCAAAGATATTCCTCAACAGTTCATATTTGCACTACATGCCAAATATATTCATCAACAGTTCATATTTGCACTACAGGACAAATATATTATTATCTCAAAGAAATATATAATCATTTCAGAATTTATATAAATAATAATTATAACCATGTTGATCAATTCACCTTTGCACTTAAGCTAAAGATATTCAATTATAAATTCAATGGTCATGAACATACCAGTCAACAATTCAAATTTGCACTACTGGCCAAAGAGAACCCATAGTCATTATCATACCAATAATCTACCCATCTTTACACTCAAGTCAAAGAGAAATTAATATCATCATTAGGGTTATAAAAATATTATATATGATAATAAAAATAATATAATCAACATATAGATTTAATCTCAAGAGTAATATTCATAACTCAACTATAATTTGGTTAGAAAAAGAAACTAATTTTGTCATGAATAGTAACTTGTGAATAGTAACCCATGAATAGTAACTTCGTGAATAGTAACTCATGAATAGTAACTCGTGAATATTAACTCGTGAATAGTAAACCCGACACAAAAAGGTAGATATTCCACAATAAAATTCATACCAATATTTTGATATAATGATATTGAAATAACATTTCTTAAACTTGTAAACAATATATTTTAATTGTTTACAGTTTAGTAAATAATGCATTTAATCATCTTAAAATTTCAAACTCATAAAATTTCATCACTAATAACCAAAACCTTCACAAAGTACACTGATATTATATAGATGTACTCCCAATAAAAATTTCATTAATTTTGGAGTTAACCACAAGGAGTTATAATGGTTTTCTTTTAAAATAGTCTTTTCCCGTAAAATTCACAACTCTTAATTTATACATCCAAAAATCACCATTTTGGACACAATCAATAAAACTCATCAAAGTATCATTTCAAAATTTTCCAGAATTTTTTGAAGGTCAGAAGAAGTACGAACTGAAGAACATAATAACCCTTAAAATCCCTTACCTCAAAAGAGCAGTACTTCGGATGAAAAATCGGAGAAAACTTCTACTAAATAGCAACTCTCAAAGTATCTAAATACTCTCAAAAATATGCTTGATAATATAAAGAGAAAGAAAACTTGTTTCTGGTGTGATTTTCAATTCTAACATAAGCACTTATTTATAGGAAAATGCTAGAACGCCAAAGGAGACTAAAATAATAAAACATATTATTTTATTTCTTCTTTTCTATGCATGCCCACATGTTTGATCAGCCACCAGCCAACTTTGAACAAAGCTAGCAGCCCACATGTGTTAAAACTCAAGTGGGTCCCACCCATAAATTAATAAAAATCATTTTACTTTCCGAAACTTCAACAATTCATAGAAAATAACCCGGTTATCAGAAAAATACGAATTTTATGTCCATTCTGACTGAAATCGAATTCTCTACAACTTTTTATCTTTGAGGTTTTTCAAATTCCAAATAAAAAATATTCGAAATCCACAAACGGATGATTTTTAATACCTCAACACCGACAAAATACTGATAAAACTCCTCAACATTAATTCCTTCATTTTATCCACATAAAAATAAATATATCCATCATTTATATCCACATAAAATAAATATTTCCTTATCATATAAATTAATAATTAATTATTCATAAATAATATTATAGAATCACAATTATGACAACCAGACCGTTCCTAGGAAAGATGGGGCTTTCCAATAAGAATTTCTCCTTACTGGCGCACAAATAGGTGACCAAACCTCTCTTTGACAAAAATTTCTAGACATTGCCAATAATGCTATCTAATAATATTATCCAAATAATATGAATTATTGATCTGATAATGGGAAATACTGTGCAGGGATAATTATTGAAACAACAATAATATAAAATATCAACGCAGCAATTATTGAATCAATTAAATAAAACATTGAACAGTAATTACTGTAACAATTATTGAGTAGTGCCTTCTTACGTAAGAATCAATAATTCAAAAATATTGTGCAAAACCATGTGCTACTGTGCGACATCGCATATTACTTTATTTTAGCCACCGGGTATTCCAACAGTGTTAACGGTAACAACTACGCTGTTATTTATAAAAACTCAATTTTTGTCGTTTTCTTCATCCGACAGTTATTCGTTATGGGGCCCATAAATGGCTGCTCCGTCGTACGAATATTCTTCGACAACAATGAATATTTTATTACCACTTATGTATTTTGAAAAAAATTCATATCTCACCCTTAACTTTAAAATTTTATCAATTTACTTAATTGTAATTATAAGAAAAATTGAATACTTTTATTTCATAAAATTTGGGGTCTTACAATCTCCCCTCCTTATGAAATTTCGTCCCCGAAATTTACGTACCTTATATTTCGAAGAGTTGAGAATACCTTGTTTTCATTTCAGATTCTATCTCCCGGGTCATCATAATTTCCCCATTGCTCATCTCCCGTGATAACTTCATTTGGGTTCTTCACTTGTTGGGAAGTCATGACTACCGCCATCCCTCAAACTACCCGACTTTGAATTGTCTGGGACAACATTTGGCGTCATCACTACCGTTGGAATATACTTTTCTATAGGACATATTCCTCCCTCGACTGTCTTGTCGTACTCCTGTTTCATGATCTGAATCATCAATCTTCGATCCATATCGGATTCAGGTTGAACGCTATGTACAAGGTAATTCAAAACTCGATGTTGGGTTCTCCCAATTGCTTTCCAAAAAGAGAAATTCATATCATCTATTTTAGCCTTATTAGATCGGACATCTCTTTCCCCAATATCCACGTGTCGTGCGGCTTTTGCCCATGCATCACTTATTCTCACTCTTTCAGTTTTTTTCTTCTTTCAGCTCAGATTCCATCTTTATCATCTTATACTCTGCCAAAGAATGCTTCTGTTCAAGCATCACATATCGGGTAACACAAGCTTGAATTGTTACATCCTTTTGCTCCACGACGGCCTGTCATTCTTCAGCCTGCTCTTCTAACTCATGAATATGATTTTGCAATTCTACATTTTGATCATATAATACCTCTAATAAATTCTCCTCAGGTACCTCTTCTTTCTCTTCTTCCTCCCTCTCAGCTGTTACCTCTGCGACCATCTCGGGTGCAACTATCAATTCTTCACTCGCCAAATGGATTTCTCTAATTCCTTTTTCACCTAACATCACATTATCCTAGTTGGTGATTAGAGGTATCCCCGCGGTCTCATTCACTCCATTGTTAACATTCTCAGCAGCCATTCTCAAATACTTCCATAAAATAAGGGTTAATTAAACAAATTAACATATCACATAATATCCCGATATTATGACTGACCAACAAATAAGCTTAAGTAGAACACACTAGCGAAGGATTTATTCATCTCTCCCCTCCTAGTTATATTCCCCGATCTCCGCTAGAGACCATATCCTTAAGCTCTGATACCAACTGTGACAACCCCAAAATAGGTCCATTCCATCCAACCCATTCTGAGTCGCCAAATACATGGAACAGAAAACAACTACAACTTTATTACAACAATTGTCGTGCAAAATACAACAACACATATGCTGTGAGTTTGGATACAAATATATACCAACTGTGACTTTAATCCCAACCTTGGATAGCACGTCACAATGACACCTTACATAAAGGTATAGTCAAAAACTGTTTTAGAAATTAGAATCTTTGGGAAGTGCTCAACGAAACCTTCGTACATGGGAGGCCATGCGTCTAGGTTATGATAGATATCATATGGCCACAGAATTATCCTTGGTTGACCCAATAGATCCCAAAGAAAAACGAGAAGATTACTATCATATTCTTCCCAATGGTGAGTCTTCTCTTGACTTATCATTATCTCCACTGTCTCTAATTGAGAATTATATTTCAAACAAACAACAAGATTATATAGGTAGTACTCGTAAATATACTCAGCAAGTGGATGAGCACAACCTTGTCTAATGATGACACGAGGTTGTATGTCATTAGACATCTTGTATGATAGTGGCAAAATATCCTTCCGACGTTGGGTTCGCCTCACCCTATATGATTCACCAAATATAACTACTAAAAGTTGTATACAACACACTTGTATATGCTGTTTAGGTAGAACTCCATAGCTAGAGACCACCATTCTATTCCCTTGTTACCCCCGCTCGACTCAGCTACACTTTTATTACCTGAAAGGATTTGTGAAGCAAAATGGTGAGCATAACTAGCTCAGTAAAGAATATCTTAACTAAAGATAATTAAATTATCAATAGCCTTCATGAATAATAAATCAGAGATTTAGAACATATGGTAGATGATAAAAATTTCAACCATAGTTGCAGCGGAACGAGCAATCCATTAGAAGAGTCAAATAGACTATAAAGTCTATTATCTTCTCCATGTTAAAAATCCACCAACAATGTTTTATCTCTGTAATATCAATCAACAATTTTGGTCCACAATCATATGAATAACTCATAATCCTAATTGTAGTTCTAAATTCCTCTTCTCATCCAGGACGAAGATAATTTTCATCACCTATCTTTACCTGAAACATTAAAGATTATAATGACACCAAATCACATTTCCTGTTCATAATCATACAAATAACTTCATCTTTTCACTATGGCCAAAGATATTCATTTGTATCACAAGTTGGTCATGTTCATCTCAACACCTGTTCATCTTTGCACTACTGGCCAAAGATATTCAACAACATGTCATCTTTGCACTACGGGCCAAAGATATTCATCAACAATTTATCTTTATACTACAGGCCAAAGAAATTCCTCAACAGTTCATATTTGCACTACAGGCCAAATATATTCATCAACATTTCATATTTGCACTACAAGCCAAATATATTATTATCTCAAAGAAATATATAATCATTTTAGAATTTATATAAACAATAATTATAACCATGTTGATCAATTCACATTTGCACTTAAGCTAAAGATATTCAATTATAAATTCAATGGTCATGATCATACCAGTTAACAATTCAACTTTGTACTACTGGCCAAAGAGAACCCATAGTCGTGATCATACCAATAATCTACCCATCTTTACACTCAAGTCAAAGAGAAATTAATATCATCATTAGGGTTATAAAAATATTATATATGATAATAAAAATAATATAATCAACATATAGATTTAATCTCGAGAGTAATATTCATAACTCCACTATAATTTGGTTAGAAAAAGAAACCAATTTTGTCATGAATAGTAACTCGTGAATAGTAAGTCATGAATAGTAACTTCGTCGATAGTAACTCGTGAATAGTAACTCGTGAATAGTAAACCCGACACAAAAAGGTAGAAATTCCACAATAAAATCTATACCAATATTTCGATATAATGATATTGAAATAACATTTCTTAAACTTATAAATAATTTATTTTAATTGTCTTCACTTTATTAAATAATGCATTTAATCATCCTAAAATTCCAAACTCATAAGATTTCATCACCAATAACCAAAACCTTCATCAAAAATCTGCATATACCTCATATAGGATTCTCAAGCCATAAAATCCTATTTTCGAATTTTCTTACTTCACATAACATATTTAATTCATTTACTCATAACTAGTCCATTTTCATGAAAAATACAAAATCGGTCCCCAAATATTTCTTTTCTGGGATTTAGCAGAATATAGTCCCATATTGAACTTATATTTTTCTCAAATTTTTTAAAATTCATTTACTATTTTTCATATGGCCAAAACCGCTGAATATTTAGACATTTATCATAAATTATACTTTTATCTAAAAATTCCAAAATTCACAGAGTACACTGATATTATACAGATGTACTCCCAATAAAAATTTCATCAATTTTGGAGTTAACCACATGGAGTTATAAGGGTTTTTTTTTAAATAGTCTTTTCCCGTAAAATTCATAACTCTTAATCTATACATCCAAAAATCACCATTTTTAGACACAATCAATAAAACTCATCAAAATATCATTTCAAAAGTTTCCAGAATTTTCTGAAGGTTAGAAGAAGTACGAACTGAAAAACATAATAACCCTTAAAATCCCTTACCTCAAAAGAGCAGTACTTCGGATGAAAAACCGGATGAAACTTCTACTAAATAGCAACTCTCAAAGTATCTAAATAATCTCAAAAATATGCCTGATAATATAGAGAGAAAGAAAACTTGTTTCTGGTGTGATTTTCAATTCTAACATAAGCACTTATTTATAGGAAAATGATAGAACGCCAAAGGAGACTAAAATAATAAAATATATTATTTTATTTCTTCTTTTCTACGCATGCCCACATGTTTGATCAGCCACTAGCCAACTTTGAACAAAGCTAGCAGCCCACATGTGTTAAAACACAAGTGGGTCCCACCCATAATTTAATAAAAATCATTTTATTTTCCAAAATCCAACAATTCATAGAATATAGCTCGGTTATCAGAAAAATATGAATTTTATGTCAGTTCTGACTGAAATCGAATTCTCTAAAACTTTGTAGCTTTGAGTTTTTTCAAATTCCAAACCAAAAATATCTAAAATCCACAAACGGATGATTTTTAATACCTCAACACCGACAAAATACTAATAAAACACCTCAGCATTAATTCCTTCATTTTATCCACATGACAATAAATATATTCATCATTTATATCCACATAAACTAAATATTTCCTTATCATATAAATCAATAATTAATTATTCACAAATAATATTACAGAATCACAATTATGACAACCAGACCGTTCCTCGGAAAGAAGGGGCTTTCCAATAAGAATTTCTTCTTACTGGCGCGCAATTAGGTGACCAAACCTCTCCTTGACAGAACTTTCTAGACATTGCCAATAATGCTATCTAATAATATTATTAAAATAATATGAATTATTGATCTGATAATGGGAAATACTGTGCAGTGATAATTATTGAAACAATAATAATATAAAATATCAACGCAGCAATTATTGAATCAATAAAATAAAATATTGAACAGTAATTACTTTAACAATTATTGAGTAGTGACTTCTTAAATAAGAATCAATAATTCAAAAATACTGTGCAAAACCGTGTGCTACTGTGCAACAACGCGTATTACTTTACTTTACCCACCGGGTATTCCAACAGTGTTAATGGTAACAACTACGCCATTATTTATAAAAACTCAATTTTTGTCATTTTCTTCATCAGACACTTATTCGTTGTGGGGCCCACAAATGGTTGCACCGTCGTACGAATATTATCCGACAACAATGAATATTTTATAACCACTTGTGTATTTTGAAAAAAAAATTCATATCTCACCCTTAACTTTAAACTTTTATCAATTTATTGAATTGTAATTATAAAAAAAATAGAATATTTTTATTTCATAAAATTCGGGGTCTTACACAGACTATAAAAGTTTGACTTGAGGTTATGTCTTATGTGTGTTATAGACGGATATGATTATGTGATAATGTGTTTAGGTTATTTTAAATACTGTGATGATATTATTCTAATTTGTATATCGATATTATTTATATATTAGGTTTAGACAAAGCTTATTAAATGTGTAACGATAATCAACGGTTCAGGCAAGTTTTTCTTAACTCAACTTTGAGTTGTTTATTCAAATATAACTTGTGGTGAATCATTGCTGATTGCCATGTCTAAGAATTGTTTAATTGCACTTTGTGCATATTGCATGTGTTCATTAGGTATGAAAGGCTGATCACATTCATTACCATTCGGTTAAGATATATTTGTTCATGTTAAATGCTTGTTCAGTCAATAAATTTGTTAATACTAATTCACAACTATATTGTTGAATTATAGCCAACTTATTATTTAAATTCTTTAAATCATGATATATCCTTAAATAAACTTATACTTGCTGGGCAAATTCATTGCTCACCCATGCTATATCATGATAAATTGCAGATTGGGACGAATACGTTGGATACAAGGAAAGGTCAAAGACAGTTCCAACTTTAGTATACGTGTGCAGTAAGATTTGTAACAATATTGTATAATAATGTTATTGCGAGTCAAATAAGTTATGAATTGTGTATTAAGTGAAGATTACTTGACCTTGGAGAAAAGTGTGTAAAGTTTATTGTATAAACAATTTATGTTTATTGTAAGACCCCAACTTTTATGAATAAAGAATAATTTTCTTGAATTAGATTTTTTGAATACTATTGATTCAATTATTGTTACAGTGTCATTTGCATTATATGATATATTATTAAATTCAATAATTGAGACGGCAAAGTTATTCATATTATTATTTGCAATATTGACAATATCTAGAAGTTCTGTCAAGGAGAGGTTTGGTCACCTAATTACGCGCCAATAAGGAGAAATCCTTATCGGAAAGCCTCCTCTTTCCTGGAAACGACCTGTTTGTTAAATATTGTGAATTATAATATTAATGATGAATAAGTTCGTGTTGATTAAAGATGATTTTTATAGTTCCATTGTGTTGGACTTATTTGTGTTAGTATAATTGATGTCTGGAGGATATATTGTTCAATTGGGTATTCGAAACACTTTTCGTGTCGGAGTACTATTTATGAGTTACTATTCATGAGTTACTATTCATGAGTTACTATTCAGGAGTTACTATTCACGAGTTAATATTCACGAGTTACTATTCATGAGTTACTATTCACGAGTTACTATTCACGGGGTACTATTCACCCGTTAGATATATTTCTTTTCGGTCCAAATTATTTTTTGGTACAATATTATGCCATGAGGAGATGTGCTAATTTTTCAGACCGTTGGTTGAAGATATAAAAGTAAATCAATATGGACCGCTAGTGGAAGTTATAATAATAAATCAATATGGATCGCTGGTTTAAAGTTTTAATAGTAAATTGGTATGGACCGTTGTTTTAAGTTTTAATAGTAAACCAATCTGGATCGTCCGTTGAAAGTAAATCAATCTGGACCGTTCATAAGCTAGTTACTATGCATTCCATTCTTCTATAAATAGAAGCTCATTCCTTCATTATTTCTTACGAATTTACTGAAACTCTAGAGAGAGAATTACAAGAGAACCTATAGAAAAGTATTCTGCTACTTCCCTACTCTTATATTCAGTTTCTTTTACGGTAAGGGATGTTACTTGTTGTACTCATAAAGAGAACTTCTGTTATTCCATTATTTATTATTCTGTTAGAATAACCTGTATACGCGGGCTACCCTATACATGGTGACATTATTTTAATATTATGTTCTTTATTATTCTGTCGGAATATCCTGTTTGTGCGTTTACGCCGGACCAGGTTCCATTATTTATTATTCTGTCGGAATATCCTATCTGTGCGTTTACGCCGGACCTGATTCCATTATTTATTATTCTGTCGGAATATCTTGTCTGTGCGTTTAAGCCGGACCTGGTTCCATCCTTTATTATTCTGTTGGAATAACCTGCTTGTGTGGTCTATCGCATGCATGGTGATTTCTTTTGTTATCCCATTCTTTATTATACTCAGTTGGTTAAAACTTTGACTTCTATACTCCATGAAATTAGTGGAATATCCTTGATATTTGCGCTTCATTCAGTATCTTTTCATGGAAATATTCTTCTGAGCATTCTTAAATTTTACTCTACAAAGCAGTATCATGTTGATAATTTGGACGTTATCATTTCCTAGATAAATTAATTCTTGAACTTGTTTTATTAAATTCTTATATCATTGTCATCATCCTCATGTTTATATTGTATTGAAAGTCATCTGTGGCCTGTAGTGCATAGATAGACTTGATATGATTATGACCAGGGATTATTCAGTATAATCATGACCATAATGTTACAAATGATGTGGTAAAAGTCCTCATTGGCCGTAGTGCATTGATGGACAATTGTTGGTATGATCATGACCATTAATGAATACACGAATGTCCTTGGCCCATAGTTCATGGATAATTTGTGGTCGTGATACTAAAGAATATCATTGGCCATAGTGCAGGGGTGATTCGATGATGTGGATTATTTATTAAGCTGAGTCCCAGCAATAAAAGTGATGAAAAACCTTTTAAATCATAGAAGATAGTAGATTTTATTCTCTACTTGACTCTTCTAATGGATTGCTTGTTCCGCTGTAGTTAAACTTGATGTTTGTTATATTTTATCAGTTTAACACTGTTGAAGGCTAATGATAACTTATTCTGCATTATCTTAGTCATAATATTTCTTACTGGGCTAGTTGAGCTCACCTTTTTACTTTTATTGTTCTCTTCAGGAAATGAGAACGTAGCAGGGACTAGTCGGGGAACAGAGTGATGGTCCTAGATGTT
The DNA here is from genome assembly GCA_020205505.1 of Panax japonicus. Classification (NCBI taxonomy): domain Eukaryota; kingdom Viridiplantae; phylum Streptophyta; class Magnoliopsida; order Apiales; family Araliaceae; genus Panax; species Panax japonicus. Next base: position 42,881,392 of record CM035101.1, on the reverse strand, counting down.
TGTATTAGTAGTCCTCATTATTCTGTGAAATAGTGTGATAATAATTGTAATGAGGACTCCTTTTGAGTTTTTATACTCTCTAGTAGACAATATTTGTATTCAAACTCACAGTTTATGTTTTGTCGTATTGTACACGACAGTTGTATTATTAATTTGTATTTGAATTTTGTACCATGTATTTGGCGACTCAAGATGGGTGATGTATACCTGTTTTAGAGGCGTTACATTTATATCTTCCGCAATAGTTATAGAATGATTGTACCAGATCCGTGGTGATTTAGGACCCGGATTTGGGGCTGTCACAGTGGATATCAAAGCTGTTGGTTATAAACCTAGGGTAGTGATACCTTATACTAATAACAACAATGATTAGGATAAGATCTAACTCACATAGAGTTAGTCAGTCAGTAAGATTCAAAGACGAATCTCGGCGGGGTATAAGATACAGAGTTCCCTAACTCTGATAATAAAGGTGAACAATAGTGATGAATAGATCGAGTCTAAAAGACTAAAAGTACAATGGTAGGAGATCGTAAAACAAAACAATCATAGTGTAGAAATGAATCGTAATATATACGATGAGATCTCCCCGTGATCGGATAAGGTTATAGTATAGAGAAGGATCAAGTGAATGATTAATAAGTTTATAGCAAGATTTGTGATAACCCGAGAATTTATACGATTTATACAATCTAAAAGGATTAATTAAAGGTTGAATGGTAAGACCAAGATTGGAAATAAGGTATGTATTTAAAATTTTTCTGTGAAAGACTTATGGTTTTGTGTATTGTTATATGTGAGTAATTGCATATGAATAATATGTGTTTGTTTTTATTTGTTTATTATAAAATAAATAAGAGAAGCTAAGGTAACCTAATTAGGAATTAGGAATTAGGAATTAGGAATTAAAAGTTGAATAACTTAATGGTTATGATAAGAGAGAATGTTAGTATATAAAATATATACTAATTTTAAAAGATTTATTGTATACATCTCGGTTAATTAATTTTATAACCTAATTATAGCAAGTCTAATTGGGTTAAGAAATTAAGGGCAAGTAAGTAATGAATTAAGTTATAATTAAGGAAATAAAAACCCTAATTAAATAATTAGTGAATGAGAATATTAAAAGTATTGGACCTAATCTATTTTTCAGGGCCCAAGAAATTAATTTAGAAGCCCAAAAGAATTAAAAGAACAGGAGCCCAAACTTGGAGCCCAATTGAAGAAAGGACACTTTGGACATTATGTATACTAGTTATTACATTAAAGGAAAACAAGACTAGGAGAATAAATGGCCACTTGGCCGGATTTTATAGGAAGAAAAGGACAGGAAATGGTGGAAAACACATCATCTATTTTAAGCCACACATGTGGCAAAAGATATTTCACAAATTAGGCTAGGTGTCAAGTTCTTGTAGAAGCCACTTTTCTAACTAAACACCCACATACTAATGAAATGATTATTAAGGAAAAAGAGAGAATTAGTGGGATCAAAATGAGGCCACATGGCCAGATAGTTATTGAAGAAAAGAAGGCCACATGGGTGATTTTCTTGTGGAGGAAAAAAGAAAGAAGGATAGTAAATATTTCTTTCTTTCTTTCATCTCTTATGTTTTAACAAAAAGAACTAAGAGAGAGATTAGAGAAGAGAGAGGTGAGGGACGGCTGGAGTAGGGAGCAAGGAGAAGAGACTTGGATTTTCTTTCTACTCAAAATCATCTCCTACTTTGGAAGAATAAGGAAGGGTAGCCACAAATTAAAGGTTTAAACCCCTTTTGTTTATGTAATTTTTGATTATTATAAATCAAACTTTGAATCTATGTTTCTAAACTCAAAAACTATGAATATACATGTTTATGAATGTTTCATGTTTAGATATACCCATATTGGGTGTTGTTTTAGTTGGAAATCAAAAATAAAGAAAAGTAATTTTTCTAGTTTATAAACCCAAAAAAATTTCTATTTATTTTGGATTTTCACCATTAGTGATCTACACCTTTTTTTTGCGATCCGTCAAAGAGAGGTGCTAGATATATTAGTTATCTACTAAACCCAAGTGGTAGCACTCAAAACTGTTTAGTACACATGTTGTAGTGACTATTTTAGCAAAACTAGTTTTGTGTTTTTAAGGAAAAACTGACTGTTTTGGACAGTCAAAGGGTAGGGGTAGTTTAGTCATTTTTTGGACATTCAAAAATTCTGGAAAAAATTGAGATGATAATATGATAAGTTTTCTAAGATCTCCAAGTGGAATCACTGAAAAAGGAGTTGTAGATTTCCGTATGGAATATTTTTAACAAAGCACGAAAAACTGAAAAACGACAATTTGCTACTGCGAAGAACTTCCCAGGGGCTGTTTTGGCTAATTAATTTGTGAGAAAAATTTCGGCCTTTTGGGACATGAAAATATATGGTATTAAGTACCGTATGTCCAAAAATGAGCTACTTTCGACTTAAAATGACCAAGTTATGACCATTTCAATTTTTGTGATTTTTCGACGAAAACGGCTATAACCGGAGTTCTATAACTCCGATGGCCACAAAATTTAAACTGGAGGCTCACGTTAGCACGTATAAAATTGTGTCAAAAGAAGGGAATTTCTGGAGTTAAGCACGAGGTAGCTAATTTCTTAAGGAATTAACTAAATATGATTTTTGAAAAATACCAAAGGAAGTTGGAAAATTATGGAAAAATACTTTTTGTGTATGAAATATATGTATATATGTTTGGACAAAGGATAGAAAAATAATAAGTTGATTTGGTATTTTCGTAAAAAGGATATTGAATCCAGCTTGCTGGATTGAAAAATCTGATTAATCCAGTTTGTTGGATTGGAAAGCAGTTTACTGAATTAAAAATATGTTGAATCCAGCTTACTGGATTGCAATCTAATTGCTGGATTTGGAATCCAGTTTGCTAGATTGCAGTTTGGTTTGCTAGATTGGCCATCTAAATACTGGATTTGGAATCCAAGTTGCTAGATTTGGAATCTAGTCTGCTGGATTGGCACTTTGGTTTCTGGATTTAGAATCCAGGTTGCTGGATTAGTATTTGATTTATTAGATATTAAAGAATAACTTATGAAATGAAAAAGTAAGTGTTAAATCATAATGTATATGATATAGTGATTAAAGAATTATAAAAGAATGATAATAATACTAATGTTGAAAAGTGTTATCTAATATTTAATTATGTGATTAAGTGTTAGATAATTGATTGATAAAGTAGTTGTATTATGATACAAAGTATGATATGCTGATTGAAAGACCAATCTTATTAATGATAGGTCTTACAAAAGAAGTTAACTTAAAGTGCGTAGTAGTAGTCAACGAATCAGACAAGTTTCCTTAACTCAACCTTGAGTTAGATACTTTAAATTATTATGTTGGTTAATTATTGTTGATTAGACCACGTCTGAGAAATTATTGATGATTATTCACAGTGCATGTTTATTAATTCAAATTGAATTAGTGATTCTGAGAATGTATTTTGAGAATAATTGTTATTGGATATTCACATCCATAGAAGTTATTAGTGATTGTAAATAGTACAGATAATCCCTGTCAATTATTGAATCGTGTTGAAAAATGTCTTAGGTAATTGTTCTGGCTAGACGAACATTTATTAGAACTTGATAGGTTCAAGAAGATAAGAGAATTCAATTATTATTGATAGATCGATGCCAATTGATTCGGCTAGATCAAAAAAGAAAACTTGATAGGTTTAAGAAAAGAAGAGAAGAGAAGTAATTAGATATTAAAATCATTGTATTTCGTTGTTAAATCAAATTCTGATTCAAAAACTGAGAAGAACAACCTTTTATATAAAGGGAACATTTTTGGTCGTACATTCGGCCTTTGCGCACGTTTGAATATTATGCATAATATAGGGTATACTAAAGCTGATCACTTTATATACTTGCAGAGGGGTATGATTTAATCTTTATGGTTATCTGATACACCTGGGTATATCAAAGTCAAATCTTTGATAGTTACTCGAGAAGAGAAGTTCTAGATCCTTTGTGATCACTTAGCATAAATTTTGGAAAATATTTCCATCTTGTTATTTGGGTATATCAAAGTAAATCTTTGATAGTTACTCGAGAATAGAATTTCAAGATCATTTAAGATCATTCATCAAAAACTCTGGAGAGTATTTCTAAATTGTTATTCAATAGAATGTCATAGGAAATTTGAAAGCATTGTATTCTTTCATTATTGTGTTGCATAGGATGCGAGAAGATTTGTTAGGGAAGAATGAATTGCTCAGTTACTTCAAAGTTTCCCGAACTTTGGTGTCATTCTATTAAAATAGATAGTCTGTTGTTCTGATTCTTATACATTCATTGTATATCTTAACTTGCGGGGCAAATTTGTTGCTCATCCTTGCTAAATAAAACATTTCAGCTAGGAACAAAGTTGTTGGAGGTGCTGAGAAGAACAAAGGCAAAGGCATATTGCTGGAATAGTGTAATGAACATTATTATTATGTTGTATTTGTAAACCCTTTTTGTATATCAAAGGGTATGTTTGTAATGTTAAGGTTAGAGAACCTGGGGTAATGTATTAACAATATAAGTTAATGAGATGTATTTTTATATTCATAAATGAATGGGTAGTTAGATGTTATTTATATGTTGGATCGTGAGCAACAAACTCGGGGGTCAGGTAACCCGAATTTGTGGGCGTCACAAGATTGTCGTGTGTGTATGAATGGATACGAATTCAGGAAAGGATTATGAATACATATTAAATGAAATTCGTATTAAGAAGAGAGTTAAGATTAGGTGGGAATTTTAATTGAGGACTCATGTCAGCAGCTGATGTGACACCCCCAAAATAGGTATACATCACCTATTCTGAGTCGCAAAATACATGGTATAGAAACAAATACAACTTTAGTATTACAATTGTCGTGCAAAATACGACAACACATATACTGTGAGTTTTAATACAAATATTGTCTAATAGAGAGTATAAAAACTCAAAAGGAGTCCTCATTACAATTATTGATACACTATTTTACAAAAATAGCGAGGACTTCTAAACATCTATCTTGAATCATCACTCCATACCCTGGCTAGTTCCTGCTAAATTCTCTCCTCTTGAGAAGAACAATGGATTAAAAAGGAAAATGGTGAGCTCAACTAGCCCAATAAAGAATATTATGACTAAGATAATATACAACAAATTATCATTAGTCTTCAGCAGGGAAAATCTGATAAAATATAATAGATAACAAGTTTTAGATCAACAACTGCAGCAGAAAAAACAATCCATTAGAAGAGTCAAGTAGAGAAAGAATTCTACTATCTTCTAAGATTTAAAAGTCCATCATCAATATTTTATCCCTGTAACATCAATCAATATATATCTTGAATCAAATATTCATCTTTGCACTACAGGCCAAAGATATTCATTTGTATCACTAATTGGTCATGTTCATCTCAACACTTGTTCATCTTTGCACTACGGGCCAAAGATATTCATTAGGTAATCATTCATCTTTGCACTACAGGCCAAAGATATTCAGTTATATCATCATTTAGGACTGAGGATGATGAAAAATATCTTAAAGAAAACGAATCCAGTGAAATAAAAGAACAAATATTAGGGATTTGTATTACAGTTTATCCAAGTTCTATAATACTCCATAATAACCAATTTTGAAGAAGAATTCAAAAATAATGACCATAATATGGATACAATCAAATATAGTAACCATAATAGACATTTTGGACAAAAAGAAGAAAATTTTATTTTTTTCAGGGAATACTGACGTATTCGTGAATAGTGCCATATATGTAAATAGTAACCCCGACACAAAAAGTTCCAAATTTGAATAAAAGTTCAGACCAATATTTCGGCATAATGATATTGAAGAAATAATATCATTTACGAAGAAAATAACATCCCTTACCTCGCAAAGATAGTACTTCAGACTGAAATACTGGATATAGTGCTGAAGGAACTTGCACTGTATAGCAACACTCAAAGTACTAAAATACTCACAAAATACACTCGATATTATAGAGAGACAAAGAGAGAAAACTTATGAATCCTAGTGTGATTTTCAATTCTAACTAAGCATCCTATTTATAGGAAAATACTTAGAACGCCATAGCAAACTAACCTGCTACCTGATGGCTTTACCTGTTACTATTCAAGCCTACCACGTTTGAATAATAATTTCAGCACATTTTCACCAACCAAATTTGGGGCCCACCCATGTTTTAATAAAAATTATTTTTTTCCGAAACTTCAACAATTCATAATAAATAGCCCATTTATCAGAAAAATTCAAATCTTATGTGCTTTCCATAGGAAATTTAATTCTCTACAACTTTGTAGAAGAAAGTTTTACCAAATTCCAATCAGAAAATACCCGAAATCCACAAACAGATAATTTTTAATAAATCTATTCCGACAAAATACTGATAAAACACCTCAGCATTAATTCCTTCAATTATAACCACAATAAAATAAATGTATCCCTCATTTATATCCACATAAAATAAATATTTCCTTATCATATAAATCAATAATTAATTATTCACAAATAATATTTCAGAATCAAAATTATGACAACTAGGTCGTTCCTAAGAAAGAGAGGGCTTTCCGATAAAGATTTCTCCTTACTGGCGCACAATTAGGTGACTAAACCTCTCCTTGAAAGTACTTTCTAGACATTGCCAATAATACTATCTCATAATATTATTCAAATAATATGAATTATTGATCTAGTAATGGTAAATACTGTGCAGTGATAATTATTGAAACAACAATAATATAAAATATCAACGTAATAATTATTGAACCAATAAAATAAAATATTGAACAGTAATTACTGTAACAATTATTGAGTAGTGCCTTCTTACGTAAGAATCAATAATTCAATAATACTGTGCAAAATCGTGTGTTGCTGTGCAACCATGCGTATTACTGTATTTTAACCACCGGGTATTCCAACAGTGTTAACGGTAACAACTACGCCATTATTTGTAAAAATTCAAATTTGTCGTTTTCTTCATCCGACCGTTATCCGTTATGGAGCCCACAAATGGCTGCACCGTCGTATGAATATTCCCCGATAGGAAGAATATTCCACGACCAAACGAATATTCCCCGACAAATGAATATTTTATAACTACTTATTTATTTTGAAAATTTTGCACATTTCACCCATAACCAAAGTATTATATCAAATTAATACCTTATTATTCAAAATAATAAATAGAGGAAATTTGATTTTATTTATAATAAGTTGGGGTCTTACAGCTGAGTTGTATGATTCCTTGTTATGGGCGGGGAATTGTACTTGGTCTGACAACCACTTAGTTTCTTACACTGATAATCATTGAAATGTCCGTGTCGCGCTATTTTCTATATGCATGTTGAGAGTGTGATTCCTTTCTCATGGGTATAACAGATAGATAGGTTATAGGTGGCGAGTATCAGGTTAAGTACGAGTTCTTAAAACTCATACTTATGGTACGTTCATGACTCATGATTATATGACATGTTTATGAATCCAGCAGCGAATGGACGCCAAAGGTCTGACTAGGACAAGTTCTTAAACTTATATGATTGTGGAAAGTTCCTGAACTCATGAGCGTGGTTTGACGAACTGGGTAGAACTATATATAAACAGAATATTGAGGATTATAGGAACAGATAGATTTCTAAGCAATTGATCATTAGTGGAGACATAAGTTTTTCAAATCTCTTAGCTGTGTTAGATTTCAAAATTTTTGACATCAAGCTAAATACACAATATGTGCCTTTTTGAAAATGATTTTTTTTATTCAGCTCTTGGTGACCACTGTGTATGCGTGGACTTCGGGCCATCGACACAATTATTACCTGTTGAGATGATAAAACAGATTTGAAATGAATTTTTAAACGGTTTAAAGAGTAGTCTATGCTACATGTTTCAGCTAGACGATAATGATTTGAAATATCAAAAATATATTTTATTTATCACTTATGTACCATGTAACCTGGTACAGAGATGATAAAAAGTTGATGGAGTTGTAAATGTAGGAATACTTGGTGTTAAATTTGATCTAAAATCTTTGTTCCACTATTTTATGATGTGTTATGACAAAGTCACTCGATGACGACATCCTTAAACGGGTTGTTAATACAGTACGTCATCATGTCGTCATTTTCAAACTATTTTAAAATTTTATTTTGCCAACGGTGTTTGGCTACACACATTCGTAATTCAATTGAAGTTGATTATTGATATGAGTCTAAGCTATTTGATTCAGCTAGACCAACGTTTATGAAAATTCTAAGCGTTCTTTGAATGTTTTCTCGAACCAAATTATTTTGGTGAGGAATCCGATTAGACTGAGGTAAAATTTTTGTGCCTATGGCAGAGACGAGAAACAGATTCGACCAGCAGTACTTAATAAGTATAGGGCATACCGGGCTAATTATCCACTATGTCCGTAAGTTATTACGGTTTGCAGATGAATTTTTATAAAACCTTTGCGAAAATGACAGACAATAATTAATTTTTTTTTATTCTTGTGAGGAATGTATTGGGTAGCATGTGATGCTGAGTATGAATGATGTATGGTATATGGTGTAAGGTGTAAGGTAAATTTCGGGGACGAAATTTTTAGAAGAAGAGGTGAATGTGACAACCCGAGAATTTGGATATTTATAAAATATTAAAATATTGAATTAAGGTTAAATAATAAACCTAGACAGAAAATAAGTGAATGGATTTGAGATTTCCAAGAAGGAATTTTGTAAATTTAAAATTTTTATGGTGAATTATTCAGGATTAAGTATATAAGTGAATATGTTCTGTGTATTTGGTATTATATGTGTACAATATGTGGTTAAGGGTCAAGGGTTGACCAGATAAGCTATATCAGTGGCCAACCCTAATATTATAATAAGAACGTCAACGTTCAATTAGAAAATTCTTACGATTTATAAGAAACCCTAAAACTAGTTCTGAAAACCCTAATTTCAGTTCCAAGAATTTGAAACCCTAATTCGGAAGTTAAAATCCCTAATTTAGGGATTTAAATGCTAATACAAGGTTTAAACGTGGTTAATAATAACCTAATTAGGGATAACCTTAATTGATTTAGAAAAGCCTAATTTCTAGATTAGAAACCCTAATTTATAATTAGGGAAAACCTAATTATTAATTTAATAATTTTAATGTTAATTAGGAAACATTAATCCTAATTTTCAAGTTATAAGTAATTAGAAAACCCTAATCTAGTTAGGAAACCTAATTTCTATATTAGAAAAATTATTTTTCTATTTAAAACCCTAATTCTTGGGTTATAAACCCTAATGTACAATTATGACCCAAATTGCTAAATTAACAATTTTAATTAAGAAATAATAATCCTAATTAGCAAGCTTGTATTATGATTAGGAAATTTTAATATAATTATAGAAACCTAATTATAATTTAGAAATATTAATTTTCTATTTTGAATACCTAATTCTGAAAATCCTAGAAAATAATTTTTTTTAGAACCTTAGGTTTTAACCTTATGGATTAAACCCTAAGGGTTGAGACAAAAGACAATATTTCCATTAAAAATAAAAATCAAATGACCATAATACCCTTTTTCATTCTTTAATGAGCTAACTTGCAAATTTAGCCAAAATATAGTTGGTGAACTACCCCATGTGATTAAAAACAACTTCCATCAATCACTTAATGCCAGCAATCTCAACAACATACATTGAATCTAAGTATTATATAGATTAAAGAGAGAGAAAGTCACAAATATTGCTCATTTACTCTCTAGCTCACAACCAACTCCTTCTCTCTCTACATATCCGAATTACACAAGTATATCAGTCCCTAGAACACCCCTTTTATAACCAAGAATAGATTTGGAATGGAAAGATCAAAGCATATTAAAGAGAAGGTATAAACCCTAGCTAACATTTTGATCTTGTATGCTTAGTCCGTGTATGTGTTTATGTGTTTAGATGTTTGCTAGAGGATGTTTTATAGTGATCTATGATGATCTATCATAGATCCATAACATCGAAGTGGGTAAACGTTAAAAATTTTCAAAACTGTTCTTGAACCTCAAAGTTTTCTGACAACCATATGTCAGTGTCCGTAAATCTCTACGTGTTTATGATATTTCTTGCTTTATGTTTTGGATCGGTAGTCTGGCATGAGATCTTTGTTCTGCAAGTGAAATCACAGTCATTTGATGTTTATATTGTAAGTTATAATCGGTCAAAACCCGTTAATCGGGCATGACCATAACTTTATGGGTAACCTAGAAAGTGTAAATCAGTGTCTGACATGATTTTTAAAGGCGTTGATCCGACAGATGTTAAGCCTTTTATTGATGTTGTTTTAACCGGATTGTAGTTTGTTGTCTGGCCTATAGGTCGATGCCTTAAGATCCCCTAGATCACAAACAGATCAGATGTAATTGATGGTCAAAGTAGACCATCCAGTCACGTAAATTTTCGATTTTCTGAAATTTCCAGAAAGTTCATGATCATAGTTTCTGACCATGTTTGACCGGATTGATTCTAGTTCTGTTATTGTATTTGGGCTGATCTGTTGTTATATAAATGTTCCATGACATAATAAATACATGTTTGTACCATAAGAACCCTTAACTAATAACCAGAACACCTGATTATGGGAGCTTGAAAGTGGCACCATGTCACTGCCTGGGTTTCTGGGTTACCCAGAAAACCTAGGAGCTGCCTGACAAGGATTTTGAGAGCCCAGATCGTGTTGTTGTGATGTTGTTTTACCGAGATAAGGATCGATAATTTTAGTCCTATATACTGACTACATGATCAATGCTTGAGATAGCACATAAAACGTTAGGGACTTAGAGAAAATCATGGTAATAACCTTCTGACTGCCTATGAATATCTAGGTTTGGGCTCAAGAACACCTATAGCGACGGTTCTGTCGCTATAGGGCCATTTATTAGTAATTAATTTCCGAAAATTAATATTTTAATTAAATAAATCGAAATAAATAGTTTTTAATTATTAAAAATATAAAATAAATTCATAAAAATTATTTTAAAGCCTGAAAAATAGTTTTTAATTATTTTGAGTATATTTCATAAATATTTAATATTTTTGGAATATAAATGATATTTAATTATAATTTTAAATAAATTATTTAAAAATGATTTTTATACATGAAAAATTATATTATGGTATAAGAAAATATTTTAAGTTATTTTTAGTGACTTTTAATATTTTGTGAGGAATTTCATTAATAAATTAATATTAATGAAAATTAATTTATTTAATAAATAATTTAAATAAATTATGGAAATATAGATTTAATGATTTATAAATTATATAAAAATGATTTAAGTGTTATAAAAATATTTTAAGTTATAAAATATAACTTTTGATATTTTGTCATGAAAATATTAATATTTTAATATTAATAGCAATTACCAGATAATGAATTTAACGGTTTAAAAATCATATAAATGTGATTTTAAGGTATTAAAAATACTTTGATATATTATAAATATATTATAATATTATGTTATGATTTTCATTAATGTTGATATTAAATAAATATTAATGATAAAGGAATAATGTAGTATTTAATTCATATAAATACGATATTAATGATTGAAAAATGATAATAATTATATTAAAATTATTACGAGCTTATGAAAATTCTTTTGACTGATAATTTAATTATCTAAGGTAATTGTTAAGTGATTAGAAAGAGTTTAATTGAACTTAAAATCGACGATTGTCCGACTAGGCCATTGGGATGTCAGAATAGTACCGATCTTGACTCAGACTATAAAAGTTTGACTTGAGGTTAAGTCTTATGTGTGTTATAGACGGATATGATTATGTGATAATGTGTTTATGTGATAAACAGCCCCCGGAAAATTTTGGGCAGAAACTTTTTGCACTTTGGCAGTTTTGGAGTCCTTCACCAAAACTTAAATAAAACGAAATCTGTAACTCCGATTAATGATCCGTCACTTTTGTTGGATTCCTATCTTTCTGAACTACAGTTTTCATCTATCACAATTCATATTTGGACATGTTAAGCGCCCGGAATTTAGCCCGGAAGTGGCTGTTACAAAACTGTCCTTTTAACAGTTTTCTTAGCTTAGTGTAGTTTGGGAGAAATCCCATAACTCGTTCAATATTCAACCTTTTTGAGTAATTCCAAAGGGATTTTACCCTTAACACATATATCTAGCATCCCAAGAACATAAATCACAAATATCCATCATAGATTTCAAAGATCCAAAAGCTTGATCACACTTTTTAAAAGTTTAACTTTTCCAGAAAATTTCCATTCTTCAATTCCTTTTGATTTCCACCAAATTAACCCCCATTATAGGTAGATCCAAACAATAAAACACTCATTAACATGTATATACATGGCTTTTGAGTTTAGAAACAAAATTTCTTATTTCCTCAAACAAGCATCAAACAAAATCAAAGCTAAAAGAAAAATCATGTTTTCTATCTTTTGAAAAAAAACTAGCTTCCATTCCACTCTTTAGATCTAACTTTTGATCTACAAAAGAGTTGGATCTACATATTAAACACTTATATACACATAGATCTAAGGTTTTTGAGTTTTAGAACTATAGATTCAAGGTTTGATATACAACCATCAAAAACTTACATAAACAAAAAGGTTTATACCTTTATTACCATGCTCTCCTCCTTCTTCTTCTTCTTAGCTTTATCCATGGATGAACCTTCTCCATCTTCTTCCCACACATGGCTGCCGCCCCTCCTCTTCTCTCTTCCTCTTTCTCCCGTTCTCTCTTTCTTTCTCTTGGCTTTCTCTCTTCTCTCTTTCTTCTTCTTTCTCTTTCTCTTTCTCTTTCTCTTTCTTTTCTTTCTTATCTTCCAATTTCTTCTTATCCTCCTCTTTTCTCTATTTCTTTTTCTTTCCTTATTAGAAGGTTGCTTACAAGCATAACCAAACATGTTGGCTAAATCAAAATTGGACACATAGGGGAGTTGGTAGGGAAGTTGGTCACCAACTAAAGGGAGCATTTAATACACATTCATTCACCCTCTTTTCTCTCTTATCATGGCCGGCCATGTGGCCTATTTCTCACTAAGTTTGGCTTTTTGATTTCATGCTTATTTGATTTAACAAATGTCCAAAAATTCCTCTCCCACTTGGGCTAAAAATTGAGCCATTCCTTTACTTTATTGTTTGGCCTCTAACCAATTTCATTCGCCAATACTTGGGCTATAAAATATACATAATCATCTACCTTAAATTCTCATCCAACCCAATTCATTTAATTAGGGTTTTCACTTCTCCATTAAAACACCAATCCTTGCTCATATACATTTATTTCCTTAACCCAATTAGACTTGCTATAATTAGGTTATAAAATTAATCAACCGAGATGTATAAAATAAAGCTCTTAAAATTAGTGAGTATTCTAAATACCACAAATTCTCTTTTCCCATAACTCTTAGGTTATTAAATCCTTCATTCCTAATATATAATTAGGGTTACACTAGTTTCTTTTGTTTGTTTATATAATAAACAATATAAACCATCACAAAATGTTCATATTCCTTACACACAACTTTTTAACCCTTAGGGTTTAATACTTCGCATTAGGATTCCCAAATTAGGGTTTAAATTCTCGAAAAAGTTTCTGAGCGTATCGTTAGACTTTTCTAACTTAATCACCATATTCATATCATGAATTTAGGGTTTCGGATTCCCGGAACAGAAACTAGGGTTTCAGAACCGATTTCTATGGTTTCTCATCCATTGTTAGGGTTTTCTAACAATTCGTTAGATTTTTCTAACTTAATAAACGTATGATTAACATAACTTTAGGGTTTGCTAAAGTTATAACTTATCTTATCAATCCTTGATCTTAAATCATTATGGTTCACATATGTAACCAAATATACCGACTAGTATTCACTTCGATACTTATCACTGATAATTCTTCAAAAGAATTTTAAATCTACCATAATCTTATACCTCATTACTAGACTATCACTTACAGTCTATCACATAATTCAAGTTTTGTTCAAAACTTTTGAAATTCATGGAATTTCATTACATAACTGCCAATTCCATACACTTATTTCCTGTCTAGGTCCTAATATTGAACCTTAAATCAATCAATTATGATTTTCATAAATTGTCTAATTTCTCGGGTTGTCACATTCACCCCTTCTTCTAAGAATTTCGTCCCCGAAATTTACCTTACACCTTACACCGTGCACCTTACACCATTTATATTGAGCGATCACACAAGACCTTGAACTTATTTTCTCGGGTATCTATTAATGATATTCAAACTTCTCGGGTATCTATCAAAGATACTCAAACTTCTCGGGTATCTATCAAAGATACTCAAACCTCTCGGGTATCTATCAAAGATACTCAAACTTCTCGGGTATCTATCAAAGATACTCAAACGGGTATCTATCAAAGATACTCAAACTTCTCAGGTATCTATCAAAGATACTCAAACTTCTCGGGTATCTATCAAATATACTCAAACACTCGCAAAGGTCAAATTCTCACTAAGTATTCCTGTATTTACAACTCCATCACATTTTTATCATCTCTGCACCAGGTTACATGGTACATGACTGATAATTAAAAACAAATTTTGATATTTCAAATCATTTGCTTAAACATTCTATCTGTTCTTATTATCCTCAATACTCCATTCACACATAACTATACCCAGTTCATAAAACCACACTTATGAGTCCATAAATTGCCACAATCATATGAGTTCACGAACATTCCTAGAAAGACCTTTGGCATCCATTCGCTGAGGGGTTCATAAACATTTCATATAACTATGCGTCAAGTATGTCACATAAGTATGAATTTTAAGAACTCGCACTTAACCTTATATCCTCTAACTATGACCTATCTATCTGTTATACACATGAGAAAGGAATCACTTAACCCGCATATAGCAAATAGTATGACACAATATTTCAATAATTATCAATGCCAGAAACTAAGTGGTTGTCAAACCAAACTCGGCCACTAATCAATATAGGAAACTAAGTGAACAATTCCCCGCCCATACAAAGAATTGGTCAACCTAACCACTACATCGACCAGGAAGCTAAGTGATTCTAAAACCAAGTACAAATTCCCCGCCCATACAAGGAATCATACAACTCAGCGGCTGACACGAGTCCTCAATTGAAATCCCACATAATTCTAGCTCCACACTTACTCCATACGAATTTTATTTAATCCGTAATTACAATTCATAACTCTTTCATGAGTTTTCATAGTACAATTTCATAGTACAACTGATACACAGCATCTTGCTGTAAACTTTTCAATCATCAGATTGATTCTTTTCCCACATCATAACCTTATCAGATCACGGGGTGATCTTATCATATATATTACGATTTATTTCTATGCATTATGATCGTTTTGTTTTACGATCTTCTATCCCTGCACTTTCAGTCTTTTAGACTCAATCTATTCACCATTACTGTTCAACTTTATTATCAGAGTTAGGGAACTCTGTGTCTTTACACTCGCCGAGATTCATCTTTGAATCTTACCGACACATTAACTCTACTTGAGTTAGCACTTATCCTAATCACTGCGGTTATTGGTCTCAGGTATTCCTACCTAAGCTTCATAACCAACAGCTCTGATACCAACTGTAGTAGCCCCGAATCCGGGCCCCAAATCGCCACGTATCCGGTATACTAATTCTATAACTGTTTACGGAAGATATAAACATAAATTGTTTATACATTACATTACACACTATTCCCCAAAATCGAGTAACCTTAACTAATTACATAATTCATAAGTTATTTAACACATAACATTATTATCAACTATTCTATTTCAAAATAGCTGCATATATTGCCCCAAGATGAACTTGGCATTATCATTTTCCTGTATCCGAACGCATTCGCTTTATCTGCAATGTTTTATCATGATATAGCAAGGGTGAGCATGAAAGTTGCTCAACAAGTTTATATACAACAAAATAACGATATATCATGATTGAAGAGTATGAATAATGAGCTTGCAATAATTCATCAATATAATTGAGAACTAGCACGAACAAATTTTTGACTGAACAAGTTTTAAACATGAACAAACATTTCTGAACCAACTGGTAATGAAGGTGATCAGCCTTTCATACCTGACTTATACATGCAAGATGTACAGAGTACAAATTTCATGGCAATCAGCAATGATTAACCATAAGCTTGAAGAAACTACTCTTATTAGAGTTAAGTTATAGAAAACTTGCCTGAACCGTTGATTACCGCAACGCAAATTAATTTTATCTCTCACAAAAGACCTATCAGTTATAAGATTGATCTTTTAATCAGTATAACATACTTTATTCCATAATACTATCTAATACTTAATCAAATATTAGATAACAACTTAACACATCAATATTATTGTCATCCTTTGATAATTATTCAATCACTATATCATATCCCTTGTGATTTAACACTCGCTTTTCATTTCATAAATTATTCATTAACATGTAATAAGGCAAACACTAATCCAGCACCCTGGATTCTATATCTAACAACCAAATTTATAATTCAGCAACTTGAATTCCAAATCAATCAATTTAAACCTCAATCCAGCAAACCGGATTCAACACATTTTCAATTCAGCAAACTGTTTTCCAATATCCGTATCACGAAAATACCAAATCAGTGAATTATTCTCCTATCCTTTGGTCAAACATATATACATGTATTTCATGTACAAAAATTATTTTTCCATAATTTTCTAACTTCCTTTGGTATTTTTCAAAAATTAATTTCTAGTGCGTAGCTTAAGAAATTAGCTACCTCGTGCTTAACTCCAGTAATGACCATCTTTTGGTATAACCTTATATATGTTAACGTGATGCTCCATTTTAAATTTTGTGGCAATCGGAGTTGTAGAACTCCGTTTATAACGATTTCCGTCGGAAAATCACAAAAATTGTAATGGTCATAACTTGGTCATTTTAACTCGGAATCCGCTCATTTTTGGACACGAGCTACATAATTCCATATATTTGTTTTTCCCAAAAGCCTGGAAGTTTTCTCATTAAATAAATGCCTGAAACAGCCCCCGGAAAATTTTGGGCAGAAACTTTTTGCACTTTGGTAGTTTTGGAGTCCTTCACCAAAACTTAAATAAAACGAAATCTGTAACTCCGATTAATGATCCGTCACTTTTGTTGGATTCCTATCTTTCTGAACTACAGTTTTCATCTATCACAATTCATATTTGGACATGTTAAGCGCCCGGAATTTAGCCCGGAAGTGGCTGTTACAAAACTGTCCTTTTAACAGTTTTCTTAGCTTTGTGTAGTTTGGGAGAAATCCCATAACTTGTTCAATATTCAACCTTTTTGAGTAATTCCAAAGGGGATTTTACCCTTAACACATATATCTAGCATCCCAAGAACATAAATCACAAATATCCATCATAGATTTCAAAGATCCAAAAGCTTGATCACACTTTTTAAAAGTTTAACTTTTCCAGAAAATTTCCATTCTTCAATTCCTTTTGATTTCCACCAAATTAACTCCCATTATGGGTAGATCCAAACAATAAAACACTCATTAACATGTATATACATGGCTTTTGAGTTTAGAAATAAAATTTCTTATTTTCTCAAACAAGCATCAAACAAAATCAAAGCTAAGAGAAAAATCATGTTTTCTATCTTTTGAAAAAAAACTAGCTTCCATTCCACTCTTTAGATCTAACTTTTGATCTACAAAAGAGTTGGATCTACATATTAAACACTTATATACACATAGATCTAAGGTTTTTGAGTTTTAGAACTATAGATTCAAGGTTTGATATACAACCATCAAAAACTTACATAAACAAAAAGGTTTATACCTTTATTACCATGCTCTCCTTCTTCTTCTTCTTAGCTTTATCCATGGATGAACCTTCTCCATCTTCTTCCCACACATGGCTGCCGCCCCTCCTCTTCTCTCTTCCTCTTTCTCCCGTTCTCTCTTTCTTTCTCTTGGCTTTCTCTCTTCTCTCTTTATTCTTCTTTCTCTTTCTCTTTCTTTTCTTTCTTATCTTCCAGTTTCTTCTTATCCTCCTCTTTTCTCTATTTCTTTTTCTTTCCTTATTAGAAGGTTGCTTACAAGCATAACCAAACATGTTGGCTAAATCAAAATTGGACACATAGGGGAGTTGATAGGGAAGTTGGTCACCAACTAAAGGGAGCATTTAATACACATTCATTCACCCTCTTTTCTCTCTTATCATGGCTGGCCATGTGGCCTATTTCTCACCAAGTTTGGCTTTTTGATTTCATGCTTATTTGATTTAACAAATGTCCAAAAATTCCTCTCCCACTTGGGCTAAAAATTGAGCCATTCCTTTACTTTATTGCTTGGCCTCTAACCAATTTCATTCGCCAAAACTTGGGCTATAAAATATACATAATCATCTACCTTAAATTCTCATCCAACCCAATTCATTTAATTAGGGTTTTCACTTCTCCATTAAAACACCAATCCTTGCTCATATACATTTATTTCCTTAACCCAATTAGACTTGCTATAATTAAGTTATAAAATTAATCAACCGAGATATATAAAATAAATCTCTTAAAATTAGTAAGTATTCTAAATACCACAAATTCTCTTTTCCCATAACCCTTAAGTTATTAAATCATTCATTCCTAATATATAATTAGGGTTACACTAGTTTCTTTTGTTTGTTTATATAATAAACAATATAAACCATCACAAAATGTTCATATTTCTTACACACAACTTTTTAACCCTTAGGGTTTAATACTTCGCATTGGGATTTCCAAATTAGGGTTTAAATTCTCGAAAAAGTTTCTGAGCGTATCGTTAGAGTTTTCTAACTTAATCACCATATTCATATCATGAATTTAGGGTTTCAGATTCCCGGAACAGAAACTAGGGTTTCAAAACCGATTTCTATGGTTTCTCATCCATTGTTAGGGTTTTCTAACAATTCGTTAGATTTTTCTAACTTAATAAACGTATGATTAACATAACTTTAGGGTTTGCTAAAGTTATAACTTATCTTATCAATCCTTGATCTTAAATCATTATGGTTCACATATGTAACCAAATATACTGACTAGTATTCACTTCGATACTTATCACTAATAATTCTTCAGAAGAATTTTAAATCTACCATAATCTTATACCTCATTACTAGACTATCACTTACAGTCTATCACATAATTATGTTTTGTTCAAAACTTTTGAAATTCATGGAATTTCATTACATAACTGCCAATTCCATACACTTATTTCCTGTCTAGGTCCTAATATTGAACCTTAAATCAATCAATTATGATTTTCATAAATTGTCTAATTTCTCGGGTTGTCACACTCGACCTTGGGGAAAAGTGTGTAATGTTTATTGTATAAACAAATTATGTTTATATCTTCCGCAATAGTTATAGAATGATTGTACCAGATCCGTGGTGATTTGGGACCCAGATTTGGGGCTGTCACAGTTATAATTAATGGTTTGGATAAGTTACGATAACTTAGGTTGTGGTACAATTGTAACCTTTGATGATTGACATATTGGAGCTGGGCTAAACAATTCCTTCAGAGAGCGAAGGTATATACGAAACTGACAACCGATCTAAGTCACTGTTATGGGCAGTGTAGATGAGACATGAACTTGTTTGTTGGTTGTTTATGGGAAACCACTCAGAATACCATATGGAATACTAGCAGAGACGCAATGTGTGCTGAGTCCTCAAATAGTTATAAGAAGAAGATAACAATGTTAATCATCAAAGATGATGAACGTTTTGAGTTAAGACATCTCTTTATATCATGAAGCTGTAAATCGGTAATGAAATTTAGTCGCGCAAACTTAGATTACAAGAACGCAAACCTTAAGAAGTTAAGTTAAGTAAACCAATGCGTAAGTAAAGTATATAACTAATTGGTGTATATGTTATTTTCCTTATGTGATATATAGGAATTGGAATGAGCAGTTCAACGTAAGTTGTAGCTGTGCATAAGGCAAGTTTCCTAATTTCATTCATATTACATGAATGCTAGTTTCTTAAACTTCTCAGATGTTGAACTTGAGAAGTTCTATCTATGTGAAAATGTGTGATATTTGTACAAGCTGGTAGAACGCATGAGGCATTGTGCCACAATTTGAACACTTCGGTGTTTCCTTGAGATGAATTGTTCTGTGATTGAACTGTTCAATACGAATATGTTCTATTTATACATGAACCGTTATTGTTATGTCTATGTTAATAATTCTAGCCAGACATGATATGTATGGGAAAAAGGTAGAAGAATGAAAGTAGTGTAAATAGTATGTGATGAATGTTTTAAAAATGATAGTAAACGGGATTATTCCTATTTTCAAGCTACTTTGTAACCTTTGTTCAGTTATGGAAGTCCCAAAAGAATGTTTAAATTCTTGTAGTTGTTTGTTCAACTACTATGACTTGTTGGGCAATTGAATGCTCACACTTGCTATAAATGAAAACATTTTCATCTTACGATGTTAGAAAGTACTTAAGGATCCCGTAAAGATCAAGATAATCGGTATCCATATGAAGAACGAAGGGTAAAGATTAAGCGTGAGTCGTGGACACAAAAATAAACGAGTTCCGAGTTCGGATGATCGAATTATGGACGAATGAATGAAGAGTGTCGAAAATCATAAAAATGAATGAAGGGTGAAGATTAAGACAATCAAATGGCACATTAACGGATTCATAATGAAGTTATGTCTGAGGGGTACTGAAGTACGTAAAATAAGGAAGAGAATTTCTTTGGAACGACCACGTTCCGAGTTATAACAAATAAGTTATGAAATTTCAAAGTAAGAGATTAAAGCTTGTAAAAGACTTAGAGAAATTTTCTAAGGTTTAAGCTCGGCACCGTAGCGCCAGCTGAGCCTCAAAGAGACGGCGCCGCTGCGTGATTTCGGCTATCAGCTATTGGCGATTGGCGTCGCATCGCGAGAGCTAATGAAGGACTCAGCGCCGCCGCACCAGACTGAAGAAGAAGGTGACGTAGGGTCGCACCGCAGCATGAGAGAGAAAGAAGAGAGTGGTGTCGTAGCACCAGTGCAGGGCAATGCCCAAAAATGAGATTTTTATTGCTCAATTACTGGGGGATGTACAAGAAAGAAATATGAAAGACAAAGATTGTAGGTGTGGGTTACGAAATCGATATCCGTGGACCGTAGTCGCGATGAACGAACGTGAGGGATTTCTATGTTGTTATTCCTTAGATGTTGAGCGACGAGTGTAATGAATAACATTTTTATGTTATATCATGGTTATGAGAGATATGTGTAAAGTGTATAGACGGTGTGAACGCAACGTTGTTGCGATGAACGAGCGGTCTTAGCATACAAAGAACAGTATGGCTTCAACATTAAGACAGGATAATAAACATGGGGTTCATGGGATGGATAACGAATAAAAGAGATTAAAACCTTGAGTAAATGTTGAGTGGGAGATTAAGAGACGAGCAACGTGAACGCAGATTACGTAAACGATCCTCGTGAATCGTATTCGAGTCGGACGAATGATCTAAGTGTACAATGGTTGTATAACTTGGACATTGACAAAAGTAGTAAGTAAGATATGAATTATCGTAAAAATCCGTAGCGAACGATAATAAGAATAATGAAAGTCCGAGCATGAGTCAGATAGAGAATGTTATAATAAAATGTAAGCATTAAACACATTACCCAATGTGAGGGTTGAGTGTACGCGATTATTAAACGGGCAGAACCTACACCCCGTGTATGGTTTGACCGTAAGGTAATGAAGAATGTTGTTTAACCGTGAACAATGAAGAAACTGAGTTAAAGGTAATAACGTATAACTTAAATAAGCCGAGTTAGTAATGATAACTTGGAGGACGTTCCGAGTCGAATGAACCGGATGTTGTAAGATATGAATAAGATAATATAAAAATTTTAACACTATGACCTCATAGTATTAACATTGAATGATTGTTCTGAGTATACAAAAGACTGTATGACTTAGACGATAAGAAATGAATTCTGAGGTATGACATTTAGTTGCCAGAAAGTCGTATGGAATAAGAAATTGATTTAACAAATGTTATAATTAATGGTTCGGATATGTTACAATAAGTTAGGTTGTGGTACAATCGTAACCTTTGATGGTTGACATATGGGAGTTGGGCTAAACAATTCCTTCAGAGAGCGAAGGTATATACGAAACTGGCAACCGATCTAACTCACTGTTATAGGCAGTGTAGATGAGACGGGAACTTGTTTGTTGGTTGTTTGTGGGAAATCTATGACGCCCCCAAATCCAGGTTCCTTCAAACGTCAGATTCGGTCTGCCACGATACTACTATCGTTAAACTATTTATATCTTTTATTCATAACTTAATGAATATAACTTTGTTATTAAAATTTAGAATATAAATTCTTTCCATTTCCAAGATCTGTATAATGACCCCAAACTTTTATAAGTTTCACAACTTGGTCATTTACTATTCCTGTTTTACATTACATTTGATATTATATAAATATGCAGAATAATTTAAACTTTTCAATCTCCTTTGAAAATAAATCTTCTATTGATATCTTAACCTGAATCGATTACATATCCTTGAATCAAATTATGTTATGATTCATTCTATTCAAATTACTGTATAAGATTTTACATCTTGATTCGATATCCTCTATGTATTAACTAATACATCCTTACAATACAACAACTATTAAACATCGTAAGTATATATCAAGTACACTCCTAGAACGTAAACATGGTTCAAGTAATAATCTAAATAGTATCCTTCGTTGCAAAAATATATACTTTGTCAACCAAGAAGCACGAAATCTTCACCGTGAATCCTTAACCTGCAAAAGTGGTTATTTGCAAGGGTGAGCTCGACAGCCCAGCAATTCTAATAATTTTTTTGAATCATATAGCATATAATAACATATTAAGTTCATGCATTCATAATCAATTAATATTAACTATGCATGATACTTCACACATAACATGCATAGAAATTTACTTCACAAGCATATCATCAAAGATCAACTTTCAAATTTCATACACATCTCATATGCATTTCATATATATATACATCAACATTCTTATAACATAATATAGCTCAACTAACAGTTATCAAATTCATATATCAAAGGAACTGAAAGACTTGCCTGATTCGTAGTTTATGAACTACGACTTAATTGCTTAATGCTTATCTGCACTATGTGTATTCCTACACAGTTATATAATCATGGATTCATATCCATTAGTCATACATTTCATACGCTCTTAATATAAGAACAAATATTGTCTCCTAACTAGGTTTGTAAAACCTACACTTCACTTTCTCATCATACTATTAGAATAGCTAGGTATGTATAGGTATATCTAACCACCCGTACTTGACATCAACATACATATACATTTATCACACACTTGACTCGCTATGTATTCGACACATTTTTAAAGTTTATAGATACGTGATCTACATCGTTTATATTCAAACTACTTAGTTTCGTAATGATTTATTTCAATCAATACAGCTTAACAACTTTCTTTAACAAGATTCGATGATATAAGATTTTAAAATAATAAGCCTTTACTAGCATGCTTCCAATGTATATAGCATAGTTTATTTGAAAACTTATTTTAAATCACACTTGAAAATGTCCAATTCATACTTAACTAAAAGATGAACATAATCGTCATGTCTAGGGGAATAAGACGTTCACGTTCACTTTTAAAAGTTATTCTAGGCCAAGGTAAAGCAACTAGGTGCAACTTTTAATCTCATTTCATAGCTAACTAATCCATTAATATATGTTATCATGTTTAGAACTTTAAGTACACAAGTTAATTTAAGTTCGTTCTTAAAGTTTCAAGTTTTCTATAGAAAACATTTTTAACTAAGCTATTGTAAGTTGATAATAAGTAAAGTAACTTTAAATCACTTCTCATTCTTAAGTATACTCATAACTCATCGAGATGTATGTGTTAAAATATCATAACTTCAAAGACTCAAGGTTCGTCAATATTTATTTTTCAAAACTCCAAGTTTCTTTTCAGAACACATACTAAGTCATGTTAGAGCATTATATTATGAGTAAGGTAACCTTATATGCCATGTCTATTATAATGCATTTTCATGTTACATCACTTAGAATAACATATTCCATTGGCGGGAGCACTATACTTGCGCATGTGCTCGCTCGATGCCCTCCTATGGCCTTCGTTTATGTAACAGTCACAAAGATGACTATTTTTATCCTTCCTAATGACCTCAAATTGAAACACTTAAAGAACAAAAGTTGTAGGTCTATTTGTTCTTGTTTCGGATCATCTTGAATTTAATCAATCGGAGTTTGTATTAAAACGTTATGGCCATTTTAGTAAACCATGTTCTGTCAGATTTTCTCAGCAATTTCAAGTCAGACCACCCCCATCGGGGTGGGGGTCTTGCCCTATAAATAGCCCGCCAGGGCGGGCCTAGCTACTGTAAGTGCACGATTTCATGCTCTGCTACAAAATAACAAGCCAAACTACTTTCTAACCTTCATAATTTGAGTTATACATGTCCAAATTAGTCCGTTTTTGATTCTATGGATTCGTAATTCATAGAACTACAACATATCATAATACCCATCAACTAACATAAACATTAACTAACCCAAAAATGAATTTATAACTCAAGTTTATGCAAATGTTCATGTTTTGACAATTTAGCGAATTCGTTCACTACGAATTTGTTTCTCAACCAAATTAGTTCATTTAACTTCCGTTGATTTTGCATTGAACTATATTAACAACATCTACCAACAATTCATGGATTATAACAATCCTTAGCCATCAATTTTGTGATTCAAAAGCTACTTTTTCTAAGAACTTTGTAAAACTTTAACTTAAGAACATAGTTTAAGAATTACACCTCTTGAAGCTAAGTTGAATTCCCTCAACACACTGATTATGCTCCCTCAATTCTCAGCAACAAACTCTCTATATAACTATCAAGAATTCAAGCAACATAATTTATGAGGGGGCGCTCCCAATTTATAGAGAAGCTCTTACCCAATTCATGGCTTTGTCCAAGAAAAAGAAGAGGAATCCCTTGGGCAAGAAGAAGTTAGTAATTGGTAGTTGGAGATCATCAGTATGCCCACTCCTCCATGATCATGATCTAGCAAGCTTGGAAGAAAATGAAGAATATAAGCCTTAGCCTTTTTGTCTAAACACATGACTAAAATGTGAGGGAGCAAATGGGACTCTCAATTTGGGACAATACCATATCTCAGCATTCTTGCAACATTTATACTAATTCCTACTCTTATGTCACATTTTATCCACATCTCAACCTTACAATAATTATAACTTAGTGCCACATTATGATTTAATAATTCAAGGTAGTTGGTGTTATGAAACATACATATAATCCATGTATATTTTATTTAATGTTTACCCACATGCATATTGTCACATACACATTTTATGATGAATTCATATCATATAGTTTCAATAAACATTAGTCCACATATTTTAATCTTTAAAACATGTGTGGACTTAATTGAATTGCTCACTAATAACTTAATATCTCTTTTTACTATATACTTACACATTGGTATTGAAATAAATATTTTAATAATACATATTTATTTACTCCCATCATTTAGGGTACACATATAATTGCCTCATCACCTACGATGAGATAACAAAACTTATTTAAATCAACTTTATGATTTAATCACTTTTATCATATGTATATCATTAGTCCCAATTAAATGTCACACTTCATTTCATATCATATAGATGTAGCTTGTGACACCCCCAAATCCAGGTACTTTATTCCCACAGGATTTGGTGTTCACTTGATCAAACATTCATATCTAATTACCCAATCATAACAAAACTGAATAAATAAAGACCTTCCCCATAAAAGGGTTACATAATAAAAAAAAAATCTCCCAAGTTATCTAAAGATTTAACAACAATCATTCAAATGCGGAAAATTAAATAAATTTCATTACAATCTTTAAATCAAATTCTGAAAGTAAACTATCAAAACTATTACAAGTCTTCAGTATTTATTCATCTTTCCTTTTCCCTTACTGGTGCTAAGTACGTCACCCGTTTTAACTTTAGCTGTAAGAAATTTTACAGGCAAGAGTGAGCAAACAAGGCCCACTTGAAATAACAATAAGTAAATCTTTAAACTTTTACATCAATTGCCAATAATAGGCTCAATAGAACTGAACAATATATTCTATTAACTTTCTGAAAATTATAACATTCACTAAGGGTCTAATGACCACGAATCATGTCCATAGTTATAAGTAATCTTTCAACTTTAACTTTAACAATCATAAGACTATAAGGACTCCACGTACTTAGGGGGATCAACCCTTCGTACAATGTATTGTTCACAACCTTTTCAACGCTAAGCGTAAACCTCTATTAAAAGAGTTGTTCATCTCAGTATTTAGAATACAAGTCCGCGCCAAATTAGGTTTGGTTTGGATAAGCTTTCAAGGTAATTTGGAATTCAACGAACATCAACTAAGGAGTAGTTGAATAAAACCAATAACACTATACTATAGAATAATCGTGATTGAATTAATCATAGTAAACTAAAGTCATGCTTTAGGAATAATCTAATAGCATACAATTTGAATAACTATAGCATACCTTGCTTGAACAATACTATGCCAAGGTTAATTAGAATTAAATACTAAGCATGCATAGTAACTTGAACGATAGAAATGTTTGACATTAGTATATATAGTTGTGCATGCTAAACAACATGTTAAATACAAGAATAAATTGCTCCAGAATAACTTACATTATTATATTATAATCGACTTGAAAACAATACTTGAATTAACAAGATAATAGATTAGAAAACTTGCCTTGTCCGTAGATTAAACCAAACAATTCGAATCACAATATCCTATATACATATGTCATCATGACATAGCTAGTCACTACCACTTTACAACTTAACTAACTACATTCATCATGTATGTTTGATTATTTAATCACATAATCAAGTTATAACACAAGTTAATCTTTTATAACATAATTATTCATAGTGTAGAAATACTGAAATCAATATTTTACAGTCCTACTATCATCACATAATGTTTTCTTAAAATTTCGTGTACAAAAAGTACACTGTCAGACCATTCTGCTAACTCGCGCTGCGGCGCCACAGTTTACATTGTGGTTGGCGCTGCGATGCTGAGTTGGCGCTGAGACGCGAGTCACAGGCCATCGATCGGCGCCTACGGCGTGGCGCCGGCACTGCGGTGTGAAACTTTTACTGCTGGGCCGCGCTGTGGCGCCAGAGTCCAGAACTCGACGACCAAGCTCGGCAACAATATGAACAAAAGCCAAATTGACCTACAAGCTCCAATCTAATAGACAAATTAACATGTAATTTACACACAGACTTCATGCAAACGTATTATGAAGACTTCTAACATGTTTCTACCCATAAAATAACAGAAACATCAAATCTACAACACCCAATTTCAATGTTTTTGGCAAAAACTCCATTTTTGACATCTTTAATGGAAATCAACACTGTGATTTTGTTTTTCAATCAACACATTAATTTCAAAATACCATAGTTATGATTATACATACACTATCAAATTAAATAATTAATTTAACAACTAATTAAACCTTAATTTCTATTTTAAATTAAGCCATATTCTTATATATTTTCATGTAAACACTGTAATCTGGTTTCCTTCACAAAACACATACATACATGAACTAGTTTCTCTATAATCATATATAAACTCATGAAATCATCTTATAATCAATAATTTATCATATTATTATAAACGCCATCAATTTATCTTTTATAAAATTTCACAGAGAACTTTTTGGAAGAAGAAGAAGATAACAAAATTTTAAGGAAAAAAGGTTTGGATGATACCTTGTATGCTAGATGATGAAGGTTTTCCTTTATATGATTCTTTCTTCCAATTCCTTTTATCAAAAACCTGTTAGGATTTCTCTCAATTTCTCTACACTTTTCTTCTTCTCTCCATTTTCTTCTTCTGACTTTTCTTTCTTCCTAACTCTATCATACGTAGAATAATATAATGTATATAGTAATAATAGATATATTAAGTATAGGATTTTAACTGACATCAGTTATAGTATTTTGAAAATCAAAAGCCATAAGGCTTGTTTGGCTAGACTTAATAAAATAACTCTTTAATCCATACAGCTTGTTTGGTAAGCTTAATTAAAACAAATGGATTAATCCTTATACCTTGTTTGATAAAATATCATTAGATTAAAGACTTAATATTCAATAAGACATGTTTGACAAAACTAGATTAAACTCTTTTAATTTATTTTAATAACTCTTTTATAGCAAGGTTATTTGTCACACTTCTATTTAAATTAAATAATCAATTTAATCAATTAAATATTAATCTATTAAATTACTTTAACACATAAATCATTATCTCATAATTATAATTTTCTTTATAATTATAATTTTATTCGACCAACTAATATTTTAAATTATAAATTCCCATTTAAAATATTATAATTTATTTAATTCACTATAAGCTCCCTAGCTTACTTATTAAATTAAATTGGTATATAATCTCATAACAATTAATTTTCTTAGCTTCTTAATTATTTATTCACATGTAATTAACTAAACCACATCAACTCAAATTGCCATTAAATACTTATATAATTCAATAAATATTTAATATTGTAAATAAATATTTAATATTTAATTATTTATTCAACAAATAATTAACTAAACCACATCCACTCAAATTGAACAATTATTTATTCAACAATAAACATATCCATTAAATACTTATATAAATCAATAAATATTTAATATTGCACTTTAAAATTCTGGAATGTTACATCATTCCCTCCTTACAAAGATTCTGTCCTCAGAATCACAACCCAAACAAATCATTCGTTACATTCTTCCCTACTTACAAAGATTCTGTCCCCAGAATCGAAGACACAGATTAAATAAATAACTCAGGGTACTCTTTCAACATTTTCTCTTCGAGTTCCCACGTAGCTTCTTCAGCGTTGTGGTTCCTCCATATCACCTTCACATAAGGTATCACTTTATTCTTGAGCACTTGTTCTTTGCTGTCGACTATCTGGATAGGAACCTATTCATCAGACAAATCCTTCTCAAACTGCAACGGTTCATATTCGATCACATGTTTGTAGTCGGGTCCATATGGTCGTAACACCGAAATGTGAAAAACATTATGAATGTTTTCCAACTGTGGAGGTAGAGCTACCTCGTAAGCCACTTCTCCCACTCTTCGCAGCACTTCAAAGGGTCCAATAAACCTCGGGCTTAGCTTTCCCTTTTTATCGAAACGAATTTTCCCCTTCCAGGGAGAAACTTTTAGGAATACAAAAGTTCCTACGTCGAATGCACGATCTTGTCTGTATTGATCAGCATACTTTTTCTGTCTGTCTTGGGCTGCTACTAATCTTGTCTTGATAAGTTTGACAACGTCAGCAGTTTGTTGTACCAATTCTGGTCCTAACAGTTGGCGTTCACCGACTTCATCCCATCACAGTGGAGTTCTGCACTTTCTGACGTACAACGCTTCGTAAGGCGGCATGCCGATGCTTATGTGGTAACTATTGTTGTAAGCAAATTCCACCACCGGTAAATGTTCTTCCCAACTTCCTTTAAAGTCCATGACACATGCTCTTAGCATATCTTTTAATGTTTGAATTGTTCATTCGCTTTGGCCATCTGTTTGTGGATGATAAGATGTACTCATTCGCAACTGTGTCCCCATGTATTCTTGTAGTCTCTTCTAGAAATTAGACGTGAATCGCGGATCTCTGTCGGACACAATTGATACTTGCACTACATGCCTCGAAATGATCTCTTTAATGTACAATCTTGCGAACTGATCAAGATTGAATCTAATCTTTATTGGTAGAAAGTATGCTGATTTCGTCAGTCTATCCACTATCACCCAAATCGCATCGCATCCTCTCTGAGTAGTTGGAAGACCCACTACAAAATCCATTGTAATGTGTTACCATTTCCATTCCGGTATTTCCAAAGGTTGAAGTAACCCGCTGGGTCTTTGATGTTCGGCTTTTACACTTTCACATGTCAAGCATTTCGCTACGCATTCTGCAACGTCCCTTTTCATATTCGGCCACCAAAAATGTCGGCACAAATCTTTATACATTTTCGTGCTTCCTGGATGAATTGAATATTTTGAGTTATGAGCTTCGGTCAAAATTTCTTCTTTCAGCTCTGGTGTTGTTAGAACCCAGATTCTTCCCTCAAACCGTAGTAGTCCTTCGGTGTTGATCTTGTATTTTACATCACTACTCTCAATCAGATTCTCTTTGATTTTCCCACACTCTTCATCTTGTAGTTGAGCATTCTTCACTTTGTCCACTAAAGTTGGACCAACTTCTATCTAGAATAATTGTTTGTCAGATTCTTTTGGAAATTTGATTTTCAACTCCAGTTTTGTCATTGCTGAAATGAGCTCCACCTGAGTTGTTATCAGCATCAACTTCTCCTGACCTTTCCTGCTTAAAGAATCTGCCACCACATTTGCTTTGCCCGGATGATAAAAGATTTTACAATCATAATCTTTAATCAATTCCATCCACCTTCTTTGACGAATGTTCAAATCCTTCTGAGAGAAAATATACTTCAGACTTTTGTGGTCTGTGTAGATCTCACATTTCTCTCCATAAAAATAGTGTCTCCATATCTTCATAGCAAATACAACTGTAGCCAATTCCAAATCATGAGTCGGATACCCTTTCTCATAATCCTTCAGTTGTCTTGATGCATTCGCAATAACTTTGCCATTTTGCATAAGAACACAACCCAACCCTTTGTGTGAGGCATCACTATACACCACAAAATTTCTTGTATTATCTGGTAATGTCAACACAGGTGCCACACTTAGCTTCTTCTTCAAATCTTGGAAACTCTATTCACATTTCCCCGTCCAAACGAATTTTACAGCTTTCCTTGTCAAATTTGTTAAAGGAGTGGCTATCTTAGAAAAATCTTGGATGAATCTTCGATAATAACCGGCCAGTCCCAAGAAACTTCTCACCTCAGAAGGTGTCCTTGGTTGTTCCCGATTAATTACAGCTTCCACTTTTGATGGATCCACTGAAATCCCATCTTTGTCAATCACATGACCCAAAAATTGTAAACGGTCAAGCCAAAATTCGTTCTTAGAGAATTTTGCGTATAGCTTTTCCTTCCTTAGTTTTTCCAATGTCAAACGTAAATGTTCCACGTGTTCTTCTTGAGTTTTGGAATACACCAGAATATCATCAATAAATACCACTACAAACTTGTCTAAAAATGGTTTAAACACCCTGTTCATCAAATCCATGAATGCAGCAGGGGCATTAGTTAAACAAAAAGACATCACCAGAAACTCGTAATGTCCGTACCGAGTTCTGAATGCCGTTCTAGGTATATCCTCCTTTCTTACCTTCAATTGGTGATACCCACTTCTCAAATTAATTTTAGAGAAATATTTAACACCCTTCAACTGATCAAACAAGTCATCTATTCTAGGAAACAGATACCTATTCTTAATAGAGACTTTATTTAACTCTCTATAATGAATGCAAAGACGCATTGATCCGTCCTTCTTCTTCATGAATAATACTGGCGCTCCCCACGGCGATACGCTTGGTTGAATATATTTCTTGTCCAGTAACTCTTACAACTGTACAATCAGTTCCTTCATTTCTACCAGAGCCATTCTGTATAGGGCCTTCGATATCGGTGTTTTTCTCGGTGCTAAGTCGATCATGAACTCATTTTCTCTGTCAGGAAGAAGTCCTGGAAAATCCTCTGGAAATACGTCTATGAATTCCCTCACTACTAGTATTTCTTCCAGTTTTACACCCTTCTTCTGAGTATCGACTATGTAAGATAAATAACCCACATAACCTTTACTCAACAATTTCTTGGCCTACATATTCATCAGACATTTCATTTGTCTAGGTGACTTGCAACCATGAAATACTACCTTTAACGGAGTCATAAGGTTTGCACACTTCTTTTGGCAGTCAATTACCACTCCGTATTTGAACAGCCAATCCATTCCTAAAATCACATCGAACTCTCCAAGTCTAACCGGAATCAAATCTACCAACAGGATATTTTCCTTAATGTTCACGCTACAGTTCTTATATACAAATCTAACAAGGATTACTTCCTTATTCGCAATTTCTATGTTCAAAGGAAAATTCAGTTCTTCTCTAGGCAATTCTAACCTCTTAGCAAATTCAACAGATATAAACAAGCAAGTAGCACCCGAATCAAATAGTACATATGCATTATTATCATTGATTGGGATTATACCTAACAGCACATCTTTTGATTGCACAGCATCTTGCATAGTCATGTTGAAGGTTCTTGCTGTGGGTTTATTTGATGCTGCAAGTCCTGCAATGGCCCGTGTACCTCCATTGTTTCTGGTTGTCACTTCATCCTTCTTCTTAGGGCACTCACGAGTAAAGTGATCCTTGGATCCGCACGTGAAGCATACATTCTTCTTCGGTTGAGCGCAATTTGGGGCGATGTGACCCTCCTGGCCACAATTGAAGCAAACTCATTTCCCCATCAAGCATGCACCCTTGTGAAATTTCCAGCATGTCGCACATGCTTCAAACTTTTTGTTTTGCTGGTTACCCTGATGGTTTCCAGCACCCATGTTCCTATTCCACTTCCTCTTCAAGCTCCTGCTGTTGTTGTTGTTGTTGTTGTTGTTTCCACCTTTACCACCTCCATTCTTAATCTCATTCTCATTCTTCTTTTTCTTTTGTTCCTGATTGAACTTTGTCACTGCCTCACCTCCACCTTCAACGAGTACTGCCTTCTCCATCACTGCTGTAAACGTCTTCAACTGAAACGGGGATACCCTACTTTACAGACAGGGCTTCAGTCCCTGTTCAAATCTCCTTTCCTTACGCTCGTCTATGCTGACTTGATATGGCGCAAACCTTGCCAATTCATTGAATTTTGCGGGATACTCGGATACCGTCATCGTTCCTTATTTTAGTTCCAGAAACTGCACTTCTAGCTGACTCTTCGAACTCTTCAAAAAATAGGTCTCGAAGAACAACTCCTTGAACCTATCCCAGGTCATCACTCCTTGCCCTTCACGAGTTTTATTGGCCTGCCACCAATAACTAGCTTCTGCTTTCAACATGAAAGTTCTGAAAGCAGTCTTCTGATCATCCCCTACCCTAGCGACATCAAACACTGAAATTTAGATATGGCAAACTTAGAAGGGGGGTTGAATAAGTGTGAGAGCAAACTATGACCAATTTTTAAACTTTTAAATACAAACTATTGAATACAGCCTACTGTATCAAAGAATGCAGCTTGCTGAATGAATACAGTCTACTGAATTGAATTTTTGTTTAAGAAAATATCTTGGTGAATTTATAATTCAGATAAAATACTTGATGTAAATATACTATCTCAAGATGAAGCAAAAGTTTATATTTTAAATATTAAGAAAACTAATTATCTTGAGAAATATTAGAGAAAATCAAGCAATAAAATAACACCAAGATTTTTTACGTGGTTCAGCTATTACCCTCTATAATAATAGCCTAGTCCACGTCCAATACCAACTAGTATTGGAGACTCACTTTTATTCCTTTAAAAATGACCCTTGTTACAAAACAGATTCAATTAAATTGAATTACAATAATTCACTTGAGCACACTTGCTCCTTGTGCACCAATGCACCCCTTAAGCTCCTAAGCTTCCTTGAACTTGTTTGTAAACAAACCTTAATCCACCTGAATTAAATTCCTTTAGACAA
This sequence comes from Panax japonicus, assembly GCA_020205505.1. Classification (NCBI taxonomy): domain Eukaryota; kingdom Viridiplantae; phylum Streptophyta; class Magnoliopsida; order Apiales; family Araliaceae; genus Panax; species Panax japonicus. The sequence goes on along the minus strand of CM035101.1, from coordinate 42,847,515 downwards.
CACTTTAGTCTAAAAATATAAGATTACAATTTATAGAGGTCTAATGATCAAAGCAAATAAATAATTTAACAATACAAGGCTTGACTAATGTATGCAATGATCAAATAGTAATAGAAGGATATTACTGATTTATAGCCCACGAAATTATGCTGAATATAAGTAGAGTTATAGTAACACAGCAGCAAATTTCAATTGCACCAAAATATCAAATAACTTTTTCAGTATGTAAGTGCAATAATTAATTCAAGTGTTGTAAAAATCATATCGATAACTCAGTTGAATTTATAGGCCAAATATATTACCGTTGCTCTATAAATTAATTCTGTTGCGTATTATCAACATTTATTTACGTTGCCAACAGAAATCAACAAGATAAGTAATACACTTATGTACGTTGAAACATATTAATTGGATAAGGTAAATAATCAGATTTGAAAACATATCCGATACTAACAATGAGTGTTAGTTCCGTAAATATCAACAAGTGTATAATAAACCAACTTTTGAAGTATAATGATTATCTTTTGGTTGAGACTTATCAATTTAAAGTTTTCCGCCATACATATATAGCATTAATATAGGAGTATGAATCAACTTTTTCAAGATAATGATTACCTTATATTTCCAAGATACTTATCTCACTATTTCAAAAAGTAATCATATCTCAGCCAACCCACTTCAACAACTTTTTAAGTCTCCAACAAATTTGTTGTCCACGTGTCTATAAATATCTCAAGACTCTTCAAATTTCATAACACATGACAAATATTATACATTTAATTTAAACAATAACTTACGCATGCAAAATATATAAGTATTAACCAACTAAGATAAATCAATTAGAATAAAATCTTAGGCATGCATAAAATATTTAATCACATTTGAATGCACAAATAAAATGTCCTAGAGCCTTGTATCGAAAAATCGAATATTTGCAATGACCTTACATATTTTTCTTAGATTCAAATCTTCAAGTTCTTTTATCAATGATCTTTCATCAATTTCCTGAAATTTCACAATAGACAAATTAGTCTAGTATTAAGTCATCATCAAAACAAAACGATTAGAATATTAACAAACCAACATTCTCCCCCTTTTTGATGATGACAACACCAAAAATTATAAATCCCCCTAAATTCATGCACATTTCAGGAAATATTTATAATACCTGCATGTTAGTATTCAAATATTAAAACAATCAATGCCTGCAACAAAATTAGTTTAAAAACATGCAGCAAAATCCATCTTAACATCCAGGCAATCATGCCTATCAAAAATAACTTAAACCCATAGTCTTTAAACAAAAACATTTCTAAAAAAATAGAATCTCAGAATTTTCAGAACTTCTCCCCCTTTGTCATCATGTAAAAAGATTCTAATTAATTTCCTCGAGATTAGCTTGCTGTTCTGCACGAGTGGTAAAGTATGGACGATGACGAAGGCGATGAAGACGCTTTTCCAAGGTGTAATCGTTGGCAAGTCGAGGTGGTCGAGGAATAAAAGTTGTAGGAGGAAGCTCCATATCCAGAAAGTCTCCCTTGTACTCAGCCATCCAGTTGTTCATTGGCCATTCGGGAATTAGAGAATACATTGTGGGAACATGAAACCTCTGACCAATAGCATTGAAACTTATAGCCATAAAATCTGCTAGCTCCCCAATTTGATAACTAACAAATTTCACCTCTTGACTTAATTGACAAGTGTTTCAATTAACCTTACGTTGAAGTGCTTCAACCATAGCTAACGTCTGAATCTCAAAACCCGCTTGAAGGTCAATAAATTCATCTTCAATTCGATGATATAATTTATTGATCTCAGGGCATCCATTGGTAACTTCCCTTTCTCAAGACGATCAAGACGTTGTCTGATTTCCACTAACTCATCTTTCAAAGAATTTTGATTTTGTAAAATTTCGGTCAATACAGTCATAACATCAGACCCATTACAATTTGGCAACGAAGAAGACGATGATTCAGGAGGATGAGAAATAGGAGAAGGAGCGATAGGAGGATCAGGAAGAAGACATATGAATTTGCCAGCAAGAAACGTGATGTATGATTTTGTCAAATTTGCAGTGTCAATAAGCTCATGATTTGTAACAGAAATTTCATCATCAAAAGAAATTTTAAAATGTTGAAAAAGCTTGGTGAGAAATTTACCATAAGGAAGGCATTTCTTGCTTTGACGAATGCAACTTTGCATGTGAGATAACATCATTTGAGATAAATTAAAAACCGTTCCTTTGAGAATCATAGCTACAACAACCAAATCCTGATAAGTAAAATCAGAACCCCCACCAAGACGGGGAAACAAATTATATCGAACCAACTTATGCAACACACATGCATTAGGACATACACTGACAGTTTTTGGTAAATACAGAGATGAAAGAGAATAGGCATTCATGACTATATGAAGTTGTTCTAAAGGAGTAAAGGAATATTGGCAGCTCCTTTGAGAGTGAAGGACATGGTCCAGTAGAAGAAATACCCAGAATACTTCCAAAATCTATACTCATGAAAAATAAAGATTTACCTTTGACAAATATGGTAAAACAATCTCCATTACATTCAAGATTAGTGTAAAATTGTAGGACCAACCGAGGATAGGCAACAGTAGGAGGAAATAGCATAGAAAAAATGTTGCACTCGGTGAAAAGTTTTTCCAAAATAGAGTGTTTGAGATAAAAAAGATCCAAAGATTTTTCATACACAAATTGTTTTGTAGCAATTGAGTTTTTAAAACGTGCTTCAAAACTAGGTCCTCTAAAGAAATTTTCTTGTAAATCAAAAGAAGATGAAAACGGATTTACCAGATTATAAGGAGATTCTGGCTGAGAGAAAAATTGTCCTTCATCTTCTGGTTGCTTCAATTTTTTCTGAGGAAACAGATCGACTTCGGAGGTTTTCATGAAAGAAAAACTAGAATCGGAGTCGTCGGACAGAGTTGTAGCATCAGACATCACTTGTATAGAGGATTTATTCTGTACGCGCTTGGATTTCAACTTTGTTCTTGTAACTCTAGGAAACGAAGCACCTTCATCGGTTGATTTTCCAGCAGATCGCTTACTTGCTCTGGTTTTCATGGTGTGATGAATGTTGTGAATGAAAATATGAAGACGTAAGATCTAACTAATGATGAAGTCTGAAGATATAAAGTAAATACTATTCAACAGTCCATCACGAAAAAGCGTGTGTCTTTTCAAATTTCGAAAGTGTCTGTTCAGCTAAAGTTCCGAGTTCCAAGGTGGAAGTCCTTACGTTTCCTTCTTAATTGATATCCGGCGATAATTATGATCTTTTAATAAAACCGTGTATCTAGAATATCACTTAAGTAGATAAGGAATGTCTAACAGATATATATTTTAAAAAAATATAACGTGCGTAAATCATAATTATATCATGCACATTCCAAGTTCTCTCCTTAACATACAAAATCTTTCCTCACTCAAGGGTTTAGTAAAAATATCAGCTAATTATTTTTCGGTAGGAATAAAAACCAATTTGACTAACCCTTTTGAAACATTATCCCTTAAAAAATGATGTCTTACTTCTATATGTTTTGTACGTGAATGCAAAACAGGATTCTTTGATATGTCAATAGCACTAGAATTATCACAATATATAGGCACATTATTGCAGTTAATATCAAAATCACATAATGTTTGTCTCATCCATAATATTTGAGAGCAACAGCTTCTTGCAGCTAAATATTCACCCTCAGTAGTTGATAAAGCAACTGAAGTTTGCTTTTTACTATGCCATGAAACAAGACTTTGACCCAAAAATGTACAAGTACCACTTGTGCTTTTTCTATCAACTTGAAATCCTGCATAGTTAGCATCTGAATAACCTATTAGTTCAAAATGATTATTTATTGGATAAAATATAACCTAAATTTAAAGTACCACTTAAATATTTAAAAATTCTTTTAACTGCTTGCAAGTGGGATTTTTTGGGTTTAGATTGAAATCGAGCACAAAGACATACACTGTACATTATATCAGGTCTAGATGCAGTTAAATATAATAAAGATCCAATCATACCTCGATATTTAGTTACCTCTACATCTATACCTTTTTCGTCAGACGTAAGCTTTATTGAAGTGCTCATTGGTGTAGCCTTTGAATTAGATCCTTCAAAACCAAACCTTTTGAGAAGTTCTTTTGTATATTTGGTTTGATGGATGTACATACCGTTCGTTGTTTGTTTGATTTGGAGTCCCAAAAAGTAATTAAGTTCTCCCATTAGACTCATATCAAACTCCTTGTGCATGCACTTAGAAAACCACTCACAAAGAAGATTATTAGTAGCACCAAAAATTATGTCATCTACATATATTTGAACAATGATTATTTCTTGTTTTTTCATGTTTAATAAATAATGTAGAATCTATTTTACCTCTAGTAAAATGACTTGAAATAAGATACTTACTTAACCCTTCGTACCAAGCCCTCAGAGCTTGTTTGAGACCATATAGAGCTTTTTTTAGCTTAAAAACATGATTGGGATATTTCTCATGTTCGAATCCAGGAGGCTGTTTTACATATACTTCTTCATTGATGTAGCCATTAAGAAACGCACTCTTTACATCCATTTGATAAAGCTTGAATTTCTTGTAACAAGCAAATGCTAAAAAGATACGGATAGAGTCTAGTCTTGCAACTGGAGCATAAGTTTCTTCGTAGTCGATCCCCTCTTATTGATTGTATCCTTGAGCTACTAACCTTGCTTTGTTTCGAGTAATTGTCCCATGCTCATCAAGCTTATTTTTGAATACCCATTTTGTTCTAATAATGGAACTATCTTTAGGAGGAGGCATTAATTCCCAAACTTGACATCGTTCAAATTGTTGAAGTTCTTCCTGCATTGCCATTAGCCAGCTTTCATCTAGGATAGCTTCCTTAGCATTCTTTGGCTCAACTTGGGATAAAAATACTGAAAAAGCACATTGATTTTGCAATCCTCTTCTAGTAGTGATTCCTTTGTTTATATCTCCAATGATGTTTTCCGGTGGATGATTCTTGAGATATCTTGCAGTCTTTGGCATTTGTACATCATGTATTACTTCTTCTTGTTGAGGAAGATTTGCCTCAAGTTCTTCTATTGTATTTTGTTCTACATCCTGAAAGTTTTCCAATTCAACTTGCTGGATTTATTCACTTGGTTTGCAAAATAGGTTCCTCTGGTTAGCTGGATTTACTAAGATCTCTAATGTACCTACATCCTCATCTCTTTCTTTTGGAAGATCATTGTGAGTTTCATTAAATCGAATATGAACAGATTCTTCAACACTCAACTTGTTAATGTTAAATACACGATATGCTTTACTATTCTGAAATTACCCAATGAAAATTCCTTCATAAGATTTAGCATCAAATTTTCCTAGGTTATCACTAGTATTTAGAATAAAACATTTAGATCCAAAAACTTTGAAATAACTAATATTAGGAATCTTATTATTTAACAGTTCATAAGGGGTCTTCAAAATGATTAGACGAATAAGTACTCTATTCAAAACATAACAAGATGTGTTTACAGCTTCGGCCCAAAACTTTTTAGGAAGTTTACTTTCTTGTAATAAAGTTCTAGCTATTTCTTGTAATGTCCTATTCTTTCTTTCTACAACTCCATTCTGTTGAGGGGTTCTAGGAGCAGAAAATTCATGACTAACACCCTTTTGATCACAAAATATTATAAAGTCTTTTAGAAACTCAGTACCATGATCACTTCTTATCCTTACAAGTTTTAGACTATATTTTGTTTCCAAGTTTCTGATTAATTTCTCAAATTCCTTGAATGCTTCATCTTTAGTTCTCAAAAATAATACCCATGTATATCTAGAGAAATCATCTACTATTACAAAAGCATAAAATTTACCATTTATACTAGGATATCTTTCTGGTCCAAATAGATCAAGATGGAGTAGTTGTAAAGGAGAAGAGGTTGATACCATGTTCTTTGTTGTAAATGACGTTCTTACTTGTTTCCCGAGTTGACAAGGAACACACATTCCCTTCTTTTCATATTTGATCTTTGGCAATCCTTTGACGAGATTCTTTGAGGATAATTTTTTGATTAAATCCATATGAACATGTCCCATCCTCTTGTGCCACAAATTAGCCTCATCATGTACAGATGCTAAACATACTTCTTCATCCTGTTGCTCAAAATCAATAGTATATATATTTCCTTCTCTTTGTGCAACTAGGGTAACATTGTTAGTACCATGAGAAATAGTGCATTTTTCTTTATCAAAACTAACTTGGTGACCATTGTCCATTAATTGACTTATACTAATAAGATTAAATTCGAGGCCGTTAACTAAATGAACATTGTCGATGTTAACCTTACCATTACCAATTTTACCTTTTCCAATAATCTCACAAGTTCGATTATCTCCGAATGTAACTGTTCCGTTTTTCTTCTTGAGTTTTAGTTCAACGAACTTAGATTTATCACCGATCATATGACGAGAGCATCCACTATCAAGAATCCACTTTTGAGAAGGAACTCTTGCCTTGAAACATACCTGTCATAAAAAAATAATTCATCCTTTTAGTACCCACATCTTTTTGGGTCCTTTTACGTTAGTTGCAGGTAAATCATCCTTTTTAACCCAAACCTTTTTAATCTTATTTTTCTTAAAGCAATTTATGTCTAAATGACCTTTAATGCCACATTTCCTACACGTTGTAAAAGGTGAACAATAGTTTAATCTAAAACGTGATTTTGACTTTAGCATTTTCATATTACCCTTTTCAAGCATAGAATTATAACCAATTCCTTGTCTTTCAAAAGTAGGTCTTTGTTTACCCAAAATGACATTTAAATTTTCTTCACCTTGAACGAATTTAGCAAGAGATAATTTTAGTGAAGCTATTTCTTTTTGAAGTTCGTCATTAGGAGATGTTTTAACAGGCGATTTATCACTAAATGCATCAATACACAAATCTCTCATTTTTAATTCATTAGTCAATTTTTCAACTTCATTATTCAAGTAAGTTACTTTGTTGAAAAGAACTTTGTTATAATTCTCAAGAAAACTGTTTTTAGCAATCAAAACTTTTTCTTCTTTACATATAGATTCCTTTTCAATATTTTTCTTTTCATCTATCAAAGATTCTACTTCACCCATTAATGTGTTGACTAAGTCTTTCAAACATGCATTCTTTTCTTTTAATTTCTCGTTTTCTTGTTTCAAAGAAATAAGTTCAAAAATAGATACCTCATTAGATTCACCTTCTATTCCCATGAAGCATACTCGAGCTATCTCATCCTTGGCGTCGACCTCAACTTCAGATTCTTCTTCATCACTCCAAGTGACTAGTGTTTTGTTTCTCTTATTATCCTTGAAGCTTGTTTTTCCTTTATTCTTTAGTTGAAAACAGTCCTTCTTGAAGTGTCCTGGACGTCCATATTCAAAACACGTCTCCTCAGTTTGTTTTCCCTTGCCTTTATTTGAATTGAAGATATTCTTTCGTTTATTCTTTCTTTGAATAAGTCCTTTGAGTCTCCTGGTCATCAAGACTATCTCTTCATCCGAATCATCATCAAGCTCTTCTTCATTTCCTGCATTAAGAGCTAAAACCTTTCTTCGAGGAGTTTCGTCCTCATCATCATACCTCTTTAACTGATGTTCATATTCCTCAAGTTCACCAAAAAGGGTTAATGTATCCATAGTAGATATAGTAGAGGAATCTTGAAGAGTAGTGATTTTAGAAGCAAACCTCTTGGGCATAGCCCGAAGTAACTTACGATTAATCTCACTTTGTGGAATAGATTTGTCCAGTAGATTTAATGAGTTCAGAAGAACGAGGAACCTTTGCTTGAGCCATCTTTATGGTTTCATCTTTCTCGAGTTTGAACATTTCATAATCATGCATGAGAATGCTTAGCATGACTTCTCGAACTTTTAAAGTACCTTCATGACTTACCACTAAAGTATCCCACATCTCTTTGGTTGTGTTGTATGAAGAGACTTTATCTATCTCGGATTGTACCATGCCGCTGAGAAGTGTGTTCATTGCTTTCGAATTATATGACACCATGTAGATTTCATTTGGATCCATTTCTAGTAGAATCTTTGGTGTCCCATCTTCTCTTTGTGGAATAACTAGTCCGTTCTCCAAAACCCACCATTCCCAAGGATCTCTTTGAAGGTAGATCCTCATTCAAAATTTCCAGAAGTTGTAATTTTCTGTTCCATATAGCAAAGGAGGTCTATTTGTTGATTGACCTTCTTGATTGTTGCTCCCGAACTGTGCCATGTCAGAATCTTTCCCTCCAAGTCACCTTTAAGACCAAGTAAGTAGAGCCTTGCTCTGATACCAAATGAAATTTAGATATGGCACACTTAGAAGGGGGGTTGAATAAGTGTGAGATCAAACTATGACCAATTTTTAAACTTTTAAATACAAACTATTGAATACAGCCTACTGTATCAAAGAATGCAGCTTCCTAAATGAATACAGTCTACTGAATTGAATTTTTGTTTAAGAAAATATCTTGGTGAATTTATAATTCAGATAAAATACTTGATGTAAATATACTATCTCAAGATGAAGCAAAAGTTTATATTTTAAATATTAAGAAAACTAATTATCTTGAGAAATATTAGAGAAAATCAAGCAATAAAATAACACCAAGATTTTTTACGTGGTTCAGCTATTACCCTCTATAATAATAGCGTAGTCCACGTCCAATACCAACTAATATTGGAGACTCACTTTTATTCCTTTAAAAATGACCCTTGTTACAAAACAGATTCAATCAAATTGAATTACAATAATTCACTTGAGCACACTTGCTCCTTGTGCACCAATGCACCCCTTAAGCTCCTAAGCTTCCTTGAACTTGTTTGTAAACAAACCTTAATCCACCTGAATTAAATTCCTTTAGACAACACTTTAGTCTAAAAATATAAGATTATAATTTATAGAGGTCTAATGATCAAAGCAAATAAATAATTTAACAATGCAAGGCTTGACTAATGTATGCAATGATCAAATAGTAATAGAAGGATATTACCGATTTATAGCCCACGAAATTATGCTGAATATAAGTAGAGTTATAGTAACACAGCAGCAAATTTCAATTGCACCAAAATATCAAATAACTTTTTCAGTATGTAAGTGCAATAATTAATTCAAGTGTTGTAAAAATCATATCAATAACTCAGTTGAATTTATAGGCTAAATATATTACCGTTGCTCTATAAATTAATTCTGTTGCGTGTTATCAACATTTATTTACTTTGACAACAGAAATCAACAAGATAAGTAATACACTTATGTACGTTGAAACATATTAATTGGATAAGGTAAATAATCAGATTTGAAAACATATCCGATAATAACAATGAGTGTTAGTTCCGTAAATATCAACAAGTGTATAATAAACCAACTTTTGAAGTATAATAATTATCTTTTGGTTGAGACTTATCAACTTAAAGTCTGCCGCCATACATATATAGCATTAATATAGGAGTATGAATCAACTTTTTCAAGATAATGATTACCTTATATTTCCAAGATACTTATCTCACTATTTCAAAAAGTAATCATATCTCAGCCAACCCACTTCAACAACTTTTTAAGTCTCCAACAAATTTGTTGTCCACGTGTCTATAAATATCTCAAGACTCTTCAAATTTCATAACACATGACAAATATTATACATTTAATTTGTACAATAAATAATAACTTACGCATGCAAAATATATAAGTATTAACCAACTAAGATAAATCAATTAGCATAAAATCTTAGGCATGCATAAAATATTTAATCACATTTGAATGCACAAATAAAATGTCCTAGAGCCTTGTATCGAAAAATCGAATATTTGCAATGACCTTACATATTTTTCTTAGGATTCAAATCTTCAAAGTCTTTTATCAATGATCTTTCATCAATTTCCTAAAATTTCACAATAGACAAATTAGTCTAGTATTAAGTCATCATCAAAACAAAACGATTAGAATATTAACAAACCAACAAACACCTTTTCTATCTCCATAATCCAGGTTTTTGCTTCGACTGGATTCATGGACCCACGGAATTCAGGTGGTCCAACCACCTTGAAATTCTTAAACGTTGTACCATGGTTTTGTGGTTGATTCTGCAATGCTCCTATTAGTAGTGTCACTAGTTGTTGAACGGGGTTACCATCAACATTGTCATTATTGGTAGTTTTCTCATTATTTCTCTGTCGGGGTGGTTCACATCTGGGTGGCATTTTCTGTTAAAACAAAACATCTATTAGACTATTACTCAGCTTCTTTAGGTATTTTCTAATTAACTTGCCTCTATAATAGAAATAACCACATAACACATAACACTTTGAATAAAGTAACAACTTTTATTTATTCAAAACCTTTTTGGAAAACATAAAATAATAACATCACTGCTATCTACATTACTTTCCTGAACTACAAAAGTTTCAGGACAACATCATACTCATATCCCATAGGTTGCATAACACTTGGAATTTACAATTTATTTAACCTTTCACTCATCATACAATAGCTATGATGTTCTATTAAGATACTTCTAAGCCCTATCACGTTCTTCCTCCATGACTCGAAATATTGTCATGCGATCTAATACATATGATGGCAGCGTCTCGAACTGAATCGGATATCCCATGACCCGATCTTGAGCTCGATTAATTGCGGTGTCAAATACTTTATCCATCTCTTCCATCTTCATCCTCTTCGCCTGTGAGTTCCTTACAGCTCTTCCAGTTCGTTGATAAGCTTCCTCGTATGCATCTTCAGCTCTCGCCCTCTTAACAGCTTCTTCTCTCAGCTTGTTCTTCAGTTCAGCGGCCACTTCGATCAGTTATGCTTTCTCTCCTTCAGTCTGTACTAGTTTCTCCTCGACATTTGTCAGTCGTTCTTCACGGTCCTGGATCTCGCCGTCTTTTTGTGTCATTGCAGTCTGTTGTTCAGCTACTATCTCCTGCAACTCCTCAACTGTATCCTGAAGTTCCATGTTACGATCATGCACCTCATAGTATATACGGCCTGCTATTGAGTTAAGTGGAATCCTTTCCTCCTCGTCCTCGTCCTCGTCATCCTCCTGTGGTAACTCAACGGGATCCTCCTCGTCTGTCTCCAAATCATCATCCTCATCTTCAACTACTGTGACCAACGGGGCTGACTCCCATGGCAGTAGTTGTTTCTAAATTACCTGAATATTGCGAGGCTCCTCCTCTATAGGCATTTGAGGTCCCTCCTCCCTAGCCTGACTGGATTCTCCGACATTAGTCATCCTGACAACAAAGTTTTAAAGTTTTAATTATTAATCATTACTATTCGATACTCACGAGTACATAAATTAAAATCACATAAACACATAAGTGTTTTATTACTTCTTTCCTAAAACTTGATAAGAGTTATCTCCACTATCATTTCAAAGGTTACTTCCTAAGGCTTTTTTTCCCCCAACCTAAGGTTCAAAACCTAGAGCTTTGATACCAACTTGTGACACCCCCAAATCAAGGTACTTTATTCCCACAGGATTTGGTGTTCACTTGATCAAACATTCATATCTAATTACCCAATCATAACAAAACTGAATAAATAAAGACCTTCCACATAAAAGGGTTACATAATAAAAAAAATCTCCCATGTTATCTAACCTTTAACAACAATCATTCAAATGCAAAAAATTAAATAAACTTCATTACAATCTTTAAATCAAATTCTGAAAGTAAACTATCAAACTATTACAAGTCTTCAATATTTATTCATCTTTCCTTTTCCCTTACTAGTGCTAGGTACGTCACCCGTTTCAACTTTAGTTGTAAGAAAATTTACAGGCAAGAGTGACCAAACAAGGCCCACTTTAAATAACAATAAGTAAATCTTTAAACTTTTACATCAATTGCCAATAATAGTCTCAATAGAACTGAACAATATATTCTATTAACTTTCTGAAAATTATAACATTCACTGATGGTCTAATGACCCCGAATCATGTCCATAGTTATAAGTAATCTTTCAATTTTAACTTTAACAGTCATAAGACTATAAGGACTCCATGTATTTAGGGGGATCAACCCTTCGTATAATGTATTGTGCACAATCATTTCAACGCTAAGCGTAAACCTCTATTAAAAGAGTTGTTCATCTCAGTATTTAGAATACAAGTCCGCACAAAAGTAAGTTTGGTTTGGATAAGCTTTTAAGGTAATTTGGAATTCAACGAACATCAACTAAGGAGTAGTTGAATAAAGCCAATAACACTATACTATTGAATAATCGTGATTGAATCAATCATAGTAAACTAAAGTCATGTTTTAGGAATAATCTAATAGCATACAATTTGAATAACTATAGATTACCTTGCTTTAACAATACTAAGCCAATGTTAATTAGAATTGAATACTAAGTATGCATAGTAACTTGAACGATAGAAATGTTCGACATTAGTATATATAGTTGTGCATGCTAAACAACAAGTTAAATACAAGAATAACTTGGTCCAGAATAACTTATATTATTATATTATAATCGAATTGAAAATAGTACTTGAATTAACAAGATAATAGATTAGAAAACTTGCTTTGTCCGTAGATTAAACCAAACAATTCGAATCACAATATCCTATATACATATGTCATCATGACATTGTTAGTCACTACCACTTTACAACTTAACTAACTACATTCATCATGTATGCTTGATTATTTAATCACATAATCAAGTTATAACACAAGTTAATCTTTAATAACATAATTATTCATAGTGTAGAAATACTAAAATCAATATTTTATAGTCCTCCTATCTTCACATAATATTTTCTTAAAATTTCGTGTACAAAAAGTTCACTATCAGACCATTCTGCTAACTCGCGCTGCGGGACGAGTCACAGGCCATCGATTGGCGCTGCGGCGTGGCGCCGGTGCTGCGACGTGAAACTTGTACTGCTGGGCCGCGCTGCGGCGCCAGAGTCCAAAACTCGGCGACCAAGCTCAGCAACAGCATGAACAAAAGCCAAATTGGCCTACAAGCTCTAATCTAATAGACTAATTAAAATGTAATTTACACATAGACATCATGTAAACGTATTATGAAGACTTCTAACATGTTTCTACCCATAAAATAACATAAACATCAAATCTACAGCACCCAATTTCAATATTTTTGGTAAAAACTCCATTTTTGACATTTGTAATGGAAATCAACACTGTGATTTTGTTTTTCAATCAAAACAGTAATTTCAAAACACCATAGTTATGATTATACATACTCTATCAAATTAAATAATCAATTTATCGATTTAACAACTAATTAAACCTTAATTTCTATTTTAAATTAAGTCATATTCATATATATTTTCATGTAAACACTGTAATATGGTTTCCTTCACAAAACACATACATACGTGAACTAGTTTCTCTATAATCATATATAAACTCATGAAATCACCTTATAATCAATAATTTATCATATTACTATAAACACCATCAATTTATCTTTTTATTAAATTTCACAGAGAACTTTTTGGAAGAAGAAGAAGATAACAAAATTTTAAGAAAAAAAAGGTTTGGATGATACCTTATATGCTAGATGATGAAGGTTTTCCTTTCTATGATTCTTTCTTCCAATTCCTTTTATCAAAAACCTGTTAGGATTTCTCTCAATTTCTTTATAGTTTTCTTCTTCTCTCCCTTTTCTTCTTCTGAGTTTCCTTTCTTCCTAACTCTATCATACGTAGAATAATATAACGTATATAGTAATAATAGATATATTAAGTATATATTAAGTATGAGTTTGAATACAATTACTGTCTACTAGAGATTATACAAACTCAAAAGGAGTCCTCATTATAATTATTATCACACTATTTCACAAAATAGTGAGGACTACTAATGCTATCCTCTGGACAATCACTCCGTTCCCCGACTCGTCCCAGCTATATTCTCATTTCCTGAAGAGAATAGTGAAAAAAGGGTGAGCTCAACTAGCCCAGTAAGAAATATTATGACTAAGATAATGCAGAATAAATTATCATTAGCCTCCAACAATGTTAAACTGATAACATACAATACACATCAAGTTTAACTGCAGCGGAACAAGAAATCCATTAAAAGAGTCAAGTAAAGAATAGAATCTACTATCTTTTATGATTTAAAAAGTTTTTCATCACTTTTATTGTTGAGACTCGGCTCAATAAATAATCCACATCATTAGATCATCCCTGCACTACAGGCCAAGGATATTCTTTAGTATTACGACCACGAATTATCCATGCACTACGGGCCAAAGATAATCGTGTTTTCATCAACGGTCCTGATCATGCCATAAAACAATTCATCTTTGCTCCCTTGGCCGAAGAGAATCCATAGCAATAATCATACCAAAAACTTTCCATCAATGCACTACGGGCCAATGAGAACTTTTAATTTTCACATCATTTGTAACATTACGATCATGATTATACCGAATAATCCTTGGTCATAATCATACCAAGTCCATCTATGCACCACAGGCCACAGATGACTTTCAACATAACATAAACATGAGGATGATGATAATGATATAAGAATTTAATTAAACAAGTTCAAGAATTAATTTATCCAGAAACCAATAACGTCCAAATTGTAAACATGATATTGCTTTGTAGAGTAAAATTCAAGAATGCTCAGAAGAATATTTCCACAAAAAAATACTGGATGTAGCGCAAATATCAAGGATATTCCACTAATTTCATGGAGTATAGAAGTCAAAATTTTAATCAACTGAGTGTAATACCGAATGGAATAACAAAAGATATCACCATGTATGTGGTACTTCGCATAGACGGTTATTTCAACAGAATAATAATAACGGAACCAGGTCAGGTGAAATTCACACCAATAGGATGTTCCAACAAAATAATAAATGCGGAATAATAAATGATGGAACTAGGTCCGGCGTATAGCACAGACAGGATATTCCGACAGAATAATAAAGATGGAATAATAAAAATAGAACTAGGTCCGGCATATAGCACAGATAGGATATTCCGACAGAATAATAGAAGAATGTCACCAAGTATAGGGTAGCCCGCGTATACAGGTTATTCCAAGAGAACAATAAAGAAATGAAATAACAGAAGTTCTTCTCTTGAATGCAAAAGAATAATATCCCTTACCGTAAAATAATATTTGATATAAGAGTAGTGAAGTAGCAGAAAACATTTCTTTTATCTCTCTATAGTCTCTCTCTATAGTTTCTCTCTATAGAGTTCAGTGAATTCGTAAGAAAATAATGAAGAAATGAGCTTTTATTTATAGGAAAATAAAATGCATAGTAACTAATCCATTAACGGTCCAGATTGATTTACTTTAAGCTGACGGTCCATATTTAAAGAAAAATCTTTTAAATAAAATATAATATATTCTATTTATATAAAAAGATTTTTACTATGCAAACACTATACGGGCACTATGTAAACACTATGCATAATAAAATATAATATATTCTATTTATAGAATAACTTTAATAAAGTATTATGTTTTATATAAAAAGATTTTACTATGCAAAACATTATGCATAATAGAATATAATATATTCTATTTATAGATTAACTTTAATAAAGTATTCTGTTTTATATAAAAAGATGTTTCTATTTTATTACGTGAATAAAACAAAACTTCTACATCAACAATAATTCAATCAAATAATGTGAGATACTATGCAGCAACTATTGTAGCAATAATTGAACAAAACTGAGTGACTTCTCACATAAATATCAATAATCAATACCGTGTGCTACTATGCAACAACACGTATTACTGTACTTTTACTACCGAGTAGTTCAACAGTATCAACGGTAAAACTTCCGCCGTTATTTTCAATAAAATATTTTTGTCGTTTTTTCAATCCGACAATAATTCCGTTGTGGGGGTCCACCAATGATTGTGCCGCCGTACGAATATTTCCTGTTTAAAACGAATATTCCCCAACCAATCGAATATAATATGACAACTTACATACTTTGCAAAATTTATAAATATTACTCATAACTATAACATTATCTCAAATTCACACCATAATATAAAAAAAATTATTTCGAGAAAATTAATTCTTTATTCATAAAATCTAGGGTTTCACACATACACCTTATTTAGTAAGCTTAATTAAAACAAATGGATTAATCTTTATACCTTGTTTGATAAAATATCATTAGAGTAAAGACTTAATATTCAATAAGACATGTTTGGCAAAACTAGATTAAACTCTTTTAATTTATTTTAATAACTCCTTTATAGCAAGATTATTTGTCACACTTCTATTTAAATTAAATAATCAATTTAATCAATTAAATATTAATCTATTAAATTACTTTAACACATAAATCATTATCTCATAATTATAATTTCCTTTATAATTATAACTAATATTTTAAATTACAAATTCTCATTTAAAATATTATAATTTATGTAATTCACTATAAGCTCTCTAGCTTACTTATTAAATTAAATTGGTATATAATCTCATAAAAATTAATTTTCTTAGCTCCTTAATTATTTATTCACAAGTAATTAACTAAACCACATCAACTCAAATTGCCATTAAATACTTATATAATTCAATAAATATTTAATATTTAATATATAATATTTAATTATTTATTCAACAAATAATTAACTAAACCACATCCACTCAAATTGAAAAATTATTTATTCAAAAATAAACATATCCATTAAATACTTATATAAATTAATAAATATTTAATATTGCACTTTAAAAATCTGGAATGTTACATAGCTATATAATATAAAATCATTGCACATACAAATTAATTCATTCAATTATTCATTCATTAAATTATTTAATGAATGCTTATTCCTTCACTTTGCCACGCTAGGCATATTACACAAGCTTACATTAAGCTTATTACTTATTCATTTCCCACCACATTACTTTTTATAACATGTTCAATTTATATCGAACCATTATAACACAAGGTTCACATATATTACTATATCGTGAATGGAGCTATCCAAAATATTCTTTATAACATTCGCGGTAATATACTAACTCAACTTATTAAAATATCTTAGTTTTCTTTTAACTTTAACCCGCTTTGAAATACATTACTATAATCAAAATTATGTATTTCGCCATAAAATAACATAAGATATTTTTATCATGTTTTCTCTAAATATAGGAACTAATCATAATAAGAAGATTTACTCATTTTCTCAATATATTATTGTTAATATAATATTTATGTATTATTAGAATATTTACATGCACGACACACGTATGCACTATATATAGAAAATAAGTTTATTTCCTATCATATTAAATTGTTTCCCTCAACTTATATAGCAAATATGTTTTAATATATTTACCATATTACTTACTCACACAAATTACCTCGTACAAGGCTATATAAGGTAATATCAAAATAATATTCCCCCTTTTATTAAAATAATCAAATTCTAGAATTTATTTTAATATCCTTTAGTAAAAATATACTATAATTTTTTCTCTTTCTTTCTATAGATTGTCTCAACCCAATTTCTTTAATCTATACATTTAACCATGTCTCAATATTAATCAATAAATCTCTAACCAATATTTATCTAAAGATATATAAATTTTCTTCTCTCGTCAACAACGTACATATATACAAGTCTAAACCTAGCACACATCGAGTCTTTAATATTATTCAATACAGTACGCTGAGTGGTTTCCCACGAACAACCAACAAATTAGTTTTCGTCTCGTCTACACTATTTTCACAGTTAGTTAGATCAGTCACTAATTCGTATATACCTCCGCTCTCTGAAGGAATCGTTTAGCCCAGCTCCTATACATCCATCATTAAAGAGCAAGGTTGCACTGCCTTAGACTTGATACTTACTCGTACCAATACTCAAGAAATTGGTGATTATCAAAGATTTTTAATGTCACTAACTTATTATTATAAAATTGTTTCAAATAAATTATTTAATATCGATAGATAGATTTCTATCCATCTTTTTTACTTTAAATAACTCACCTCTTCAAATATATAATAATAATATATTTGTTAAACACATAAATCACTTATTGCATAGTTTATATTACCCCATGCAACACCATTCCACATACCTCACAACACATATATATGTATTCTTATTTGAACCCTTCTCATTCCTTAAGAATCTTATTTACTAAATTTTTCTTTTAATAATTTCTAAAAATTCGGGTTCTTACATCATCTCCCCCTTATAAGGATTCCATCCTCGGAATCACCGAAACTTCCTTTACCCAGTGATATATGTTTTAATATATTTACCATATTACTTACTCACACAAATTACCTCGTACAAGGCTATATAAGGTAATATCAAAATAATATTCCCCCTTTTATTAAAATAATCAAATTCTAGAATTTATTTTAATATCCTTTAGTAAAAATATACTATAATTTTTTCTCTTTCCTTTCTATAGATTGTCTCAACCCAATTTCTTTAATCTATACATTTAACCATGTCTCAATATTAATCAATAAATCTCTAACCAATATTTATC
This sequence comes from Panax japonicus, assembly GCA_020205505.1. Classification (NCBI taxonomy): domain Eukaryota; kingdom Viridiplantae; phylum Streptophyta; class Magnoliopsida; order Apiales; family Araliaceae; genus Panax; species Panax japonicus. Next base: position 42,828,995 of record CM035101.1, on the reverse strand, counting down.
TAAAGATATATAAATTTTCTTCTCTCGTCAACAACGTACATATATACAAGTCTAAACCTAGCACACATCGAGTCTTTAATATTATTCAATACAGTACGCTGAGTGGTTTCCCACGAACAACCAACAAATTAGTTTTCGTCTCGTCTACACTATTTTCACAGTGAGTTAGATCAGTCACTAATTCGTATATACCTCCGCTCTCTGAAGGAATCGTTTAGCCCAGCTCCTATACATCCATCATTAAAGAGCAAGGTTGCACTGCCTTAGACTTGATACTTACTCGTACCAATACTCAAGAAATTGGTGATTATCAAAGATTTTTAATGTCACTAACTTATTATTATAAAATTGTTTCAAATAAATTATTTAATATCGATAGATAGATTTCTATCCATCTTTTTTACTTTAAATAACTCACCTCTTCAAATATATAATAATAATATATTTGTTAAACACATAAATCACTTATTGCATAGTTTATATTACCCCATGCAACACCATTCCACATACCTCACAACACATATATATGTATTCTTATTTGAACCCTTCTCATTCCTTAAGAATCTTATTTACTAAATTTTTCTTTTAATAATTTCTAAAAATTCGGGTTCTTACATCCTCTCCCCCTTATAAGGATTCCATCCTCGGAATCACCGAAACTTCCTTTACCCAGTGATATATGTTTTAATATATTTACCATATTACTTACTCAGACAAATTACCTCGTACAAGGCTATATAAGGTAATATCAAAATAATATTCCCCCTTTTATTAAAATAATCAAATTCTAGAATTTATTTTAATATCCTTTAGTAAAAATATACTATAATTTTTTCTCTTTCCTTTCTATAGATTGTCTCAACCCAATTTCTTTAATCTATACATTTAACCATGTCTCAATATTAATCAATAAATCTCTAACCAATATTTATCTAAAGATATATAAATTTTCTTCTCTCGTCAACAACGTACATATATACAAGTCTAAATCTAGCACACATCGAGTCTTTAATATTATTCAATACAGTACGCTGAGTGGTTTCCCACGAACAACCAACAAATTAGTTTTCGTCTCGTCTACACTATTTTCACAGTGAGTTAGATCAGTCAGTAATTCGTATATACCTCCGCTCTCTGAAGGAATCGTTTAGCCCAGCTCCTATATATCCACCATTAAAGAGTAAGGTTGCACTGCCTTAGACTTGATACTTACTCGTACCAATACTCAAGAAATTGGTGATTATCAAAGATTTTTAATGTCACTAACTTATTATTATAAAATAGTTTCAAATAAATTATTTAATATCGATAGATAGATTTCTATCCATCTTTTTTACTTTAAATAACTCACCTCTTCAAATATATAATAATAATATATTTGTTAAACACGGAAATCACTTATTGCATAGTTTATATTACCCCATGCAACACCATTCCACATACCTCACAACACATATATATGTATTCTTATTTGAACCCTTCTCATTCCTTAAGAATCTTATTTACTAAATTTTTCTTTTAATAATTTCTAAAAATTCGGGTTCTTACATCATCTCCCCCTTATAAGGATTCCATCCTCGGAATCACCGAAACTTCCTTTACCCAGTGATATATGTTTTAATATATTTACCATATTACTTACTCACACAAATTACCTCGTACAAGGCTATATAAGGTAATATCAAAATAATATTCCCCTTTTATTAAAATAATCAAATTCTAGAATTTATTTTAATATCCTTTAGTAAAAATATACTATAATTTTTTCTCTTTCCTTTCTATAGATTGTCTCAACCCAATTTCTTTAATCTATACATTTAACCATGTCTCAATATTAATCAATAAATCTCTAACCAATATTTATCTAAAGATATATAAATTTTCTTCTCTCGTCAACAACGTACATATATACAAGTCTAAACCTAGCACACATCGAGTCTTTAATATTATTCAATACAGTACGCTGAGTGGTTTCCCACGAACAACCAACAAATTAGTTTTCAGTCTCGTCTACACTATTTTCACAGTGAGTTAGATCAGTCACTAATTCGTATATACCTCCGCTCTCTGAAGGAATCGTTTAGCCCAGCTCCTATACATCCACCATTAAAGAGTAAGGTTGCACTGCCTTAGACTTGATACTTACTCGTACCAATACTCAAAAAATTGGTGATTATCAAAGATTTTTAATGTCACTAACTTATTATTATAAACTAGTTTCAAATAAATTATTTAATATCGATAGATAGATTTCTATCCATCTTTTTTACTTTAAATAACTCACCTCTTCAAATATATAATAATAATATATTTGTTAAACACAGAAATCACTTATTGCATAGTTTATATTACCCCATGCAACACCATTCCACATACCTCACAACACATATATATGTATTCTTATTTGAACCCTTCTCATTCCTTAAGAATCTTATTTACTAAATTTTTCTTTTAATAATTTCTAAAAATTCGGGTTCTTACATCCTCTCCCCCTTATAAGGATTCCATCCTCGGAATCACCGAAACTTCCTTTACCCAGTGATATATGTTTTAATATATTTACCATATTACTTACTCAGTCAAATTACCTCGTACAAGGCTATATAAGGTAATATCAAAATAATATTCCCCCTTTTATTAAAATAATCAAATTCTAGAATTTATTTTAATATCCTTTAGTAAAAATATACTATAATTTTTTCTCTTTCCTTTCTATAGATTGTCTCAACCCAATTTTTTTAATCTATACATTTAACCATGTCTCAATATTAATCAATAAATCTCTAACCAATATTTATCTAAAGATATATAAATTTTCTTCTCTCGTCAACAACGTACATATATACAAGTCTAAATCTAGCACACATCGAGTCTTTAATATTATTCAATACAGTACGCTGAGTGGTTTCCCACGAACAACCAACAAAATAGTTTTCGTCTCGTCTACACTATTTTCACAGTGAGTTAGATCAGTCAGTAATTCGTATATACCTCCGCTCTCTGAAGGAATCGTTTAGCCCAGCTCCTATACATCCACCATTAAAGAGTAAGGTTGCACTGCCTTAGACTTGATACTTACTCGTACCAATACTCAAGAAATTGGTGATTATCAAAGATTTTTAATGTCACTAACTTATTATTATAAAATAGTTTCAAATAAATTATTTAATATCGATAGATAGATTTCTATCCATCTTTTTTACTTTAAATAACTCACCTCTTCAAATATATAATAATAATATATTTGTTAAACACGGAAATCACTTATTGCATAGTTTATATTACCCCATGCAACACCATTCCACATACCTCACAACACATATATATGTATTCTTATTTGAACCCTTCTCATTCCTTAAGAATCTTATTTACTAAATTTTTCTTTTAATAATTTCTAAAAATTCGGGTTCTTACATCATCTCCCCCTTATAAGGATTCCATCCTCGGAATCACCGAAACTTCCTTTACCCAGTGATATATGTTTTAATATATTTACCATATTACTTACTCACACAAATTACCTCGTACAAGGCTATATAAGGTAATATCAAAATAATATTCCCCCTTTTATTAAAATAATCAAATTCTAGAATTTATTTTAATATCCTTTAGTAAAAATATACTATAATTTTTTCTCTTTCCTTTCTATAGATTGTCTCAACCCAATTTCTTTAATCTATACATTTAACCATGTCTCAATATTAATCAATAAATCTCTAACCAATATTTATCTAAAGATATATAAATTTTCTTCTCTCGTCAACAACGTACATATATACAAGTCTAAACCTAGCACACATCGAGTCTTTAATATTATTCAATACAGTACGCTGAGTGGTTTCCCACGAACAACCAACAAATTAGTTTTCGTCTCGTCTACACTATTTTCACAGTGAGTTAGATCAGTCACTAATTCGTATATACCTCCGCTCTCTGAAGGAATCGTTTAGCCCAGCTCCTATACATCCACCATTAAAGAGTAAGGTTGCACTGCCTTAGACTTGATACTTACTCGTACCAATACTCAAAAAATTGGTGATTATCAAAGATTTTTAATGTCACTAACTTATTATTATAAACTAGTTTCAAATAAATTATTTAATATCGATAGATAGATTTCTATCCATCTTTTTTACTTTAAATAACTCACCTCTTCAAATATATAATAATAATATATTTGTTAAACACAGAAATCACTTATTGCATAGTTTATATTACCCCATGCAACACCATTCCACATACCTCACAACACATATATATGTATTCTTATTTGAACCCTTCTCATTCCTTAAGAATCTTATTTACTAAATTTTTCTTTTAATAATTGCTAAAAATTCGGGTTCTTACATCCTCTCCCCCTTATAAGGATTCCATCCTCGGAATCACCAAAACTTCCTTTACCCAGTGATATATGTTTTAATATATTTACCATATTACTTACTCACACAAATTACCTCGTACAAGGCTATATAAGGTAATATCAAAATAATATTCCCCCTTTTATTAAAATAATCAAATTCTAGAATTTATTTTAATATCCTTTAGTAAAAATATACTATAATTTTTTCTCTTTCCTTTCTATAGATTGTCTCAACCCAATTTCTTTAATCTATACATTTAACCATGTCTCAATATTAATCAATAAATCTCTAACCAATATTTATCTAAAGATATATAAATTTTCTTCTCTCGTCAACAACGTACATATATACAAGTCTAAACCTAGCACACATCGAGTCTTTAATATTATTCAATACAGTACGCTGAGTGGTTTCCCACGAACAACCAACAAATTAGTTTTCGTCTCGTCTACACTATTTTCACAGTGAGTTAGATCAGTCACTAATTCGTATATACCTCCGCTCTCTGAAGGAATCGTTTAGCCCAGCTTCTATACATCCACCATTAAAGAGTAAGGTTGCACTGCCTTAGACTTGATACTTACTCGTACCAATACTCAAGAAATTGGTGATTATCAAAGATTTTTAATGTCACTAACTTATTATTATAAAATAGTTTCAAATAAATTATTTAATATCGATAGATAGATTTATATCCATCTTTTTTACTTTAAATAACTCACCTCTTCAAATATATAATAATAATATATTTGTTAAACACAGAAATCACTTATTGCATAGTTTATATTACCCCATGCAACACCATTCCACATACCTCACAACACATATATATGTATTCTTATTTGAACCCTTCTCATTCCTTAAGAATCTTATTTACTAAATTCTTCTTTTAATAATTTCTAAAAATTCGGGTTCTTACATCCTCTCCCCCTTATAAGGATTCCATCCTCGGAATCACCGAAACTTCCTTTACCCAGTGATATTCTGAATATTACACATTCTTTTGAATAATTTTATCCATTCTCTTTTTAGAATTTTTATTATAACTTGCTCACTTGCATTCTACCACTTTTTTCCTTTCTAAGGAACATTCTACTTACTACATTCATCCTTCAGAATAAGAATCTTACACGATTATTCAATAATCGGGAAGTAGTATGAATAATCTTAGATTCCAAATTATGTTAAGGGGTCACAAGACTGTGAACTCTTCTCTAGGTTTACAAATGCTTCAACAAAATCCTTCACACTGCAAACCAGAGTGTTTATCAATCACAAAGACTGAAAACACCCTCCACGCGTACACTAGGTGGCCAGCCTATTGTACCACTATGTTGGGTCGCAACGTAGTGTTTTGTAACGACTATATGCGTTACGCTCGGAACCATTGTCCCCGAAAACATGTCCCCTTATAGGGATGTTCACCTCAACTTTTCAACAACTGAATCCGCACCAGAGAAATCTGGTTTGGCATAATTACTCAAGAACGCTTGAATCCCATAAATATTTTTCAACAGCCGTCTAGCCAAATCAAATAGCTTAAACTTTTATCAACAACTCAGACTTCAATCAAAATAATTTAGCTAACTTAATTGACCTTCTTCATAATTTAAAAGAAAATAAAAATTCTTTTATGACATCATGATACCGTACTAGATTAGTAGTACGTTGAGGATTCTGTCATTATGTGACTTTGTTATACTACACCGTACCAAAATTAGCTGACAATCTTTCGATCACAACCAACACTAGGTTCAACTACATGGATGACTCCATCGTTTACCAAACACCATATCAATGATGCGCATGGTTAGAAATACATTTTAAAAATTTTCAAATCATTTGTCTTAGCCGAAACAATTGGCATATACATAAGAATAAAGGTATTATTTTTAAACATCATTGGTTCAATCACAAGATCCAATGTTTTTCAAGAAAACAGAAGTGCGAATCCTCAGCACGAAGTAAATAAACTTTGAAAATCTAGCAGGGCTAGAAGATTTAGAAAATCCACGTTTCTCCATCAACTTCAATCTTTACTACACAAAAATTTCTAACTTCATAACATATATATACCCGATACAGTTCATCAAACTTACCACACTTTAGAATTTCAGGAACTTACCACAATCGTATGAGTTTATGAACTTATCATTGTCAGACCATAGGCGTCCATTCGCTGAGGGGTTCAAAAATACTTCATATAATTATGGACGAACGTACCATGTGCATGAGTTTTAAGAACTTGCACCTAATCTTAAATTTTTTTTATCTTAATCTTAATAGTCTCTATCTATCAAATATGATATAAGAAAAGAATCACCTTCTTACCATAAGCATATCTATAGCGTGACACCGACATTCCATTGATTATCATTGTGAGGAACTGAGCATGAGCATAAAGCCTCCGCCCACACAAAGGTTTGTACAACTCAGCTCTCACATGAGTCCTCAACTGAAATCCCACTTAATTCTATCTTACACTTAACCTGCTCTTTGCTCGATACGAATTCTTCGTATCTCATCATACACAACTCCTCATGAGTCCACATCGTACCATTTCATAGTACATTCTCTTATAGTATCAAGCTATACACACTTAGTCGTTACAGACTATTTATCACTTCATAGCTCAATCGGATCACATCGTGATCATCGATTTACCTTAGGGTTCTTTCCCTATTATCAACAAAACTCCATCCGAGTTCATTCTTATTATCTCTATCATATTCATCTTAAAGACATCATCTTATCATTTTTATTACCGGAGTTAGGAAACTCCTGAATTATCATTCTCTTACATACTTCCAGATTCTTCTTTGAATCTTCACTTATATATTTTAATCTTTATCTTTCTCTCTTCCTCGGGTTATAGCCTAAGGTACATTTACCTAAGTTTATAACCTACAACTTTGATACCAACCTGTGACGCCCCCAAATCCAGGTTCCTTCAAACCTCGGATTCGGTCCGCCACGATACTACTATCGTTAAACTATTTATATCTTTTATTCATAACTTAATGAATATAACTTTGCTTATTAAAATTTAGAATATAAATTCTTTCCATTTCCAAGATCTGTATAATGACCCCAAACTTTTATAAGTTTCACAACTTGGTCATTTACTATTCTTATTTTACATTACATTTGATATTATATAAATATGTGGAATAATTTAAACTTTTTCAATCTCCTTTGAAAATAAATCTTCTATTGATATCTTAACTTGAATCGATTACATATCCTTGAATCAAATTATGTTATGATTCATTCTATTCAAATTACTGTATAAGATTTTACATCTTGATTTGATATCCTCTATGTATTAACTAATACATCCTTACAATACAACAAGTATTAAACATCATAAGTATATATCAAGTACACTCCTAGAACCTAAACATTGTTCAAGTAATAATCTAAATAGTATCCTTCGTTGTGAAAATATCTACTTTGTCAACCAAGAAGCACGAAATCTTTATCGTGAATCCTTAACCTGTAAAAGTGGTTATTTGCAAGGGTGAGCTCGACAGCTCAGCAATTCTAATAATTTTCGTGCAGCATATAGCATATAATAGCATATTAAGTTCATGCATTCATAATCAATTAATATTAACTATGCATGATACTTCACACATAACATGCATAGAAATTTACTTCACAAGCATATCATCAAAGATCAACTTTCAAATTTCATACACATCTCATATGCATTTCATATATATACATCAACATTCTTATAACATAATATAGCTCAACTAACAGTTATCAAATTCATATATCAAAGGAACTGAAAGACTTGCCTGATTCGTAGTTTATGAACTACGACTTAATTGCTTAATGCTTATCTGCACTACGTGTATTCCTACACAGTTATATAATCATGGATTCATATCCATTAGTCATACATTTCATACGCTCTTAATATAAGAACAAATATTGTCTCCTAACTAGGTTTGTAAAACCTACACTTCACTTTCTCATCATACTCTTAGAATAGCTAGGTATGTATAGGTATATCTAACCACCCGTACTTGACATCAACATACATATACATTTATCACACACTTGACTCGCTATGTGTTCGACACATTTTTAAAGTTTATAGATACGTGATCTACGTCGTTTATATTCAAACTACTTAGTTTCGTAATGATTTATTTCAATCAATACAGCTTAACAACTTTCTTTAACAAGATTCGATGATATAAGCTTTTAAACTAATAATCCTCTACTAGCATGCTTCCAATGTATATAGCATAGTTTATTTGAAAACGTATTTTAAATCACACTTGAAAATGTCCAATTCATACTTAACTAAAAGATGAACATAATCGTCATGTCTAGGGGAATAAGACATTCACGTTCACTTTTAAAAGTTATTCTAGGCCAAGGTAAAGCAACTAGGTGCAACTTTTAATCTCATTTCATAGCTAACTAATCCATGAATATATGTTATCATGTTTAGAACTTTCAGTAGACAAGTTACTTTAAGTTCATTCTTAAAGTTTCAAGTTTTCTTTAGAAAACATTTTCAGCTAAGCTATTTTAAGTTGATAATAAGTAAAGTAACTTTAAATCGCTTCTCATTCTTAAGTATACTCATAACTCATCAAGATGTATGTGTTAAAATATCATAACTTCAAAGACTCAAGGTTCGTTAATATTTATTTTTCAAAACTCCAAGTTTCTTTTCAAAACACATACTAAGTCATGCTAGAGCATTCTATTATGAGTAAGGTAACCTTATATGCCATGTCTTTTATAATGCATTTTCATGTTACATAACTTAGAATAACATATTCCATCGTCGGGAGCACTATACTTGCGCATGTGCTCGCTCGACGCCCTCCGATGGCCTTCGATTATGTAACAGTCACAAAGATGACTACGTTGACCCTTCCTAATGACCTCAAATTGAAACACTTAAAGAACAAAAGTTGTAGGTCTATTTATTCTCGTTCTGGATCATCTTGAATTTCCTCAATCGGAGTTTGTATGAAAACGTTATGGTCGTTTTAGCAAAACATGTTTTGTAAGATTTTCTCAAAAATTTCAAGTTAGACCACCCCCATTGGGGTGGGGGTCTTGCCCTATAAATAGCCCGACGGGGCAGGCCTAGCTAATATAAGTGCACAGTTTCATGCTCTGCTACAAAATAACAAGCCAAACTACTTTCTAACCTTCATAATTTGAGTTATGCATGTCCAAATTAGTCTGTTTTTGATTCAGTGGATTCGTAATTCATAGAACTACAACATATCATAATACCCATCAACTAACATAAACATTAACTAACCCAAAAATGAATCTATAACTCATGTTCATGCAAATGTTCATGTTTTGACAATTTAGCAAATTCGTTCACTACGAATTTGTTTCTCAACCAAATTAGTTTATTTAACTTCCGTTGATTTCGCATTGAACTATATTAACAACATCTACCAACAATTCATGGATTATAACAACCCTTAGCCATCAATTTTATGACTCAAAAGCTACTTTTTCTAAGAACTTTGTAAAACTTAAACTTAAGAACATAGTTTAAGAATTATACCTCTTGAAACTAAGTTGAATTCCCTCAACACGCTGATTATGCTCCCTCAATTCTCAGCAACAAACTCTCTATATAACTATCAAGAATTCAAGCAACATAATTTATGAGGGGGCGCTCCCAATTTATAGAGAAGCTCTTACTCGATTCATGGCTTTGTCCAAAAAAAAAGAAGAGGAATCCCTCGGGCAAGAAGAAGTTGGTAATTGGTTGTTGGAGATCATCATTATACCCATTCCCTCCATGATCATGATCTAGCAAGCTTGGAAGGAAATGAAGAACATATGTCTTAACCTTTTTGCCTAAACATGTGACTAAGATGTGAGGGAGCAAATGGGACTGTCAATTTGGGACAATAATATATCTCAGCATTCTTGCAACATTTATACTAATTCCTACTCTTATGTCACATTTTATCCACATCTCAACCTTACAATAATTATAACTTAGTGCCACATTATGTTTTAATATTTCAAGGTAGTAGGTGTTATGAAACATACATATAATCCATGTATATTTTATTTTAATGTTTACTCACATGCATATTCTCACATACACATTTTATGATGAATTCATATCATATAGTTTCAATATACATTAGTCCACATATTTTAATCTTAAAACATGTGTGGACTTAATTTAATTGCTCACTAATAACTTAATATCTCTTTTTACTATTTACATACACATTGGTATTGAAATAAATATTTTAATAACACATATTTATTTACTCCCATCTTTTAGGGTACACATATAATTGCCTCATCACCTAGGATGAGATAACAAAACTTATTTAAATCAACTTTATGATTTAATCACTTTTATCATATGTATATCATTAGTCCCAATTAAATGTCACACTTCATTTCATATCATATAGATGTAGCTACTATATAATATAAAATCATTGCACATACAAATTAATTCCTTTAATTATTCATTCATTAATTTATTTAATGAATGCTTATTCCTTCACTTTGCCACACTAGGCATATTACACAAGCTTACATTAAGCTTATTACTTATTCATTTCCCACCACAATACTTTTTATAACATGTTCAATTTACATCGAACCATTATAACACAAGGTTCATATATATTACTATATTGTGAATGGAGCTATCCAAAATATTCTTTATAACATTCGCGGTAATATACTAACTCAAGTTATTAAAATATCTTAGTTTTCTTTTAACTTTAACCCTTTTGGAAATACATTACTATAATCAAAATTATGTATTTCACCATAACATAACATAAGATGTTTTTATCATGTTTTCTCTAAATATAGGAACTAATCATAATAAGAAGATTTACTCATTTTCTCAATATATTATTGTTAATATAATATTTATGTATTATTAGAATATTTACATGCACGACACACGTACGCACTATATATAGAAAATAAGTTTATTTCTTATCATGATAAATTGTTTCCCTCAACTTATATAGCAAATATGTTTTAATATATTCACCATATTACTTACTCACACACATTACCTCGTACAAGGCTATATAAGGTAATATCAAAATAATATTCCCCCTTTTATTAAAATAATCAAATTCTAGAATTTATTTTAATATCCTTTAGTAGAAATATACTATAATTATTTCTCTTTCCTTTCTATATATTGTCTCAACAAAATTTCTTTAATCTATACATTTAACCATATCTCAATATTAATCAATAAATCTCTAACCAATATTTATCTAAAGATATATCGATTTTATTCTCTCGTCAACAACGTACATATATACAAGTCTAAACCTAGCACGCATCGAGTCTTTAATAGTATTCAATATAGTACGCTGAGTGGTTTCTCACAAACAACCAACAAATTAGTTTTTGTCTCGTCTACACTATTTTCACAGTGAGTTAGATCAGTCACTAATTCGTATATACCTCCGCTCTCTGAAGGAAACGTTTAGCCCAGCTCCTATACATCCACCATTAAAGAGTAAGGTTGCACTGCCTTAGACTTGATACTTACTCGTACCAATACTCAAGAAATTTGTGATTATCAATGTGACATACCATATTTTTAGAAATAATAAATGACAATTTTATAAATAAAAGTATTATTTATGAGATATGTTGGGTGTGAGTATGTGTATGTCATATAGTGTAGAATATGTGAATTGATGTGAAGAGAATGTTATATATTAATTTTAATATATATAAATATTTAATTGAATTATTTATTGAGTTAAATAAATAAATTTTGGTTTGATTATAGAGTAATGTAATTAAGTGTAGCAGATTAATTAAATGAATATTTAGTATTTAATTTAATTAATATAATAATTTTATGTTATAGTTCTAATTTAATTGAGATAATTAAATTAGATGATTCATGTGATGATTGTTACACAAAATTATAATTAACAAGTAAATATAATTATGTGATAATTTGATGAGATTGATTGATGTTAATGCGATACCCCCAAATCTCGGTACTTCATTACCTCAAGATTTGGTGTTCAAGTAATCAAACATTCAGTTATAACTACCCAATCATAAATAAAATTGAATAATAAACATGCCCATACATGAATTACATATAATAATATCTCTCAGGTTATCTAACCTTTATAAACAATCATTCATGCGGAAAATTTAAATAAACTTCATTACAATCTTTAAACCAAAGTCTGATAATAAAACTATCAAAACTATTACAAGTCTTCAGTACTTGTTCATCTTTCCCTTTTCTTTACTGGTGCTAGGTACGTCACCCTTTTCATCTTTAGCTGTAAGAATTTTACTGGCAAGAATGAGCAAACAAGGCTCACTTGAAATAACAATGAATAACTTTTACATTCTCTGCCCATTCAGGGGCTCAATAGAACTGAACAATAGGTTCTATTAACATCTTAAACATTCCTTGCCTATTCAGGGGATCAATAGAACTAAATAATAAGTCCTATTAACATCTTAACATTTCTTGCCCATTCAGGGGCTCAATAGAACTGAACAATGAGTTCTATTAATATTTTAAACATTCACTGAGGGTCTAATGACCACGAACCTTGTCCACAGTTATAAGTAATCTTTCAACTTAAACTTTTACGGTCATACGACCATAATGACTTTAAGGTACTTAGGGGGATCAACCTTCGTACATGTATTGTATACAAACATTTCAGCGCAAAGTACAAAACTAAGCGTAACCCCTATAAATTGGGTTGTTCATCTCAGTATTTTGAGTACAAGTCCGCCCCAAAGATAGTTTGGTTTGGATACACTTCAAGGCAATTTGGAATTCAATGGACATCAACTAAGGATTAGTTGAATAAAAGATAATAACACTATGTTATTGAATAATCCTGACTGAATAAACATTTCGTTCTGAGTTCATGCTTTAGGAATAATTCTAATAGCATAACAATTGAATAATCTATCATACCTTGCTCTGAACAATATTAAGCTAAGGTTATATCTGAAAATTTATTATCAAGTATGCACAACAAATAATAACTTGAACAATAAATTTATTCAACATAATAACGATACTTGCATGCTAATATAACAAGTTTAGAGTTAGGAAAAACTTACATAATCATAATAACTATCTCAACGAAAGTGTGGAGATGGGAAGCTTGTATCATCATGAATAACTGGATACAATTAAGTTGCTTAATGGAAATACTTTACTCAGTAAAGTATAGCATATGAAATTTGCATAACGAAGCTTTAGGATTAGAAAACTTGTATAAACACAACTAACTCAACGAGAGTATGGAGTTAGAGAACTTGCCTTGCGCGTAGATTAAACCGTTATAATCCAAATCACAATATCCTATATACATGTGTTAACATGACATGATTAGTCATAATCAACACTACATCACATATGGTTTCAATGTCTAACCATGTAATCAAATCATATTCCTAAACGATAATAAATTCGTTAGGTATTAACACCATGTTCGTTCAATACATTACAATACTATAACAACATAATTTATTTTGTCTTATAGTATTATTATCAAAATTTCAGACTTCTGTGCAAGACAGAAGTTATTTCAGAACATTCTGCTAAGTGGCACCGTGGCGCCACAGTTTGTACTGTGGTTCGCGCTGCGGCGCTGAGGTGGCGCTCCGGCACGAGAAATATACAGGGACTCGGCGCTGCTGCGCGAAGTCTGGCTGAGGCGCAAATTTTGGCGCTAAGGCGCGAAACTTGACGCTGGAGAGTGAATTTTGACGCTGGGGCACCGAAACTGACAGAACCAAAATAGAAGAACAGAGCCAAAGCTACTGTCTTAAATTTATAACTACAATTCGCCCTAACTCATATGTATAACTTATATAAATTACACATACATGTTAACAATTATATCTATACCAATTACCAACAATTGAACAACAAATTTAAAAGACTTAAATCACTAAAATAATATTTGGTTAAAACTCAAAACTCCATTGTTGACAAATAAAATACAGTGAACCGAATTTCCACTGTTATCAATCAAATTTGATTCTTTTGAAATACAATCATACCAACAATATCAGAAACTTAAATCCTTGAAAACATTGTTTTCCTTTAAAACCAAACTTTTAAAACTCCATTGTTGATATCTTGATATAAAAATATACAGTGGGCGTAAATCCAGAATTATAACCAACTTAATACTTTTGAAATACTAGAATACTAGCATATATTCCAATTTACATATACAAAGTTCAATTCGCGTATTAGTTCACAATTTGTATAATCACATACCAATTTTGTTATTTTGCAAACATACGTTCATACATATTTTTCACTGTAAAACCAAGTTCCTCTTTCTTTAACACGTAATTAGCATTATATACATGTTAAGCATACAATCACCTATCAATATATACTAGTATAACAATTACCAAAACATAGTTTACAAGAATTTTGTAAAAACTTATACATAGTGAAGTTGAAGAACACAGACTATCAAATTCGCAGTAAGTATATGACGTAAAACATATATGGTTACATATACATAAATTAAGGTTATAAGCACCTACCTTTTTGTTGATTTTAGAAAACTTGTCAACAAAACTTGTTTTGGAAAATCTTGCACTTGGCTTCTTCTCAAACTCTCTGAACTTTTCCTTTCTCTTTTCTTACTTCTCTTAGCAATAGACTAGGTACTAACACTGAGCGTAAAACTGATAATCATAAATGTAAAATAACTGTTATGGCAATAATAAGCCTATTTACTCTTATCAGTTATCAAACATATAACGTATAATCTTATAAATAAATATATTTTATTTATATATTTGTTTTATTCTATTAATAATATAATTTAAAATTAACAAGAATTTCAAAAGCCATAAGGCCTTGTTTGGCAAACCATTTATAAAATAAAGGATTAATATACTTACACCTTGTTTAGCAAAACTAAATTAAAATTACTTTAATTTATTTTAATAACTTTTTATAACATAGTTATTTGTTATACTTTATTTAATAACAATTTATTAAATAGTTCACTTAATCACATAAGTCAATCCACATAACACATTAATTATTTAACAAATAAATAATTAACTAAATCAACTCAATCAAATTGAACAATTATTTATTCAATAATAAACACATCCAATAAATATTTATATAAATCAATAAATATTTATAACTTACACTTAAAAATCTGGAATGTAACAGGTAAGCTATTGATTAATTAAAATAATGAGTATTTTCCAAACATGGTCTTAGGCTTTTCAAGTCCAAATTGGTGTAACCTATGTATTAACTAGTAATTAGTATATCTAATAATTACTTGGAGTTATATATATTATATATTACTAGTATTGTATATTATATGTATATACTACAAGTTAGTATGTTAGTTTTAGAAAACAAACCAAAGAAAGAAGAAGAGAGTTAGAGAGAGTTGTAGGAGAAGAAGAAGAGGAAGAAAAAGAAGAAGAGAAAGTTTTGAGAAGACAAAACAAGCCCCATCATCATCATCTCCATCTCTCTCTTAAATTCATACTAATAAAGTTATAATCTAAATTCCTTGTTTTAATTATATTTTTATGTTCTTCATAATGTAGATAATTGTTATGTAGAAGTTGTATTGAGAAATTGAGAGAGATAGAGAGAAATAGAGGAATTGAGATGAGCTAGAAGAAGAAGAAAAAAAAAGCTAGAAGAAGGTAACTTCTAAACTCTTGTTTAATCCTTGATTTTTTTGGGTAGATTTATGTTCTAGGGTAGTAGATCATGCTTAATCTGTTTGTATTGGTTTAATCTTGGATTATCAAAAATCAAACAAGAGGATTCAAGAAAAAAAATGAAATGGAAAGAAAATTTGAAGAACAAAATTCGTAGGTTTTTAGTAATTGTGGACATATCTTGTGAAATTCATACCACTTTGGGTATAATGAGTTAGAAAGTGAGCCTTATATCAAATCAAAGATATGGAAGTAAGCTATATTCTGAAAGTGGAATTACATGAAAATTCTTTGTAGATTGTTTGCAATGTCTGTTTTAGTAAGGCTGGTCCGAAGGGAAAATAATCTGTCGAGAAAATCAAAACAGTTACGGTTTCTGACTTTGAAAAATTCATATAAATTCGTGTGTTTTGAATCTGAAGAAACTTAAAAATGCAAAGTTGTAGATATGAAAGTTTAATAGCTAGACACGCGAGATTGAGCCATTTTATGGACGGGATCATGTCTGAAATATATTGTTTAGTAAGGATGTCCAGAAAATGAAATTTTCTAGACTAGTTGATGAATTACAGAATCTGGTTTAGATGGATAAGGTTCTGACTTTAAGGCCTAGTTGAGGTTGTAGTACACTGAGTAAAGGTTAATTCTATATAAGAAGGAACAAAAATGGACATGTAACGAACGAGTTACGTTAAAAACAAAAACAACGTTTTGTTAAAGAAATTGTGAAGATGAGTTTTATAATTCTGTTTGAATTAAGATTTTGGGTGATGATATATTTTGATGATTAAAAATATGTTTTGACACATGTAATGAGTATAGATATGTGTTATCATATTCTATGCATAATTAACCATTTAAGATCAAGAGTTGAGATAAGTTAATGTGTGCACATAATGTACTCGATAAAATGTCTAAGAGTAATAGTATTTTCTAAACTTTGGTATACTAAGTGTCTAACTAATGGCTAATATTGGATATCTAAGTATGAAAAGATGATAATACAAGAATAATAATGGAAAGAAATTGAAAAAGGGTAATTTTTGATTTATGAAAGAAAATTAAACATGTAAACAATGTGTTGAATATGCTTTTGAAACCAAAGTGGTATAATAAAATGGTGTGATATACGCACATTAAACTACAAGTGTGATAGTCTAGCATGTGTGGTGATGAAAATGAAAAATAAAACCGAGTTGCATATAAAATAGTTAGATGTCTATAAATACATTATAAATGATAATAAGATAAAGTAAGGTCTTAGAATAAATTTGACCATGAGATTGAGTATTGA
Source organism: Panax japonicus (assembly GCA_020205505.1). NCBI lineage: Eukaryota > Viridiplantae > Streptophyta > Magnoliopsida > Apiales > Araliaceae > Panax > Panax japonicus. The sequence continues at coordinate 42,811,619 of CM035101.1, read as the reverse complement.
TTTTATTTAGTATCAATCTCACATACAGTGTAGGTTGTGGAAGGACGCGAAGTATTAGTGTGTTGGTAAAACGTCGGTAAAGGCAAGTCTTTCAGTTCCTTTTTGCTATGTGAACTTGATGATGAGCTGCTTAAAAATTTTATTGTATGATGTATTGTATATATCAAAAGTATGAAATGTGAAAGTCAATCTATGACTATGATGATTGAGCTATGAAGGATGATAGAGTAAGGAACTCAATCTTTATAGTTGTTATGTGAACTACAACATGTATGTTATGTTTGTTTTATGATTATTCTTATATGTTGAGCATGTTATTATGTGATTTGTGATGCATAAAAATTGTTAGATTTTGCTGGGCTGTCGAGCTCAACCTTGGAAATAACCATTTTTGCAGGTCAAGGATTGAAGGTAACACTATGTGCTACTTGAATGACGTGGATCAAAAATAATACACGGAGATTAATATTTTAACAAAAGTTGTTATTTATTTATACCTTGATTAAGATTCATGAGATGTACTAAATGTTTTATGATGTATAATTTTATGTTGAGTTGTAAAGCTAAAGATAGAGTTATCTGATATGTACAGGTTATCGGATTGAAATGTAAAATTTTATATAATAATAGTGATAAAGTGAATCATAAAATAAGATTGATTCAAAGACATATAGATGATAAAGGTTTGATTCAGGGAATTAAATTAAGAAGACATAAAAGTTTAAATTATTCCGTATTTTATAATGTTTAGCATCGAATAATGATGTAAAATCAGAAGGTAGATATGTTATTAACGACCAAAGTTGAGAATTAAATTGTATAAATTTTGGGGTCGTTACAGTTGGTATCAAAGCTGATAGGTTAGAAACCTTAGGTAAGAGTACCTTAGGCTATAACCTTAGAGAAGAGAGGTGAAAATAAGGAACGAATATGCTCAAATAGATTTTGAACAATAAGGGATTAAAACATGTGTGAAAGGATTCAAAGAATAATCTCGCAGAGTTATAAGGAATATGAATGTGGTATTACCCAACTCCAATAATAAGGATGTAAGGTTATAATAAATAGACAATGTCTACAAAAAAGAGAATGATAAAGAAGTTAATAATAGAGAGTTATATCTAAGTGGTGCAATTGTACTCTTTCGTAGTTGATGTATGGTATCTGGGCTAAACGATTCCTTCATAGAGCGGAGGTATATACGAACTAGCAACTCGGAACCTAGTTTGTTGATTATTTGTGGAAAACCACTCAGCGTACTGATGAGTGAGTTTTATACACATGAATTGGACACATTCGGGCTTAATTTATTGTTGTTCTCAAGTCTTTTAGGATTTTTTTATGTGTTTGTGTCTATTCATGCATGTTTTATATTGTTTTGTAGGAATTGGGACAAAAGTTACATGGATCGACGTTTGGGGTGGCTAGATTCGCGTTTTTGGCTTGCCATTTACACAGCAGTCACTTCAGAGCCAATTTAACTATAGCTCCGGACATTATTTTGAAACACTTCAAGAATTAAAGTTGTAGATCTACTTCTCCTCTTTCCGGATCATCTTGAATCATCTAAATCGGAGTTCGGACGAAGAAGTTATGGCCGTTTTCCCAAAGGACTTCGCAGCAGAAAATGTTAGACTTTGTGGCAGCGCCGGGGCGCTCAGTTTTAGGCTTGATACCAGCGCCGGGGCGCTGGGGGCAGAATCCCAGCGCCGTGCCTAGCGCCGGGGCGCTGGGGAAGGGTCTGGTGCGGGCCTAGACGCGTTTTGGGCGAATTTTGACACCTTTTTGACTCCAAATAGGATTGGGTTTGTTCCTAAACTCAAAATTAGACTTGTAACCTATAAATACATGATGTAAGGCATAAAATAAAAGGGGATTACATAGCTTAGCCTAGATTAAACACTCCTTTAGATTAGAACATAACCCTAATTTTTATTAGTTTTGGAGATTGAAGCAACTTGGAGACCATTGAAGATCAAGAGCAAGAGCAAGAGGGGAGCATCAGATTTGCTGACAACAGATTCTATTCTCTTCTCTTATCATACTTTTATCTTTTAATGTCTATTTAATTGTGGATTCTTGGTTTCCATTCATTAATTATGAACTAATTCTTTTTATTAAGATTTTAATTGAACTTTTTATGGCTATGAATTAGTTATTCATTATATTCCAATTATTTATGTTAAAGTGAGTTGTTTATCTTGTCTTGTGCTTATTGTTTAATTATTTGATCAGTAATTACGTTGTTACTCTAGAAGGAATTGGAAGAGGAATTCTAGGGTTAGAACTGGGCATGATATCATGTGACTTAGTTATTTGCAAAGTGAATAATTAGGTTTGTGAATTGAATGGAAATATCTGTTCGCCGCATGTAACACATAAGGAATTGGAATTGAAGGAGTTTAATTCAATTGTTTTGCATAGGAATATTGCAAGATTAATCTGGATTAAATAGAAGGCAATTGATCACTTGGAAAATGACTTTTGGCATTTGAGAATTCCTGTTAACAATTCAGTAGGCATAATAATTTGGATAATTGATTTATAATTCATAATTGGGGATATTGAAGTCTTAATCTTTATTTATTTGAATTCATTCGTTAAAATCTTAGTTTTAATTGATTAATTTAGTTTTCTTAATTAGAAAAAACACGATTTGAGATTGTTTAAATAAAATTAGTTTGGTTAAGAATTAGTACTTGGTGATTTTTATTAAATAATTTCTCGTGGGAACGATACTTTTCTTATCACTTTATTACTTGTTGACCGTGTATACTTGCACGTATTCATTGATTGCGAAATCGATCAACAAGTTTTTGGCGCCGCTGCCGAGGAATTAATTTAATAATTATTGTCCAATATTAATTTCAATCAAATTAGTCTTAATTTAAATATTTTTATTTTTATTTTTAATTCTCTTTCCATAATTCTCTCTTTTCAGGTACCATGGATGACTTTGTGTATCAATGGCCATACACGAACATGACTCAACCAAGGGGAGCGGAGATTGAAAGACTCGAGAAACTTTCTGCATTGTCGGCACAGATTGAGACACTTTCGAGGATGTTTGAAGCTTTTGAAGCTCAGCGTCGTCAAAGTATGGCGGTTACTTGTGATTATTGTGCTGGGAATCATATGAGTCATCAATGCGTCATCAGTTTCGAGCCGGTACAGTATAGTGGTGATTACCCCAATAATTATGTCTATCTTAATAACTATCATCAGGATTGGGGGTATCACCCGTATTTTTCATGGAGTAACAATCAAGATCAATTTTATGCTCCAAGTCCAACATACCCACAGGATTTCTTGTGTCCACCTCCACTACAACAGGAAGAACATTCAAATTGGGAGGAAGCCTTGGAAAAATTTATTAAAGCTTCTGAAAAAAGGAATGAGGAACAAGACAAGAAAATGAATCAAGTAGAGCTGAATTTGCAAAGCCAAGGGGCGTTGATCAAGAATCTGGAAAATCAAGTGGAACAGATAACACATGCGTTGAACAACCATCCTCAATACACCTGGCCCTATGACATGGATTCCGAGACTGATGGTGAGCCCGAGCCAAATCTACAACTGGATGAGCCACGAGATGAAAAAGAGGAGACAATTGGGGATAATGACAACAAGGTCGGTGAAGAACTAATTGTGAGACCCAATGATGATGAGCCAATGTTTTTTATGCCTCGAGTGCCTTCTCCTCCACAGTTCAAGAGTCCGGTTAGATTTGCAAAACCTTGTCCGATTGGTAGTCATGTCGTCGGAAATACTCTCTGTGATGTAAAAACAAGTACACCTTCGAAACTATGGTGCGATGAGCCGGAGAAGATAGAAGGAGAAATTGTTGTGTCTGACAAGCCTCAATGCCAGAATATATTCGTAGACACAATGGAGAAAACACCTAGATGCTGGACGTTCTTGAATGTGATCTTATCTAAAGAAAGCATGCTAGGTGACTTTAATACAATGACTATCGTAAATGGGAACCTACCAAAAGCTATATTATTTCTGATGGATGGAGGGTTCCTAAACTTTCGAAGAGGAATTGGATAACATTGACCAGACAAAGTCAGGCTGAGACTATAAAACAAGCGCTTATTGAGAGGCAACCCAAGTTTAATTTCTATTTTTAGTTTTTATTAAGTTTTATATTAGTAGTTTTGAATTTGCATTTATTTAGGATTTAATAAAATTGCTTCTATCATGGTTTTACAGGTTATTCAAGTCAAATTCAAGTGTGGTGCCCAATTTGTTCCATGTGCTTAGCCTATTCTCCAAACTTAGCGGACGAGGAGGAAGATTGCTATATTTTCAGGGAAGTCCTCTGCTTTAATTTTTTCTATTGTAGCCATTGAGGACAATGTCTAGTTTAAGTTTGGGGGCATTTTAGTGTCGTATTGCATATAGTTAGTTATTTACATTGTAACATTTTGGTGTTTTTGCTTGAGGACAAGCAAATGTTTAAGTTTGGGGGTATTTGATGAGTGAGTTTTATACACATGAATTGGATACATTCGGGCTTAATTTATTGTTGTTCTCAAGTCTTTTAGGATGTTTTTATGTGTTTGTGTCTATTCAAGCATGTTTTATATTGTTTTGTAGGATTTGGGACAAAAGTTGCATGGATCGACGTTCGGGGTGGCTTGATTCGCGTTTTCGGCTTGTCATTTACACAGCAGTAACTTCACAGCCAATTTGACTATAGCTCCGGACATTATTTCGAAAAACTTCAAGAATTAAAGTTGTAGATCTACTTCTCCTCTTTCCAGAACATCTTGAATCATCTAAATCGGAGTTCGGACGATGATGTTATGGCCATTTTCCCAAAGGACGTCGGAGCAGAAAATATCAAGTTTTTGGGCCAGCGCCGGGGCGCTATTTCTAGTGTATTTTACAGCGCCGGGGCGCTAGGGGACAGAATCCCTGTGCCGCGCCCAGCGCTGGGGCGCTGGGGAAGGACCTGGTGATGGCCTGGACGCGTTTTGGACGAATTTTGACACCTTTTTGACTCCAAATAGGATTGGGTTTGTTCCTAAACTCAAAATTAGACTTGTAACCTATAAATACATGATGTAAGACATAAAATAAAAGGGGATTACATAGCTTAGCCTAGATTAAACACTCTTTTAGATTAGAACATAACCCTAGTTTTTATTAGTTGTGGATATTGAAGCAACTTGGAGACCATTGAAGATCAAGAGCAAGAGCAAGAGGGGAGCATCAGATTTGCTGACAACAGATTCTATTCTCTTCTCTTATCATACTTTTATCTTTTAATGTCTATTCAATTGTGGATTCTTGGTTTCCATTCATTAATTATGAACTAATTCTTTTTATTAAGATTTTAATTGAACTTTTTATGGCTATGAATTAGTTATTCATTATATTCCAATTATTTATGTTAAAGTGAGTTGTTTATCTTGACTTGTGCTTATTGCTTAATTATTTGATCAGTAATTACGTTGTTACTCTAGAAGGAATTGGAAGAGGAATTCTAGGGTTAGAACTGGGCATGATATCATGTGACTTAGTTATTTGCAAAGTGAATAATTAGGTTTGTGAATTGAATGGAAATATCTGTTCGCCGCATGTAACACATAAGAAATTGGAATTGAATGAGTTTAATTCAATTGTTTTGCATAGGAATATTGCAAGATTAATCTGGATTAAATAGAAGGCAATTGATCACTTGGAAAAGGACTTTTGGCATTTGAGAATTCCTGTTAACAATTCAGTAGGCATAATAATTTGGATAATTGGATAATTGATTTATAATTCATAATTGGGGATATTGAAGTCTTAATCTTTATTTATTTGAATTCATTCGTTAAAATCTTAGTTTTAATTGATTAATTTAGTTTTCTTAATTAGAAAAAACACGATTTGAGATTGTTTAAACAAAATTAGTTTGGTTAAGAATTAGTACTTGGTGATTTTTATTAAATAATTCCTCGTGGGAACGATACTTTTCTTATCACTTTATTACTTGTTGACCGTGTATACTTGCACGTATTCATTGATTGCGAAATCGATCAACAAGTTTTTGGCGCCGTTGCCGGGGAATTAATTTAATAATTATTGTCCAATATTAATTTCAATCAAATTAGTCTTAATTTAAATATTTTTATTTTTATTTTTAATTCTCTTTCTATAATTCTCTCTTTTCAGGTACCATGGATGACTTTGTGTATCAATGGACATACACGAACATGACTCAACCAAGGGGAGCGGAGATTGAAAGACTCGAGAAACTTTCTGCATTGTCGGCACAGATTGAGACACTTTCGAGGATGTTTGAAGCTTTTGAAGCTCAGCGTCGTCAAAGTATGGTGGTTACTTGTGATTATTGTGCTGGAAATCATATGAGTCATCAATGCGTCATCAGTTTCGAGCCGGTACAGTATAGTGGTGATTACCCCAATAATTATGTCTATCCTAACAACTATCATCAGGATTGGGGGTATCACCCGGATTTTTCATGGAGTAACAATCAAGATCAATTTTATGCTCCAAGTCCAACATACCCACAGGATTTCTTGTGTCCACCTCCACTACAACAGGAAGAACATTCAAATTGGGAGGAAGCCTTGGAAAAATTTATTAAAGCTTCTGAAAAAAGGAATGAGGAACAAGACAAGAAAATGAATCAAGTAGAGCTGAATTTGCAAAGCCAAGGGGCGTTGATCAAGAATCTGGAAAATCAAGTGGAACAGATAACACATGCGTTGAACAACCATCCTCAATACACCTGGCCCTATGACATGGATTCCGAGACTGATGGTGAGCCCGAGCCAAATCTACAACTGGATGAGCCACGAGATGAAAAAGAGGAGACAATTGGGGATAATGACAACAAGGTCGGTGAAGAACTAATTGTGAGACCCAATGATGATGAGCCAGTGTTGTTTATGTCTCGAGTGCCTTCTCCTCCACAGTTCAAGAGTCCGGTTAGATTTGCAAAACCTTGTCCGATTGGTAGTCATGTCGTCGGAAATACTATCTGTGATGTAAAAACAAGTACACCTTTGAAACCATGGTGCGATGAGCCGGAGAAGATAGAAGGAGAAATTGTTGTGTCTGACAAGCCTCAATGCCAGAATATATTCGTAGACACAATGGAGAAAACACCTAGATGTTGGACGTTCTTGAATGTGATCTTATCTAAAGAAAGCATGCTAGGTGACTTTAATACAATGACTATCGTAAATGGGAACCTACCAAAAGCTATATTATTTCCGATGGATGGAGGGTTCCTCAACTTTCGAAGAGGAATTGGATAACATTGACCAGACAAAGTCAGGCTGAGACTATAAAACAAGCACTTATTGGGAGGCAACCCAAGTTTAATTTCTATTTTTAGTTTTTATTAAGTTTTATATTAGTAGTTTTGAATTTGCATTTATTTAGGATTTAATAAAATTGCTTCTATCATGGTTTTACAGGTTATTCAAGTCAAATTCAAGTGTGGTGCCCAATTTGTTCTATGTGCTTAGCCTATTCTCCAAACTTAGCAGACAAGGAGGAAGATTGCTATATTTTCAGGGAAGTCCTCTACTTTAATTTTTTCTATTGTAGTCATTGAGGACAATGTCTAGTTTAAGTTTGGGGGCATTTTAGTGTCGTATTGCATATAGTTAGTTATTTACATTGTAAGTTCGTTATGTTTTCGGGTTATTTACATTTAGTTTTTGCATTCTGTTTTTTTTTTAAAAAAAATCGCAAAAATAGTAGTTTGTTTACTATGTTTGTTGCGTTTAGTTTATATTTGCATGATTCCAACTGTTAGATAGTAAAAGTCTATTTTGGCCAATGATGAGACTGGAATTAAGTAGATAAGTATAGTATTGAATATTAAGGCTTTGATGTGATTTCTTGTTATGAATTGAATATTTTCCTATTTGAAACTGATATAATTAAGGTTAGCATATTAATAACAGCTAAGTTGACTGATTAAGTTTAAATTGATACATAATGGATTTCTTAAGGATAATACTAGTGTGAAGGAATGAAAGACATGAATAGGCGGAGATGGCTAAATTTTGATAAAAACTTAAGTTTAGGGGGAAAATTTGAGGTATATAAGCTAAAAAAAACATGTTGAGTTTTGTGGTGGGTTGAGGAGAAACACTCCCCATAAACACAAGCGTGAGATGGAGCGTAAAACGCACTCACCAACCATCTATCAAAAAAAAGAGAAAAAAAAATTACCGTAGCTAGTTTTGTTTCGGTGCCTTTGTTACTTGAGTAAGTATGCTCGAAGGGGTATCTTAAAACCTAGCGCCCTAAGGTCTTATATGGTCTGGGAGTCGTTGGTCGAAAGCTCGCTAAGGGGTGACACTGTTAGCCTAATGGAATGAGACATTGCACAGTCATGGTTAAAAAAACAATAAAACGGGATAAGAGCAAAAAGTCCCCGTAATGAAAAGTAAAGCATAAGTATCCCAGATTGGACTCTTGAACTTGGTGGATGTTTGACTTTAGTTGGATCTAGCTTGTTCGTGAATTTTGTGAGTTTTCAATGTATGATGCCTTCGAAGATATCTATTATGTCTTAAATTTGATTTTATATCAGTTAACATTGTTGTGGAGCACACACGCACTATATCAGTGATAACAGTCTAAGATTTGATGATTGATTGGAAAATTACTGATTTGTTTTAATATGATGTATTATCATGTTTACTTGATTTCTCTAAGGCCGGTTGAATAGACTTGTTTCTGTCATTACTGTTGGATTCGTAGGCATATAGATTAGTTTCATTACATTGAATTGCATAACATTTTTGTGTTTTTGCTTGAGGACAAGCAAAGGTTTAAGTTTGGGAGTATTTGATGAGTGAGTTTTATACACATGAATTGGATACATTCGGGCTTAATTTATTATTGTTCTCAAGTCTTTTAGGATGTTTTTATGTGTTTGTGTCTATTCATGCATGTTTTATATTGTTTTGTAGGAATTGGGACAAAAGTTACATGGATCGACGTTTGGGGTGGCTAGATTCGCGTTTTCGGCTTGCCATTTACACAACAGTCACTTCAGAGCCAATTTGACTATAGCTCCGGACATTATTTTGAAACACTTCAAGAATGAAAGTTGTAGATCTAGTTCTCCTCTTTCCGGATCATCTTGAATCATCTAAATCGGAGTTCGGACGAAGAAGTAATGGCCGTTTTTCCAAAGGACGTCGGAGCAAAAAATGTTAGACTTTGTGGCAGCGCCGGGGCACTCGTTTTAGGCTTGATACCAGCGCCGGGGCGCTGGGGGGCAGAATCCCAGCGCCGTGCCCTGCGCCGGGGTGCTGCGGAAGGGTCTGGTGCGGGCCTGGACGCGTTTTGGGCGAATTTTGACACCTTTTTGACTCCAAATAGGATTGGGTTTGTTCCTAAACTCAAAATTAGACTTGTAACCTATAAATACATGATGTAAGGCATAAAATAAAAGGGGATTACATAGCTTAGCCTAGATTAAACACTCCTTTAGATTAGAACATAACCCTAGTTTTTATTAGTTTTAGAGGATTGAAGCAACTTGGAGACCATTGAAGATCAAGAGCAAGAGCAAGAGGGGAGCATCAGATTTGCTGACAACAGATTCTATTCTCTTCTCTTATCATACTTTATCTTTTAATGTCTATTCAATTGTGGATTCTTGGTTTCCATTCATTAATTATGAACTAATTCTTTTTATTAAGATTTTAATTGAACTTTTTATGGCTATGAATTAGTTATTCATTATATTCCAATTATTTATGTTAAAGTGAGTTGTTTATCTTGTCTTGTGCTTATTGCTTAATTATTTGATCAGTAATTACGTTGTTTGTGACGCCCCCAAAATAGGTCCATTCCATCCAACCCATTTTGAGTCGCCAAATACATGGTACAGAAACAACCACAACTTTTACAACCCATAAACTGTGAGTTTAAATACAAACATTGTCATCTAGACAATATACATACCCAACTATGTCCTCAATACAATTATTGATATATTATTTTACAAAAATGGTGAGGACTACTAAACAACTCTCTCAAGGACCATCAATTCATACCCCGACTCGTACTCGCTATATTCTCGTCTCCTGAGAAGAAAAATGGAACAAAAAGGAAAAGGGTGAGCTCAACTAGCTCAGTAAAGAATATTATGACCAAGATAATATACAACAAATTATCGTTAGCCTTCAACAGGGAAAAATCTAATAGAATACAATAGACAACAAGTTTTAAATCAATATTCGCAGCGGAAAATATTAATTCATAGAAGAGTTACGTAGAGGATGAAATCTACTAATGTCTATGAATTTAACAGTCCATCAACAGTATTTTTATCCCTGTAACATCAATCAATGCACATCCTGAATCATATATTCATCCTTGCACTACAGGCCAAGGATATTCATCTGTTAGTCATGTTCATCTAAACACCTGTTCATCTTTGCACTACGGGCCAAAGATATTCATCAGAAATCATTTATCTTTGCACTATAGGCCAAAGATATTCAATAATAACATCTTTTAAGACTGAAGATGATAAAAAAATATTTTTAAAGAAGCGAATCCAGTGAAACAAAATGACAAGGATTAAGGATTAAGGATTCGTACTTTGTTTTATCCATGTCCAACAATATCTCAAAAATAATCATAGTGGTGTAAAATTCAAGAATGATCAAAACATGGATACAATCAAAGCTAGTATCCACAATAGATATTTTTGGACAAAAAGAAAAAAATAATTTTTCTGTGAATAGTGTCGTATTCGTGAATAGTGCCGTATACGTGAATAGTGCAGTATACGTAAATAGTAACTCCGGCACAAAAGTTCCAAATTTGATAAAAACGTTCACCAATATTTCAGCATAATGATATTGAAGAAAATAATATCATTTAAGAAGAAAATAACATCCCTTACTTCAAAATAGCCGTACTTCTGACTTAATTTCGGTATAGTGCTGACAGAAACTCGCACCGTATAGCAACACTCAAAGTATACTCACAAGAATACGCTCGATAATATAGAGAGAGAAAGAGAGAAAACTTTGTTTCTGGTGTGATTTTCAATTCTAACTTAGCCCTCTATTTATAGGAAAATGTTAGAACGCCAAAGGAGACTAAATAATAAAATAATATTATTTACTTAAAAATTTCTCTACGCATGCTTTGAAAAAGTCTAGCATGCCTCTTTGGAAAAAAAAATCAGCAGCCCATGTTTTATTTTACCAACCAAAAAGTGGGCCCCCCATAAATTTAATAAAAATCATTTTATTCTCCGAAACTTCAACAATTCATAGAAAATAGCTTGTTTATCAGAAAAATTCGAAACTCGCGACTTTCCATGGGAAATTCCATTCTCTACAACTTTGCAGAAGAAAATTTTTCCAAATTCCAAACAGAAATTGACCAAAATCCATAAACGGGCAATTTTACAGTTTATACTCAATTTTCGGTCAAAAATTATGTCCACCGACACACAAAACATATGTTAAATATTTAATGCCACAAAAATACTCTACCTCCTCATATACTCATATATCCCACATTCATTGTAAAAATATCATCGTTAATATATTATAATATATCAGAAAAAGATAAAATATTAATTTTCAACAATTGTCACATTAAAAATTTTCTCCATCTATATCCACATAAAATAAATATTTTCTTTATCATAATAATCAATAATTAATTATTAAAAATAATATTACCGAATCACAGTACCGACAACCAGGCCGTTCCCAGGATAGAGGGGGCTTTCCAATAAGGATTTCTCCTTACTGGCGCGCAATTAGATGACCAAACCTCTCCTTGACAGAACTTTCTAGACATTGCCAATAATGTTATCTGATAATATTATTCAAATAATATGAATTATTGATCTGATAATGGAAAATACTGTGCAATGACAATTATTGAAACAATAATAATATAAATATCAACGCAGCAATTATTGAATCAATAAAGTAATGAACAGTAACTCCTGTAGCAATTATTGAGTAGTGCCTTCTTACGTAAGGATCAATAATTCAAAATACTGTGCAATACCGTGTGCTACTGTGCAACAACGCGTATTACTGTATTTTAACCACCAGGTAACCCAACAGTGTTAACGGTAACAATTTACGCCGTTATTTATAAAACTCAATCTTTGTCGTTTTCTTCCTCCAATCGCTTTCCGTTATGGGGTCCACACATGGCTGCGCCGTCGTACGAATATTCCCCGACAGTACGAATATTCCACGACCAAACGAATATTCCCCGACAACAATGAATATTTTATAACCACTTGCTTATTTTGAAACATTTGCGTATTTTACCCATAACTATCCACATTAATCAAATCAACCCTTACTATTCAAAATAATAATTAAAGGAAATTAAATTTCATTTATTAATTATTTGGGGTCTTACAACCTCCCCTCCTTATGAAATTTCGTCCTCGAAATTGACATACGTACCTGGTGTTTCGAAAAGGTGAGGATACCTCGCTTTCATTTCCGTTTCCAACTCCCAGGTCATTTCCTCTATAGCATGATTCCTCCACAAAACTTTAACTTGTGGTATTACCTTCGTGCGTAGGACATGCTCCTTCCTATCCAAGATCTTGACAGGTACCTCCTCATACGTTAAATCTTCGGCTATCTCGTCCGGTTCTAACTCAATGACGTGGTTCGGGTCTTTCACATATTTACGAAGCACCGATATATGAAAAACATTATGAACACGAGACATACTTGGAGGTAACGCGAGTCTATAGGCTACATTACCTACTCGATCAAGAATTTGAAACGGACCAATAAATCGTGGATTAAGCTTTCCTCTCTTCCCGAATCTTGTAACTCCCTTCCATGGGGCAACACGCAACAATACATGATCCCCAACACTAAATTCTACGTCCTTTCGATGAAGATCCGCATAACTCTTTTGTCGATCTTGTGCCGTTTGTATACGTTGTCGAATCGTTTGGATCTTCTCTGTAGTCATACGTACTAACTCGGGTCCCAACAATGTTGCTTCACCCACCTCGTCCCAACATACTGGAGAGCGACACTTTCGTCCATACAATGCTTCAAATGGGGCCACACCAATGCTTGCCTGATAACTGTTGTTGTAGGAGAATTCCACCAATGGTAAATATTTATCCCAACTGCCCTTGAAGTCTAGGACACAGAGTCTTAATAAATCTTCAAGAGTCTGAATAGTCCTCTCTGATTGTCCGTCCGTTTGAGGATGGTATGCCGAACTGAATCGTAACTCCGTACCCATAGCTTTTTGCAAGCTAACCCAAAATCTTGAAGTAAATCTTGGGTCACGATCCGAAACTATGGATACTGGCATGCCATGCAATCTTACAATCTCGTTTACGTACATTTGAGCAAGACGTTCAAGGGAATAAGTCTCCCGTATCGGCAAGAAATGAGCAGACTTGGTTAATCTATCAACAATAACCCAAATAGCATTGATGCCTTGAGAAACCGTAGGAAGACCCGTAACGAAATCCATAGTAATGTGTTCCCACTTCCATTTCGGAATCTCAAGTGGTTGCAATGGACCCTTTGGCACTTGATGCTCTGCTTTTACACGTTGACAAGTTAAACACGTTGAAATAAACTTTGCAATCTCTCTTTTCATATTGTTCCACCAAAATGTATGTCGAAGGTCACGATACATTTTGGTACTTCCAGGATGAATTGCAAACGGTGTATTGTGTGCCTCCATCATGATCTTGTACTTCAAATCAGGATCGTTAGGAACACAAAGTCTGGAGTGGACTCGAAGTATTCCTTCTTCATCAATTCTCGCTTCTGGAATGGCACCTTCTTGGACTTTCGTCTTCATATGCATCAGCTCCGGATCGGTGGCTTGAGCAACCTTAACTTTTTCTATTAAAGTTGGCTCTATGCGTATACTTGACATCATTGCACTCATTCCTGCATATGATCTTCTACTCAATGCGTCAGCTACCACGTTCGCTTTTCCAGGATGGTATTGAATAGTGTGGTCGTAATCTTTCAACAACTCGAGCCAACGTCGTTGCCGCATGTTGAGTTCTTTCTGTGTGAAGAAATATTTGAGGCTTTTATGATCTGAATATATCTCCACTTTCTCCCCGTATAGATAGTGCCTCCAGATCTTTAGCGCGAAAACGACTGCTGCCAACTCTAGATCATGAGTAGGATAATTCCTCTCATACTCTTTAAGTTGTCGCGAGGCATAGGCTATGACTTTCCCACATTGCATGAGAACACATCCTAACCCTTTGCCCGAAGCATCGCTGTAGATAATAAATCCATCCGAACCAGATGGTATTGTTAGAACAGGTGCCGAAATAAGTCTCCTCTTAAGCTCTTGGAAACTCTTCTCGCATTCCTCGCTCCATACGAATTTTGTATCCTTCCGAGTTAGCTGAGTTAATGGAGTAGCAATTCGAGAAAACCCTTCCACGAATCTCCGATAATAACCAGCTAAGCCCAAAAAGCTACGTACTTCAGTGACCGACTTCGGTTGCTCCCAACTTTGTATTGCTTCAATCTTCGTCGGGTCAACAGATACTCCATTTTTTGACACCACGTGCCCAAGGAATGCTACTTCCTCAAGCCAGAACTCGCATTTCTTCAACTTAGCATATAACTTGTTTTCACGAAGCCTTTGGAGTACCAGCTTCAAATGGTGCTCATGATCTTCACGGCTTTTGGAATATATGAGGATGTCATCAATAAAGACAACAACGAATTGATCCAAATAATCTTTAAATACTCGGTTCATCATATCCATGAAAGCAGCAGGAGCATTAGTCAATCCAAAAGACATGACTAAGAATTCATAATGCCCATACCGAGTTCTGAAGGCAGTCTTTGGAATATCCTCAGTTCTAATTTTAAGCTGATGATATCCAGAACGAAGATCGATTTTTGAAAAGAATTGTGCTCCTTGCAACTGGTCAAACAAGTCATCAATACGAGGTAGAGGATACCTATTCTTGATGGTGACATGGTTCAATTCCGATAGTCAATACAAAGTCGCATACTCCCGTCTTTCTTCTTTACGAATAAAACAGGAGCACCCCAAGGAGATGTACTAGGACGAATGAAACCGATGTCCAATAACTCCTGTAGTTGGACTTTTAACTCCTGAAGTTCAATAGGAGCCATTCGATATGGGGTTTTAGAAATGGGCTTTGTACCAGGTTCAAGATCAATAAAGAATTCAACTTCACGTTCTGGGGGTAGACCGGGAAGTTCTTCAGAAAATACGTCAGGAAAGTCAATAACAACAGGAATATTATTCAATTTTGACGTGTCTTTATTCAAATCCATAACATGGGCTAAGAAAGCTTGACATCCGTTTTTCAATAAACGAATAGCTTTATGATTAGATATGACAGTGATTGATTTTAATGGTTTAGTTGCCTGAATTCGAACAACAGGTTGATTAGGAATATGAAAACTAACAACCTTACGAAAACAATCAATTTTGGCATGATGAGTAGTTAACCAATCAATCCCTAAAATCACATCAAAAGCAAGTATCTTTAAAGAGATCAGGTCAACAGGTAAGGTGATGGTGCCAACTTGAATCAAACAAGATTTATAAACAGTGGATGTGATGAAAGTTTCTCCTAACGGAGTTTCCACAGATAAGTCAAAGTCTAATTTCTCCGGAGTCAAGTTTAAATGTTGAGCACAAGCAGGAGAGATAAATGAATGGGTAGCACCGGTATCAAGTAAGGTATAAACTTCATAGGAATTTATAAATAGCTTACCCGTGATCACCTCGTTTGGGTTCCTCGCATGTTGACCAGTCACAACAAACGCTCTTCCAGGAACCATTGACTTTGGCTTTTCTGGGACAGTCTTTTGAGTCACCGTCCCCGCTGAACTAGGTTTCGCTACCGTACAATCTCGAGCGATATGTCCTTCCTTTCCACAATTATAGCATACCTTGAACTGTTGTGGGCAGTTTGGACTGATATGTCCCTCTTTCCCGCACTTGTAGCATATGACCGGTGGTCTTTCTCCTCCCTTAGAACCAGTTGCTGCCGGCACTGTCGTCTTCACATGGTCGTTGTTAAATCTCCTCTTTTTAAAATCTCCTCCTGACTCGCTTCTTCTATTTTCATGGCCATGATTACCACCAAAGTGGTTACCATTTTTGTCCGTCTTTTTCTTTCTCCACTGGTTATCGTTATTTTGTTGACTGTTATCACCGGTATGATCCTGATTGTGGTACCACGGTTGACCGTACTCGTTATCTCGCTCCAACAATTGAGCCCTGTTAACAACATCTGAATAGAGAGAAAATTTATGAGAGATGAGATATTGTCGTATGCCGGGTTTCAAACCTCTCAGAAACATCCGCGTCATACGTTCCTCATTTTCCACCAAATGAGGTGCAAACCTGGATAACTCTGCAAACTTTGCCTCATACTGAGACACCGTCATGTTATTTTGTTCTAATCTGATGAACTCCACTTCCTTCATATGACGAACACTTTCAGGAAAGTATTTGTCATTAAATAGTTTCTGAAACGTCTCCCAAGACATGCTGAGTGCGGCTGGATGGGTACGCTTCACAGACTCCCACCAGTAGTCTGCCTCGCCACGGAACATAAAGGTGGCGAATGGAACCTTCTGTTCCTCCGTGCATCCCAAGACATCGAATATCTTGGTAATTTGTTTGACCCATGTCTCCGCCATGATCGGATCTGGCTTTCCCTTAAATTCTGGTGGTCCCAACTCTTTGAACTGCTTGGCTGTGACAACCCGTGAATTGTTATCATTTCCTCCTGTATTTTGAACACGAGTCTCTCTCGTCTGATTTTGCATGAACTGCAAAAAGCTTCTAAACATCGCGTCGTTCATCGTCTGATCAGTGGTGTTGTTCACAGGAGGAACATTGCCAGCCTGTTGCACGTTCTCCTCGTTAGTAAGTACAGGCATCTCCACGGTCTCATTAACTCCATTGTTAACATTCTCGGTTGCCATTCTTAAATACTGCCATAAAACAAGGGTTAATTAAGCAAATCACATATCACATAATATCCCTATATACTGACCAACTAACAAATAAGCTTAGGTAGGACACACTAGCGAAGGAATTACTCGTCTCTCCCCTCCTAGTTCTATTCCCCGATCTCCGCCAGAGATCATATCCCTAAGCTCTGATACCAACTGTGACGCCCCCAAAATAGGTCCATTCCATCCAACCCATTTTGAGTCGCCAAATACATGGTACAGAAACAACCACAACTTTTACAACCCATAAACTGTGAGTTTAAATACAAACATTGTCATCTAGACAATATACATACCCAACTATGTCCTCAATACAATTATTGATATATTATTTTACAAAAATGGTGAGGACTACTAAACAACTCTCTCAAGGACCATCAATTCATACCCCGACTCGTACTCGCTATATTCTCGTCTCCTGAGAAGAAAAATGGAACAAAAAGGAAAAGGGTGATCTCAACTAGCTCAGTAAAGAATATTATGACCAAGATAATATACAACAAATTATCGTTAGCCTTCAACAGGGAAAAATCTAATAGAATACAATAGACAACAAGTTTTAAATCAATATTCGCAGCGGAAAATATTAATTCATAGAAGAGTTACGTAGAGGATGAAATCTACTAATGTCTATGAATTTAACAGTCCATCAACAGTATTTTTATCCCTGTAACATCAATCAATGCACATCCTGAATCATATATTCATCCTTGCACTACAGGCCAAGGATATTCATCTGTTAGTCATGTTCATCTAAACACCTGTTCATCTTTGCACTACGGGCCAAAGATATTCATCAGAAATCATTTATCTTTGCACTACAGGCCAAAGATATTCAATAATAACATCTTTTAAGACTGAAGATGATAAAAAAATATTTTTAAAGAAGCGAATCCAGTGAAACAAAATGACAAGGATTAAGGATTAAGGATTCGTACTTTGTTTTATCCATGTCCAACAATATCTCAAAAATAATCATAGTGGTGTAAAATTCAAGAATGATCAAAACATGGATACAATCAAAGCTAGTATCCACAATAGATATTTTTGGACGAAAAGAAAAAAATAATTTTTCTGTGAATAGTGTCGTATTCGTGAATAGTGCCGTATACGTGAATAGTGCCGTATACGTAAATAGTAACTCCGGCACAAAAGTTCCAAATTTGATAAAAACGTTCACCAATATTTCAGCATAATGATATTGAAGAAAATAATATCATTTAAGAAGAAAATAACATCCCTTACTTCAAAATAGCCGTACTTCTGACTTAATTTCGGTATAGTGCTGACAGAAACTCGCACCGTATAGCAACACTCAAAGTATACTCACAAGAATACGCTCGATAATATAGAGAGAGAAAGAGAGAAAACTTTGTTTCTGGTGTGATTTTCAATTCTAACTTAGCCCTCTATTTATAGGAAAATGTTAGAACGCCAAAGGAGACTAAATAATAAAATAATATTATTTACTTAAAAATTTCTCTACGCATGCTTTGAAAAAGTCTAGCATGCCTCTTTGGAAAAAAAAATCAGCAGCCCATGTTTTATTTTACCAACCAAAAAGTGGGCCCCCCATAAATTTAATAAAAATCATTTTATTCTCCGAAACTTCAACAATTCATAGAAAATAGCTTGTTTATCAGAAAAATTCGAAACTCGCGACTTTCCATGGGAAATTCCATTCTCTACAACTTTGCAGAAGAAAATTTTTCCAAATTCCAAACAGAAATTGACCAAAATCCATAAACGGGCAATTTTACAGTCTATACTCAATTTTCGGTCAAAAATTATGTCCACCGACACACAAAACATATGTTAAATATTTAATGCCACAAAAATACTCTACCTCCTCATATACTCATATATCCCACATTCATTGTAAAAATATCATCGTTAATATATTATAATATATCAGAAAAAGATAAAATATTAATTTTCAACAATTGTCACATTAAAAATTTTCTCCATCTATATCCACATAAAATAAATATTTTCTTTATCATAATAATCAATAATTAATTATTAAAAATAATATTACCGAATCACAGTACCGACAACCAGGCCGTTCCCAGGATAGAGGGGGCTTTCCAATAAGGATTTCTCCTTACTGGCGCGCAATTAGATGACCAAACCTCTCCTTGACAGAACTTTCTAGACATTGCCAATAATGTTATCTGATAATATTATTCAAATAATATGAATTATTGATCTGATAATGGAAAATACTGTGCAATGACAATTATTGAAACAATAATAATATAAATATCAACGCAGCAATTATTGAATCAATAAAGTAATGAACAGTAACTCTTGTAGCAATTATTGAGTAGTGCCTTCTTACGTAAGGATCAATAATTCAAAATACTGTGCAATACCGTGTGCTACTGTGCAACAACGCGTATTACTGTATTTTAACCACCAGGTAACCCAACAGTGTTAACGGTAACAATTTACGCCGTTATTTATAAAACTCAATCTTTGTCGTTTTCTTCCTCCAATCGCTTTCCGTTATGGGGTCCACACATGGCTGCGCCGTCGTACGAATATTCCCCGACAGTACGAATATTCCACGACCAAACGAATATTCCCCGACAACAATGAATATTTTATAACCACTTGCTTATTTTGAAACATTTGCGTATTTTACCCATAACTATCCACATTAATCAAATCAACCCTTACTATTCAAAATAATAATTAAAGGAAATTAAATTTCATTTATTAATTATTTGGGGTCTTACATTGTTACTCTAGAAGGAATTGGAAGAGGAATTCTAGGGTTAGAACTGGGCATGATATCATGTGACTTAGTTATTTGCAAAGTGAATAATTAGGTTTGTGAATTGAATGGAAATATCTGTTCGCCGCATGTAACACATAAGGAATTGGAATTGAAGGAGTTTAATTCAATTGTTTTGCATAGGAATATTGCAAGATTAATCTGGATTAAATAGAAGGCAATTGATCACTTGGAAAAGGACTTTTGGCATTTGAGAATTTCTGTTAACAATTCAGTAGGTATAATAATTTGGATAATTGGATAATTGATTTATAATTCATAATTGGGGATATTGAAGTCTTAATCTTTATTTATTTGAATTCATTCGTTAAAATCTTAGTTTTAATTGATTAATTTAGTTTTCTTAATTAGAAAAAACACGATTTGAGATTGTTTAAATAAAATTAGTTTGGTTAAGAATTAGTACTTGGTGATTTTTATTAAATAATTCCTCGTGGGAACGATACTTTTCTTATCACTTTATTACTTGTTGACCGTGCATACTTGCACGTATTCATTGATTGCGAAATCGATCAACACGTACCATATTGAAACTGGTAGAGACTCGATGTGTACCAAGTACAGAAAGTGGATACGTATGATGAAAGTGTAGAACTTGAATGAAATGTTGAGCAATGTAAATGAAGTTAGAAATTCTTAAAGGAAGAATTGTTATATAAACAAGAAGATTCAAAGAAGAATCTTGAAAAGATATAAAGATAAGAAATGGGAGTTTCCTAACTCCAAAAGCCAAGATAACGAATAATGTCGGAAATGATAAAAAAGAGAAAGAAAGAGGATCGTAAAACAAAACGATCACGGGTTAAGAAAAGAATTTTAAGGGAGATGATTATAGAATAAGATCACGACGTGGTCTATTTAAGTTATAAAAGAAAGATGGTCTATAATGTTTGAATAATTATGGATTAATGCTATGAAGGTGGTGTACTATGAAAAAGTATGAGATAATTCATGAGAAGTTATAGATAATGTGATACGAGGAATTCGTATCGAGCAAAGAGCAAGTTAAGAGTAAGATAGAGTTAGGTTGGATTTCAATTGAGGACTCATGTGATGGTTGAGTTGTACAAATCTTTGTATGCGCGAGGGTTTTGTTCTTGCACTCAGTTTATCATATTGATAATCATTGGAATGTTGGTATCGCGCTATCTATGTATATGTGGCGAAAAGGTGATTCTTTTCTCATGTGTATGTTTGGTAGTTAGTGTAAGACCCCAACTTTTATGAATAAAGAATAATTTTCTCGAATTATATTTTTTCAATATTATGGTATTGATTTGATATAATGTTATAGTTGTGGGTAATATTTATAAATTTTGCAAAGTACGCAAGTTGTTATAAAATATTCGATTAGTCGGGGAATATTCGTTTTAATAGGGAATATTCGTACAACGGCACAATCATTGGTGGACCCCACAACGGAATTATTGTTGGATTAAGAAAATGACAAAAATACTTTATAAAAATAACGGCGGAGGTGTTACTGTTAAAACTGTTAAACTACCCGGTAGTAAACGTACAGTAATACGCGTAGTTACACAGTAGCATACGGTATTGATTATTGATGCTTACGTGAGAAGTCACTCAGTTATACTCAATTATTGCTACAGTAATTGCTGCATCATATCTCTCATATTATTGATTCAATTATTGTTACAGTATCATCTGCATTATATGATATATTAATAAATCAATAATTTAGATGGTAAATTTATTCATATTATTATTTGCAATATTGACAATATCTAGAAGTTCTGTCAAGGAGAGGTTTGGTCACCTAATTGCGTGCCAAGAAGAAGAAATCCTTATCGAAAAAAGCCCTTCTTTCCTGGGAACGACCTGGTTGTTAAATATTATGAATTATAATATTAATGATGAATAAGTTCGTGTTAATTAAAGATGAATTTTATAGTTCCATTGTGTTGGACTTATTTGTGTTAGTATAATTGATGTCTGGAGGATAGATTGTTCAATTGGCTATTCGGGACACTTTTCGTGTCGGAGTACTATTCATGAGCTACTATTCATGAGTTACTATTTACGAGTTACTATTCATAGTTACTATTCATGAGTTACTATTCATGAGTTACTATTCATGAGTTACTATTCACGAGCTACTATTCATGAGTTACTATTCACAAGTTACTATTCACAGGGTACTATTCACCCGTAAGATATATTTCTTTTCGGTTGAAATCCTTTTTTGGTACAATATTATTCTATGAGGAGGTGTGCTAATTTTTCAGATCGTTGGTTGAAGATATAATAGTAAATCAATATGGACCGCTGGTGGAAGTTATAATAGTAAATCAATATGGATCGTTGGTTTAAAGTTTTAATCGTAAATCAGTATGAACCGTTGTTTTAAGTTTTAATAGTAAACCAATCTGGATCGTCCGTTTAATGTAAATCAATCTGGACCGTTCATAAGTTAGTTACTATGCAGTCCATTCTTCTATAAATAGAAGCTCATTCCTTCATTATTTCTTACGAATTCACTGAAACTCTAGAGAGAGAATTACAAGAGAACCTATAGAATAGTATTCTGCTACTTCCCTACTCTTATATTCAGTTTCATTTACGGTAAGGGATGTTATTTGTTGTACTCATGAAAAGAACTTCTGTTATTCCATTATTTATTATTCTGTTGGAATAACCTGTATACGCGGGCTACCCTATACATGGTGACATTCTTTTAATATTCCGTTCTTTATTATTCTGTCAGAATATCCTGTCTGTGCGTTTACGCCGGACCTGGTTCCATCCTTTATTATTCTGTTGGAATAACCTGCATGTGCGGTCTATCGCATGCGTGGTGATTTCTTTTGTTATTCCATTCTTTATTATACTCAGTTGGTTAAAACTATGACTTCTATACTCCATGAAATAAGTGGAATATCATTGATATTTGCACTTCATCCAGTATCTTTCCATGGAAATATTCTTCTGAGCATTCTTAAATTTTACTCTACAAAGCAGTATCATGTTGACAATTTGGACGTTATCATTTCCTAGATAAATTAATTCTTGAACTTGTTTTATTGAATTCTTATATCATTGTCATCATCCTCATGTTTATATTATATTGAAAGTCATCTGTGGCCTGTAGTGCATAGATGGACTTTTTATGATTATGACCATGGATTATTCGGTATAATCATGACCATAATGTTACAAATGATGTGGTAAAAGTCCTTACTGGTCATAGTGCATTGATGGACAATTGTTGGCATGATCATGACCATTAATGAATACACGAATGTCCTTGGCCCGTAGTGCATGGATAATTTGTGGTCGTGATACTATAGAATATCCTTGGTTGTAGTTCAGGGGTGATTCGATGATGTGGATTATTTATTAAGCTGAGCCCCAGCAATAAAAGTGATGAAAAACCTTTTAAATCATAGAAGATAGTAGATTTTATTTTCTACTTGACTCTTCTAATGGATTATTTGTTCCGCTGCAGTTAAACTTGATGTTTGTTATATTTTATCAGTTTAACACTATTGAAGGCTAATGATAACTTATTTTGCATTATTTTAGTCCTAATATTTCTTACTTGGCTAGTTGAGCTCACCCTTTTACTTTTATTGTTCTCTTCAGGAAATGAGAACGTAGCAGGGACTAGTCGGGGAACGGAGTGATGGTCCAGAGGATAGCATTAGTAGTCCTCACTATTCTGTGAAATAGTGTGTTAATAATTGTAATGAGGACTCCTTTTGAGTTTGTATAATCTCTAGTAGACAATAGTTGTATTCAAACTCACAGTTATGTTTTGTCGTATTGTACACGACAGTTGTATTAGTAAGTTGTATTTGAATTTTGTACCATGTAAGTGGTGACCCAAGATGGGTGACGTATACCTAATTTTGGGGGCGTCACAAGAGTGATGGTCCTAGATGTTTGCATTAGTAGTCCTCACCATTCTATGAAATAGTGTGATAATAATTGTAATGAGGTCTCCTTTTGAGTTTGTATACTCTCTAGTAGACAATATTTGTATTCAAACTCACAGTTTATGTTTTGTCGTATGTTGTATTTGAATTCTGTACCATGTATTTGGCGACTCAAGATGGGTGATGTATACCTATTTTGGGGGCGTCACAGTTGGTATCAAAGCCTAGGGATATGATCCCTGGCTAAGATGTGAGAATAGAACTAGGAGGGGAGAGACGGGGAATTCCTTCGCTAGTATGACCTACCAAAGTTTTTGGTATTTAATTGGTCGGTCAGAATATAGGGATAATATATTACATGTCAATTAACCTTTTGTTTTGTGGCAGTGTCTGAAAATGACATCCGAGAATGTTCAGAATAGCAATGGAGCACAGGCGATCGTTGATTCACCACATATCAATAATTAGGATAATGTGTATCAGGAAGGCGACAATCCTCATGCAAACAATAACACTGACCAAATGATGAATGATGGAATGTTCGGAGGCTTTATGCAATTCATGCAACAGCAGGCGAGAGCAGCTCTTGTCCAAAATGTAGGTGGAAACACTGGAAACTCTCAGACGATCACCGCTAAACAGTTCAAGGAGCTGGGACCACCGGAGTTTATTGGAGAGCCAAAACCACTTAAGGCGGAAGCATGGATAAAGCAGATCACCAAGATATTTGATGTCTTGGGATGCTCCGAGGAGCAAAAGGTTTCCTTTGCCGCCTTTATGATGTGAGGAGAGGCAGATTACTGGTGGAAATCGGTAAAGCGTACTCAACCTTCCGCACTGAAGATGTCTTGGGAAAAGTTCCAAGAACTATTCAACGACAAGTACTTTCCCAAAAGTATTCGTCATATAAAAGAGGTAGAATTCATCAAGTTGGAGCAAAATAATATGACCGTGTCGCAGTACGAAGCCAAGTTTGCCGAGTTGTCCCGGTTACGTCCCACTTAGAGGATAATGAAGAGAGAATGACACGGATGTTTTTAAGAGGTTTGAAGCCGGAGATACATCAACATCTTATTTCTCATAAACTGTGTTTGTATTCAGATGTTATAAATATGGCTCAGTTAGTGGAGCGTGGTAACAAGTCAACGTAACCAAGGGAGAGCAGTCATCAAAGCGGTGACAACAAGCGTGGAGGGAATCAACAAGCCAAAAATGGTAACCACTTCGGTGGTAATCAGGGCTAAAACAATAAGAATGGACATTTCAAGAAGAGGAGATTCAACAATGATGGAAAGACGTCAGCACCAACACCCGTTGTTAAGGAAGGAGAACGACCACCTATCATATGCTTCAAATGCGGAGGGGAGGGACACATCAGTCCAAACTGCGCGATGCCGTCCAAAGTATGTTATAATTATGGAAGACAAGGTCACTTAGCCTGATTTTGTCGTTCACCAAAGACAAGTTCTGCTAGGATTGAGGCACCAAAGGCCGTCCCAGAAAAGTCAAAGCCAGTAGTACAAGGAAGAGCGTTTGTTGTGACCTCCCAGAAAGCAAAGAACCCAAATGAGGTCATCACGGAAAAGCTTATCATAAACTCTAGCGAAGTCTATACTTTATTTGATACCGGTTCTACCCATTCTTTTATTTCTCCTACTTGCGCTCAATAATTAAATTTGACTCCAGAGAAATTAGACTTTGACTTATCTGTGGAAACTCCGTTGGGAGAAACCTTCATTACATCCACTGGTTATAAGTCTTGCTTGGTTCAAATCGGTAACCGCACATTACCTGTCAATCTTATTTCTTTAAAAATACTTGCGTTTGACGTAATTCTAAGGATTGAATGGTTAACTACTCATCATGCAAAAATTGATTGTTTTCGTATGGTTGTTAGTTTTCATATTCCTAATCAACCTATTATCCGAATTCAAGTGACCAAACCATTAAAATCAATCATGGTCATTTCAATCCATAAAGATATTCATTTATTAAAAAACGGGTGTCAAGCTTTCTTAGCTCATACCACAGATTTAAACAAAAATACGTTAGTTTTGAACGATATTTCTATTTTTAATAAATTTCCTGACGTATTCCCTAAAGAACTTCCTGGCCTACTCCCAGAGCGTGAAATTGAATTCTGTATCGACCTTGAACCTGGTACAAAACCCATTTCCAAAGCCCCATATCGAATGGCTCTTATTGAACTTCAGGAGTTAAAGACCCAAATGTAGGAATATTTAGACATTGGTTTCATTCGTCCTAGTACGTCTCCTTGGGGTGCTCATGTTCTATTCGTGAAGAAGAAAAATGGGAGTATGCGACTTTGTATTGATTATCGGGAGTTGAATCATGTCACCATCAAAAATTGGTACCCATTGCCACGTATTGATGACATGTTTGACCAGTTGCAAGGAGCTAAATTCTTTTCAAAGATTGATCTTCGTTCCTGATATCACCAATTGAAGATTAGAACCGATGACATTCCAAAGACGGCTTTCAGAACTCGGTATGGGCATTATGAATTTCTAGTCATGTCCTTCGGATTAACTAATGCTCCTACTTCCTTCATGGATATGATGAACCGAGTATTCAAGGAATATTTGGATCACTTTGTGGTCGTCTTTATTGATGAAATCCTTATTTATTCCAAAATTCGTGAAGATCATGAGAAACACTTGAGACTAACACTTCAAAAGCTTCGTGAATACAAGCTTTATGCCAAGTTGAAGAAATGTGAGTTCTGGCTTGAGGAAGTAGCATTCCTTGGGCACGTAGTATCAAGTCATGGAATATCTGTTGACCCGGCAAAGATTGAAGCTATTCAAAGCTGGGAGCAACCTAAATCAGTGACCGAAGTATGTAGCTTTCTCGTTTTAGCTGGTTATTATCGAAGATTTGTGGAAGGATTTTCTTGAATCGCTACTCCATTAACTCAGCTAACTCGGAAAGATACAAAGTTCAGTTGGAGCGAAGAATGTGAGAAGAGTTTTCAAGAACTCAAGAGGAGACTCATTTCAGCACATGTTCTGACAATACCATCTGGCTCGGAGGGATTTGTCATCTACAGTGATGCTTTGGGCAAAGGGTTGGGATGTGTTCTCATGTAACATGGGAAAGTCATAGCCTATGCCTCAAGACAACTCAAATAATATAAGAGGAATTATCCTACTCATGATCTAGAGTTAGCAGCTGTTGTCTTTGCACTTAAAATTTGGAGGCATTACTTGTATGGGGAGAAACTGGAGATCTTTACGGATCATAAAAGCCTCAAATATTTCTTCACTCAAAAGGAACTCAATATGCGACAACGACGTTGGCTTGAACTGTTGAAAGATTATGATCATACCATCCAATATCATCCTAGAAAAGCGAATGTGGTAGCTGACGCATTGAGTAGAAGATCATATGCAAGTACGAGTGCGATATTGTCAACGCAAAGGCCCATTTTGTGTGACTTGCAAAGGATGGAAATAGAGTTAAAAACTCCAGGGACCCATGTTATGATGGCGAATATACGAGTAGAACCAAATTTAATTGATAAAGTTAAAGTTGCTCAAGCTACAGAACCGGAGCTGATGCGTATGAGGAAGAAAGTGCAAGAAGGTTCTATGCCAGAAGCAAGAATAGATGAAGAAGGAATACTTCGAGTCAACTCCAGACTTTGTGTTCCTAACAACCCTGATTTAAAGTATAAAATCATGATGCAGACACACAATACACCGTTTGCAATTCATCCTGGGAGTACCAAAATGTCTCATGATCTTCGACATACATTTTGGTGGAGCAATATGAAGAGAGAGATAGCGGAGTTTATCTCAAGGTGTTTAACTTGTCAATGAGTCAAGGCGGAGCATCAAGTACCAAATGGTCCATTGCAACCACTTAAAATTCCAGAATGGAAGTGGAACCACATTACCATAGATTTCGTTACTGGTCTTCCCATGGTTTCTCAAGGAATAGATGCAATTTGGGTCATTGTTGATAGATTGACCAAGTCTGCTCACTTCTTACCTATACGAGAACTTATACACTTGAACGTCTTGCGCGTATGTACATAAATGATATTGTAAGACTGCATGGTATGCCAATATCCATAGTTTTTAATCGAGACCCAAGATTCACTTCACGATTTTGGGTTAATTTGCAGAAAGCTATGGGAACACATTTACGATTTAGCTCGGCATATCATCCTCAGACGGATGGACAGTCGGAGAGAACTATTCAAACTCTCGAAGATTTATTAAGACTCTGTGTCCTTGATTTCAAGGGAAGTTGGGACAAGTTTTTACCATTGGTAGAATTTTCCTACAACAACAGTTATCAAGCAAGTATTGACATGGATCCATTCGAAAAGTTGTATAGGAGAAAGTGTCGTTCTCCAGTATGCTGGGATGAGGTGGGTGAAGCAACGTTGTTGGGACCGGAGTTGGTATGTATGACTACAGAAAAGATTCAAACGATCCGACAACGTATAAAAACTTCACAAGATCGACAAAAGAGTTATGCTGATCTTCATCAAAAGGACGTAGAATTCGATATTGGAGATCATGTGTTGTTACGTGTTGCTCCATTGAAAGGAGTTACGAGATTTAGAAAGAGAGGAAAGCTCAATCCTCGATTCATTGGCCCATTTTTAATTCTTGAGTGAGTGGGAACTGTGGCTTACAGACTCGCCTTAACGCCAAGTATGTCTCGTGTTCATAATGTTTTTTACATATCTATGTTATGTAAATATGTGAAAGACCCAAACCACATTATTGAGTTAGAACCAGACGAAATAGAGGAAGATTTAACGTATGAAGAGTTACCTGTTAAAATCTTGGATAAGAAGGATCATGTTCTACGCTCCAAAGTTATACCTCAAGTCAAAGTTTTGTGGAGAAACCACGATGTGGAGGAAATGACTTGGGAGTTAGAATCTAAGATGAAGTCAAGGTATCCTCATTGAGGACGAAATTTCATAAGAATGGGAGGTTGTAAGACCCCAACTTTTATGAATAAAGAATAATTTTCTCGAATTATATTTTTTGAATATTATGGTATTGATTTGATATAATGTTATAGTTGTGGATAATATTTATAAATTTTGCAAAGTACGCAAGTTGTTATATAATATTCGATTGGTAGGGGAATATTCGTTTTAATATGGAATATTCGTACAACGGCACAATCATTGGTGGACCCCACAACGGAATTATTGTCGGATTGAGAAAACGACAAAAATACTTTATGAAAATAACGGCAGAGGTGTTACCGTTAAAACTGTTGAACTACCCGGTAGTAAAATTACAGTAATACTGTAGTAACCCCGAATCCGGGCCCCAAATCACCGCGGATTCGGTACACTAATTCTTTCACTAATTGCGGAAGATATAAATATAAATTATTTATACATTAAACTTTACACACTTATCCCCAAGGTCGAGTAACCTTAACTTAAATACAATTCATAATCTTTATAACACATTTATCAAACTATATATATATATATATATATATTTTTACAAAGTAGCTGCACATGATATCCCAAGCTGATCTTGGCATTATCTTTTCTATCGATGATTTATTTATTTAAGAATCATATCTATTCTCAATTCAAAATAAATCTTATTTATCTATTCAACATTTCAAACTGTACATAGCTGAAAATTACATTTGATAAAACTATCAATCATAGATCTATACCATTTTTAAATCAAAAAAAATGTATTCATTTTATGCATCGCTCAATCTTCATCTTCCGTATAGCAAATAATATTGTCTAACATCATTAACCTGCAAAAAGTTTATGTTTGCAAGATTGAGCTCGACAGCCCAGCAAATTTAACAATCTATCATGTTTCACATAGCACACAATTTTATATGCACTACATTTCCTTTAATATGCATATCTGTATGCAACATATATTCTTTACTAAACATATCCTACATGCATCAATAATTTCTTACAAAACATTAATTCATGCATTATACATTTCTAATTTATCAAGTTACATCATACAACATGTAATCACATATTGATTGAGTTCCATAACCCAATTAACTTAGTCATATTTTGACTTTTAACAATTCATAGAGCATAATATGTAATTTAACACATAACACATTCCATCCACAAACATAATAGAACTGAAAAACTTGCCTGAATCGTTGATTACCGCACGCAATTTAATAACGCTTTACCCCGAAGACCTAATATTAATAATATAGATCTCCAATATTAGAATAATATCATCACAGTATAATACTGTTATATTTATATTCACAAAATAACCTAAACACATTACCACATAATCCTATCAGTCTATAACACACATAAGACTAGGTATCAAGTCAAACTATTGCAGTCTGAGTTGAACCCGACATAATTCTAACATTCCGACGGTCTAGTCGGACTTTTATCGAGTTTAAGTTCAATTAAACTCTGTCTAACCACTTAACCATTAACACAGACAATTTCTAATCAGACAAAACATTTTTCCTAGGCTCGTAATAATTTTCGGATAATTATTACCATTTATCAACATTTTTCAATCCTTAAAACCGTATTTAAATGACTTAAATACCACATAATTCCTTAATCATTAATATTTATTTAATATAAAATATTAATGAAAATCATACTATAATATTATAATATAATTATAACATATCAAAGTATTTTTAATACCTTAAAATCATAATTATATGATTTTTAAACCATTAAATCCATTATCCGATAATTAATATTAATATTAAAATATTAATATTTTCATGCCAAAATATCAAAAGTTATATTTTATAACTTAAATTATTTTTATAACACTTAAATTATTTTTATATAATTTATAAAGCATTAATTCTATTTTTCCTTAATTTATTTAATATATCTATTAAATAAACTAATTATCATTAATATTGATTAATCAATGAAATTCATCCCAAAATATCAAAAGTCATCAAAAACAACTTAAAATATTTTCTTATACCATAATATTTTTTTTTCATGAATTAAAATCATTTTTAAATAATTTATTTAATACAATAATTAAATAAATAAATACCATTTATATTCCAAAAATATTAAATATTTTCAAAATATACTCAAAATAGTTAAAAACTATTTTTCAGACTTTAAAATAATTTTTCATAATTTATTATGTATTTTTAATAATTAAAAACTATTTTTTTCTAATTTTAAATTAATTTCCGAAAAAATAATAATAATCTGTCGCTAAAGGCCTATAGCGACACTTTCTGTCGCTATAGGTGTTCTTGAGTGTTCTTGACAGTGCTCGAGGGTCCTTGTTTGACCGGACTTTAATCCAAGCTACACTTGATTTCTGGGCTTGTAATTAGTTTGATGTTGTAGTACTAATGTAGCTTTACAAGTATATACCAATTTCATAACTAAACAACAATAAATCTGAGAGATCTAATTGACAGAAAATCGTGTCAGACATGTTCTTCAATTTCTAGGTTTTCCAGAAATTGAAGAACAGTCGAGGTACTATATCTGAGCCCCTAAATCGCTGCTTTACATGCTTTGTTTATGTGATATAAAGGTTCAAATATATAGCAAAGATGTCAGTTTACAAGTTTGTAACAACCGATCATCATAACAACAATTAGTACAGAAGATTCAAGCTGGTCAAAGTGATACTCAAAAACCGGATCTTGAACTTTCTGGGTTTTCCAAAAAGTTCATATGGCTGATCGGTCAACGCTTTTTGACCAACAATATATTCGATTCTGTTACAGATATGGGTTATCTAATAGCATGAACTTTTAGTTTACATACCAATCTACAACATTCCCACAACAACTTGACCAAAATAACTAACAACAGAAAGATTTTTGACCTGCAAAAACGCTGTCAGTGACTTCTGGGTTTCTGGGTAACCCAGAAATCAGATTTCGTGGCTGGTCAACGCAGTTTGACTGCTTATATCTTGAAATATACACATGATCTAGCTTCGTTTTCAGTTCCAGATCACAGACAAAATGACATACTACAAATCTATAACATCAATCACAAGAGATCATTAACACACAATGATCTATGGGCCCTGACATTCGGCTGTCAGGTCTCATTTTTCCACTTTTCCAGATTTTTATAAAATTTAATTTCGAGCATCAAAATGATATGGATCTGAGTTTTGACAACCCAGATCATCAAATGACACCCTATAACATATATTAAACCAATAAACAACAACATTAAACATCAAATCACAAATTTCGAATTTTTAGAGTTTTTATACCTTTTATGCTTGATTTTTGATTTTGATCCTTAGATCTGCTTCTGGTACACGTGGGGCTTGAATTGAGACTGATATAATATTGGAATTTCGTGGGTTTGAGAGAGAATGGGAGTTGGTGAGAGCAAGAATGAGATTGGCTAAATTTTGTACACTTTCTCTCTCCAAATCCATTTATATAAGGTTTGATTCATTGAATGTTGCTGATCCAAGGCAAGATAGCTGGATATTTGTCAAAGGATAGGTTTTAGGGTTGCTCAACCACTCCCCTTAGGTTTAGATCTACACTCCAACTCTTAAATAATACACAAAGGGCAATAAAGTCTTTTTCCATTTAATTTAAATGGCATTCTTGTAATTGGCCAACCCTTAGGGTTTAGGGTTTGGAGCAATTAGGGTTTAGGTTTTAACCCTTAACTTTGTAATTTAATTACTACATTTTCGAATTTCGATTTTCAAAATAGAAAATTAATATTTCTAACTTATAATTAGTATTTACTAATTATATTAAAATTCCTTAATCATAAATTCATTCTTGCTAATTAGGATTAGCATTCCCTAATTACAATTGCTTATAAAGCAATTAGGGTCAAAATGGTCATTAGGGTTTATAATAGAAAATTTTTAATTTTCTAATTTAGAAATTAAACATCGTAATTAGATTAGGGTTTTCTAATTACTCATAAATTGAAATAATTAGGATTATGGTTTCCTAATTAACATTGCTACTTTTAGCAATTAAATCCACCACTGAACAATTAGGGTTCCAAAAATTAGAAATTAGGGTTTGTTAATTAATTAACCTTTACCCTAATTAATACTTAATTAATAGCACTAAAGCATTAAAATTCTCCATTATATACCCAGATTAGGGTTTCATTTTTATCAGAATCTAAAATTAGGGTTTTCAGATATGGTATTAGGGTTTTCAAATAGTCCTTTAAGATTTCAAGTGACTCATTAGGGTTTTCCCTAATTAAATCATAATTAATATCGTTTAACCTTATACTTAGCACTTGCATTCCCAACCTAGGGTTTTCGGATACCGAATTAAGATTTCGTACTCCCGAAACTGAAACTAGGGTTTCCAGAACCGATTTCTAGGGTTTCTTTTTAGACGTTAGGGTTTTCTAACTGAACGTTAAAGTTCTTAAAATACACTTAGGGTTTATCACAGATATAATTTATCTGGTCAACCCATGACCCTTAACCACATTCTGAACACAGAACATAACCATATTCACAGAACTTAATCACATACACACTTAATCCTGAATAATTCACCTATATCCTTCACCGAATTTTGAAATCCTCAAAATTCAATCCCAATAACATCAAATGCATACACTTATTTTCTGTCTAGGTCTATTATTTGACCTTAAATTAATCATTTAAGATTTTAATAAATTCTCCAAATTCTTGGGTTGTCACATTCACCCTTCCTTATAAGAATTTCGTCCCCGAAATTCACCTTACACCGTGCACTTTACACCATTCACACATATACCATTCACACATATTTCATATGCTACCCAATACACTGCTCACAAGGGTAAAAATTTTAAAACTGTGCTAAGGAATCGTATAGACTGTTTGTTTTTCATTTTCGCAAAGGTTTTATGGAAATTCATCCGCAAACCGTCATAACTTACGGACACAAAGGGTGATCATCCCGATATGCCCTGTATTGGCCAAGTACTGATTTTATCTGTTTTTTCATCACTGCCAAAGGCACAAAATTCTACCTCAGTCTTATTTGATTCTGCTGCAAAACAATTTGGTTTGGGAAAATTCTTTCAATAAACACTTGGAGTTTTTGAAAACATTTTTGAGAATGACGTCATGATGCCGCACTGTATTTACAGTCCGTTGAGGATTTCGTCAATTTGTGATTTTATCATGCTACATCATACCATAGTGGAATAGTGACTTTAAGTCAAATTCACACTAAGTAATACTGCATTGATGACTCCATCATTTTTATCATCTCTGCACCAGGTCAAATGGTACATAAGTGATAAATAAAAATAAAATTTTTATTTTAAAAGGCACATAGTGCGTATTTAGCTTGATGTCAAAAATTTGAAATCTAGCATAGATAGAGGTTTAGGAAAACCTAATTCTCCACTAATGATCATATGCTTAAACATTCTATCTGTTCCTATTATCCTCAATACTCCATTCACACATAACTATACCCAGTTCATAAAACCACACTTATGAGTCCATAAATTGCCACAATCATATGAGTTCAAGAACTTTCCTAGACAGACCTTTGGCGTCCATTCGCTGAGGGGTTCATAAACATTTCATATAACTATGCGTCAAGTATGTCACTTAAGTATGAGTTTTAAAAACTCGTACTTAAACCTGTATTCTCTACCTATGACCTATCTATCTGTTATACACATGAGAAAGGAATCATCCTCTTAACACGCATATAGCAAATAGCGCGACACAAACATTTCAATGATTATCAATGCCAGAAACTAAGTGGTTGTCAAACCAAACTCGGCCACTAATCAATATAGGAAGCTAAGTGAACAATTCACCGCCCATACAAAGAATTGGTCAACCTAACCACTACATCGTCCAGGAAGCTAAGTGATTCTAAAACCAAGTACAAATTCCCCGCCCATACAAGGAATCATACAACTCAGCTGCCGACAAGAGTCCTCAATTGAATCTCCACCTAATACTTAACCCCCTTCTCAATACGAATTTCATTTAATCCGTATTCATAATCCATAACTCTTTCATGAGTTTTTTTATAGTACCATTTCATAGTACAACTTTCACACAGCATCTTGCTGTTAACTTTTCAATCATTAGATTGATTCATTTCCCATATCATAACCTTTATCAGATCACGGGGTGATCTTATCGTATATATTACGATTCAATTCCATACACTATATGATCATTTTGTTTTACGATCTCCTATCCCTGCACTTTCAGTCTTTTAGACTCGATCTATTCACCGTTACTGTTCAACTTTATTATCAGAGTTAGGGAACTCTGTGCTTTACACTCGCCGAGATTCATCTTTGAATCTTACCGACCAACTAACTCTATGTGAGTTAGATCTTATCCTAATCACTGCGGTTATTGGTCTCAGGTATTCCTACCTAAGCTTCATAACCAACAGCTCTGATACCAACTATGGTAGCCCCGAATCCAGGTCCTAAATCACCTCGGATCCGGTATACTATTTTTATAACTAATTGCGGAAGATATAAACATAAATTGTTTATACATTAAACTTTACACACTTATCCCCAAGGTCGAGTAACCTTAACTTAAATACAATTCATAATCTTTATAACACATTTATCAAACTATATATATATATATATATATTTTACAAAGTAGCTGCACATGATATCCCAAGCTGATCTTGGCATTATCTTTTCTATCGATGATTCATTTATTTAAGAATCATATCTATTCTCAATTCAAAATAAATCTTATTTATCTATTCAACATTTCAAACTGTACATAGCTGAAAATTACATTTGATAAAACTATCAATCATAGATCTATACCATTTCTAAATCAAAAAAAAATGTATTCATTTTATACATCGCTCAATCTTCATCATCCGTATAGCAAATAATATTGTCTAACATCATTAACCTGCAAAAAGTTTATGTTTGCAAGATTGAGCTCGACAGCCCAACAAATTTAACAATCTATCATGTTTCACATAGCACACAATTCTATATGCACTACATTTCCTTTAATATGCATATCTGTACGCAACATATATTCTTTTCTAAACATATCCTACATGCATCAATAATTTCTTACAAAACATTAATTCATGCATTATACATTTCTAATTTATCAAGTTACATCATACAACATGTAATCACATATTGATTGAGTTCCATAACCTAATTAACTTAGTCATATTTTGACTTTTAACAATTCATAGAGCATAATATGTAATTTAACACATAACACATTCCATCCACAAACATAATAGAACTGAAAAACTTGCCTGAATCGTTGATTACCGCACGCAATTTAATAACGCTTTACCCCGAAGACCTAATATTAATAATATAGATCTCCAATATTAGAATAATATCATCACAGTATAATACTGTTATATTTATATTCACAAAATAACTTAAACACATTACAACATAATCCTATCAGTCTATAACACACATAAGACTAGGTATCAAGTCAAACTATTGCAGTCTGAGTTGAACCCGGCACAATTCTAACATCCCGACGGTCTAGTCGGACTTTTATCGAGTTTAAGTTCAATTAAACTCTGTCTAACCACTTAACCATTAACACAGACAATTTCTAATCAGACAAAACATTTTTCCTAGGCTCGTAATAATTTTCGGATAATTATTACCATTTATCAACATTTTTCAATCCTTAAAACCGTATTTAAATGACTTAAATACCACATAATTCCTTAATCATTAATATTTATTTAATATAAAATATTAATGAAAATCATACTATAATATTATAATATAATTATAACATATCAAAGTATTTTTAATACCTTAAAATCATAATTATATGATTTTTAAACCATTAAATTCATTATCCGATAATTAATATTAATATTAAAATATTAATATTTTCATGCCAAAATATCAAAAGTTATATTTTATAACTTAAAATATTTTTATAACACTTAAATCATTTTTATATAATTTATAAAACATTAATTCTATTTTTCCTTAATTTATTTAATATATCTATTAAATAAACTAATTATCATTAATATTGATTAATCAATGAAATTCATCTTAAAATATCAAAAGTCATCAAAAATAACTTAAAAAATTTTCTTATACCATAATATTATTTTTCATGATTTTTCATGAATTAAAATCATTTTTAAATAATTTATTTAATACTATAATTAAATAAATAAATACCATTTATATTCCAAAAATATTAAATATTTTCAAAATATACTCAAAATAGTTAAAAACTATTTTTCAGACTTTAAAATAATTTTTCATAATTTATTATATATTTTTAATAATTAAAAACTATTTTTTTTCTAATTTGAAATTAATTTTCAGAAAAATAATAATAATCTGTCGCTAAAGGCCTATAGCGACACTTTATGTCGCTATAGGTGCTCTTGAGTGTTCTTGAGTGTTCTTGACAGTGCTCGAGGGTCCTTGTTTGACCGGACTTTAATCCAAGCTACACTTGATTTCTGGGCTTGTAATTAGTTTGATGTTGTAGTACTAATGTAGCTTTACAAGTATATACCAATTTCATAACTAAACAACAATAAATCTGAGAGATCTAATTGACAGAAAATCGTGTCAGACATGTTCTTCAATTTCTAGGTTTTCCAGAAATTGAAGAACAGTCGAGGTACTATATCTGAGCCCCTAAATCGCTGCTTTACATGCTTTGTTTATGTGATATAAAGGTTCAAATATATAGCAGAGATGTCAGTTTACAAGTTTGTAACAACCGATCATCATAACAACAATTAGTACAGAAGATTCAAGCTGGTCAAAGTGATACTCAAAAACCGGATCTTGAACTTTCTGGGTTTTCCAGAAAGTTCATATGGCTGATCGGTCAACGCTTTTTGACCAACAATATATTCGATTCTGTTACAGATATGGGTTATCTAATAGCATGAACTTTTAGTTTACATACCAATCTACAACATTCCCACAACAACTTGACCAAAATAACTAACAACAGAAAGATTTTTGACCTGCAAAAACGCTGTCAGTGACTTCTGGGTTTCTGGGTAACCCAGAAATCAGATTTCGTGGCTGGTCAACGCAGTTTGACTGCTTATATCTTGAAATATACACATGATCTAGCTTCGTTTTCAGTTCCAGATCACAGACAAAATGACATACTACAAATCTATAACATCAATCACAAGAGATCATTAACACACAATGATCTATGGGCCCTGACATTCGGCTGTCAGGTCTCATTTTTCCACTTTTCCAGATTTTTATAAAATTTAATTTCGAGCATCAAAATGATATGGATCTGAGTTTTGACAACCCAGATCATCAAATGACACCCTATAACATATATTAAACCAATAAACAACAACATTAAACATCAAATCACAAATTTCGAATTTTTAAAGTTTTTATACCTTTTATGCTTGATTTTTGATTTTGATCCTTAGATCTGCTTCTGGTACACGTGGGGCTTGAATTGAGACTGATATAATATTGGAATTTCGTGGGTTTGAGAGAGAATGGGAGTTGGTGAGAGCAAGAATGAGATTGGCTAAATTTTGTACACTTTCTCTCTCCAAATCCATTTATATAAGGTTTGATTCATTGAATGTTGCTGATCCAAGGCAAGATAGCTGGATATTTGTCAAAGGATAGGTTTTAGGGTTGCTCAACCACTCCCCTTAGGTTTAGATCTACACTCCAACTCTTAAATAATACACAAAGGGCAATAAAGTCTTTTTCCATTTAATTTAAATGGCATTCTTGTAATTGGCCAACCCTTAGGGTTTAGGGTTTGGAGCAATTAGGGTTTAGGTTTTAACCCTTAACTTTGTAATTTAATTACTACATTTTCGAATTTCGATTTTCAAAATAGAAAATTAATATTTCTAACTTATAATTAGTATTTACTAATTATATTAAAATTCCTTAATCATAAATTCATTCTTGCTAATTAGGATTAGCATTCCCTAATTACAATTGCTTATAAAGCAATTAGGGTCAAAATGGTCATTAGGGTTTCTAATAGAAAATTTTTAATTTTCTAATTTAGAAATTAAACATCGTAATTAGATTAGGGTTTTCTAATTACTCATAAATTGAAATAATTAGGATTATGGTTTCCTAATTAACATTGCTACGTTTAGCAATTAAATCCACCACTGAACAATTAGGGTTCCAAAAATTAGAAATTAGGGTTTGTTAATTAATTAACCTTTACCCTAATTAATACTTAATTAATAGCACTAAAGCATTAAAATTCTCCATTATATACCCAGATTAGGGTTTCATTTTTATCAGAATCTGAAATTAGGGTTTTCAGATCTGGTATTAGGGTTTTCAAATAGTCCTTTAAGATTTCAAGTGAGTCATTAGGGTTTTCCCTAATTAAATCATAATTAATATCGTTTAACCTTATACTTAGCACTTGTATTCCCAACCTAGGGTTTTCGGATACCGAATTAAGATTTCGTACTCCCGAAACTGAAACTAGGGTTTCCAGAACCAATTTCTAGGGTTTCTTTTTAGACGTTAGGGTTTTCTAACTGAACGTTAAAGTTCTTAAAATATACTTAGGGTTTGTCACAGATATAATTTATCTGGTCAACTCATGACCCTTAACCACATTCTGAACACAGAACATAACCATATTCACAGAACTTAATCACATACACACTTAATCCTGAATAATTCACCTATATCCTTCACCGAATTTTGAAATCCTCAAAATTCAATCCCAATAACATCAAATGCATACACTTATTTTCTGTCTAGGTCTATTATTTGACCTTAAATTAATCATTTAAGATTTTAATAAATTCTCCAAATTCTTGGGTTGTCACATTCACCCTTCCTTATAAGAATTTCGTCCCCGAAATTCACCTTACACCGTGCACTTTACACCATTCACACATATACCATTCACACATATTTCATATGCTACCCAATACACTGCTCACAAGGGTAAAAATTTTAAAACTGTGCTAAGGAATCGTATAGACTGTTTGTTTTTCATTTTCGCAAAGGTTTTATGGAAATTCATCCGCAAACCGTCATAACTTACGGACACAAAGGGTGATCATCCCGATATGCCCTGTATTGGCCAAGTACTGATTTTATCTGTTTTTTCATCACTGCCAAAGGCACAAAATTCTACCTCAGTCTTATTTGATTCTGCTGCAAAACAATTTGGTTTGGGAAAATTCTTTCAATAAACACTTGGAGTTTTTGAAAACATTTTTGAGAATGACGTCATGATGCCGCACTGTATTTACAGTCCGTTGAGGATTTCGTCAATTTGTGATTTTATCATGCTACATCATACCATAGTGGAATAGTGACTTTAAGTCAAATTCACACTAAGTAATACTGCATTGATGACTCCATCATTTTTATCATCTCTGCACCAGGTCAAATGGTACATAAGTGATAAATAAAAATAAAATTTTTATTTTAAAAGGCACATAGTGCGTATTTAGCTTGATGTCAAAAATTTGAAATCTAGCATAGATAGAGGTTTAGGAAAACCTAATTCTCCACTAATGATCATATGCTTAAACATTCTATCTGTTCCTATTATCCTCAATACTCCATTCACACATAACTATACCCAGTTCATAAAACCACACTTATGAGTCCATAAATTGCCACAATCATATGAGTTCAAGAACTTTCCTAGACAGACCTTTGGCGTCCATTCGCTGAGGGGTTCATAAACATTTCATATAACTATGCGTCAAGTATGTCACTTAAGTATGAGTTTTAAAAACTCGTACTTAAACCTGTATTCTCTACCTATGACCTATCTATCTGTTATACACATGAGAAATGAATCATCCTCTTAACACGCATATAGCAAATAGCGCGACACAAACATTTCAATGATTATCAATGCCAGAAACTAAGTGGTTGTCAAACCAAACTCGGCCACTAATCAATATAGGAAGCTAAGTGAACAATTCACCGCCCATACAAAGAATTGGTCAACCTAACCACTACATCGTCCAGGAAGCTAAGTGATTCTAAAACCAAGTACAAATTCCCCGCCCATACAAGGAATCATACAACTCAGCTGCCGACAAGAGTCCTCAATTGAATCTCCACCTAATACTTAACCCCCTTCTCAATACGAATTTCATTTAATCCGTATTCATAATCCATAACTCTTTCATGAGTTTTTTTATAGTACCATTTCATAGTACAACTTTCACACAGCATCTTGCTGTTAACTTTTCAATCATTAGATTGATTCATTTCCCATATCATAACCTTTATCAGATCACGGGGTGATCTTATCGTATATATTACGATTCAATTCCATACACTATATGATCATTTTGTTTTACGATCTCCTATCCCTGCACTTTCAGTCTTTTAGACTCGATCTATTCACCGTTACTGTTCAACTTTATTATCAGAGTTAGGGAACTCTGTGCTTTACACTCGCCGAGATTCATCTTTGAATCTTACCGACCAACTAACTCTATGTGAGTTAGATCTTATCCTAATCACTGCGGTTATTGGTCTCAGGTATTCCTACCTAAGCTTCATAACCAACAGCTCTGATACCAACTATGGTAGCCCCGAATCCAGGTCCTAAATCACCTCGGATCCGGTATACTATTTTTATAACTAATTGCGGAAGATATAAACATAAATTGTTTATACATTAAACTTTACACACTTATCCCCAAGGTCGAGTAACCTTAACTTAAATACAATTCATAATCTTTATAACACATTTATCAAACTATATATATATATATATATATTTTACAAAGTAGCTGCACATGATATCCCAAGCTGATCTTGGCATTATCTTTTCTATCGATGATTCATTTATTTAAGAATCATATTTATTCTCAATTCAAAATAAATCTTATTTATCTATTCAACATTTCAAACTGTACATAGCTGAAAATTACATTTGATAAAACTATCAATCATAGATCTATACCATTTCTAAATCAAAAAAAAATGTATTCATTTTATACATCGCTCAATCTTCATCATCCGTATAGCAAATAATATTGTCTAACATCATTAACCTGCAAAAAGTTTATGTTTGCAAGATTGAGCTCGACAGCCCAACAAATTTAACAATCTATCATGTTTCACATAGCACACAATTCTATATGCACTACATTTCCTTTAATATGCATATCTGTATGCAACATATATTCTTTACTAAACATATCCTACATGCATCAATAATTTCTTACAAAACATTAATTCATGCATTATACATTTCTAATTTATCAAGTTACATCATACAACATGTAATCACATATTGATTGAGTTCCATAACCTAATTAACTTAGTCATATTTTGACTTTTAACAATTCATAGAGCATAATATGTAATTTAACACATAACACATTCCATCCACAAACATAATAGAACTGAAAAACTTGCCTGAATCGTTGATTACCGCACGCAATTTAATAACGCTTTACCCCGAAGACCTAATATTAATAATATAGATCTCCAATATTAGAATAATATCATCACAGTATAATACTGTTATATTTATATTCACAAAATAACTTAAACACATTACAACATAATCCTATCAGTCTATAACACACATAAGACTAGGTATCAAGTCAAACTATTGCAGTCTGAGTTGAACCCGGCACAATTCTAACATCCCGACGGTCTAGTCGGACATTTATCGAGTTTAAGTTCAATTAAACTTTGTCTAACCACTTAACCATTAACACAGACAATTTCTAATCAGACAAAACATTTTTCCTAGGCTCGTAATAATTTTCGGATAATTATTACCATTTATCAACATTTTTCAATCCTTAAAACCGTATTTAAATGACTTAAATACCACATAATTCCTTAATCATTAATATTTATTTAATATAAAATATTAATGAAAATCATACTATAATATTATAATATAATTATAACATATCAAAGTATTTTTAATACCTTAAAATCATAATTATATGATTTTTAAACCATTAAATTCATTATCCGATAATTAATATTAATATTAAAATATTAATATTTTCATGCCAAAATATCAAAAGTTATATTTTATAACTTAAAATATTTTTATAACACTTAAATCATTTTTATATAATTTATAAAACATTAATTCTATTTTTCCTTAATTTATTTAATATATCTATTAAATAAACTAATTATCATTAATATTGATTAATCAATGAAATTCCTCCCAAAATATCAAAAGTCATCAAAAATAACTTAAAAAATTTTCTTATACCATAATATTATTTTTAATGATTTTTCATGAATTAAAATCATTTTTAAATAATTTATTTAATACTATAATTAAATAAATAAATACCATTTTTATTCCAAAAATATTAAATATTTTCAAAATATACTCAAAATAGTTAAAAACTATTTTTCAGACTTTAAAATAATTTTTCATAATTTATTATATATTTTTAATAATTAAAAACTATTTTTTTTCTAATTTGAAATTAATTTTCAGAAAAATAATAATAATCTGTCGCTAAAGGCCTATAGCGACACTTTATGTCGCTATAGGTGCTCTTGAGTGTTCTTGACAGTGCTCGAGGGTCCTTGTTTGACCGGACTTTAATCCAAGCTACACTTGATTTCTGGGCTTGTAATTAGTTTGATGTTGTAGTTCTAATGTAGCTTTACAAGTATATACCAATTTCATAACTAAACAACAATAAATCTGAGAGATCTAATTGACAGAAAATTGTGTCAGACATGTTCTTCAATTTCTAGGTTTTCCAGAAATTGAAGAACAGTCGAGGTACTATATCTGAGCCCCTAAATCGCTGCTTTACATGCTTTGTTTATGTGATATAAAGGTTCAAATATATAGCAGAGATGTCAGTTTACAAGTTTGTAACAACCGATCATCATAACAACAATTAGTACACAAGATTCAAGCTGGTCAAAGTGATACTCAAAAACCGGATCTTGAACTTTCTGGGTTTTCCAGAAAGTTCATATGGCTGATCGGTCAACGCTTTTTGACCAACAATATATTCGATTCTGTTACAGATATGGGTTATCTAATAGCATGAACTTGTAGTTTACATACCAATCTACAACATTCCCATAACAACTTGACCAAAATAACTAACAACAGAAAGATTTTTGACCTGCAAAAACGTTGTCAGTGACTTCTGGGTTTCTGGGTAACCCAGAAACCAGATTTCGTGGCTGGTCAACAGTAGTTTGACTGCTTATATCTTGAAATATACATATGATCTAGCTTCGTTTTCAGTTCCAGATCACAGACAAAATGACATACTACAAATCTATAACATCAATCACAAGAGATCATTAACACACAAAGATCTATGGGCCCTGACATTCGACTGTCAGGTCTCATTTTTCCACTTTTCCAGATTTTTATAAACTTTAATTTCGAGCATCAAAATGATATGGATCTAAGTTTTGACAACCCAGATCATCAAATGACACCCTATAACATATATTAAACCAACAAACAACAACATTAAACATCAAATCACAAATTTCGAATTTTTAGAGTTTTTATACCTTTTATGCTTGCTTTTTGATTTTGATCCTTAGATCTGCTTCTGGTACACGTGGGGCTTGAATTGAGACTGAAATAATATTGGAATTTCATGGGTTTGAGAGAGAATGGGAGTTGGTGAGAGCAAGAATGAGATTGGCTAAATTTTGTACACTTTCTCTCTCCAAATCCATTTATATAAGGTTTGATTCATTGAATGTTGCTGATCCAAGGCAAGATAGTTGGATATTTGTCAAAGGCTAGGTTTTAGGGTTCCTCAACCACTCCCCTTAGGTTTAGATCTACACTTCAACTCTTAAATAATACACAAAGGGCAATAAAGTCTTTTTCCATTTAATTTAAATGGCATTCTTGTAATTGGCCAACCCTTAGGGTTTAGGGTTTGGAAATTTTAGGATTTAGGGTTTGGAGCAATTAGAGTTTAGGTTTTAACCCTTAACTTTGTAATTTAATTACTACATTTCCGAATTTCGATTTTCAAAATAGAAAATTAATATTTCTAACTTATAATTAGTATTTACTAATTATATTAAAATTCTT
Organism: Panax japonicus; assembly: GCA_020205505.1. NCBI lineage: Eukaryota > Viridiplantae > Streptophyta > Magnoliopsida > Apiales > Araliaceae > Panax > Panax japonicus. Next base: position 42,766,900 of record CM035101.1, on the reverse strand, counting down.
TAATCATACATTCATTCTTGCTAATTAGGATTAGCATTCCCTAATTACAATTGTTTATAAAGCAATTAGGGTTAAAATGGTCATTAGGGTTTATAACCCAATAATTAGGGTTTCTAATAGAAAAATTTTAATTTTCTAATTTAGAAATTAAACATCGTAATTAGATTAGGGTTTTCTAATTACTCATAAATTGAAATAATTAGGATTATGGTTTCCTAATTAACATTGCTACTTTTAGCAATTAAATCCACCACTGAACAATTAGGGTTCCAAAAATTAGAAATTAGGGTTTGTTAATTAATTAACCTTTACCCTAATTAATACTTAATTAATAGCACTAAAGCATTAAAATTCTCCATTATATACCCAGATTAGGGTTTCATTTTTATCAGAATCTAAAATTAGGGTTTTCAGATATGGTATTAGGGTTTTCAAATAGTCCTTTAAGATTTCAAGTGACTCATTAGGGTTTTCCCTAATTAAATCATAATTAATATCGTTTAACCTTATACTTAGCACTTGCATTCCCAACCTAGGGTTTTCGGATACCGAATTAAGATTTCGTACTCCCGAAACTGAAACTAGAGTTTCCAGAACCGATTTCTAGGGTTTCTTTTTAGACGTTAGGGTTTTCTAACTGAACGTTAAAGTTCTTAAAATACACTTAGGGTTTATCACAGATATAATTTATCTGGTCAACCCATGACCCTTAACCACATTCTGAACACAGAACATAACCATATTCACAGAACTTAATCACATACACACTTAATCCTGAATAATTCACCTATATCCTTCACCGAATTTTGAAATCCTCAAAATTCAATCCCAATAACATCAAACGCATACACTTATTTTCTATCTAGGTCTATTATTTGACCTTAAATCAATCATTTAAGATTTTAATAAATTCTCCAAATTCTTGGGTTGTCACAAATACGAGTAGTTGCACAGTAGCACACGGTATTGATTATTGATGCTTACGTGAGAAGTCACTAAGTTATACTCAATTATTGCTACAGTAATTGCTGTAACATATCTCTCATATTATTGATTCAATTATTATTATAGTATCATCTGCATTATATGATATATTATTAAATCAATAATTGAGACGGCAAAGTTATTCATATTTTTATTTGCAATATTGACAATGTCTAGAAGTTCTGTCAAGAAGAGATTTGGTCACCTAATTGCGCACCAATAAGGAGAAATCCATATCAGAAAGGGCCCTCTTTCCTGGGAATGACCTGGTTGTTAAATATTGTGAATTATAATATTAATGATGAATAAGTTCGTGTTGATTAAAGATGAATTTTATAGTTCCATTGTGTTGGACTTATTTGTCTTAGTATAATTGATGTCTGGAGGATATATTGTTCAATTGGGTATTCGGGACACTTTTTATGTCAGAGTACTATTCATGAGTTACTATTCATGAGCTACTGTTCATAAGTTACTATTCATAAGTTACTATTCACGAGTTACTATTCATAAGCTGCTCTGTCAGATAAGATGAGTTGATAACTTTAATCTTGAGTTCTTGTTAACTCAACTCCAACTGTAGAGAGAGAGAGAGAGACTGCTTTAGGAAGTCAATCATGTTAGAGAGGGACATGATTTGATTAGTATTGTCCTTCTGAGCTTGCAGAGCTTCTTCCTTCTGATCATTGATGAAGTTCAAATAGACTTGATCTCTCTCTCTTTGATTTTGAGAGATATATCTGATATTGTGGCTTGAAATCTGTTTTGAAGCACACTATCTCCTTCTTCTGACAACATCTTTGCTTTTACAGCAATGAGAGATATCTTCTCAACCAGCTCGTTAGAATTATTCAGTAACTCTTGTTCCTTAGAAGTTTTGTCATTTGGTTGAGCATACTTTTTTTGAACTCCAAATTGGACTCCAAGATTCTCATTCTTAGACAATTTTTCGAATGTAGTGAGAATCTGATAAATCGTTAAGTACCAATCATTGTTGGAAGATGAAGGAATATCAGACAATTTTTCTTGGGCAAAGTAGAGTTTCTCAAACTGAGCTTAATCATTTTCAATGGTAGATTAAAGGGACTCTACGATCATAAACTTGGGTATAATCCTTCTGCCATCTGAACCTACTCTACAATCGTAGGGAATGTAGTGGTTACCAGTATGTCGATAGACCTTGAAATGAGACTGGTTTTTGATTAGTTTTGTTGAAAATTTCTTTACTCTTAGAAAGTTTTGAGACACCAGCTCCAAACTCAGAAAATATGAGTAACACCAGCTGAAGTAACTCCCATCATTACTAGTATATACCTTTAGCCAGGGCATCCATGGGTAGAACCATCTCATCAGTAGATCATCAGGATTGTACAATATTGTAGTGCAATCTAAATCCATGTCTTTCTAGTTGTTAAACAAATCTTCTATTGACATCCTTACTACTTTGAGTTATTCTTTTTCATGGTTTATCCATCTTTCTGGTGGTACATCTGGTGGTTCATCAAAGACTTCCACCACTAATCTTCGGCGAACTCTTAATGTAGAGGGAACATGATAGTCTGCTAATTCCTGATCTGCAGAATTGGAATCTGTCTTCATCTCTTCACTTTCTGACTTTGAGCTTGAATCATGCTAGATCATTTCATCTGATTCATTAGTGAATCCTTCTTGCTAATTTTCATCACTTGTTCCTTCAGTACCCTTAGCATTTTCTTCCTTGGATTCAAACTTATCATCACTTAATTCAATGTTTACAGTAGAAGATTCTCCTTTCTTCTTTAGGGCAGATCTAGCAAAAAAATTGTTGCTCGTTCTTCTTCTTGGAGATTTAGCTATAGGAGATTCAGTCCTTTCTTCATCTTTAGATACTAAAGCCCTTGAGTCATCAGATGAGCTTCTTAGAGATTTAGGCATAAGGGCAGATGATTCCTCTTCAGGCCCTGAGTCCTCTAAATTAGCAAAAGAATTCCTTGAGACTTAAGCAGTGGGGGATCTAATTTCTTTAAATTTAGACCATTCCTTTTCAGCAGAATGGCTACTTGAGAATTCATTCATATGGTCTTCAGTTATCTTTTCTTCTCCTGAGTCTACTCTCTTCTTTTTAGCAGATTAACTTCTTTGGTGAACTGATATTGACTTCTTCATCACCTTTTCTTTCTTCTTGGATGGCCTTTCAGACTTGAATTCTGGAATGATTGAATCCTCATTGAGTGATAACTTCTCCTCCATATCATTTGCCTTCATCTTCTTAGAAGTGCTCTTGCTCCTGCTACCATATGTCACTAGCCTCTTGTTTTCCATTGGATTCTTCTTCCAGTTATCAAACAATTTTGGGGACAACACCTTCTGACTGTTCAGAACTTCACCCTCATCATCCTTCATTTTATTTTTCAGCTTATTCTTCAGAGTGATACTTAGAAATCTCCCATGAAAAACCTTTGTGAGCGGTTTGTCTGTTGACTTCTTCTTCTTTGCCTTGTCTAAGCACTCAAACATTAAGTCTAACAGTATGGCACTGATGAGTGAGTTTTATACACATGAATTGGACACATTCGGGCTTAATTTATTGTTGTTCTCAAGTCTTTTAGGATGTTTTTATGTGTTTGTTTCTATTCATACATGTTTTATATTGTTTTGTAGGAATTGGGACAAAAGTTACATAGATCGATGTTTGGGGTGGCTAGATTCGCGTTTTCGGCTTGTCATTTACACAGTAGTCACTTCAGAGCCAATTTGACTATAGCTCCGAACATTATTTCGAAAGACTTCAAGAATGAAAATTGTAGATCTACTTCTCCTCTTTACAGAACATCTTGAATCGTCTAAATCGGAGTTCGGACGAAGAAGTTATGGTCATTTTCCCAAAGGACGTCGGAGCAGAAAATGTCAGATTTTGGGCCAGCGCCGAGGCGCGATTTTTAGGCTTGATTCCAGTGCCGGGGCGCTGGAGGCAGAATCCCAGCGCCGTGCCCAGCGCTGGGGCACTGGGGGAAGGGTTTGGTGCGGCCTGGACGCGTTTTGGGCTAATTTTGACACCTTTTTGACTCCAAATAGGATTGGGTTTGTTCATAAACTAAAAATTAGACTTGTAATCTATAAATACATGATGTAAGGCATAAAATAAGGGGGGGATTACATAGCTTAGATTAGAGATACACTCCTTTAGATTAGAACATAAACCCTAGTTCTTATTATTTTTGGAGATTGAAGCAACTTGGAGACCATTGAAGATCAAGAGCAAGAGCAAGAGGGGAGCATCAGATTTGCTGACAACAGATTCTATTCTCTTCTCTTATCAAACTTTTATCTTTTCATGTCTATTCAGTTGTGGATTCTTGGTTTCCATTCATTAATTATGAACTAACTTTTTTTTATTAAGATGTCAATTGAACTTTTTATGGCTATGAATTAGTTATTCATTATATTCCAGTTATTTATGTTAAAGTAAGTTGTTTATCTTGTCTTGTGCATATTGCTTAATTATCTGATCAGTAATTACTTTGTTACTCTAGAAGGAATTGGAAGAGGAATTCTAGGGTTAGAACTAGGCATGATATCATGTGACTTAGTTATTTGCATGGTGAATAATTAGGTTTGTGAATTGAATGGAAATATATGTTCACCGCATGTAACACATAAGGAATTGGGATTAAAGGAGTTTAATCCACTTATTTTGCATAGGAATATAGCAAGATTAATCTGGATTAAATAGAAGGCAATTGATCACTTGGAAAAAGAACTTTTGGCATTTGAGAATTCCTGTTAACAATTCAGTAGACATAATAATTGGGATAATTGGATAATTGATTTATAATTCATAATTGGGGATATTGAAGTCTTAATCTTTATTTATTTGAATTCATTTATAAAGTAACATAGTTTTAATTGGTTAATTTAGTTTTCTTAATTAGAAAAAAACACGATTTGAAATTGTTTAAATAAAATTAGTTTGGTTAAGAATTAGTATTTGGTAATTTTTATTAAATAATTCCTCGTGGGAACTATACTTTTCTTATCACTTTATTACTTGTTGGCCGTGTATACTTGCACGTATTTATTGATTGCGAAATCGATCAACAAGTTTTTGGCGCCGTTGCCGGGGAATTGATTTAATAATTATTGTCCAATATTAATTTTAATCAAATTAGTCTTAATTTAAATATTTTTATTTTTATTTTTAATTCTGTTTCTATAATTCTCTCTTTTCAGGTACCATGGATGACTTTGTGTATCAATGGCCATACAAGAACATGACTCAACCAAGGGGAGAGGAGATTGAAAGACTCGAGAAACTTTCTACATTGTCTGCACAGATTGAGACACTTTCGATGATGTTTGAAGCTTTTGAAGCTCAGCGTCGTCAAAGTATGGTGGTTACTTGTGATTATTGTGCTGAAAATCATATGAGTCATCAATGCGCCATCAGTTTCGAGCCGGTACAGTTTAGAGGTGATTATCCCAATAATTATGTCTATCCCAACAACTATCAACAGGATTGGGGGTATCACCCGGATTTTTCATGGAGTAACAATCAAGCTGCAACTCAACCACCTAGACAACAACACACCTCCGGATTTCAAAATCCGACTCAACAACCAGAGAGGATATCAAGTTTGGAAGAAGCCTTAGAAAAATTCATTAGAGCTTCTGACAAAAAGAACGAGGAACAAGATAAGAAATTGAGTCAAGTAGATCTTACTTTGCAAAGCCATGGGGCATCGTTAAAGAATCTGGAAAATCAATTGGAACAGATAGCACATGAGTTGAACAACCGTCCTCAATACACCTGGCACTATGACACAGATTCCGAGACTGATGGTGAGCCCGAGCCAAATCTACAACTGGATGAGCCACGAGATAAAAAAGAGGAGACAAGTGGGGATAATGGCAACAAGGACGGTGAAGAACTAATTGTGAGACCCAATGATGATAAGCCAATGTTGTTTATGCCTCAAGTGCCTTCTCCTCCACAGTTCAAGAGTCCGGTTAGATTTGCAAAACCTTATCCGATTGGTAGTCATGTCGTCGGCAATACTCTCTGTGATGTAAAAGCAAGTACACCTTCGAAACCATGGTGCGATGAGCTAGAGAAGATAGAAGAAGAAATTGTTGTGTCTGACAAGACTCAATGCCAGAATATATTCGCAGACACAATGGAGAAACCACCTAGATGTTGGACGTTCTTGAATGTGATCTAATCTAAAGAAAGCATGCTAGGTGACTTTAATACAATGGCTATCGTAAATGGGAACCTACCAAAAGCTATATTATTTCCGATGAATGGAGGGTTCCTCAACTTTCGAAGAGGAATTGGATAGCATTGACCAGACAAAGTCAGGCTGAGACTATAAAACAAGCGCTTATTGGGAGGCAACCCAAGTTTAATTTTTATTTTTTATTTTTAGTTTTTATTAAGTTTTATATAAGTATTTTTGAATTTGCATTTATTTAGGATTTAATAAAATTGCTTCTATCATGGTTTTACAGGTTATTCAAGTCAAATACAAGAGTGGTGCCCAATTTGTTCCATGTGCTTAGCCTATTCTCCAAACTTAGCGAACAAGGAGGAAGATTGCTATATTTTCAGGGAAGTCCTCTGCTTTAAATTTTTCTATTGTAGCCATTGAGGACAATGTCTAGTTTAAGTTTGGGAGCATTTTAGTGTCGTATTGCATATAGTTAGTTATTTACATTGTAGTTCGTTATGTTTTCGGGTTATTTACATTTAGTTTTTGCATTAAGTTTTTTTGTTAAAAAAAAAATTAAAAATCGCAAAAATAGTAGTTAGTTTACTGTGTTTGTTGCGTTTAGTTTATATTTGCATGATTCCAACTGTTAGATAGTAAAAGTCTATTTTGGCCAATGATGAGACTGGAATTAAGTAGATAAGTATAGTATTGAATATTCAGGCTTTGATGTGATTTCTTGTTATGAATAGAATCTTTTCCTGTTTGAAACTGGTATAATTAAGGTTAGCATATTAATAACAGCTATGTTGACTGATTAAGTTTAAATTGATACATAATGGATTTCTTAAGGATAATACTAGTGTGAAGGAATGAAAGACATGAATAGGTGGAGATGGCTAAATTTTTATAAAAACATAAGTTTGGGGGGAAATTTTGGGGTATATAAGCTTCAAAAAAAAAACATGTTGAGTCTTGTGGTGGTTTGAGGAGAAACACTCCCCATAAACACAAGCGTGAGATGGAGCGTAAAACGCACTCACCAACCATCTATCAAAAAAAAGAAAAAAAAAATTTACCGTGGCTAGTTTTGTTTCGGGGCCTTTGTTACTTGAGTAAGTACGCCCGAAGGGGTATCTTAAAACCTAGTGCCCTAAGGTCTTATATGGTCTGGGAGTCGTTGGTCGAAAGCTCGCTAAGGGGTGACACTGTTAGCCTAATGGAATGAGACATTGCACAGTCATGGTTAAAAAAAAAGCAATAAAACGGGAAAAGAGCAAAAAGCCCCCGTAATGAAAAGTAAAGCATAAGTATCCCGGATTGGACTCTTGAACTTGGTGGATGTTTGACTTTAGTTAGATCTAGCTTGTTCGTGAATTTTGTGAGTTTTCACTGTATGATGCCTTTGAAGATATCTATTATGTCTTAAATTTGATTTTATATCAGTTAACATTGTTGTGGAGCACACACGCACTATATCAGTGATAACAGTCTAAGATTTGATGATTGATTGGGAAATTACTTATTTATTTTAATATGATGTATTATCATGTTTACTTGATTTCTCTAAGGCCGGTTGAATAGACTTGTTTCTGTCATTACTGTTGGATTCGTAGGCATATAGATTAGTTTCATTACATTGCATTGCATAACATTTTGGTGTTTTTGCTTGACGACAAACAAAGGTTTAAGTTTGGGGGTATTTGATGAGTGAGTTTTATACACATGAATTAGACACATTCGGGCTTAATTTATTGTTGTTCTCAAGTCTTTTAGGATGTTTTTATGTGTTTGTATCTATTCATGCATGTTTTATATTGTTTTGTAGGAATTGGGACAAAAGTTACTTGGATCGATGTTTGGGGTGGCTAGATTCGCGTTTTCGGCTTGTCATTTACATAGTAGTTACTTCAGAGCCAATTTGACTATAGCTCCGAACATTATTTTGAAAAACTTCAAGAATGAAAGTTGTAGATCTACTTCTCCTCTTTCCAGAACATCTTGAATCATCTAAATCTAAGTTCGGAAGAAGACGTTATGGTCATTTTCCCAAAGGACGTCGGAGCAGAAAATGTCAGATTTTGGGCCAGCGCCGGGGCGCGATTTTTAGGCTTGATTCCAGCGCCGGGGCGCTGGGGGGCAGAATCCCAGTGCCGTGCCCAGCGCTGGGGCGCTGGGGGAAGGGTTTGGTGCGGCCTGGACGCGTTTTGGGCGAATTTTGACACCTTTTTGACTCCAAATAGGATTGGGTTTGTTCATAAACTAAAAATTAGACTTGTAATCTATCAATACATGATGTAAGGCATAAAATAAGGGGGGGATTACATAGCTTAGATTAGAGATACACTCCTTTAGATTAGAACATAAACCCTAGTTCTTATTAGTTTTAGAGATTGAAGCAACTTGGAGACCATTGAAGATCAAGAGCAAGAGTAAGAGGGGAGCATCAGATTTGCTGACAACAGATTTTATTCTCTTCTCTTATCAAACTTTTATCTTTTAATGTCTATTCAGTTGTGGATTCTTGGTTTCCATTCATTAATTATGAACTAACTTTTTTTTATTAAGATTTCAATTGAACTTTTTATGGCTATGAATTAATTTTTCATTATATTCCAGTTATTTATGTTAAAGTGAGTTGTTTATCTTGTCTTGTGCATATTGCTTAATTATCTGATCAGTAATTACTTTGTTACTCTAGAAGGAATTGGAAGAGGAATTCTAGGGTTAGAACTGGGCATGATATCATGTGACTTAGTTATTTGCATGGTGAATAATTAGGTTTGTGAATTGAATGGAAATATCTGTTCACCGCATGTAACACATAAGGAATTGGGATTAAAGGAGTTTAATTCACTTATTTTGCATAGGAATATAGCAAGATTAATCTGGATTAAATAGAAGGCAATTGATCACTTGGAAAAGGATTTTTGGCATTTGAGAATTCCTGTTAACAATTCCGTAGACATAATAATTGGGATAATTGGATAATTGATTTATAATTCATAATTGGGGATACTGAAGTCTTAATCTTTATTTATTTGAATTCATTTATAAAGTAACATAGTTTTAATTGGTTAATTTAGTTTTCTTAATTAGAAAAAAACACGATTTGAAATTGTTTAAATAAAATTAGTTTGGTTAAGAATTATTATTTGGTGATTTTTATTAAATAATTCCTCGTGGGAACGATACTTTTCTTATCACTTTATTACTTGTTGGCCGTGTATACTTGCACGTATTTATTGATTGCGAAATCGATCAACAAGTTTTTGGCGCCGTTGCCGGAGAATTAATTTAATAATTATTGTCCAATATTAATTTCAATCAAATTAGTCTTAATTTAAATATTTTAATTTTTATTTTTAATTCTCTTTCTATAATTCTCTCTTTTCAGGTACCATGGATGACTTTGTGTATCAATGGCCATACACGAACATGACTCAACCAAGGGGAGAGGAGATTGAAAGACTCGAGAAACTTTCTACATTGTCTGCACAGATTGAGACACTTTCGAGGATGTTTGAAGCTTTTGAAGCTCAGCGTCGTCAAAGTATGGCGGTTACTTGTGATTATTGTGCTGAAAATCATATGAGTCATCAATGTGCCATCAGTTTCGAGCCGGTACAGTTTAGTGGCGATTACCCCAATAATTATGACTATCCCAACAACTATCATCAGGATTGGGGGTATCACCCGGATTTTTCATGGAGTAACAATCAAGCTGCAGCTCAACCACCTAGACAACAACACACCTCCGGATTTCAAAATCCGAGTCAACAACCAGAGAGGATATCAAGTTTGGAAGAAGCCTTAGAAAAATTCATTAGAGCTTCTGATAAAAAGAACGAGGAACAAGATAAGAAATTGAGTCAAGTAGATCTTACTTTGCAAAGCCATGGGGCATCGTTAAAGAATCTGGAAAATCAATTGGAACAGATAACACATGAGTTGAACAACCGTCCTCAATACACCTGGCCCTATGACACAGATTCCTAGACTGATGGTGAGCCCGAGCCAAATCTACAACTGGATGAGCCACCAGATAAAAAAGAGGAGACAAGTGGGGATAATGACAACAAGGTCGGTGAAGAACTAATTGTGAGACCCAATGATGATGAGCCAATGTTTTTTATGCCTCAAGTGCCTTCTCCTCCACAGTTCAAGAGTCCTGTTAGATTTGCAAAACCTTATCCGATTGGTAGTCATGTCGTCGGCAATACTCTCTGTGATGTAAAAGCAAGTACACCTTCGAAACCATGGTAAGATGAGCTAGAGAAGATAGAAGAAGAAATTGTTGTGTCTGACAAGCCTCAATGCCAGAATATATTCGCAGACACAATGGAGAAACCACCTAGATGTTGGACGTTCTTGAATGTGATCTTATCTAAAGAAAGCATGCTAGGTGACTTTAATACAATGGCTATCGTAAATGGGAACCAACCAAAAGCTATATTATTTCCGATGGATGGAGGGTTCCTCAACTTTCGAAGAGGAATTGGATAGCATTGACCAGACAATGTCAGGCTGATACTATAAAACAAGCGCTTATTGGGAGGCAACCCAAGTTTAATTTTTATTTTTTATTTTTAGTTTTTATTAAGTTTTATATAAGTAGTTTTGAATTTGCATTTATTTAGGATTTAATAAAATTGCTTCTATCATGGTTTTACAGGTTATTCAAGTCAAATACAAGAGTGGTGCCCAATTTGTTCCATGTGCTTAGCCTATTCTCCAAACTTAGCGGACAAGGAGGAAGATTGCTATATTTTCAGGGAAGTCCTCTGCTTTAAATTTTTCTATTGTAGCCATTGAGGACAATGTCTAGTTTAAGTTTGGGGGCATTTTAGTGTCGTATTGCATATAGTTAGTTATTTACATTGTAGTTCGTTATGTTTTCGGGTTATTTACATTTAGTTTTTGCATTAAGTTTTTTTGTTAAAAAAAATTAAAAATCGCAAAAATAGTAGTTAGTTTACTGTGTTTGTTGCGTTTAGTTTATATTTGCATGATTCCAACTGTTAGATAGTAAAAGTCTATTTTGGCCAATGATGAGACTGGAATTAAGTAGATAAGTATAGTATTGAATATTCAGGCTTTGATGTGATTTCTTGTTATGAATAGAATCTTTTCCTGTTTGAAACTGGTATAATTAAGGTTAGCATATTAATAACAGCTATGTTGACTGATTAAGTTTAAATTGATACATAATGGATTTCTTAAGGATAATACTAGTGTGAAGGAATGAAAGACATGAATAGGCGGAGATGGCTAAATTTTTATAAAAACTTAAGTTTGGGGGGAAATTTTGGGGTATATAAGCTTCAAAAAAAAACATGTTGAGTCTTGTGGTGGGTTGAGGAGAATCACTCCCCATAAACACAAGCGTGAGATGGAGCGTAAAACGCACTCACCAACCATCTATCAAAAAAAAAGAGAAAAAAAAAATTATCGTGGCTAGTTTTGTTTCGGGGCCTTTGTTACTTGAGTAAGTACGCCCGAAGGGGTATCTTAAAACCTAGTGCCCTAAGGTCTTATATGGTCTGGGAGTCGTTGGTCGAAAGCTCGCTAAGGGGTGACACTGTTAGCCTAATGGAATGAGACATTGCACAGTCATGGTTAAAAAAAAGCAATAAAACGGGAAAAAGGCAAAAAGCCCCCGTAATGAAAAGTAAAGCATAAGTATCCCGGATTGGACTTTTGAACTTGGTGGATGTTTGACTTTAGTTAGATCTAGCTTGTTCGTGAATTTTGTGAGTTTTCACTGTATGATGCCTTCGAAGATATCTATTATGTCTTAAATTTGATTTTATATCAGTTAACATTGTTGTGGAGCACACACGCACTATATCAGTGATAACAGTCTAAGATTTGATGATTGATTGGGAAATTACTAATTTATTTTAATATGATGTATTATCATGTTTACTTGATTTCTCTAAGGCCGGTTGAATAGACTAGTTTCTGTCATTACTGTTGGATTCGTAGGCATATAGATTAGTTTCATTACATTGCATTGCATAACATTTTGGTGTTTTTGATTGAGGACAAACAATGGTTTAAGTTTGGGGGTATTTGATGAGTGAGTTTTATACACATGAATTGGACACATTCGGGCTTAATTTATTGTTGTTCTCAAGTCTTTTAGGATGTTTTTATGTGTTTGTTTCTATTCATGCATGTTTTATATTATTTTGTAGGAATTGGGACAAAAGTTACTTGGATCGATGTTTGGGGTGGCTAGATTCGCGTTTTCGGCTTGTCATTTACACAGTAGTCACTTCAGAGCCAATTTGACTATAGCTCCGAACATTATTTCGAAACACTTAAAGAATGAAAGTTGTAGACCTACTTCTCCTCTTTCCAGAACATCTTGAATCATCTAAATCGGAGTTCGGACGAAGACGTTATGGTCATTTTTCCAAAGGACGTCGGAGCAGAAAATGTCAGATTTTGGACCAGCGCCGGGGCACGATTTTTAGGCTTGATTCAAGCGCCGGGGCGCTGGGGGCAGAATCCCAGCGCCGTGCCTAGAGCTGGGGCACTAGGGGAAGGGTTCGGTGAGGCCTGGACGCGTTTTGGGCGAATTTTGACACATTTTTGACTCCAAATAGGATTGGGTTTGTTCATAAACTAAAAATTAGACTTGTAATCTATAAATACATGATGTAAGGCATAAAATAAGGGGGGGATTACATAGCTTATATTAGAGATACACTCCTTTAGATTAGAACATAAACCCTAGTTCTTATTAGTTTTGGAGATTGAAGCAACTTGGAGACCATTGAAGATCAAGAGCAAGAGCAAGAGGGGAGCATCAGATTTGCTGACAACAGATTCTCTTATCAAACTTTTATCTTTTCATGTCTATTCAGTTGTGGATTCTTGGTTTCCATTCATTAATTATGAACTAACTTTTTTTTATTAAGATTTCAATTGAACTTTTTATGGCTATGAATTAATTATTCATTATATTCCAGTTATTTATGTTAAAGTGAGTTGTTTATCTTGTCTTGTGCATATTGCTTAATTATCTGATCAGTAATTACTTTGTTACTCTAGAAGGAATTGGAAGAGGAATTCTAGGGTTAGAACTGGGCATGATATCATGTGACTTAGTTATTTGCATGGTGAATAATTAAGTTTGTGAATTGAATGGAAATATCTGTTCACCGCATGTAACACATAAGGAATTGGGATTAAAGGAGTTTAATTCACTTATTTTGCATAGGAATATAGCAAGATTAATCTGGATTAAATAAAAGGCAATTGATCACTTGGAAAAGGACTTTTGGCATTTGAGAATTCATGTTAACAATTCAGTAGACATAATAATTGGGATAATTGGATAATTGATTTATAATTCATAATTGGGGATATTGAAGTCTTAATCTTTATTTATTTGAATTCATTTATAAAGTAACATAGTTTTAATTGGTTAATTTAGTTTTTTTAATTAGAAAAAAACACGATTTGAAATTGTTTAAATAAAATTAGTTTGGTTAAGAATTAGTATTTGGTGATTTTTATTAAATAATTCCTCGTGGGAACGATACTTTTCTTATCACTTTATTACTTGTTGGCCGTGTATACTTGCACGTATTTATTGATTGCGAAATCGATCAACATGCACCAAAATTGATTTGCTTTTTGAGAACAATGGCCATCATGATTCTCAGTTGATGATCACTTATTGTATCATGAGCAATATATTTGCTTAGTATTCACTTTCCTACTATCTCAGCAAGGAACTCATTCTTCAGAAAACTCCTTCTTCTTCATATTCTTCAAAATAGGGTTTCTTTTGTAGAGCATAGCTTTTTTCCCTTCTTCCATGTTGACTTCTTCAAGGTTCTTCAGACCTGAGTCTAGAAGACCTAAGCATTGATTAATGTCTGTGGGCTTTAACTTCAGGATCTGACCGCTGACCTTAGTCGATAGAATTCCAGAAGTCGTAGTTACATTTGAGTAGAACTCTCTCACCAAGTTTGAGTAGATTCGGGTGCTTGATTCCAGGCATTCAGAGAATCCAGCCTTCTTTACCAACTAAATAATATCTCTGAACTTCTTCTTAGATTTCTCGAACTTCTTAGTTCCAAATTGAATACCAGTGATTACACGCACATCTTCTATTTGAAGAGTTATGGACACCTGGGTTTATATCTTTTGTGATAGTATTGTGAGATATCAGAAAGCGAACTGAGGATAGATCACTGTTTGAGAGAATTTGACAGTTTAGAGGTGTTTAGGTTTTGGCTTAAGAGGGAGTGTATGGATTAGACAGGCTTGCAGCTATTGATGAACTCTCGAAAGTATAAATGCCATTGATTTGAATTTTCCCTCATGTAACTGTTCCCTCCACGTTTCTTAGTGGGACAAATGTAAGACTCTGATAGGTCACAGTCTGTAACTTCTTCTAACACGTCAGTTTATCAGATTTGACTTATCTTTAGTTGACTATTGACTTATTCAGTTCGTGGAGTGGCCTTATGACTTAGCTTAGTACTTCACGACTTCTTAGACTGATCTACAACCTTTGTGCTTTCTTCGATGATCGTAGTCTGTGGGTTTGTTTAAAATAGACAACTTCTTCATTAGACTTTATGAGAGTGGCAAAAATCATTTTCAGTTCATATTCTTCTAAGGAGTTACTACTTGCTTCAGCAGAGATTCTTGTGATATAAGTCATTTTTTTCATTTCTTAAGGATTAAGGTTACTCAGGGATGGCCAACATCTTAGTTCAATACTAAGGATCAGGTTTGTCCCTGAGGTACTTATCTGATGAACAGCTTTATAAAATGGTGGCTATAATGACATCACATTGGTCTTTTCTTCTTGAGAGTTTGCTTACTACTCTGGATATTCTTTGGTGTTGGTATTTATTTAGGCTGCAATCGTGGTGTCATCATGCTTTTACACTACGATCACTGAGACTGATCGAAAGTACTCCACGATTTGAGTGGTTCGTTGATATGGTTATTAGTAACACGTTTTGGTACATTACTAGTGACTATGAATCTTTATTTGGTTCATCAGTCATAGAGTTTTTGAAATCTTTAACCTGGACATTTCTGTTTTGGGTTAGCTCTTGTCTCTATGATCTTGACAAGAGTGGTCTTGATAATTGTGCAGTGGTTAATAGACATGTACCCTGGTTGACCTATCTTTCAAGCTTATCTCAGATCTTCTTGAAAGTATCCACTTCTTCATTATGCTCCCTAAGCTGTATCATCTTCATCATTTGTATCTAGAACTTCCTCAGACTGATCAACAACTTTAGGCTGAAATCATTATGAATCAATAGACCTAAATGAGTCATAGAAAGGTATCATCAGAACTGATCACTCCATGATTGATGATAGAACTACGAACGTAGTCTTTCTCATTCAGGCTTCGGTATCTTTTGCACTCATGAAAGTATTCTTCAGTGGTGCATTTTTCACCATTATGAACTTCCTGGATGTTCTCTTTGGAATAAAATGCTTTGCATGGATAGAAACAGTAGATTTCTTTTATCTTGGTATAATTTTTGACTTTTTGTTCAAGCTGAGAAACCGTTGCAGCATTCACCTCTGATGAGTTGGCAAGTATGAACTTTCCGATCGGTAATGACTCTACGATCGAGGTGAGTGAAGACTTTTTTTATTTGTGGTTGCGTTTTCCCTTTTAGACAGCTGACTTTGCAGCTGTTTGAACACTTGTGACTGAAGCTATCTGCTTCAATATTTCTTGTGAGATCATATAGACCAAGTACCTGCAAGTTAGGTAAATTTCTATTTTTGGTATTCCTGATTGTTTGGGTCTTACTAGATTAGTTTTTCTTGAACTCCCAATTCCTCATATGCTTGAATTTACATTCACGTCACCAATCATATTTTATGCATATATCAGATTTAGTTATGATAATTATAATGCATGATGATGAGTGTGTGATTGATTAAGTATTTTGACAGGACATTTTTTTCTTTGATTATTTCACTCTTTGCTTGGTTGTGTTCACAGATCTTGAATGTTTTCAAAGTAGGAATCAACTCTATTGTTTATTTGCATCTGGTTGATTCATGGAGATGATCATTTTCTAAGAATCTTCAAGATACTCCTCTAGTGTTGATCATACTCTACATTTTATCAAGAACAATGAACGTTGGTTTTTTTTATATATTTGCATACATGCCAATCCTTTAGTAAGAGTTACTCCACTTAAGGTTTATAGGATTAAGATTAACTTACAACATACTTCAGACTTCTTTCAAGAAGCTATCTTCAACTTGAACTTTTAGTGGAGAGAGAGTTTGTTGACAATTAAGTATCCAACCTTTATGTACTCTCTTTCTTCCACTTTTCAGGAAGAGTATGGTCTCTTGATAGAGTATTGTTATAGTACATAAGATGATGCAACACAATATTCATGTAAGTGTTAATGAGGAATCGTACCTTTATACTTGTTAGTTTCTTGACATTCATTTGCATTATTATAATGATGTTGGGCATTGATGTGAAAATCTTTACATTCATTGTTGACATCTTGTTGCTCTATTTGACCTTAGATCAATCAGGCATCGTCTTGGAGTTGATGGCATAGGAAAGTCTTGGAATCTATAGTTCTTTGATAATCTTGAGTTTCAATGATCAGGCCCAACTGATTAGCCAAGTACATATTGAACGAGATTTTCTTTCTACTTTTGAATAGACATTTCTCTACATGTATAGGCCTTTCATCTTTTAGAACAGGGGATGACAAACTCTTTGTTATTGATGCCCTTCTTGACTTTCCATCACAAGTCTGTAGACTGCTAATTTTTTTTGGACATGGATTGGTCTTGTTGCTGCATTAATTTGGAATAGGGACCAATCTGAGCAGCTTCAAGTGAATGTGCGCATTTACCTTTATGCATAATTTCCAATGTGTGAGCTCATCAGTAATTACAAATATCTTACTACTAAACTAAGTTTAGACCATGGTTTTTGCCTTGAATCAGACTCAGAGCGTTAGCTTTTAGAATATAATATGAGAACCTGCTTTGATACCAATTATTAGTTCCCAAAGGGCACACAATAGATCTAGAAAGTGGGGGGGTTGAATAGATCCTTTTTATTGTCAAAAATCTTTTTCTTTTTAGTTTACATTGTTGAGTAAATAGCATATGACAAACTTAAGAATTATTTTAAACACAACGGAATAAGTTAAGGTTCCCCTTCATAGATGTTATGTTGACTATTCATCTAGATTTAGTTTAGTTGTAAATAGTTATCATATTAATAGCAGTTATAAAAATTATAGCAGTTATAGATTTATAATGTAAATGATATAATGTAAAAGACACAAGGAATTTGAAGTGGTTCAGAGACTCAAGCTCCCAATCCACTCTTCTGCTTCAACAAGTAGGGATTCCACTAAGGAAGTCTTTACATCGCCGAATCACTAAGATTCCTTAAAGGCCAACAGCCTTGGAACTTTAGTTCACTAAGAACTCTTCAAGTCCAACAGACTTGGAACTTCAGTTCACTAAGAACTCTTCAAGGCCTTCAGCCTTGGAACTCAGTTTAGTCCATTGGACAAGGACCCTTCTAGCCCTGGCTCTTGTTGATGTTGTTGTTGGTGCTGATCTGCCAAGATGACTTAAAGCTTGTTCATCCTTGATTCTTGGCAACTTTTTGTGATCCTCTTTGGATTCTACATCAAGACGGAATCACCGTTGGACTTACTACTAAGTTGTTCATGAATCTCGATCTCTTTGAGTACTTAGCAGTTTGTCACTTCTTCCTTGGTGCAGCTGATCTTGTGGTTGGTCATTTTCTGAGCTCAGCTTTCACTTCTTCACCACATGAGGTTTGCTAAGTCTTTGCATCTTTGGTAGGCTTCGTCTGGCACTTAGCATCCTCTAAACCTTGGTTCCCTTGTGTACAGATTTGGTTATGCATCTGTTCTTCTTTAGCTCTTGGTGGTTCATGGTGATCCATAGACTGGCTCTTTGAATCTTCTTTCTGATATGCCAATCTCTTGAATGCTATTATCTTGGCCTTCTCAGCTCTCAGCTTAGCTGACATTCTTAATGGCATTCTCATTGTTGTTGAGTGATGCCTTTTTCTATTAAAGCTCTTCTCTTAACTTGCTTCACTTCTACTTTCATAGTCTCACTGCCACTGAGCCATATTCTATTTTTTCTCTGTAGAACTCGTAGAGTCAACAACCTTCCTTTGACCAGAAACTTCTTCTTTTGAGCTTCTACTGTTAAATAACCTTTCATAAGCTTCCTGTTGGATTATAGCCATTGGGAGTTATTTGAATTAATTCGCAGATCTCAAGTTATTTGGTGCAGACTGCAGATATGACATGACAACCCATTTTTCACTTTTCTGACACTACAGTCTACTATTTTACCTACAACATCAGAAATGTCACTTTTACGTGTAAGGCTGGTAGTCACCTTTATTACTTCTTTCTAATTCCTCGATTAAAACATCAAGAGTTTTCCTTCTACATTGATGCTTTCAATACCCAACGTTCGAATGTCAGTCTTAGCATTGAGAATATAACGACTGAGAAAATTGGATTAATTGTTAAATAATTTTATTTGATTAAATAATGAAAGATACCTGGATTTGGGGGCATCATAGAGACGTTGCCAAGGCTTTAATACTCAAATAACTGAACTCTATGATTCTGATGTAGATGATTGAACTCTACGATTATGAGAGTGTTCTCTGGATTTTCAATGCAGAACCTCTCTTCCTTTATTCTTGCAGTGCTTCAATACTTATGTTTTCCTTGACTTTCATTAGACACGGATAACTTGTTTGAATGTTATGGCCCTCTTTAACTTTAAGACTCATCAGATTGGTCAAGCTCAACTGTCTTTCTCCTTGTAATCTCCTATTCAAATATCATCAATGGTCTGACCCATGCTTAGTATTCTTTATCTATTCTGTATATGTTGGCCAGTATCTCTGTTATAGACTTCATCAGTTCTTGCTTCTAATCTGGCTAGCACTATGATCATGGTTATAACCAAGATCGTTATCCTTTGTTTTCTTGACAGCTACTACATTACTGACCTTCTTTTATCAGTCATATTATATGAAGTCTTCTCATTGATCCTTGTGGAAGACTTCCCTCAACTGGCTTACCAATTCAATCAGGATGCTAACTGAGTTAATGCTTCGATCTTCTATTTGCTTGCAAGACATTAGGTGAATGCTCTTTGGCTTCCTTTAGGTAGATTGCCTCTTTTATAGTTCTAATCAGAGGCTTCATTCTTTGAATGCTTTGGGAGTGCTCATGTGTTGAGAATCATGTTAACACTACGATTCTTCCTTAACGTTTTGTGCACTGATAGGCTTTGTCGAAGACTTTGTTCTGTAGACTACGATCTAGCTTTGGTTTTGCAGACACTACGACTCCGAGTGTAGATTATACATCAGACTACGATTTATGCCTTAACACTTATTGTTCTTATCTAATCTAGCTTGACTACGATTTCTGTCTCTTGTATGATCAGTAGACTCTACGACTTAAAGTGTGGTCTACGATTCTTAACTTGACTTAGCAGGTACTTGAATCAACTCTACAATTCTGAGTGAGGTCCGCCAAAGAAGACTACGATCTGTAGCCATTTTCTCGATACTCTACGATTCTGCCTTAGCTTCTGTAATCCCTCGGCTGGCTCGACGGACTATAATTCTGCCTTGATAGTCTCTGAATACATTGTTTTTCCTTGCAGAGTTCTAAGGCTTATACAGTACTCGACGATCAAGCAGGCCTATCTATTACATCATACAAGATCAACCTAATAAGCTTGATCTTTCTATCTTTAGTCCTTGTACACCATATTCTTTTTAAGGACTTTACACAAGTTGTTTTGTTCATGTAGAATCAACCTAACATATTTGATCATTTCAGTCTAAGTCCTTGTACATATATTCATGTTGTCCATTCAAGGACTTTATAACTTATTTTAATGCAGACATATTTGTATATTCATTCATTAAAATCATAATCAAATCTTATATAAATAGGAATACATTCATATGCATATTCCTATCATCATCATTGAATACCACCCCAAACTTTTCTAAGAATGGTTCAAACACCATGTTCATCTTATCCATGAATGCTTCAGGGGAATTGGTCAAACCAAAAGACATTACCAAAAACTCGTAATGCCCATACTGAGTGAATTCCGTCTTCGGTACATCCTCTTTCCTTACTTTTAATTGATGATACCCACTTCTCAAATCTATCTTAGAGAAGTATCTAGCTCCTTTTAGTTGATCAAACAAGTCATCTATTCTTGGTAACATATATTTATTCTTAATGGTGACTTTATTTAACTCCATATAATCAATGAAAAGACGCATTGACCCATCCTTCTTCTTCACGAATAACACCGGTGCTCCCTACGGTGATACACTCAGCTGAATGTATTCTTATCTAGTAGCTCTTATAGTTGTACCATCTGTTATTTCATCTCTACTAGAGCCATCCTATACGGGGACTTTGATATCGGAATAGTCCCTGGTACTAAATCGATAACGAACTAAATCTCTCTGTCAGGCAGAAGTCTTGGAAGATCATCCAGAAATATGTCCATACAATCCCTAAGAACTAGTATCGACTATGTAAGCTAAATATCCTACACAGCCTTTCCTCAATAACTTCTTGGCTTGCATAATCATCGACAACTCTCTTGTCTAAGAAATTTACTACCATAGAAGACTACCTTTGATGGAGTCATAAGATTTACACATTTATTTTGGCAATCAATTATCGCGCCATAATAGAATAGCCAATTCATCCCAGTATAACATAAAATTCCCCAAGTTTAATCTAGATTAAATCTACTGTCATAATATATCCCTTAATATTCACCCTATAATTCCTATATACGAATCTAACAGGAATCACCTCCCTATTCGCAATTTCTATATTCAAAGGGAAATTTAACTCTTCATTAGGAAACCCCAGGCTCTTAGCAAAATCATCAGATATATATAAATTAACAAGTAGCACCCAAATAAAATAACACACATGCATTTATATCATTGATTAGGATAATACCTGACACAACATATTTTGATTGCACTACATCTTATACAGTCATGTTAAAGGTTATGGATGTGGGTCTACTTGATGACGTTGGTCCAACAATAGCCAATGTACCTCCACTGCCACCTCCCTTGCTTCCAGTTGCCTCTCTAGCTTTCTTTTTGGGACACTCACGAGCTAAATGATCCTTCGAATCACATGTGTAACAAGCATTCTTCTTTGGTTGATGGAAATTTGAAGCAATGTGACCCTTTTGGCCGTAATTAAAGCACACTCGCTTACCCCTCAAGCACACGCCAATGTGATTTCTCCCATAGGTAACACATGATTCAAATTTCCTTTTCTACTGCCTACTCTGCCGACTTCCAGCATGTGCACCATCATTCCACTTCCTTTTTGGGCTATTGTTTCCTCCACTACTACCACCATTTTTACCTACACTTTCATTCTTCTTCTTTCTCTGTTCCTGATTGTACTTCGTTAAGGAATCGCTTCCACCTTCTGCGATAATCGCCTTCTCAAGCACTGTTGTAAACATCTTCAGCTAAAACATAGAGACTCTACTGTAAAACCAGGGATTCAGTCCCTGTTCAAACCTTCTTGCCTTGCGTTTGTCTATGTTAACTTGATATGACGCAAACCTCGCAACCTCATTGAATTTTGCTGCATACTCTGACACCATCATCGCACCTTGCTTCAATTCTAAAAATTGAACTTCCGTCTGATTCTTTGAGCTATCTGGAAAATAAGTCTCATAAAATATTTCTTTAAACCTATCCCATGTCATCACTCCCTATCCCCCACAGGCTTTGTTTGCTTGCCACCAGTAACTGGATTCTGCTTTCAACATGAATGTTACAAAAGCAGTCTTATAGTCTTCACCTACCCTAGCAACATCGAAAACCTTTTCTATTTATATGATCCAGGTCTGTGCCTCAACTGGATTCATGGACCCACAAAATTCTGGTGGTTCAACCGCCTTGAAATCCTTGAAAGTCGTAGCTTGGTTCTGCGGCTGATTCTGTAGTGCTCCCGTTAATAATGTCACCAATTGCTTAATTGGGTTATCCTCAGCGTTGTTCTTATTGGTAGACCCCTTAGGGGTTCTTTGTTTTGGTTGACATCTTGGAGGCATTTTCTATTAAGATACACTTATTAGATTATTACTCAACTTCTTAAGTATTTTCTACTTAACTTTCACATCTTAAACAATCATTTTAACATTTTGAATAAATTAACGTTTTATTTATTCATCACTTTTCTAGATCTCATCATCCTTCTGTGCCATCGAAGTCTGATGTTCAGCTACTAGCTCCTCTAACTCCTCGACTTTATCCTGAAGCTTAATGTTACGATCGTATACTTTGTCATACATATGAGCTGCAATAGAGTTTGGTGGAAACTCTTCCTCCTCCTCATCCGTTTGTGGCAGCTCCACGGGGTCTTCCTCATCCGTCTCTACCATAACCTCATCATTAGGTATACCCTCATTCTCTAACTCCGGGGCATAGCCAACCACTATGACTAACGAAGATGACTCCCTTGGCACCAGTTGTTCCCAGACTACCTGAATATCTCGAGGCTCCTCCTCTATAGGCATATAAGGTCTCTCCTCCCTAGCCTGACTGGATTCTCCCTCATTAGCCATCCTGACAATAAAAATTTGAAGTTTTAAATTACTAACCGTCACTACTTGACATTCACGAGCACATAGGTTGCAACCATATAAGCACATAGAGTGTTTTATTATTTCTTCTTTAAAACTCGATAATAGTCTATCACCACTATCTTTTAAACCTCCTATAAGGTTACATCCTAAGGTTTTTCTCCCGCCTAAGGTTCATGACATTAAGCTTTAATGCCAACTTGTGACACCCCCAAATTTGGGTACTTCATTCCCACATGATTTGGTGTTCATTATCCAATCATTCATTTCTAACTACCAAAATATAATAAAATTTAAGCAATAAATCTTCCCATTAAAGGATTACATAGTTAAATTTGATCAATCCCATGTTATCTAACCTTAAAACATTCATCAAATGCGAAAATTTAAATAATTACATCACAATAATTAAAACTAAGTCTGAAGACATAAATATCAACAAATTAACAAGTCTTCAACACTTTTTCATCTTGCCTTTTCCTTTGCTTGTAGTTGGCTCATCAACCTTCTCAACTTTAGCTGCAATGGTTATATATATGCAAGAGTGAGCAAAACAAATACTCACTTAAAAGGACACAATAACTGAAAATGAATAAACTCATTCGAATTGAATAACATATCTTAACATCGATAATCAATAACTGATACTGGAAATAATCTGAGGGTCACAAGACCATGAACTATGTCCAAGGTTATAAGTATTTCTTTTAACTTAAACCTAAACAGTCATAAGACTGTAGGGACTTCCCGTACTTAGGGTGATCAGCTCTTCGTACCATGTATTGTGCACAAACATCTAAACACTTCCGCATAAATAATCCCTTATAATAGGGTTATTCATCTATGTTTTAAAATACAAGTCCGCGCCAAAGTAAGTTTGGTTTGGATAAGTTTCAAGGGTAATTTAGAGTTTAATGAACATCAACTAAGGATTAGTTGAATCAAAAGTTTAATGACAATGCGAGGGTTCAACGACATGTTATAGAGTAATTATGAATCATAAATGAATAGTATGATACATCAAAGTCATGCTTTAAGAATAACTTTCAAAGCACTAAAGAGATATAATGAACCTTGCTTGAACAACAATGATAAGCTAAGGTTACATTTTCCAGTAAGGAAACAAAATTACGAACTTTGCTCGATATAATTCAAGAACTTGCATAATTTTATAAACAAGATAGAGTAACAACTTGCATATTTATAAACAATAGGATAAGCTTAAATAAGAGTAGGATTAGGAAACTTGCGTAATAATAATCAAGTTAGGGTAAGGAAACTTGCTCAAAGAAAGTTTAGGCTTAGAGAACTTGCGTAACAACAATAAACAAGATAGAATAAAGAATTTTCTCTATGTAAAGAAATAAGATTTAGGAACTTGCCTCATGCATAGGTTAAACGATCACTACTCACGTTCACTACAAGTCCTACACATACCATATGTATTGACAACACTCATTAGTTACACTAATATTAACTTCATGAGTTTGGTTCCCACTTTTAGTATTGCTCGTTAACTTTGTTTAAGTTTAAACAACATTACATCTTTCATGAGTATCACATTTTAGCTCTTTTACAACTTATCAAATTATCATGCCATGTCAACATATGAATGTTAATAACCTGATATAATATCTTATTACATGTCCAACACATTATCATGTTCCTTATATTAGGTTAGATTAACACACAAAGGACTGCACTTGCATATGTGCATCCCGACGCCCTCCGATTGCCTCTAAGGGCACATTAGTCCTAAAGATGGACATTTAGACCCCTACTAACGACATCAAATTGAAAAACTTGAAGAACAAAAGTTGTAGGTCTACACGTCATCGTTCCGGATAATCTTGAATCACATCAATCAGAGTTCTTATGAAAAAGTAAGGCCCATTTTAGTAAAACATGTCTGGTTAGATTTTCTCTAACACTTGGTCAGTCTGCCCACCCCCGCCGGGGTAGGGTTTTTGAGCTATAAAAGCTCGTCGGGGCGGGATACCCCGCTGGTGTTAGGTTTGTAATATTCATGAACGCAATCAAATTGCACAAAATAAGTGAAAGCATGGAAATCGGAGTTTTAAATTTAACAAACCATATACCCGGATCATCCTTTATGCACAATTATTAATTATACGAAAAGATAAATAACAAGAATCATACCCTTGAAGATTCGAGCTTCCTCAAGTATAAGTTCACCTCCAAATCCTTTTCGCGTTTAACTTGAATCCACCGGGTTAAGTTCCTTCCTTTGATCAATGTTAGCCACCCAAGTGTTTGGCCTTTGGAGGTGATCCACCAAGGAAGAAGAGAGATTCAGGAAGATGGGTGACCCTTTAGGTTCTCCATATTAAACCGGTTGTGAATAAATTAATTAGAACAATTCTAATCTTATTAAAATAAATAAATTAAAATATTAATTTATTTAAATAAATAATATTTATTCTACAATAGGGATAAGCCTCCCTAGCGATTAACGACTTTCCAGATAATATAGATTTCAACATTATTCATAAAAGAACCTTTGAGTAAAAAGTTATCGTACAATTCAATCCTTCCACCATACAATGTCCCAATTAAATATAAGACATGGAATTACAGTCAAGTCTTATTTTATTTAATTATATGTATTTCGACTCTTAAATGCATAACTCCAAATAATATAAATTAGAAACTCCTTTCTAAATTCATTTTGTATTGACCAAGGACTACTGGGTTGTCATTTATCGAATCACATATGACATTTCTCTTCTTTTACTAGAAGCGGTAGATTCTTTATTGATCATACATTATCTCCATGTATGACTTATTATACCCAAGCATACCCTTTGATATACCCTAAGGGTCTTAAGTAATAAGTCAAAGTATAATTCATCATACACAAGATACTATGATGATCTCAAGTCTAAGGATTACTTGTACTACTATCACTACAGGAATTCCTATTGACAGACAAGTAAAACTCTATTAGGTATTCCTTAGCGAGCCATGTTCAGTGAAATTATTCTCTAATAAGTACCTATATACTTGCTTTATTGTCTCTACATAAATGATCATGAGATCAATCATCCTCATCCAATGAGTTAGAAACATATGTACCAATCTATCCAGATTCACTAATCTCCAATTTAGTAATCCAACGATTGGGAACTATTTTATTTTTAAGCTTTCTAAGAATTTTGATCTCATTAGAATGATCATCATCATTATTCTAAAAGCATTGCTTAAAACTATGAGTTTATCACATATTATAAAGCAGCATCATGTAGATAATTAAAAGCCTTTAATAAATTAATATTTTTTATTAATAAATGAATAAGATTGTTATAAAGTATATGCTTTATCATTAAATATGATTGGCTTGTGTGCATACTACTTTCAATCTCCCACTTGCACTAAAGCCAATCGCCATGGTATCTCATACCCTTCTTCTTTAAGTGACGATTATCCTGCTCTTGGATAAGCTTTAGTTAATGGATATGTAATTTTGTTCTTGAGAGTCCACTATCTCTATAGTGATTTCCCATCTTTCAATGATTCCTATAATCAAATGAAAGGGTAACAACACATGTTTAGATCCAAGATGAGACTTAGGAACTATTCCTAGTTCTGTAATGAACTTTTCATCCAAACAATCAACTTGTAGCTTCATTTATAGCTATATACCTCGTCTTTATTACTTAACCAATAACTCTTTGTTGTTTGGAACCTTTCAAGGTAACACGTTAGCTTAAAGTAGATTTTCTGTCGTCTTGGCCTGTCTGAAAAAACTTGAGTATGTTAAGTCCTCTAGTTTTAATTCAGACCCACCATAAATTTTAATCACATCCTTAGTGCCAGTTAAGTACTTTAAGATTTTTTTTCACTGTCTTACAGTGATCTTCTCCAGAATATGAATGATCAGTATCAGATCTCATATATTTCATTGTATACATGATTTTCATTAATGTGATCTCTCTTTTACTAGTCTATGGGGACTACTAAGAGAGATACACTCCATGGCTCACCAACATCAGACATCTCTTGGAGTTTTCCATGCTAAACAACTTTAGCATCAAATGAATATACGTTCCTTGGGTTAAGTCGAGCATCCTCTTAACTCTATCTATATAGATTTGTATCCCCAATTAAAATACTCTTCCCAAATCATTCATGGAGGAATGTTTAGACAACTTTATCCTTTTTGATTCTAGCATTGGCATGTCATTCCTTATTCGTTTTATATCAACATATAATACTAGGAATATCACGACGCTCCCACTGACCCTTTTGTACACACTAGGTTTCATTTTTGTTTTTGATAAAATCAAACTCTTTTGATTATCTCATCAAAACGAATGTTCCATTTTTAAGAAGCTTGCTTCAATCCATTTCTCTGAGTGTCTACAACTCTTACCTCATCGTATGTAACTGGATCATCATCTTCTATGATGTGTACCTCATCATCATCATCTATGATGAATCCATACCTCCCAGGTATCTTCGGTACTATTCCAGATTTATGATTTGGTTGTGGTACAATAGGTCTATCTACAAGTTCCTCTTATTTGACTTATAGTATTTTGTGGTTCTTAAACTCTTCAAGATTTTATTATCCTCCCATTAGCCCCTTCAATGATAAACATCTTTATCTTAGAAGGCAGCATGTTTCACAACAAATTCCTTTTTCTAAGTAGGATTATAGATTTACACCCTAAACTTACTTTAGGATGTCACATAAATCTATACTTATCAAATCTTGTCCCAAGCTTATCCTTTGAAATCTTTTCACATAAGTTGGACAACCCCTTATCTTAACTTACTTAAAATAAGGAATCCTTCATGTCCATATCTTTTATGGAGTCTTGTAGCCGGATTTTGAGGTTATCTTTTTAGTAGATATGCAGCCATTTCTAGGACATTATCCCATAAAGATACTGAAATGTCGGTAAAATCATTATGGATCGCACGATGTCCAACAAGGTATTATTTTTCCTTTCAGATACATCAATCAATTATTGCGTATCAGGAGGCGTCCATTGTGAGAAAACCATTTGAGATGATCTAGAAACTCATTGCACAAGTATTCCTTCCTTGACCCGATCAAAGAATCCTAATACTTTGACAATTTGTGTCACTTCTGAATTCTTTTAACCTTTCAAATAATTCACACTTGTATTTCATCAAATACACACATTCAACTCTTTGAATGATCATGTCCTTTTCTTATACTAGTTTGTTTAATTTGCAAAATTATTTTCACGTAAGTCAAGTATACAAAATCCATTAAGTAATATTCCAGTTCTATACAAAACATTATTATTATAAATAAAACAACTATTGTTCTTAAATATATTACCAAAGATTTCATTGTCCAACAAAAAATGGAAATAATGTTTCTAACGTGAACTGGAATACAATAACAACTTATTTACTTAATAGATTTGCCTGTAGGCAATGCTAAACTATAAGTTTCTATGGCTAATGCAGCAACCTTTTCTTCATTTCCCACACATATGATTACTTATCTTTGTTTAGCTTTCTACTTCTGCTTGGTCCCTTCATAAATCTAAATTTATGATAACCAAATTCGGTATCCAATACCAAAATAGAACCTTGAATTAAAGAAAGATTTATTTTAAATCATGAACAAAATTTTATTTGTAACCGAAACTTCACTAAGCTTCTTCTGGTTAGCCTCTGCAAGATGCTTCTTGCAATTTCTTTCCAGTGTCAAGGCTTATTGCAGTGGAAGCAAACTCATTTTCTATCCGTATCAGTTCTGTTCTTATTATCCTTACTTTTTCCTTTCTATTTATCTTCTTTGAATCGTTCTTCTTTTCAGAAGATCCTTTGGCCCCTACAATAAAACTTGGTCTTTCTCGGTTAGAAAGTGACTCTCAACATTTTTCACATGTTAAGCAAATCAGTGAAGCTGATATCTAGCTTGTTCATATGAAAAATTCACAACAAATGTGAGAAGGAGTCCGGGAGTAACTACAAGATCAAATCTTGTTTCAACTCTCCATCAATGACAAAACATGTTGTCCTAATTGTTTAATCAAATTGATCATGTTTAGGACATGTGTCTGTACTGTAGTGTCGTTGGTCATTCTAGATCGGAAGAGCTCCTTAGATATCTGATATCTATTAGTCCTATTTTCCTCACCATCAACTACTTGACGTGCAGGAGTATAGTAGGAGCATTCATAGTTTCATGCTGACGCTGAAGCTCGTTACTCATTGATGCGAGCATGATGCATTGAGCCAACCTTGCATCATCTTGCCACTTTCTAAAAGCAGCAATGTCTTCCTTAGAGGCATTGTCTACAACCATTGTAGGGATATGCGTATTAAGGACATAAGATATCTTTTCACAACCCGTAAATTTATAAAATCTTGAATGATTAGAATAAAGGTTAAAGAATAAAACCTAGAAGAGAATTTGAGGATTTATTTAAAAATTTTAAGAAGAACCTATATGGTTTCTTAATTGAATGAGAATAAAGAAATATGGGTTACAAAATTCCAAACCCCTAGAAATGAATTGATATGTATTTTGAATGAATATCAAGAATAAGGTATTATGATACCTAAAAAATTTGATGTGAATTGAATAGTGTAAGAAATGTTATATAGGTACATATGGAAATTTTATTAAGGAAATAAGATTTCACATGAAGAGATGCTATGAGGTTAAACGAAGATAAGTATATGTATAAAAATATATATACTTAGTATGTTGCTATATATATTTTAGCAATAGGAATGATGAATTAAGTTATTGAAATATAGATCAAGATAAAACTATGTTAGTAATTAACATAGCTTGAATGTGGGCCTTGAGTGGAAATAAGTTTAAATTTATTAGCTAATATGATTAGCAATAAAAATGGCGTAAGATAAAACTCAAAATTTGAGTTAGAGATAGAATTTTGAAGCACGGACTACTCGGTTGCGTCCGAGACGTCAAGTTTAGTCAGAATGGACAGTAAACACAAAATGTGTAAAGGTTGACTTTTGGTCAAAGTCATCAATTGACTTTTTTATGGAGAAAAATCAAAATTAGTCTGAGAATTGAAATATGTTATGATTATGTGAATTATGTATATGATTAAATAAATATATATTATATAATGTGAATACATTTATTTTGTATATAAAAGTGAGTAAGAATTAAGTTATGTAACCTAATATATATATATATATATATATATATATATATATATATTAGGTGTGATAATTAAATAACCTAAGAGGTTATAATATGGTAGAATGTAAGTAAATAAAATATATACTAATTCTAAGAGATTTAATTTATATATCTCAACTAATAAATTTTATAACCTAATTATAGCAATTCTAATTGGGTTAAGAAATTGAATGTGCATGAGTAGGGATTTATGTTATAATTGAGGAAATGAAAACCCTAATTAAATAATTAGGGAATGGTATTAAGAGTGTTGGACTATATAAATTTTATATGGCCCAAACATGTTAAGTAGAAAGCCCAAAAGAATTAAAGGAGTGGCCCAACTTTTAGCCCAAGAGTTGGCCCAATCAATAATTTAAAAAGCCCAAAATTTGATCCAAGTATGGGGGGATATCTTTGGAAAAGAAAAGGCAAAGGAGGGACATTTTTGGACAAATAAAATTAAACCAAACTTAGTAGATATTAGGCCACATGGCCGGATGGTGTAGAGAAGAAAAGGAGGGGGGAAGAATGTGGTTCAATTTCTTTAGTTGGTAAACAACTCCCACCTACTCCTTCCATGTTTCATTTTGTTATTTGGCCAACACTTTGGCATTTCTTCCAAGCAATCTTTCGGTGGTTGAATGAGAGAAAGAGAGAGAATTAGTGGAGAAATTGAGAGCTACATGGTCGGATGGCATAGAGGAGAAAAAAGAGTGGAGCATGTGATCAAGTTTACTAAAATAAAGCTATATTAATTTTCTCTTTCATTTAGCTAACACCAAGAAAAAAAACAAGTAGAGGGAGAGAGAAGTGGGGAATTTCGGCAGCCATGGAGGAGAGAAAGGGGAGTCTTTGGTAAGACATCAAATCTCTATAATCAAACTATGAAGAAGAATAAGAAGATGAGCATGGTAATCAAAGGTATAAAGACCTTTTGTTATGTAATTTTTTATTATTGTATATCAATTCTTGAAACTATGTTTCTAAACTCAAAAATCATGTATATACATTGTTTCATGTTTAGATATACCCATATTGGGTGTTGTTTTGTTTAGAAATCAAAAATAAAGAAAAGTGATTTTTCTAGTTTATGAGCCCTAAAATATCTATGTACTTTGAATTTCCACCGTTTTTGATCTACGCCTTCTTTTTGCGATCCGTCAAAGAGAGGTGCTATATATGTAAGTTAAATACTAAAACCTAGTGGTAGCACTCAAAAATGTTGAGTATACAATCCGTAGTGACTTATTTAGCAAAAACATTAGGCCACATGGCCGGATGGTGTAGAGAAGAAAAGGAGGGGGGAAGAATGTGGTTCAATTTCTTTAGTTGGTAAACAACTCCCACCTACTCCTTCCATGTTTCATTTTGTTATTTGGCCAACACTTTGGCATTTCTTCCAAGCAATCTTTCGATGGTTGAATGAGAGAAAGAGAGAGAATTAGTGGAGAAATTGAGAGCTACATGGTCGGATGGCATAGAGGAGAAAAAAGAGTGGAGCATGTGATCAAGTTTACTAAAATAAAGCTATATTAATTTTCTCTTTCATTTAGCTAACACCAAGAAAAAAAACAAGTAGAGGGAGAGAGAAGTGGGGAATTTCGGCAGCCATGGAGGAGAGAAAGGGGAGTCTTTGGTAAGACATCAAATCTCTATAATCAAATTATGAAGAAGAATAAGAAGATGAGCATGGTAATCAAAGGTATAAAGACCTTTTGTTATGTAATTTTTTATTATTGTATATCAATTCTTGAAACTATGTTTCTAAACTCAAAAACCATGTATATACATTGTTTCATGTTTAGATATACCCATATTGGGTGTTGTTTTGTTTAGAAATCAAAAATAAAGAAAAGTGATTTTTCTAGTTTATGAGCCCTAAAATATCTATGTACTTTGAATTTCCACCGTTTTTGATCTACGCCTTCTTTTTGCGATCCGTCAAAGAGAGGTGCTATATATGTAAGTTAAATACTAAAACCTAGTGGTAGCACTCAAAAATGTTGAGTATACAATCCGTAGTGACTTATTTAGCAAAAATATTTTTGTGTCTTTTAAGGAAAAACTAACTGTTTTTGGACAGTCAAGAGTCGAGGTAGTTTAGTCATTTTTCTGACATTCAAAAATTCTGGATATATTTGGGAGGATAATACGATACGTTTTCTAGCATCTCCAAGTGGAATCACTGAAAAAGGAGTTGTAGATTTCCTTATTGAATATTTTTAACAAAGCACGAAAAATAGAAAAATGACAAAAGTATATGCCAAGATTTTTGCAAGGCCTGTTTTAGCCACTGAAATTCTGAGAACAATTCCGCCATTTTAGGACATAAAAATATATGGTATTAAGTACCTCATGTCCAAAAATGAGCTCATTCCGACTTAAAATAACCAAGTTATGACCATTTCAATTTTTGTGATTTTTCGACGAAAATCGCTATAACCGGAGTTCTATAAATCTGATGGCCACAAAATTTAAACTGGAGTATCACATTAACACGTATAAGATTTTGTAAAAATATGGAAATTTCTGGAGTTAAGCATGATGGGGCTAATTTCTTAAGGAATTGACTAAAAATGATTTTTGAAAATTATGGAAAAAATCTTTTTGTGTATGTAATTTATGTATATATGTTTGGACAAAAGATAGAAAAATAATAAGTTGATTTGGTATTTTTGTTAAAAGGTTATGAAATCCAGCTTGCTGGATTTAGAAGAAGCTTACTTAATTGAAGGATTTAGAATCCAGCTTGCTGGATTGAAGTATTAGTGAATCTAGGCTTGCTGGATTGGAAATCTGTTGAATCTAGGTCGCTAGATTTGGAATCCAGTTAGCTGGATTGCAGTTTAGGTTACTGGATTTGGAATCCATTCTGCTGGATTTGCAATCTAGTCTGCTGGATTAAAAATTTGGTTGCTAGATTTAGAATCCAGGTTGCTGGATTAGTATTTAACTTATTAGATGTTAAGGAATAACTTATGAAATGAAAAAGCTAGTGTTAAATCATAATGTATATGATATAGTGATTAAAGAAATAAGAAAGAATGATAATATTGCTAATGTTGTATGGTTTTATTTAATATTTAATTATGTGATTAAGTGTTAGATAATTGAATGATAAGTAATGGTATATTAAGATAATAGTATGTTATACTAATTGAAAGATAATTCTTGTAATTGATAGGACTTTCATGATAGATCACATTAGATTGTTTAGCGGTAATCAGAAGTACATGCAAGTTTCCTAACTCAGCTAGAGTTATATGTTCAAAGCATGTTAGTGAATAATTATTATTTATTCACGTCTATACTGATTATTGATTTGCATGTTGTGCATGTTGTAAATGCTCATCAGGTATGAAAGGCTGATCACCTTCATTACCATTTGGTTCAGTTAATCTGTTCACGTTCATTATTGACCATTCATTTTTATTGACTTGGTCATTCAGCTAAGAAAATTTTTTCATGCTCTTTCACAATGTTTATATTGTTGAAAGTTAGCTAGCTTATTGTTCAATTCATACAATCATGATATATCCTCAAATAAACTTATACTTGTTGGGCAAATTTGTTGCTCACCCTTGCTATATCATGATAAAAAATTTCAGATTAAGAGGAAAGCTCGAGTAAAGACAGAAGCAAAGTCAAAGTGCAAGATTAAATTATGGTGTAGTTAGATTTATTAAATTTTCTGAAGAAAATAGCATTGTAAACCTTTTTAGATATTGAAGGTATGTCTTTAGTTAAGGTTGTAGACCTTGGGAATGATGTGTAAAAGTTTAATGTATAAACAATTTATGTTTATATCTTCCGCAATAGTTATAGAAATAATGTACCAGATCTTAGGTAAAAAGTACCCGGATTTGGGGCTTTTACATCAGCCATGAGAACTATTCTCAAATTCCTTAACCAATTCGTTTAATTCGGTCCGGTTAAATAGCATCTAATATGCTTCCCAATGATAGTAATTTAGACATTGTAAAATTCTGTAAATGAATTTGTAATTAACAACATTTTAGGATACATTCTTTTATTAATTACCAAAATAATTTAGATCTTATTTTAAATTGGTATCTCCCACTATTTTCTTCAAACTATATTACTCTCAATTTATATAGTTCGGCGATATCTAATTAAAGATATGCTGGTGAGGATAAAGATCCCAATTCACATGTATATAGCCGTGTGTGTGCACAACAAACTATATATAAATAAATAGGTAGACAACTCTTGTCAATTACATCAACTATGCAACTCCTTGTATTTTGCCTCTTAGATCATAATGGTCAAGTGTGTGCACATGCGAAC
This sequence comes from Panax japonicus, assembly GCA_020205505.1. Taxonomy (NCBI): domain Eukaryota; kingdom Viridiplantae; phylum Streptophyta; class Magnoliopsida; order Apiales; family Araliaceae; genus Panax; species Panax japonicus. Next base: position 42,732,538 of record CM035101.1, on the reverse strand, counting down.
TAAAATGATCTAACTTAAGTCATACCTAGCACTCCATATATTCAAAAGAAAAACATTGTCCATGTGTGTGCACAACAAAACAACATTGTTCAGTCTATTTATAAGCATTAAATATGATAAAACAACATCTTAAACATTTAATACTTGCCTTGTGTGTGCACAATAAACTCATATTAAATATTTAATACTCTATTGTTTTACCATGCTAGAAGGCGACGTTCGATATTCCAAATATATTTGAACGTTACAACTTAATATAATTTATTTGAGGGTTTTGTTATTAATTTATCTCGTCTTGTTTAGCGCGCATGCACATATCTATATAAAATACGCGTCATATTAAGTAACATGCGAAGCATACTTGCATAATATATATATATATATATATATATATATATATATAGAAAAGTTCAAAAGCATAATTCTTAAGTAACATAATTCCTTAACTATCATAACTATTTAAAAGTCAAAATCGTGCCTTCCTTCCGCGTCTTTTCTAAAAAAAACTAAACCGTGTCTTTCTTCTCTCTTCTCTCTTCTCTCTTCTCTCTTCTCTCCAAATCGGAAGCCCTAGCTTCTCTCTTCTCTCCAAATACTTTTCTATTCTAGGAAGCAGAGCCAAATCACTGACATGCCCTAACTTCTCTATTCTCTTTTCTCTCCAAATCACTGAGAATCGCGACTGAGCCCTATTTCGTTGTGGATGAAAGCAGGTATGTGTATATAATAGATTCTTTTTCTTTTCCCTTCTAATTTTTTTGTGATGATATGTTTATTGCTTGAAGTTTCGTTGTGGTTGAAGTTTATTCAACCTTCAAGGTCCTTCTAATTTTACTAGGATGCCCTGTTTTTTCTAATTTTCGCCTTTAAACTAATTTCGTATTGTTGAACAACTAGGTATGCTAAATATAGGTACTTTTTGAGATTTTATATTGTTTTGGCGTATTCTTTAATTGAGAATGATAATTTGGAGAGAGCCCGTGAAGTAATGCAGTGTATGGTGAGGCTTTTTGGTGAAATTAGGAGGTTAAAGGAAAAATATATGTTGAGAAATATACGTGTGGTGAGAAATATATGTTGTTTATGCTTATATGTTAAAATTAGTATGATTGATGTTACAGAGAATGTATTTGATGAAATGTGTGAAAGAGGGGTGTCTCCTAATTCTTACGGTACAAATATTTTGTTTTTCTATTTTGCGGTTGATTCATGATTCATCAGTGCGATTATTTTTGAGTCAGGATAGCAATATTTTTTATCCCTCATTGTCTATGCAGAGATGATTTCATTGATAAAATGTATGAAATGAATGCTAAGATAAGGTAAGTCTTATGTACTCAGGATATTAGGCATGGAGTTTTGTTTCTTCTATATCATTGGCTCTTTTATTTTTAGTTTGTTTTTTGACCAATATGTGCATATAGTGATGACACTTGTTTTCTCCTCTATCGGTCGAAGGAAAAATCAGTAATGACAATGGTAGGGTATGGTCCTCCATCCTTGTATCTTTCTCAATGATTTTATTTTTCCAGTGTTTATCCCTTTCTTTTATCTTATTCTTTTTGGAATGATTTCAACTGATACAATGATTAGCAAATGACCTACTACTAGTCCGTCTTTAAATCTTTTGGAGATCCTATATGTGCTGAAAAAAGAATTGTGGGATTCTTTTATTATTCCCTTTTTGGCCTATTTGTGCTACATTCGGCTGGTAATGGCTTTTAATCCTTAGGTGTTGGTTGATGCAAACAGACATTTTTAGTGAGCAAACATTAATTCCCTCTCCTCCGTCATGAGCACAAATTCATCACGGAGTTCATCACGCAGTTGCAAATGTGGAGTTCCTTCAACTGTGAAGGTTTCATGGACCAAAAAAAATCCCGGGAGACGATTTGTTAGTTGCACAAATTATAAAACAATACCATGTAACTCATTTGAATGGATTGATCCACCAACTGTGGTGTACTCAATTTTTCTCTTTTCTTTTTTCTTTCATGTTGTGGTTTTTGTTGTTTGTAATGTAGTTGTAGTTGTAGTTGTGTTGTAATGAAATTATTTTATGTAATGAAATTACAAGTTGTAGTTGCGTTGTAATGAAACTATTGTAATGAAAGTTGTTGTTTGTAATCTAATAAATTGTCATCTTGTTATTTCAATTTAAAGCAATGTTGTTTTGAATAAGCATGAACTTGTAGATATATCAATCCCTATCTTCAATCCCCAATGGTTGGTCCACCCTTGCCTATGAATCTTCCTGCTTTGGACCAACTGGGCATCTTGTAGCATAAGAGTCCAGATAGTTTTGGTACTTTAGTTTGTCATTCAAGTCGTTAGTGCAAGCGAATACATACAACTGACAAAGGCAATGAGCCAACAGGGACTTTAGTTGATGCCACATAAGTAGCCGAGCCGAGTCCTACAATAATATAATTGATATTCTCAAAAGGTTCTCAAAATGCCTATTCATACTAAGATTCATCAGCTTAAATAAGACCAAATAAGTTTCATAAAAATCAGCTTAAATAAAACCAAACAAGTTTCACAAAAATGCCAATGTTTATGTATCATAGAGAAGGCCATGCCCTTCTATCCGCCAATAAACAAGAACCTAAACCTCTATCTTGAGGATCATCAAAGATCATCTACAGTCAGAGCATCTTGTAACCAATAACTAAGAGCGAATAGTTTGACTGCATATCTCAAGATCACAAAAATTAACCAAGAATTTAGAAAGAAATTAGCTTTCTTTTGACCGTCCGCATACATCATACCTACAAACTATTTTAAACTATTGTGGTTTAAACTTATGAATGATGAGCATTTTTGTTTCCAGCCTTTTTGTTTCCAGGGAAGGCAGTGCATGAGACGTCAACCAACGCCTTGAAGCTATATGGTTCATGCATAGATCCACGGATTCTATCAGATCGATTACTGGTATCTATCAATGTACTACCCCTGCAAAAAAAAGGAATATTTGATGTAAACATTAAGCTCCAAAATGAATACAGGAATATTTGATGGCCATAGTTTAAACCAAATATTGTGGATCTAGTTTAGTTTGCATGCTAAAGCGTGAGAACAAAAATAAAAATGAAAAAAAATTATGAATAAAAATTATTTTTATGGAAACCAAAGTTAGCAATGTTAGACATGCTTATATGCAGATTGAAAATAATTTAAAAGGAACAAATATAGGGAACAAATACAGGGGACAAATAAATTCAAGAAAACACTACAACAACAATCAAACATTGACAGTTATTGATACAATGTAGTCTTCTTACCTCTAATAAACTCCACAGCTTCATCCAAGACCAGGTTCAGTAGTTGAACATATCCTTTCAGCATCCCTTTCAATGGTCTTCTTACCTCTAATAAACTCCACAGCTTCATACAATGTTGTCTTTCTATTTATTTCTCTAAATTTTATAAAATTCTTATTTTCACAATACCCAATAACCATCAACTTAAAACTGTAAGAATCAGGAGACACCCCTCTTTCACACATTTCATCAAACATATTCTCTGCAACATCAACGATACCCATTTTAACAGATTAGCATAAACAACATATATTTCTCCTTTAACCTCCTAATTTCAGTAAAATTCCTCATCATACACTGCATTACTTCATGGGCTCTCTCCAAATTATCATTCTCAATTAAAGAATAAGCCAAAACAATATAAAATCTCAAAAAATACCTATATTTAGCATACCTAGTTGTTCAACAGTACGAAACTAGTTTGAAGGCAAAAATTAGAAAAACAAGGCATCCTAGTAAAATTAGAAGGACCTTCAAGGTTGAATAAACTTCAATCACAGCGAAACTTCAAGCAATAAACATATCATCACAAAAAATTAGAAGGGAAAAAAAAGAATCTATTACATACACATACCTGCTTTCATCCCCGGCGAAATAGGGCTTGGTCGCGATTCTCAGTGATTTTAAGAGAAAGGAGAACAGAGAAGCGAGGGCATGTCAGTGATTTGTCTCTGCTTGCAACAATCGATAACATAGAAGTATTTGGAGAGAAGAGAGAAGTCAAGGCTTCTGATTTGGAGATAAGAGATAATAGAGAAGGAACGCACATTTTGGGGCTTTTTAGAGAAGACGCCGAAGGAAGGCACGGTTTTGGCTTTTAAATAGTTATGTTAGCTAAGGAATTATGTTACTTAAGAATTATGTTTTTGAACTTTCTTATATATATAAACGTGCACATATAGAATATTATTTTCTATTCAGATTGATTATTGACTTTTATTTTAGTTTGGTTCACTAGAGCCATCAAGTGAACCAAAAGGTCAAATCCTAGGAGGTGTAAGAATTAATATTTAAATATAACTATTACATTTAAACCCGGACTCCATTACAAACGGGTCTTCAAGCGCTTCTTGCTCCTTGATCTCTAATTCTTCAAAATTAATTCTAACTATTTATATTACAAAACTATTTAAAATAAATAGAAACCTTGATCAGCAGTCAATGGAAAATACATAGGAGAGAGTTAGAATTTACATTAAGAAAAAATTTAAAGAAGACGATGTACGCAGACCCCATTTAATAAAATTCATACATTCATGCATCCAACTAAAATAAAATCCAATCACATTGGTCAATAGTCCATAATCAATCTCATTTATTATCATACACATCACCATATGCATCAATATATAAATACATCTCATTAATAATAAACTTTCAATATATATATATATATATATATATATATATATATATATATTGATATCATTTAATGAGCAAATTTAGTTAGTATAAAATCTAATTTTGAATCAAAATAAACCTATTTTATTTTAATTTATCATGTTTTGAATAAAATAAACTATTTTATTTTAATCAAAATCATTAATTAAAATAAACTCATTTATTTTATTTAATTATGGAATCTAATTCCAAGAAGAAAAAACTCCTTTATTAAAGGAAATATAGATTCTCTTTCCTATTCACAAATAAACTCTTTTATTTTGAATAATATAAAATATTATTCCATATCTAAATAAATTTTTTTATTTAAGGAAATATAGATTCACTTTCCTATTCACAAATAAACTCTTTTATTTTGAATAATGTAAAATCTTATTTCATATCTAAATAAACACTTTTATTTAAGTAAACATAGAATCCAATTTCAACTCCAATTAGTTATCATGGAATTTAATTCTAAGTCTAATTAGTTAGCATGCAATCCAATTTTAAAATTAAAATAAACTTTTTATTTTAATATTAAAATAAACTTTTTTTATTTTAATTATAAATTAATAAGAATTATATATATATATATATATATATATATATATATATATATATATATATATATATATAACTAGCTGTGTCCCGTGCCTCCAACACTACATGAATGGTGAGATTTATTCCAAACTTTGGACGGTTCAGATGATTTATTAGGGTGAGCGGGGAATTCAAAATCAGTTGTATTTTGTTATATAGATATATAGTAACTTTACAGGATTAATATGCCACCAATTTAGTAATCAATTAACAATACTCGGTACGCGTGATATAATATATATATATATATATATTTATATATACCACGGATCCAGTCCGGTCTCCCGGACTGGACTTAAAATACGGACCCCAAAATTTTTTTTTTTGTTTTTTTTTTTTTTGAAACAACTAAAAAAAAAAAAAAAAAATTATGGAACTGAAATTTTTCCATAATAAAGTGTTTTGGGCGTGTTTTTAACACCTACCCCAACCAATGTATGTACAGTCTGCCCAGACTGTACAGACATATTTCGTTATAGGCATCCACATCACACCCAAAACACCGTATTATGGAAAAATTTCAGTTCCATAATTTTTTTTTTAGTTGTTTCAAAAAAAAAAAGGTCCTGGATTTTATAAAATCCGGGAGTCCGGACCTGATCCGGACTCTATATATATATATATATATATATATATATATATATATATATATATATATATATATATATATATACGGGAAGCTTCAAGAGCATAATTTTTAAATAGCATAATGCCTTAAATAACATAATTTTATCAAAACAACGTAGTTTTGTAAACAGGCGGTGACATTTTTATAAATATCATGTCACCGCGTATTTACAAAAATGTCACCGCGTGTTTACAAAACTACGTCGTTTTGATAAAATTATGCTATTTAAGGTATTATGTTATTTAAGAATTATGCTCTTGAAGCTTTCCGTATATATATATATATATATATATATATATATCCCAGCTGGTGCACCATAAGTAATCATAGTTATATATTGTAATCCTGAAACGTGCAGTAAAGGAACCGAAAAAAATCGGATTGGGGAAACATGCCACGCGAATCACGGATTTTTATTTTATTTTTAAATAAATTTTATAGAATAAAATTATGCTCAATTAAATTATTCTAAATACATATCAACATACATATCAAATCAAAAAATTAATAATTCGCATAACGGTTTTGCTCTAATACCACTGTTAGTATTGTAAAATTCATGAACGCAATCAAATTGCACAAAATAAGCGGAAGCATGGAAAATTAGAGTTTTAAATTTTACAAACCATATACTCGGATCATCTTTTATGCACAATTATTAATTAAACGAAAAGATAAAGAACAAGAATCATACCCTTGAAGATTTGAGATTCCTCGGGTACAAGTTCACCTCCAAATCCTTTTTCGCGTTCAACTTGAATCCATCTGGTTTAGTTCCTTCCTTTGATCAATGTTAACGACCCAAGTGTTTGGCCTCTAGAGGTGATCCACCAAGGAAGAAGAAATATTCAGTAAGATTAGTATTTGGCAAAATCCTAGTTTTTCTATCTCTCATAGAAAAAGGTGTACTCTCCAACAACTAGAATCACGTATTTTGATATCTGATATAAGACTCCTCTTATAAAGATATCAGTTAACTCTTCTAATCTAATTAGAAAATAGGGTATTATTTATTTAATTAAATTATTTTAATTAATTAAGCTCCCTAATCTTATCAGGGGTGATTAATTAAACTTTTTTAATTAATTTAACCTCCTAATTTTATTAGGAATATATAAGAGTACTTTTATTAATTAATTCTCAAACTCCTTTAGGAATTAAATAATAATAATAGTAATACTCCTTTTATTAATTTATATTTAATATTTCCAAAATATTAAATAATAAATATTAAGCTATTTTATTTATTCTATCACCTTAGATTAAATTAAATATACATAACTTATTATTACGAATATGCCATAAACTTCTTAAATAATTATTCTTCTTTTTATGGTGTGACCCTTTAGATTCTCCATATTAAACCGGTTGTGAATAAATCAATTAGAAAAATTTTAATCTTATTTAAATAAATAAATTAAAATATTAATTTATTTAAATAAATAATATTTATTCTACAATATGGATTAGCCTCCCTAGCGATTAACGACTTTTCAGATAATATAGATTTCAACATTAATCATAAAAAGAACATTTGAGTAAATAGTTACCGTACAATTCAATCCTTCCACCATACAATGGCCCAATTAAATATTAGACATGGAATTACTATCAAGTCTTATTTTATTTAATTATATGTATTTCGACTCTTAAATGCACAACTCTAAAAAATGCAAATTAGAAACTCCTTTCTAATTTCATTATGCCTTGGCCAAGGACTACTAGGTTGTCATTTATCGAATCACATAGGATATTTCTCTTATTTTACTAGAAGCGGTAGATTCTTTATTGATTATACATTATCTTCATGTATGACTTATTATACCCAAGCACACCCTTTGATATACCCTAAGGGTCTTAAGGAATAAGTCAAAGTATAATTCATCATACACAAGATACTATGATGATCTCAAGTCTAACGATCACTTGTACTACTATCACTACATGAATTCATATTGACAAACAAGTAAAACTCCATTAGGTAGTCCTTAGCGAGCCACGTTCAGTGAACTTATTCTCTAATAAGCACCTACATACTTGCTTTAGTGTCTCTACATAAATGATTATGAGATCAATCATCCTCATTCAATGACAAAGCAACGTATGTACCAATCTATCTGGATTCACTAATCCCCAATTTAGTAATTCAACGATTGGGAACTATTTTAGTTTTAAGCTTTCTAAGAATTTTGATCTCATTAGAATGATCAGCATCATTATTCTAAAAGCATTGCTTAAAACTATGGGTTTATCACATATTACAAAGCAGCATCATGTAGATAATTAAAAGCCTTTAATAAATATATACTTTTTATAAATAAATGAATAAGATTGTTATAAAGTATATGCTTTATCATCAAATATGATTGGCTTGTATGCATACTACTTTCAGTTGGGACGGCATAAAATATACTGGTAATGCCCGCCGGGGCGGGGGGTACCTGGTATTAGCTTCTGCTGTTCGTGAATGAACACAATAAAAAGTCAAATTAGGCCTAAAAACTCCTTTCTAACAACCATTCCAACTTATCCAAGTTGTAATAAGTTTACAAAAATATAAACTAATGTTTCTAAAATGTTTCTAACCATATAAACAACATAAACTTCCAAATTACAACCTCTAAATTAACTATTTTTACTATTTCTTCACTTTTAGACATTCTTAGCGTAATAATTTACTATGAATTCATTTTACAACCAAAACAGTCCGTTTAAATCATATTGTTTTCATTTCTTCATGTATTTTCACAATCAACAAATAATTTACAGTTTAACACATGAATTGAACATCAATTTTAATTCTAAAATAAGTCATATCATATATATATATACTACTGTAATTTAAGTTCTTTAATACTAAGCATATTTCTAGGAATTTGATTTCTCTACATCATGGATAAATGGTATAAAACATGTTATCAACAACCATTAACACATATAACACCATGTTTTCAACAATCATACTCAAAAACTTATTTATAGAGAAATTTTATGAAAACTCAAAAACATAGAGAACTAACAAAAGGGTTAAATTATTACCTTAAATCCTTGATTATGTTTTGTTAGATGATGAGAATAGCTCTGACAATCTCTCTTGATTCTCAAAACCTCTCTGTTCCTCATTTCTCTATATTAAACTGATATATGATATAACATGATAATATAAAACCTGTTAAACGTACTTATGTTTATCAGTTACGTAATTAAGAAAATAAATTTCATCAGTTTTAAAATTCAAAAGCCACTAAGGCTTGTTTGACAAAACAAGATTAAAATAAGAATTGTAAAAGCCTTAAGGCTTTGTTTGGTAAAACCAAATTAAACCACTTTAATTTATTTTAATAACTCACTTATTATATAGTTTAATTGTCACACTCTATTTAATTAAATTCTAATATTTAAATTCAATTAAATTAAAGTTAACATTAACACAATAAATCAAATTATCACATAATTATAATTCCCATTAAATTATAATTTACTTAACAAATCACTAAATTTCCAATTTAATTATTAAATTAAATTGAAACAACATTGTAACAATTCATTTAATCTTTATCAACTCTCTAATTTAATTATTAAATTAAATTAGAACATTACCACACAATAATTAATTCATCATTCTTTTATTTTAATTAACTTCAAAATACCAAATTACAAATCGTCAACTTAATTAACATATTATCTTAATTAAGTTAATTCCCCAAACCTCATGAATAATTTATTTAACTAAAATATAATCGAATTAAACAAATATTTATTTAACAATAAACACATTAACTAAAATATTTATTTAATTCAATAGATATTTGAAATTACACATAAAATTTTGGATTGTTACATCTGTGTTATCACAGAAGTCGGGGGGTACCTAACACCTTCCCTCAGCTTAATCAAGCCCCCGGACCCTATCGAATCTCGGTTTCCTAGATCAGTTAAACAGTGTCAAATCATTGGGTCTTTGTGCAAACCTTTTCTCAGTTGAGTTGATGTAACTATTTAAAAATACCAATTGGCGACTCTAATAGTCAAATGGTCAATATATACATGTCGGACCTTTTCAAACTTGTTTTTCAAACAAATCTCACCTAAAAATGAGTACGCCAAAAGACAAGAACAAAAAGGGACAAATAAAAATCCCGATGTCGACAGGTGTCGACTCTGTTGGGGACTCCAGTAAGAGGGCTTAAGCCGCAATTCAAAAACTTTTACCTACTTATGTGTAAATACTGCATTTACGTTGAATGGATGCATACTAATTCTTTATGTACTGCACTTTAGTGCTTCACAAATGTCATCATTTCCATACGGTGAGACGCGATTTATGTGAATGTATGTTGTATGATTCCTCTACTAGGAGGCTAACTTGTCGGTGTTTGATTATTGGACTCAAGGGAGACTAATTCTGCGATGCTCAGGAAAGGCACCACACAGATTCGCTCCAGTTGAAAGATCGGATTAACTTCCCATCTAGTAAATTGCTATGATCTGGAGACCTTTATGCTGAAAAGCCGCAAGAGTAGCCTAAGATAGGCCAGCCTCTAATAAACCAAAAGCGAAGGGAAGTCTCTTCATACCTTCCCCTTTTCAATTACCTGTAATTTTAATTACTTGTAATTTCATTTCCATGTCAATATCAATGTAATGGAAAATATAAAGGAGTATGTTAATATGCATTTCTTTTTCATATCAAGACCTGTCATCAAAACGACTGACATCTGTTTTGCAGGAGAACATTAAAATTGTGACGCCCCCAAAATAGGTTTACATAACCCATTATGAGTGGCCAAATACATGGTACAGAATACAAATACAAACATAATTATACAACTGTCGTACGTGTAACAAAAGCTGAGAGTTTTAATACAAATATTGTCTTCTAGACAATATCCATACTCAAATGGAGTCCTCGTTACAATTATTATCACACTATTTTATAAAATAGTGAGGACTACTACAACCACCATCTCGATCCGTCACTCCATTTCTCGACTAGTCCCGGCTACGTTCTCATTTCCTGAAGAGAACAATGAAAGCAAAAGGGTGAGCTCAACTATCCCAATAAGAAATATTATGACTCAGATAATGTAGAATAAATTATCGCTAGCCTTCAATAGTGTTAAACTGATAGAATACAATAAACAACAATTTTAACTGCAGTGGAACAATCAATCCATTAGAAGAATCAAGTAGAATATAATATCTACTATCTTCTATGATTTAAAAGTTTATCATCAATTTTATTGATGACACTCAACTTAATAAATAATCCACATCACTGAATTATCAATGCACTATGGGCCAAAAATATTCATTAGTATCACATCCACGAATTATCCATGCACTACGGGCCAAGGATATTCGTGTTATCACCAATGGTCATGATCATCCCAACAACTATTCATCAATGCACTACGGGCCAATGAGGACTTTTACCACATCATTTGTAACATTACAGGTCATGATTATATCCGAATAATCCCTGGTCATAATCGTACCAATCAATAGTCCATCTATGCACTACAGGCCAAAGATGACTTTCATCACAATATAAGCATGAGGATGATGACAATGATATAAGAATTCAATTAAATGAGAGCAATGATAAATTTTAAATATTTATAATTCAATTGATCCAGAATTCAATAATGTCCAAATTGAAAACATGATACTACTTTGTGGAGTAAAATTCAAGAATAATATTGTATCAAAAATGATTTGGACAGAAATGAAATCAATTTTTGTCATGAATAGTACCCCGTGAATAGTACTTGGGGAATAGTACCCCGGTATGAAAAGATTAAAAATTATCAATAATGTTCAGAATATTATTTCCAATAAAAGATACTAGATGAAGCGCAAATTTCATGGATATTCTACTAATTTTAAGGAGTATAGAAGTAATACTTAACAAAATAAGTGTAGGAATTCGGAATCTAAAACGAAATAATATTACTTACATACTACATAGTATGGAAGAAAATATTATTTTTTACGAATATTAAACAAAAATAATATCCCTTACAACTGTTGAACGAAAATAATATTCTTTACGAATATTGAAGAATATTGAACGAAGATAATATTCCTTACGAATATTGAATGAAAATAATATTCCTTATGAATATTGAACGAAAATAAAATTCCTTACGAATACGAAAAATAACATTGTAAGAGAATATGAAATAAATAATACCCTTACCTCAAAAAAGAGAGCAATTCTGTCTGGTATAGTGGAGATATTTTTGAAGAAAACTTATACTATTTTCTACACTCAAACTTCCTTAAACTCTAAAGAAATACGTTCAATTTTATAGAAGAATAATTCTCTGATCCTGGTGTGATTTTCTTTTCTAAACTGAACATCCTATTTATAGAAGAATGGAATGATACTATTTAGAAATTTTAATCACAGACTCACATAAGAAATCACGAGCGAACAAATTCAACGAATTCGTTGATTTTCTGATTTTTACTATTCATCACTTTGCAATAAAATATTCTAATAAAACAAAAACTTTAAATAAAATATAATATATTCTATTTATAATCTAATAAAACAAAACTTATATATATATATATATATATATATAATATACACTCCCTCCCATCCAAGGCATCTATCCCCCTTCCAAGGTATATATTATATATATATATATAACAAAACTGAGATAGTTTTCTCCGACGATTTTGAAAAATGGGTAAGTAGGGGTTCATGTAATGAGCAAAATTTACAACAAATACTTCATAAAATACCCCTTTATTATCTCAATTCACTTGACTTCACTAAACTCATTTTTGAACAACAATTATTCATCATTTATAACTTGCAATATTAACAACCAGATCATTCCCAGGAAAGATGAGGCTTTCCGATAAGGATTTCTCCCTATTGGCGTGCAATTAGGTGACCAAATCCTTTTACTCGACAGAACTTTTTAAACATCATCAATAATACAAATAATAATATGAATAACTTTGTCGTCTCAATTATTAATTTAATAATATAAAATATTATGACAATAATTGAATCAATAACGTGAGATACTATGCAACAATTACTGTGGCAATAATTAAAATAAACTTAGTGACTTCTCATATAAGCATTAATATAATCAATATCGTGTGCTACTATGCAACCACGCGTATTGATGAATGGGTAATATACCCATGAATTGGATACATTCATGCTTAAATTATTCTTGTTCTCAAGTCTTTTAGAAGAGTTTACATTGTGTTTTGTGTTTATTTTGCAGATTGAGGCGGAGTATGGATAAATTGAGGATTTTATCATACGAGTGGAAAAACCATAAATTCTTTGAACTATAGGGCCAAGGCGCTACTCTAAGTAATAATCTTAGTGACGGGGCGTTGAGGTCTGGATATTGTTGACCAAGGCGCGTGCATGAGGGAAGTTGACTTGGATTAGGATTGGGGAAAGATTGTAAAGGAGTATTTAAAGAATAATTAGCTGAAAATTGAAGGAGACTAATCAATCATAATTGGAGACAAATCAGGAATTAATAGAGATTTGTGGAGAAAAATTACACTTGAAGATTGAAGCTGGAAGATTTCTTTTAGAGTTTCTTCTTCTTCTTTATTTTTAATTGCGTAATTCTTTCAAGATGATTTTCATGAGATTGTTGGTTTTATTTTTCGTTATGAACTAACTTTTCAATTAAGACTACATTTGAACCTTTTATGTGTATGAATTAATTATTCAATTTATTTCAGTTATTTATGTCAAGGGGAATTATTTATCATGTGTGTGCTTATTGATTAATTATTTGGCCAATAATTATTGTGTTATTCTAGAAGGATTCAGAAGATGAAATCTAGGGTTGGAACTGGACATGATGACATGTATGCTTAGTTATTTGTATGAGATGAATAATTAGGGTTGTGAATTGAATATGAATATCTTTTCACTGCATATAACAAATTGGGAATTAGATCTTAACAGGTTTGATTTAATTATTTTGCATAGGAATATCGCAGGATTAATTGAATTGAATAGAAGTAATTTGTTCACTTGGGAAAGGGCTTTTAACGACTAGAATTCCTGTTAACAATTTAGGTGGCGTAATAATTGGGTTAATCGGATAATTGGTTTGTAGTCCATAATTAGGGATATTATAGTCTTAACCTTTATCTATTTGAATTAATCTCTAAAGTATTCTAGTTTTAATTAGTCAGTTGAGTTTTCTTAATTAGAAAAATCACAAATTGCAGTTGTTTAAATAAAATTAAATTGGTATAGTACTAGTAGTTGGAGTTTATTGATTGGAATTCCATGTGGGTTCGACACTTAAATTTACCACTTTATTACTTGTTGACTGTGTATACTTGCGCAATTAATTGATTGTAAAATCAACTAACAAGTTTTTGGTGCCGTTGCTAGGGAATTCTTTATTAATATTAATTCCATATTAGTTATAATTAATTCGGTCTTAATTTAAATGTTAGTAACTTCTTTTTCTTCTTGTGTTTGCATGAATTCTTTGTAAGTGTATGCACACTAGATCAAAGGCTAAAAAGGAACTTTTTCCTTACGCAGACGATATCGAAAGGAAGTTCCGGAAAGTACGGTTGACTAGTGAGGTTATACCCTTGGAAGAAGATCTGGCAGCCTAAGAAATTCTAGTAGTCATGGCAGAGGAAAAACAAAAATACTCAGGGATTATGCCATACCGACAGTGACAGACATACAATCCAGTATTTGGAGGCCGGTAATTAATGCAAACAGTTCTGAGATCAAACCGGGAATGATACAGATGCTATAAAATGTCGTTCAGTTTTGGGGTAGTTCGACGGATGATCCGAACGAGCACATCTTGAGTTTCTTGGAAATTTGCGACACCTTCAAATTCAATAATGTTTCAGAAGACGCCATAAGGTTGAGGTTGTTTTCGTTTACATTGAAGGAAAAATCTCAAAGTTGGTTACACTCATTGCCGCCTAATTCGATCACCGCGTGGGATGACTTAGCCCAAAAATTCTTAGCTAAGTTTTTCCCACCAGAAAAGTCGACAAAACTACGGAATTATATTCAAACTTTTGCGCAGTTTGACTTCGAAACATTATATGAGGCCTGGGACAGATTTAAGGATATGCTCCGTAAATGTCCGCATCACGAAATTCCATAGTGGATGCATGTTGGGATATTTTGTGATGGGTTGCACGCGACCACACGAGCTAGTATTGATGCAGCAGTAGGTGGAGCGATCATGGCGAAGAATTTGATGAGGCTTATCATTTGCTAGAGACAATGGCTAACAACAATTATCAGTGGCCAATGACAAAGTCTAATCCTCTGAAAACACTAGGAAAGTTCGAATTAGATGCAGTGACAGCGTTAACAGCGCATGTGTCAGCATTAACTAAGAGGATTGAGACATGGGGTCCACCATCAGTACTGCAAGTAGCAATAGTTTGTGATTTGTATGCTAGAAGTCATGCTACAGATCAATGTCCTATAAGTGCTGAATCGACTCAGTTCGTGAGAAGTTATAATAGGTCATCACAACAGTATCAAAATCAGAATGCATATAGCCCGGGGTGGAGAAATCATCCGGAATTTTCTTTGAGTAATAATAAAGCTTAAGCTCCTAGACCGCAAAATCCACCCGGCTTTCAAAATCAGACTAAACAACAACCAGAGAGGAAACCAAATCTTGAAGACGCTTGAGCCAAATTTATTATAGCTACTGATAAGAGGATGAGCGAGTAAGACAAACTATTGAGTCAAGTAGATATGAATGTGAAAAGTCAAGCTTTTTCAATCAAGAATTTGGAAAATTAGATGGGTCAGATAGCACATGTGTTGAATAGCCATCCGCAAGGAACACTCCCCAATGATACAAAGATAAATCTGGGCAGAGATTAACATTGCAAGGATGTCACCTTATGAAGTGGAAAGGTTCTGCAAGAGACACTCAAGGACAAGGAAAAGATGGACACACAAACTTTGGGAAAAGAGGAGGTCTCAGAAAATGGAAACCGACAGGATGAGGAGTTAGAGAAGAAAACACCTGAACAAAGTCTTACAATGCCTCCTATACCATATCCACAGAGGTTTCAGAAATCAAAATTCGATAAGCAGTTTTCAAGATTTTTGGATATTTTCAAAAAGCTTCATATCAATATACCCTTTGCAGAAGCCTTGGAACAAATGCCGAGTTACGCCAAGTTCATTAAAGAGGTTTTGTCTAAGAAAAGAAAATTAGGTGCGTTTGAACCAGTGGAGTTAACCGAAGAGTGCAGTGCAATTATCCAGAATAAATTACCACCGAAGTTAAAAGATCCAGGTAGTTTTACTATTCCATGCGAGATTGGTAATAATTTTTTGGGAAGAGCGTCATGTGATTTGGGGGCTAGTATAAACCTGATGTCGTTATTCGTTTATAACCAGTTTGGATTTAACGCACCAAAATCGAAGAATATCAATTTGTAGTTGGCGGACCGATCAGTTATATATCCAAGAGGTAATGTGGAAGACGTTTTAGTAAACGTTGATAAATTTATCTTCCCGGTGGATTTTGTTATCTCAGATTGTGAAGTAGACAGGGAAATTCCCATCATTCTCGGGTAACCATTCTTAGCCACGGGGAGAACTTTGATTGATGTACAAAAAGGTGAACTAACAATGAGATTTGAAGACCAAGAGGTAACCTTTAATGTATTCAAGTAAATTAGAATCTGTTTTGATTGGGATAGACGACTACGATATTGAGGACGAAATAGGGTATGTCAAATGGTTAAATGCAGTACCAGCTTCCAGGAAATTTAAACAACCATTCGACACACTTGATCGGACTGACGAGGGAGAGAAAAAGTGTAAGCCATCGATAGAAGAGCCACTAGTGTTAGATTTAAAACCTCTACCGTCTCATCTGTAATATGCCTATTTGGGAAAATCTAAAACCCTGCCAGTTATTCTATCGGCGGATTTGAGTGACACTCAAAAGAGAAACTGTTAAGGGTCTTGCAAGAGTTCAAAACATCAATTGGATGGACTATAGAAGATATTCAGAGAATTAGTCCGATGTTTTGTATGCACGAGATCTTATTGGAAGAGGCAGCAAAACCAACTATTGAGCAACAAAGAAGGCTAAATCCCATTATGAAGGAAGTAGTAAAGAAAGAGATCATAGAATGGTTGGATGCAGGTATTATCTATCCAATCTCAGACAGTTCATGGGTAAGTCCTGTACAGTGAGTACCAAAGAATGGGGGAATGACGGTAGTGAAAAATGACTCAAATGAACTCATCCTCACTAGAACAGTCACAAGCTGGAGAGTATGTATGTATTACCGCAAACTGAATAACACGCAATGATCACTTTCCCTTGCTTTTCATTGATCAGATGCTGGATAGGTTGGCATGACATCAGTTTTACTGTCTATTGGATGGATATTCTGGATACAATCAGATTGCCATAGCGCCGAAAGATCAAGAAAAAACCACGTTCACCTACCCTTACGTCATGTTTGCATTTCGGCGTATGTCTTTTGGTTTGTACAATGCTCCGATAACTTTTCAACGGTGTATGACGACCATCTTCTCAGATATTGTAGAACAAAACTTGGAAGTGTTCATGGATGACTTCTCCATGTTTGGTGATAGTTTCGACTTATGCTTGAAGAATTTGGTTTTAGTGTTGAAGCGCTGTGTGGAGACGAATCTAGTTCTTAATTGGGAAAAGTGTCACTTCATGGTGCAAGAAGGAATAATTCTGTGGCATAAGGTTTCCATAGCGGGGCTAGAGGTTGATAAAGCAAAAATTGAGACGATTGAGAAACTACCTCCTCCAATATCTGTGAAGGGAATACAGAACTTCTTGGGACATGCGGGTTTCTATAGACGCTTTATTAAAGATTTTTCCAAAATTTTGAAACCCTTATGTTCCCTCTTGGAGAAAGATGTGCCATTTAAGATGGATCAGTTATGCATCGATGCGTTCGAAATATTAAAGAAGAAATTGGTCTCAGATCCAATCATAGTGGCTCTCGACTGAACTTTACCGTTTGAGTTGATGTGCGACGCCAGTGACTACGCAGTTGTAGCAGTATTGGGAAAATGTCGAGATAAAAATTTTCACACCATATACTACTCCAGCAAGACGTTGACGGATGCTCAGTTGAATTACACTACCACGAAAAAAGAATTACTCGCGGTCGTGTTTGCCTTCGCCAAGTTCAGAGCATATCTAATAGGGACCAAGCTAATCATCTACACTGATCATTTAGCTATTGTGTATTTGATTGAGAAGAATGATGCCAAGCCGCGGTTAATACGGTGTGTGTTTTTGCTACAAGAATTTGACTTGGAGATCCGAGATAGAAAAGGCACTGAAAACAAGGTGGCAGATCATCTTTCGCGATTAGAAAATGCAGAGGTGCAGGAAAAAGACGAAGTCATAATCAATGAGATGTTTCTCGATGATCAACTTCTTCATGTAACAACAACAGTGCCATGGTATGCAGATTACGTGAATTATTTAGTTAGTAATGTGTTACCTCCGAATTTGAACTCACAACAACAGAAAAAGTTCCTCCACGATGTTCGACAATACTTTTGGGAAGAACCATTTTTGTTTAAGACCTGTGCGGATCAAATGATTAGACGATGTGTGCCACAAGAGGAGATGGATAGCATATTATTTTATTACTACTCATCAGATTGCGGAGGTCACTACGCGGGTGATATGACATCATCTAAAGTGTTATAGTCAGGATTTTTCTGGGCTTCCCTGTTTAAAGACGCATATCTCTATGTGTTACAGTGTGATCGGTGTCAACGAGTAGGCAATATCTCCAAACGCAATGAAATGCCGCTTAATACCATTTTGGAGGTTGAGTTATTCAATGTATGGGAATTGACTTCATGGGACCATTCCCATCATCCTTCAATAATCAATATATTCTGTTGGCGGTAGACTATGTTTCAAAGTGAGTAGAAGCTGCAACCTTACCAACTAATGATGCCGATGTGGTACTTTGGTTCTTGAAGAAAAATATGTTCACACGATTTGGTACGTCGAGAGCCATAATTAGTGATGAGGGAACTCACTTCTGTAATAAGCAGTTCACTAAATTGCTTATAAAGTATGGGGTCCATCATAAGATTGTAGCCGCGTATCATCCCCAAACCAATGGTCAAGCGGAAGTCTCAAATCTAGAAGTTAAGCAAATCTTGGATAAGGTGGTCAATTCGTCACGAAAAGATTGAGCCATGCGATTAGATGATGCCTTATGGGCATATCGAACAGCTTACAAGAACTATCGGCATGTCACCGTATAGGATGGTCTACGAAAAGGCGTGTCATCTCCTGATCGAATTAGAATATAGTGCATACTGGGCCATTCGGAAGCTGAACTTTGACCTACAAGCAGCTGGTGCTAGAAGGTTATTACAACTCAATGAGATGGACGAATTTCAGCATAATGCTTATGAGAATGCCAAACTATACAAAGAGAAAGTCAAAACATGGCACGATAAAAAAATCAATGATCAAAAGTTCGAGCCGGGACAACAAGTATTGCTTTTCAACTCTAGACTGCGTTTATTTCCTAGGAAATTTAAATCTCGCTGGTCAGGGCCGTTCGTGGTTATATCTGTCGCTCCACACGGAAATGTTCAAGTCGAGGAATGTGACGCCCCAAAAATAGGTATACATCACCCATCTTGAGTCACCAAATACATGGTACAGAATTTAAATACAAACTTCTTTTATACAGTACGAAAAAACGTAGCTGAGAGTTTCAAAACGGATAATGTCTCGTAGAGAGTATCCAAACTCAAATAAAGTCTTCATTACAATTATTATCACACTATTTCACTGAATAGTGAGGACTACTAATGCAAACATCTGGACCGTCACTCCGTTCCCCGACTAGTTCCAGCTACGTTCTCATTTCCTGAAGAGAACAATGAAAGCAAAAGGGTGAGCTCAACTAACCCAGTAAGAAATATTATGACTATGATAATGCAGAATAAATTATCGTTAGCCTTCAACAGTGTTAAACTGATAAAATATAATAAACATCAAGTTTAACTACAGCGGAACAAGCAATCCATTAGAAGAGTCAAGTAGAGCATGATATTTACTATCTTCTATGATTTAAAAAGTTTATCATCAATTTTATCGCTGAGACTCAGCTTAATAAATAAACCACATCATCGAATCATCTATGCACTACGGGCCAAGGATATTCATGTAATCATAAATAGTCATGATTATACCGAATAATCCTTGGTCATAACCATACCAACAACTGTCCATCAATGCACTCAGGCCATTGATGATTTTTACCATATCATTTGTAACATTACGGTCATGATTATACCGAATAATCTCTGGTCATAATCATACCAATCAATAGTACATCTATGCACGTAAGGCACAGATGACTTTTATCACAATATATGCATGAGGATGATGACAATTATATAAGAATTCAATTAAAAGAAAGCAAAGGATAATTTTTTAAATATTATAACTTAATTTATCCAGAATTCAATAATGTCCAAATTGTCAACATAATACTGCTTTGTGGAGTAAAATTCAAGAATAATATTGTATCAATAATGATTTGGACAGCAAAGAAATCAATTTTTTTCATGAATAATTCCCGGGTGAATATTACCCCGTGAATAGTACTTTATGAATAGTACCCCATAAATAGTACTTTGTGAATAGTACCATAAAAATGAATACTACTCATGGATAGTACTCTTGCATGAAAAGCTTAAAATTTAACAAGAATGTGTAGAAAATATTCTTGTGAAATGATACTAGATGAAGCGCAAATTTCAAGGATATTCTACTAATTTTACAGAGTATAGAAGCAATACTTTAACAAAATGAAGGTATAATCAGGAATACGAGACGAAATAATATTACTCACATACTATATAGTATGGAAGAAAATATTATTCCTATGAATACTGAACTATGAACTAAATAATATCTCTTACCTCAGAAGAAGAGTGGATACTGGAATAATGAGGTAGCAGACTTCTCTTCTACTTTCTCTCTAAATCTTCTCTTTCTATAATTGCTCTTGTGAGTCTTAGTGAATTGGTGAGAATGAAGGAAGAATGAGTTTCTATTTATAGGAAAATATAGTTTCGATAATTGCACGTTTTGGGGCTCAAAATATTACAGTATAATACCTTCATCTTTTCCTTCATTTTAAATTTAGTCCTGCAAGTATTATCAAACTTGCACCACCTCCCCTAATAGTACTGTAGACACTCGAAATTTTCTGTACACCTGTCACTAACATTACAAGAGGACAAATTCGTCTTTTAAGAGGGAACCCTGAAAGACAATCCATATCCATACCGGATATTATCGGAAGTTCAGCATCAACCCCAGAGCACTCAGGAAGTAACAATTCAAACCTCGGATATAACCTCGAGGCATGCAGATCCAACACAGGAACACACATCGGAGAAGACCGATTAATCTCGGAGATAACCCCGAGGTATCCAGTCTCAGTCCCAACCATGGGAATGGCCACCAACCTTGGTGATAACCCCAAGGAATACAGTTTCGGCGATAAACCCAAAAATGCTTGTTTCAAATGCGACCAGCTTCAATCTCGGCGCTCATAATGAGATATATTATACCAACCCGGTGATAACATCGGGAAGACAGGCACACCTCAAAGATGACAATGAGGACCTTCAACAAATGCAGTAGTCCAATCTCAGCGAATCTCTGAGCAACGTCTTCTTTATCAGCCCAATTCGGCGATAACACCGGTGAGGGGAAACATCGTCATCTCGCCAACATGATGCCACGCCATGTCTTCTCAACATCTCTACGTAATGATTTCCCACAAGACTAACTAATCTCGAGTGACTATTGTGCGGGGTAACGGATGAAAGTTAAAGCTTAAAGACCAGAGGGCATCATCCCATCTTCAATGACTTCGTACAAACTCTAATCCTATGCCATCGTACAACTATCGACAACGGCGGTCCGAAATAGGTCATGTTTACCTCAAACGGATGCCCGGATTGTAATTCTAAAAGTTCGAGTGGACATTACAATGCCCGAGTGAATGTACTACGAGACGACCCGACCCGAGAAACCCAGGCCCACCTGAGTTGCCTCAGGTACACCTGCGGCTCAGCCGTAGGTACACCTGCAGCTAAATCATCTATAAATAGAGGGCTTGGGCTGCCCATTTTGCAAGAGAAAATGGCGAGGAAGCCCTGCCCAATTTGCTCTGCACTTACCCCATGCAATGTACTTTCTCATTTTAAACACCTGTGAGCTCATATATAGCCCTTTTGTATCTACAAAAGCCAGTGTTTACCCACTCTAAAGATATAGAAGTCTTCTTTGGCAGTCAACTGTAAGCCTTCTCACACACTTTAGACTCTTTCTCTTCATCTCTGCACACACCCTTATTCACGTTGAGAGTCGTGTTGCGCGCATTTGCCCGGACTTTGGTCCGTGGTTTTATTTCAGCTTGTATATATATATATATTATATATTGACTAACATTATCGAGTTATGCCTCAATTGAGCCTAGAGTTCGGTCTGGAGCATTTATTTACTTTTCTATATATATATATATTTATATATATGAACTGTGTCGAACTTTGTTCGATGAGCCTAGACTTCGGTCTGGAGCGTTTACTGCTTTAATATATATATACTTATATATATTAATTATGTGTCGGACTTTGTTCGATGAGCCTGGATTTTACATCCGGATCGTTTACTTGCTTTTTTTTATATATATATGAACTGTTGTCGAACTCTATTCGATGAGCCTGGATTTTACATCCGGTACGTTTATCACTTATATATATATATATATTCATCCCACATGGAGTTTACTTCGTGGTGGTTGATCGCTTTTTATAACTTTCTTTACGTTTCGTCCTGCCTGGAGTTTCCTTCATGGCAGTTGATCGCTTCTACAGCTTTATTTAAATTTCGTCCTGCTTGGAGTTTCCTTCATGGTGGTTGACCGTTTTACAGCTTTATATATGTTTTGTCCCACCTGGAGTTTCCTCCGTGGTGGTTGATAGCTTTTACAGCTTTATTTATATTTCTAATCCCCCATGGAGGTGCTTCATGGTTGGTGATCATTTATATATATATATATTTACAGCTTTTATATATATACCTACTTACTGCTTTCATACGAATTGTGGTATCATGTGCGCCTAGGAATCATGTGATCAAAGATTCAGCCTATTGGATCTAGATTCGGTTCCCATGATGGACATTTTCAGCTGTAAGCAACTTGTAAATTATTCTGCGGTGTCTGAATTTCCTCAGATGGTTTACATACCCACGAGGAAGTCGACATTATTTTGTATGTTATTTTAGTACGGATGCGTCGCATCTATAAAATAAAATCAATCAAACCGAACACTTAATAAAATGGGAGTGTAAAAGGTCTCAATTACTATTGAGCATCAGGGTTTGAAAAACCTCTTTTATAAAAAATCACTGCCATATCTTGCTTAAAATTGAATTTTTACATAAATTCAAACCCTGTGTATATAGGTGCGAATGAGGCCTCGCACTACTTCCAAATAATAGCACATTGATCGACACACACACATTCAGATAATAGTTTCTTAAAAAGAGGCGGTCACCGTGGTAACACGGATGTCGGGGGGTGCCTAACATCTTCCCCCCCCCCCCCCCGCATAATCAATTCCCCGGACCCTAATGAATCTCGATTTCACCGACCCGTTTAGCAGTGTCACATCACTAGGTCAATGTGCAAACCTTTTCTCGATTTTGTTGGTACAACCATTTAAAAAACTAACTGGAGACTCTTAACAGTCCCATCATCGACATTATACATGTTGGACCTTTTCCACTTGTTTTTTCAAACAAATCTCACCTAAAATGAGAACACTAAAGAACAAGTAACAGAAAGGGATAATTAAAAATCTTGACGTCGACAGGTGGTGACTCCGCTGGGGACTCTAGTAAGAGGACTTAAGCCGCTACTACAATATTTTCAAAACTGTTATCTGCTTATGTGTGGATGTTTCATTTAAATTTGATGAATGTGTACGAATGCATTTCCTGATTGCACTTAGTGCTTCGCACCATATCTGCTTGTGATATTAGTGCTTCGCACATGTCATCACTTTCATATGGTGAGACGCGATGTATATGAATGTATGTTGTGTGGTACCTCCACCAGGAGGCTATCCCATCGGTGTTTGATTACTGGACTCGTGAGAAGACTAATTCTCCGAGGCTCATGAAAGGCACCACCCAAATTCGCTCCAGTTGAAAGACCGGATTAACTTCCCGTCAAGTAGATTGCGATGATTTGGGAACCTTCATGCCAAAAAGTTGCGAGAGTATGTGACAACCCGAGAATTTAGACAATTTATGAAAAATCTTAAATGATTGATTTAAGGTCAAATAATAGACCTAGACAGAAAATAAGTGTATGCGTTTAATGTTATTGGAATGAAATTTTGAGGGTTTCAAAATTCTGTAAAGGATATAGGTGGATTATTCAGGATTAAGGATTTATGTGAACATGTTTTGTGTATATGGTTAAATGATGTGTTCCAAATGTGATTAAGGGTCATGGGTTGACCATACTAATTATATATATGTCAAACCCTAATCGTATATTAAGAACGACAACGTTCAGTTCGAAAACCCTAACGTCTAATAAGAAACCCTAGAAATTGGATATTGAAAACCCTAGATTGGGAATGCAATGTTATGTACAAGGTTAAACGTCATTAATATTAAATTTATTAGGAAAAAAACCCTAATGAATTACTGGAAATTCTTAATTGATTATTTGGAAACCCTAATACTAGATCTGAAAACCCTAATTTCAGATTCTGATAAAATGAAACCCTAATCTGGGAATATAACGGAGAATTTTAATGCTTACGTGGTAATAATTAAGTGCTAAATTGGGGTAAAGGTTAATTAATTAACAAACCCTAATTTCTAATTTTTGGAACCCTAATTGTTCCGTCAAAAACCCTAATGCTAAATTGTGGAATTAATTGCTAAAATTAGCAATGCTAATTAGGAAACCCTAATCCTAATTATTTCAATTTTTGTGTAATTAGAAAATCCTAATCTAATTACGAGATTTAATTTCTAAATTAGAAAATTAATTTTTCTATTAGAAACCCTAATTATTGGATTATAAACCCTAATCCGTGATGTTGACCCTAATTGCTTAATTAGCAATTTTAATTAGGAATTGTTAATCCTAATTAGTAAGAATGAAATTTTGATTAAGGAATTTTTATATAATTAGAAAATTCTAATTATAAGTTAGAATTGTTTATTTTCTATTTTGAAAATCTAAATTGGAAATTGTAGAAATTAATTTTTTTTGCAAAGTTAAGGGTTAAAATCTAAACCCTAAATTGTCCAAACCCTAAAACCCTAAGGGTTTGTATCAAATGACTATTCTAGAATTAAAATGGTATGCTAAAGGACATTTTGATTTTTTTGTCACATTTTTTTTATATATAGCTAACTTGCAAATCTTGCAAAATCTATGGGTTGGTGAACAACCCTAGCTACAACCTAAGCCTAGTATGGTGACTCATAACAATCCAGCAAGTTAGTCCCCAAATCAGCAGCCACATGCATAGAATCAACTAAATATAAATTAAAAAGAGAGAGAAAAGCCCACTCTCTATTTCATTTTTGCCAACCTTGTCTCTCTCATCTATTTCGAAATTTTAGTGTGAGAGAGAATGAGAAGTTAGATCATGATCATCTTTTAGCAAGCTAAGGATCAGATCAATGGATCAGAATCATGGATCAAAGCTTAAAGTGGTATAAACCCTAAATCTTAAAATTTTATGATCTGAAGTTATATGTTGAAATTGAATGGTTAAATATGTGTTATAAGGTGTCAATTAGAGATCTGGGTTGTTGGATCATGGATCCATAACACCTAGATGCTCGGATCTAATGTTTATAGAAATCTGGAAATCTGGAAATTTAAGGCCTGACAGCCATATGTCAGGGCCTCTAGATCTTTACTTGTTAATGTTTTGTTGTGTTGTAAGTTATAAATCTGTAGTATGACATGTAGGCTTCAATCTTGAACTGGAATCATGATCATATCATATCTAGATCGAAAGTTACAAGCGGTCAAAGACCGTTGACCATTCACGAAATCTGGTTTCTGGAAAAACCCAGAAAACCCAGATCGTCTGACATCATTTTTAGAGTCTCAGATCTTGTTATGTGTAAATAGTTTGGCTAAGTTGTTGATTGTTTAGTGTAGTCTGGTATATAGACTATATGTTAAAGTAATTAGAACACCTAGATCATAACTAGAATGGCAGGAAATTGTGGTCAAAGTACCATTGACCAACTGTTCTTGACGAAATCTGGAAAACCCAGAAATCGTGAAGAACAGTTCTTAATCAATACTTTGACCGGCTTGAATCTGGTTCATCTTTTGTTGTTAAGATGATCTAGTGAATTTTTGTTGTACCTTGGTATAACTACTATAGAATTAGACCTTAACATTACCTGAAATACTACTGGAACCTAGATTTAATCGAGCCATAAGATGGCCACTCGAACCTGTCTGGAAATCTGGGAAACCCAGAAATCTTTGCAGGTCTCTGACATCGACTTTGCAGGATTGGATCTTGCGATTATGTTGCTTAATGACTCATATGGTGATATATAATTGTAGTACTATATAAATACTACAAGGCTTACATCTTAACAAACCCAGAAATCATCAAGAACACAATTTAAATTCCGGTCAAACCTACCCACTCGGTATCTGTCAAGAACACTCAAGAACACTCAAGAACACCAATGGCGACAGACAAGTGTCACTAAAGACCTATAGCGACAGATTATTATTTATTTTTCCGGAAAATGATTTAAAATTAGAAAAAAAATGGTTTTTAATTATTAAAAATACAAAATAAATTATGAAAAATTATTTTAAAATCTGAAAAATAGTTTTTAACTATTTTGAGTATATTTTGAAAATATTTAATATTTTTGGAATATAAATGGTATTTATTTATTTAATTATAATATTAAATAAATTATTTAAAAATAGTTTTAATTCATGAAAAATCATGAAAAATTATTTTATGGTATAAGAAAATATTTTAAGTTATTTTTGATGACTTTTAATATTTTGGGATGAATTTCATTAATTAATCAATATTAATGATAATTAGTTTATTTAATAGATATATTAAATAAATTATGGAAAAAGGGAATTAATGCTTTATAAATTATATAAAAATGATTTAAGTGTTATAAAAATATTTTAAGTTATAAAATGT